>CAXKVI010000003.1:29261323-29904148 GCA_964058755.1 Campiglossa producta | reverse complement strand
ATTTGGATTCAAATTCAATCTAGACCAGTTTTCATGAAAATTGGCTAAAGGAATCGGGTTTCAATTATAAACAAGAAATGTTTTAACATTTTTTTAAAGATAAAATAAATTTTTTGTCCGTTGGCGGGAATTAGAACCAAGACTCCCCGCATCATGCCCGCCTGCTCTACCACTGAGCTACATCGCACGCATAAATGTTGTTGGCAAAATTCAATCTTGAATAAGCTTTCAAAAATAAGTTTGAATTTTCAAACCCAAAAGTTTAAATTTTAGACCGAAAAGTTTTAAGAATAAAATAAAACTAAAAAAAATGTGGCAGCTGACAGAACTCGAACGAAAACGCTCAGGAGTCACAGCCGACTGCTCTACCGCTGAGCTATGACGCACATGAAGTTTTTGTGGGAAAAATTCAATTACAATAAAACAAACCAAAAATAAAAAATTTAGACAGCTTTTTCATTTAGATTTTAAATCGAAACCAAAAGAAATTGAAAATCTTTGTAGGTATTTGGACGGTTTGAAATATTGTACAAAAAAGTTTGAGAAATTGATTAATCTTTATACGGGTTTAAAATTTAGGTTAATTTTTTTAGCCGTGCATAATTCATAATTCTTACTGCGATTTCACAGGTTTAAGCAAGTTCCCTGCAGCGAAACCTCAAACTAATCAGAAAAATACTAGTATACAACTATAATTTTGTGGCAGAACTCATACTAGTCAGGAAATATCCATTTCATACCAGTACACAACTAGAATTTTCCGGCCGAACCCATACTAGTCAGGAAATATCCATTCCATACTAGTATACAACTAGATTTTTCTGGATGAAATTATACCAGTTGAAAAAAACAAAATTCATTCGTTTCGTTTTCTCTTATAATTCATAGATGCTTTTTCGTGATAGGGTGCTTTCTTAAGAATAAACATGAAAATAAAGTCAAATGATAAAATAAAGGGTAAACCAGGAAAATTCTGGTCCAGGTTAAAAGCCTTTTTGACTAGTATATTCCATACTGGTCCTTTTTGGACTAGTTCATTTTTTGGAAGTTATACTAGTCCAGGATGAACTAGTATGGAACTGGTATCTTACAACTAGCATGAAACTGGTATTTCCTGACTAGTAAATAACTGGTATATTCTGGTCGAAATCTGACAATTGACATCTTGTAGGACATCAACACGTATAAAATACCAGTTGCTTATATGGAAAAAAGACAGAACACCGGGCCCAACTAGTCAGTGTTCTGTCTTTGTTCCATATAAGCCCGGTGCACCAACTAGTTGTAAAGTAGTTTTCAACTAGTTGCTTTCGCTGCAGGGTAGCGACATAAGAGTGACATTGTCTGAAATGCAACAAATTCCACATCTGAACACTTTGTATGGGCTGAACTGTTCTAATTTGCTTGATCATGTCCTATGGAGAGATCAATTGCGAAAAAAAACTCGAGCTTTGAGGTGTTTGGATGTAGTTTTTGTCATGGGAAGATCTCCAAAAATGCCTGATAACACTTAAGAGTTGCGTTCTACGACACATGTGTAAATATTCGCCTTTTAAAAATAGTCAAAGTTGGACAAACCTGCTTAAACAATCGAAAGCACAGTAAGAATTATGAAAACTAACCAGATTTAAGGTGTCTGGTTAAAGTATTTGTCATAAGGCGAAGTCTAAAAGTACCTGGTACCACGTAAGGGTGGTCCTCTATGACACATTGAAAATATCTACCCTTTAAAAGCAGCCAGAGGTAGACGAACCATCTCAAACATGTGAAAACGCAGTAAGAATTATAAAAATTTCTCAGTTTTGAGGTGTCTGGCTGTAGTTTTTGACATGGGCGAAGTATAAAAATACCCGATACTTCTTTAAGGTGGTCTTCTATGACACATGTGTGAAGATATGCCCTTTACGAACAGCAAAAGTTGGACCAACTCGCTTAAACCTGTGAAATCGCAGTAAGAATTATGAAAATTCCTCAGTTTTGAGGTGTCTGACTGTAGTTTTTGACATGAGGCGAAGTATAAAAATAGCCGATCCTTCTTTAATGGGGTCTTCTATGACACATGTGAAAAGATCTGCTCTTTAAAAGCAGCCGAAGTTGGACGAACTCGCTTAAACCTTTGAAATCGCAGTAAGAATTATGAAAATTCCTCAGTTTTGAGGTGTCTGGCTGAAATTTTTGACATGGGGCGAAGTCTAAAAATGCCTAATATTAGTTAGTGGAGATAGTGTTCCACGACACATGTGCAAAGATCTGCCTTTTAAAAATAGCCAAAGTTGGACAAATTCGCTTAAACATGTGAAAGTGCAGTAAGAATTATGAAAATTCCTCAGGCTTGAGGTGTCTGGCTGAAGTTTTTTCCATGAGATGAAGTATAACAATGCCTGATACTACTTGGAGATAGTGTTCCACGACACATGTGCAAAGATCTGCCTTTCAAAAACAGCCAAAGTTGGACAAACTCGCTTAAACATGTGAAAGTGCAGTAAGAATTATAAAAATTCCTCAGTTTTGAGGTGTCTGGCTGAAGTTTTTGACATGGGGCGAAGTCAAAAAGTAACTGATACCATTTAAGGGTGGTCTTCTATGACACATGTGAAAAGATCCGCTCTCTAAGAGCAGCCGAAGTTGGACCAACCCGATTAAACATGTGAAAAAGCAGTAAGAACTATGAAAATTCCTCAGGCTTGAGGTGTCTGGCTGAAGTTTTTCCATGGGATGAAGTATAAAAATGCCTGATACTACTTGGAGATAGTGTTCCACGACACATGTGCAAAGATCTGCCTTTCAAAAACAGCCAAAGGTGGACAAACTCGCTTAAACCTGTGAAAGTGCAGTAAGAATTATAAAAATTCCTCAGTTTTGAGGTGTCTGGCTGAAGTTTTTGACATGGGGCGAAGTCAAAAAGTACCTGATACCACTTAAGGGTGGTCTTCTATGACACATGTGAAATTATCTGCCCTTTAAAAGCAGCCAAAGTTAGAGCAACGCAGTTAAACATGTGAATTCGCAGCAAGAATTATGAAATTTCCTCAGCTTTGAGGTGTCTGGCTGAAGTTTTTGTCATGGGGCGAAGTCTAAAAATGCCTAATATTAGTTAATAGTAGTGTTATACGATACATTTGTAACGATCCGCCATTTAAAAGCAGCCAAAGTTGGGTAAACCCATTTGACCATGTGAAAGCACATTAAAAATGATGAAAAGTCCCCGTGCTTTGGGTTGTTTGGCTTAAGTTTTTTTCATGGAATGAAGTCCGGAAATGCCTGATACTTTTTAAGGGTAGTGTTATACGACACGTGTGTAAAGATCCGCCGTTTAAACGTGAACAAAGTTGGAGAAACCTGCTGAAACAAGTGAAATCTCTGTAAAAATTAGTGAAAATCCCGAGCTTTGAGGTGTCTGGCTGAAGTTTTTGCCATGGGGCGAAGTATAGAAATGACTGAAACTACTTAAGGGTAGTGTCCTACGAAACATCTGAAAAGATCCGTCGTTTAGAAGTTGTAAAAGTGGGACAAACAATAGAAAGCAAATTAATAGGAAAATAAAAGTTCCCGAACTTTTAGGTGTCTGGCTGAAGTTTTTGCCATGGGATGATGTCTGGAAATGCTTGATTCTACTTAAGGATAGCATTTTACGACAGATGTGTGAAGATCTGCTATTTAAAAGTAGTGAAAGTTTGTCAAATCCACTTAAACATGTGAAAGCGCTGTAAAAATTAGTGAAATTTCCCGAGTTTTGAGGTGTCTGGCTGAAGTTTTTGCCATGGGACGAGGTCTAAAAATTACTGAAACTACTTAAGGGTAGTGTCCTACGACACATGTGAAAAGATCTATCATTTAAAATTAGTAAAAGTGGGACAAACAAGAGAAAGCAAATTAATAGGAAAATAAAAGTTCTCGAACTTTCAGGTGTCTGGCTGAAGTTTTTTCCATGGGATCATGTCTAGAAATGCTTGATTCTACTTAAGGGTAGCATTTTACGACACATGTGTAAAGATCTGTTATTTAAAAGAGGCCAAAGTTGGTCAAATCCGCCTAAACATGTGAAAGCGCAGTAAAAATTAGTGAAATTTCCAGAGTTTTGAGGTGTCTGGCTGAAGTTTTTGCCATGGGACGAAATCTAAAAATTCCTGATACTACTTGAGGGTAGTGTTCTACAAAAAATGGGAAAATATTGGGTAGTTAAAAGCAGCCAAAGTGGCCCAAATGCGTGAAATTAGTAAAACAGAATAAATTTCCATAGGAAAATCCGCGAACTGGGGGTGTCTGGCTGGAGCCTTGTCACTGGTACGGGTCTAACAACACTTGATACTGACGCGGGGTGGTAATCTACGTCAAATATGTGAAAATCATCCATTATAAAATAAGTGAAGTTAGGGTCATTTTTTGGCGACTTTGACCCCCGATTCCTAGGCCCTTGTCATAGGTACAGCTTTAAAATTTTCACATTCTTTCTAGATTCGGGGAGGTCTATCGATCGGTATTGGTTTCATCCATTATAAAATAAGTGACGCTTTTAGGCTCTGGGATCTCGCTCTATTATTTGTGTGTATGAATGAGACAATTGGATTTATTGTTATTGTAATCAACTTTGCTCATTGATTGAGTAATTGTAGTTCAAACTATGTACAATAATTCATAATAATAAAAACGCAAATTTTTGTTGAAACTAAGTTAGATTATGAAGGTCCATATATGTATACATGTATGGAGTAATGTATAGTAATCCCATAGTCGAGATGGGATACTCGGTGACCAATTAGCCTTCCAAGTTGTATTATTGACAACTTTTTTTGAAATAAAACTGATGAAGTTATTCAAAAATATTGATGGGGAAAGTGTCCTTTTCAATGCCAATTATTAGTCGTGATGCCAGATGCTTCCAAGCAATCAACCCGTTTTGTATACAACTATTTGAAACTTTAACGGAAACCAAGTCGGACAAACTTTTACCCCGAATACTCCAAGGACCATCTAATCTTGCTTTGCAACTGGCCACGATTCCAAGCCGCACACCAGGTCAGATATGAACAGAGACTTGTAGAAGGCGATATTTCATCGTCGACAGACGACTTTACTTCTCAGTATTCCATTCAAAAGAAAAGTGCAAAGAAAAATTATTTTTGACCTTTATTTTATTTCTGACAAAAAATGGTCGGTTAATCATAGCCTTTTATTTTTTCTTGCAAACAATAAAGGTTATCGTGTCGAGATAATTTTTTGGTACAGAAAAAAATCCTTTTCATTAACGAACAAACATATATAAAAAAAGCGTGAGTATCACGTGAGGTTTGATAAACATGTACGAGTATATTCTACACATATAATTAATTAAACTAAACTTCAACCACAAAACTTTATTTTATTATATTTTTGGTGGTTTTCCGTGTCCTTTATTTTTTTATTTCCTTTTAAAATCTCTTTCCTAACTGACTACGGACTCCTTTTTTCTGCTTTTCTTTCCTTCAATTTCCTTTCAATTTATTTTAATTTCTTTTCTTTTAATTTTTCTTTCCTTTCATTTTCTTTCTCTCCTTTTCTTAATTTAGCTTTCCTTTCCTTTAATTTGCTTTCATTTTATTTTTTTTCCTTTCCCTTCAATTTATTTCCTTTAATTTCCTTTCCGTCCGTTTCCCTTTCCTTCCTATTCTTTCCTTCCCGTTCCTTTTCTTCAATTTCCTTTCCTTTCATTTCCTTCCCTTTTCTCCCTTTCCTTTCATTCCTTTCAATTTCTTTCCCTTTTCTTCACCTTACACCCTACACACCACAACATACACCCTACAGCCTACACACTAGACACTACACACTACAGCATACAGCCTACAGCCTGCAGCCCACACACTACATCCTAGAGGGCACATATTACGCGCAGGCGCAAGGATGTTTACACATCAACAAAATAAATTTATTTTGGCGGTTTGTTTGTCATTGAAGAGGATAGTCCAGATCGGTTATTGTCAGAAAAGTCACAATAATAGATTGTGGCTAGCATATTGTGGCTTGACATTCCATAGGAATGTTCATAATACATAATAAAATCTGTTGGATTTATGTCAACAAAGAGACATAAGTAGAATAAGTCCTCGTTCATCGTCAGACTTATTTTCTGCCTCTTTATACAAACGCGAAGTGGCAGAATTTTTTGGGCCTTGTATGGATTATTTCCGATCGGTAAGTTCTCGTCGACCGAAAAAGGAATCGTGGTATCTAAGAACCCGTTTGTTCTACAGGCTCCTCATTCTACGATAACTTCACATTAACACATACATAACTAGGAATAAGCTATAACATTCACACTTACCAAGCAGCTGCGCCCTCTAAAGGCAAATGAAGAAGTTTACAGTAGCTTTGAAAGCTTTTGGAAATAAAATACAAAAAATCCGATATAACATTTATGCTTATGGTCAACCTGTGTTAGCTGTTATATACGAAAACTGTAAGGATTATTAACAGTAAAGCTCTTACTACCGTGAAACAGTTAGCTTATAAATCGCATAAATAAATTTAAAGTAAATTTAACGTAAGGAGGAAATTTCTGTGCGTTTCTGTAACTCAATTCGATCGATCGTCTCGACTGAAGTAGTAGATTTGACGTCATATTGACGCCACACTCATTTTTTTGTTTCTGTAATAAAATTTTATTTTGTCGACTTATTTTCTCACTTGCTTTTGAGATAGAAACATATTTTATTTTTATTTTTGCAATTTTGAATCGAGTCGAGTGTGACAACATTAAAATCGAGAATTTTGTCAATTTTTTACAGAAACGTTGTACTGAACTGGGGGATTTTTCGAACATATCTTATATCGTCGGTGATTCTGCAAAACGAGGCCCACTTTTAAGGAAGCATTCTTGAAAATTCGACTAGTGCGAGGTATCCTAGGATTATATGGAGTATACCTGATAAAATTGAACCAAACCTCTTCCCGACCACGCTCACTTTCGATATGAAAAATTTCAAAAATCACATAAATTGACTTAATTCGCTAAGGTAAATAGCTAAAATAGTATAAATTGGTAGGTTGGTAGGCGCCTTTATCATTATTATCCCGTTCTAAAAACTGCCGCTGGGTATTTAATGTTCGGTTCACCCGAACTTAGACTTACTTACTTGTTTGATTTTCCTTTTTTTTCTTTTCCTTAAAGATTTGTTGTAAAGTCTTTACGTAGCTTTTGGTTCACATTATCTACTTGTTCTCGTACATCATGCCACCACCCCAAAATCACACCTACGTCCCCACACCGAAATACGTCAGTCATATTGTGTCATTGAGAAAAATCGTCCTCTTATCACAACAAATACTTGCTCAAAGAAACATGCGCATATACATACGAGGATAAATAACATTTACATAGTCAAATACATATGTAAGTACATTAATAGTCTACGTATATAAAGCTTAAGACACAAGCCATCCAAAAATTTAATGATGTGTAGATGACACAACTTTTCCAAAGCATAATTACAAAATAGAATAAGAGAGTAAAAGATAGCGTGCTCACTACGAATGATATAACCGGTGAAGAAAATAACACATAAAAGCTGCATATGTGAGTTGCTGTATTGCATATGAGTAGAGTATTTCCAACGGTCTACTAAAGCGTAGTTCTTATATGTGAGAAGAGATGAGAGCAATTGTAATGTGAGTTTTGTTTTTATAGGGCTTTTGAGCGCGCTTGTTTGGTGTAAAGGAATTTTCGAAGTTAAAAGGATTGCCATTGACAGTGACAATTATAGGTTAACTTATCAACTCTGAAATTTTTTTTAAAATTTTTATGAAAAATTTCAGTAACATTTAGTAAAGAAAATGAAAAAAAAAACCTTTTCTCTTCAATTTGTATCGTCATTTTGTGTTTTTTCTTTTTATTCTTTTGTTACCAATATTTAAAAATTTTTTCCTACAAGCTTTCAGGAAGCTTTAAGTCAATGCTGCTTACCGTTAACTGACTTTTGACTGTCAAATGTGAGCTTTCGACGAAAAAATCGATTGCGTTTCGCTTGTCTCACTCACACAACGCATGAGCATTTGTTCGTCAATGTGGGCTTTCATAGGATTTTCTATACTGTATTGGCTCAAAACGCGAATGAGCATCGACCGTGAACGTTGACGAGGCACAATTTGCAGCGCTGAAGGTGAACACACATATGTATTGGAAAAGAAAAAAACCTTTTACTGTATTTAAAACTTTAGCATAGTCACTGAAAAAATATCTATACAAAGATTTCAAGTGAAGTGAAACGCAAGCTAAAGTTTTTTAAACAAAAATTTAGTTGCAGTAAAGCAATTAAAGCTGAAAAAGGCATTTTTTCAAAACAGCAAAATTGTAACGAGTGAAGGAAAAAAATTGTGTCACAGAAAAAAGTGTGTAGGAGTGCGTGACGGAAAAGCAATTAATTTTGCTTTCTATATACACATATTTTTTAAAGATATTAATATGTATCGAGTGCGAAAATTTTTAAATAAAATTTCAAATCAAGAAAATCAATTTGCTGCAAGAAAATAATCCATAAAAATATTCGTCAAAAGAAAAAATCCTAAAATAAAAGCACATCGTCGAAACTCGGTCAACGGGCCTCGAATTCAGCAAAATGGTCAAAAGAAATATGAAATTATCGATTTTCTACAAAAGCAACACTGAACTTAAATTTATACTAAAAAAATACATTCTAGCAATTTTCAAATTTCTAAGCTCCCTTTTTTTCTTAAGGCTAAAACTTTAAATACACTTTTTTTACTGCCTTGAAGAAATTTCTGTACACTTTTTATCGTACGCATCATTTCTGCTTACCCTTTGTTGTGTAATCGGACGCATTTTTTATTGTTTTTGTATTTTTCCTCCCCCAAAAGTTACTACATTCGCCAGTCAACTGCGACTCGCCTTAGAATTGCCACATTGACGAAAATTGCTTAATAAACATTAATAAAAAAAAAAAAACTATTTGTATGCTGTTATGTACTTTTGTTTCTGCCTGGTTCACCACATTTGCAATTAGCAGTAGTAGAGGTGAATGAAATTCATTAAGAAAAGCAACTAATTTTTCATTAGTCAGTGAAAGGAATACAAGTATCTTAGTAGCAACTCAATTATGGGGGTTAATTTTTTTTGTTGGCCACTTCAATTTGGTCCATCATCATTGCCAACCATTAAAAGAAAAAATCTCTATTCCGTAAGCCGCCCCAAACGTCGCTGAAGCCATTGTTTCACACACTTTTATCTACTTCAGAGATGACAGGGAGAGAAAGAGAGCGAGAGGCAAAGCACGAAGTGGCACTCAAGTGTGAGTACAAACAAACATACGGTCATTCGAACATTATCTGGAAAGTTGTAGCAATTCGCCTCTCTGCTCTTACGTTCTCTCTTCCCCTATATCTACCCCTCTCACTCCTCCGCTCTTTCAACCGTCATCTCTACCTATCTCTTTTCTCGACTCTCTTCCATTTATATGCTCCATTAATACTTACGCTTATTCGCCTAAAAGAAGACTACCATACTGTGCCTCACCACATTTCCGTCACTAATTGTTGACACCCACGACCACAAAAAGCACACTTAACGTACAAATATACAGTGATGGGCAAAGAAAAAGCACCCAGTTATGAGTAAAACCCCACGAAATGGAGTTCTACGAAAAACGTCAGTCGGTATACATATCGTCCCCTTTTTGCGTTTTTATCGTAACCACCATTTTTTCGAAATTTACTTTTTAATGAGAATTGGTTCATCATCCCTTAGCGCATCTTCTGGTAAAATTTCATAACTGAAATCCTTACAGTTATGTCAAAAAATGGCTTCCTTTTTTATCGTATCCACCAATTCATAAATGAAAAAAAAAAATTTAAAAAATAAAAAAATGCTCTCCTGTAAAATTTGCTTTTTGGCGTTTACGATAAAAACGCAAAAAGGGGACGATATATAAATCAGATATCAGGAGAGCTAACGAAAGTTGGGGCTAAGCTTGGAGAATGTAATAAGTCTGGGAGACTTGGGAAAATTATCGTGAGGAACATCAACCCTTTAAGGTATTCGCGATATGTAGCTGGACTCTTGGCAAGAAGTGACGAGGCACAAGAGTTAAGGAATACCTATGTCTCGGCTGGGTAGGTGGCTACCCCATCACTGCAAAAGATTGCTAGCTCGAAAGCGCGTTTCTTTGGAAAAGCCAGTTTGAATGCAGCTATTCTTGCTTTTTCATTTGTACAAGAACCCTGAAGTCATATCACTATCAATTGAAGGAGCTTCGCTGATTTTGCCAGACGCATAGATGTCATTAAAGTTTTATGTTTCCGGTTCATCTGTATTGCTGTAAGAAAGCCATAAGCAAGCGCTGGGAATTCTCTAAGCAATGGGTGGCACAATGGTTGTATGATAACTCTTCTGTGGGTTATTGGTCTAGTGGTGAGCACTGAATTCTGCTTCTAGTGTGAGGAGGGAGGAAACCGTGCATCGAATGTGTTTTGTCGGAATAAGTGGGGCTCGTATGGCCCCTGTACTGAATGGCCGTATAACGCGCTTACATTATTCGCTTGCTTAATCGAACCTTTTTTATTAACTTCTTTTTTCTTATTCATTGCTCTTATATTATTTTTTCACCTTTTTATCTTTCTTATTATTTTCCCTATTTCTTTTTATCTTCTTTCTTTCTGTATTTTAACACTGCTAAGCTCGGAGAGGCTCCCAAAGAGGGGTTTCTCTCGCATTTCTGCTCCTGCTCCACTGTCTCTTCCGCCTAAGAAAGGTTGCAACTGTGGAACGAGGTATTGTGTTACAGACCCATCCATAAGCATGCACCCCAATCGCAAAATACCAGGAGATCACCGCCGTCTATTCACCCTAAGTAGGGTGGAAGATCGTGTTTCGTTGCAGAAGACTACTTGAAAGTCTACAGGATTGCAAAACGCTTCCGCCTATCCTTAGCTTCTCTAACCAGTGTTGAGATATCCGATAATTTATAACTCCCAGGTGTACAATCATGAATTAACTAAAAGAAGATTATGTCTTGACCGATACCGTTATAATGAATTCGTGTGGTTTGACAAAATAAGGGGTGTGGGGACAATGACAGTGGCAGATCATCAGCTATTTCGTTTCCCTGTATGTTGCGATGACCACCCGGCACCCATTTCAGAGAAACGATATGTAGAATTGCTATAATTATGAGCAAGTTCTGTATTGACCAACCAGGTTCGAGGGAATCATTGCTGACTCGAGTGCCCAAAGAGCTACCTGGCTGGCAGAGAAAATTGATATAAAGTGATAAATTTTAACGCTCTACATGATTCCTGGATAAAGATTTCGCTGAGTCTAGGAGACACATAAAAAGATGTTCCTATCAGTGGCCGAAAGCTCTTCTTACTCTTCTTTCTCTCTCCAACTTTCTTCTTTGACTTTTAATACTTCCTCTCTTTGTCATTCTCCCCTCCTCGTAATAAGAAATACTTTTTTATACCCAGCGTACTAGTACTACTACAAGGGTATTATAATTGTGTCCACATAACGGTACTACGTAACGGCACAAAATAATCGAGATAGATATAGAGTTCCATATATGAAAGTTCTTAGGTTGAAAAGAGGAGTTGATTAAGGCATGTCCGTCCGTCTGTCCGTCCGCTTACACGATAACTGGAGTAACAATTGAGATATTTGCATGAAATTTTGGACACAGGTTACTTTCTGGCCAAGGTAGGTTGCTATTTAAAAAGGGCCAAATCGGATGATAACCACGCCCGCTTCTTCTACGATATTCAAGCCTTCGAAAATCACATAAATTGACATAACTAGAAAAAATTGAAATATTTGCGTGAAATTTGGTACACAGGTTACTTTCTGGGCAAGGTAGGTTGCTATTGAAAATTGGCGAAATCGGATGATAACCCCGCCCCCTTTTTCGATATCGATATCTTCGAAAATCACATAAATTGACATATCTCGGTACCTCAAATAGCTAAAATTATATAATTTTATAGGTGAGTCTCCCTGGTCATTCCTTAATGATTTTTTGATAAATTTTTTTAAGTTGGCGTGACACCGCCCTATTTTATGAGAGGCATTTTTGAAAATTCGACTGGTCATAACTTTTAAACTGATTACGGTAGAATCATGAAGAAGGTATACTAAAATTGTAAGGAGTGATAAAATTGGACGAAATCGCTTTGCGACCACGCCCACTTTCGATGTGGAAAATTTCGAAAATCACATAAATTGACACAATTCGGTAAGGTAAATAGCTAAAATATGATAAATTGGTAGGTAAATCCTCCTAGGGCCTATATCAGTACTATCCCGTTCAGAAAACTACCGTTGGGTATATAAAGTTCGGTTCAGCCCAATTTAGACTTCCTTAATGGTTTTACTTATGTCGTAATCTCTTCGAAAAAGTTGCTTTGGTCCCATACCCAGAAAAAAAAGTTGATTTTGTCGTATAGTGTAACTTTAGATATTACTCCATATTCTGGATCTTGCGTACTGAGTTGGAATTAGTACCAATGCAGTTTAAACAAAAACATTTTATTTAAAGATGATTTTTTTTTTCGAAATGCGCTGTTTATCTGTCAACCCCTATGTCATACTTGAAACACACAAATTCCTATACATAGTTAGCTTTAAGGGCACATGCACACTTATATGCATTTACTTACATATGTACATTCAGACAAATTTACGCATACCAATACACAACAGAAAGCACATTTTGTGCAAATTCAATGAAAATTTTATTTTTCAATCAAACAAATACCAATGCTATTCATTGCTACGAACTCTTGAACGTACTCAGTGCGCTGTTGGTATAATCATTAAATTACCACGACCACTGTTGTTATAATAACTAACCAAAAACGGGCAAACAAAAACCACCAACAGCAAAAAAAGCACAGTGTCTAACGAAAAGTTAACCAAATAAACGAACGAGAAGCCAAGCGAACCAGCGAGTGGCTGCCTTCCTCTCGGCTCTCAGCAAAGATGAATTTAACCAATATTAATGCGTGCCACTTCGTCGAATGCCATATTGATTTAATGTTGTGAAATTTATAGTTTATTCTTTAGGACGTAACTAGCGACACATAAAAATGTTACAAAAATCAAATCTAAGTTAATGCAATAAAAAAGTGCTCAATCAAAAAAAAAATCGAAAAAGGAAAAATCCACTCTCTCGTAACCATTGAGAGATAACTCAACAAACAAATAGAGCGCACCAATCATCAGCTGTCTGCGAGACGTAGCCATTATTGGTGTAGAGAAGAAGACGTAATACAACACTTAAATTGAAACATATTTAAGGACACGACTTTCGCTGTCATTCTGCTGTTTACTACATACATCCATTAAAACAAAAAAGGTGAGTGGAATTGAATAAGTAATGAACGTATTATAATCATTAAGCTAATTGCAAAAGTGACACAGTAATTGGGAAAAAAAATTTCTTCTTTTAGTTATGAAAAGGGTTATGAGACGTTTTATTTATTAGTGTATTTGGCTGGGGGAATTTTTTGTAAGTTATACTATCTCTCTGAAACTTATTTGTATTTTTCACAGCAAGAAAAAAAATACGTTGGGGCCAGTTTTTCGAAATTCGAATTATTTTTAACAAGGTATGAAACCGATTAAAATAACGTTACGGTTCTGGTTATGGTTTTGTAACGTGTTTCGATTTCGGTTCCAGCTTTACTCTTAAACATTTATTTCGGTTTCGGGTTCGTTCCGGTTACGGTTTCCAAATAAAAACACAAACACAAAAATATTTCCTACTACTTACAAAACTCAAGTATGTATGTAGGTATGTAGCTGCAAATTAGATCTGAACTTTTATAACTTTTTTCTGCGGATTTTCTCGTGAAGGCTAGACATCTTGCCGCGGTACGAGGGCTTAGTCGATAGCCGCAGGGCTACGCTACCCTGTGATCATAGCTCCGCATGGCACTACATCACGAGAGTAGTCTAGCCTGTCTGGCGTGACCACAAAGATCTTCCCCCTCCCAATACAGGGAGTTATGCGATACCGTGCCCATTGGACGTTTGCAGCCTGGAGGCAAATCGTGGCTGTAGTCGAACGGATCCTCTCTGATACCGGGCCACCTCAGAGAGTAACGATGGTCTTACCTTCACCCTAAGCTGGCCTTGTCCGGCGATGGGTCGTACGAACAAGATGAATAATACAGAACAATCAACAACCTCATTCACTCCTCAGCAGAGGAAAGCTATGCTAAAAAAACGAATGGCGGCGATATACCAACAAGTTATCATAACCTCTAACGAGATTTTTCCCGAGCTTATCTTTCCAACTTTTGGTGTGTTGCTTTTGTGCTTTTTCTTACAAGTTGGCGGAACCTATAGTTCGACTCCGAGCGGCACTTGCAAAGCAAATGAGTTTTTGCTGAGAAGCTTCTCAAGGCAGAAATACACCCGGAGAGTTTGCCAAACTACTGCCGAAGGGCGACCCCGTTTAGAAAATTCTTTTTCTCAATAGTTTCTGATGTTTCTTTTGCCGGGCATTGATCCGCCATGACTAGTCGCGACTTACTGTAGAAGGCCGAAAACTTAACCGCTACACCACGGCGGAAAGCTATGATGGAGGAAGCGAAAATACAACGTCGGAGGACAACCTCCACTTAAAAATCAACCGGGAGACTGACAGCGATGACAACTACGGGTCGGTCAACCTACAAATCTCTAACAAGTAAGAGTGACTTGATGAGAGCCAGCACAAGTGCGGCTGTATACGCAGCTAAACGAACAACGGCGCATGCTGAACTTCCATCAACCGCCGGTATGAAAACAAGTCTCTCAACGTCTGTGGCAATGGTCTAACGACCTGGCCTCAGAGATCCAAAGAAAAGAGAAGCAGTAAAAGGGTTTTCAGCAAAAGGAGCGACCGCAACTACGGGTCCGAACTCCAAGAGACATCTCCCCGTCGCTCTGCGTACTTGGAAAAACGATTGGCAGCAAGGATCCTGAAGAAACATGAGGGAGTTCCGCAGGAAACGCTATCGCCGAGTTCCAGGAAGTCGGTGGAGTTAGCGCCATATCTGATACCGGAATTCCAAAGCACTTATGTGCCAGAGAGGGTGAACGGAAACCCTTTCAAATGCCAGAGATTGGACGTAAAGTTAAACCCAAATCCCAAGCGATATCAGAACACCCCCGGAGTGGGCAAACCAAGCTTTGCTGAAGTAACCAAGGACAATATCCTAATAGGCAATATTGACTGAGACAACGACCGTTTGGCCGCCATCCCCAAAGACCAGTGGACGCAAAAACTGTTGCACTGTAAAAGGCAGCAGCTGCAAGACTGCGTAAAAGACTTGAAGGACATTCCGGCTCAGCCAAAGGCAAGGGCATGGATTCCTGCAATCCCTGCAGAACCTGAGAGAACTCTCACGATGCTGCGGATAATGAATCCGTCCCTCCTGATGAAATCGGTGGAGTTAGCGCCATATCCGATACCGGATTTCGAAAGCATTTATGTGTCAAATAGGGTGAACGGAACCCCTTTCAAACGCCAGAGATTGGATGTGGAGTTAAAACCAAATCCCAAGCGATGTCAGAACACCCCCGGAGTGGGCAAACCAAGCTTTGCTGAAGTAACCAAGGATAATATCCTTGTAGGCATTCTTGACTGAGACAACGACCGTTTGGCCTCCATCACCAAAGACCAGAGGACGCAAGAACTGTTGCACTGTAAAAGGCAGCAGCTGCAAGACTGGAAGGACATTCCGGCTCAGCCAAAGGCAACGGCATGGATTCCTGCAATCTCTGCAGAACCTGAGAGAACTCCAACCATGCTGCGGATAATGTATCCGCCCCTCCCGATGCAGGACTGCAGTGTCAATCTGGTCGGGGATGGGGTTGGACCTGATAGACAAGAGGTCTTCACCACGAATAAGGAGGCACTCGAGCCCCTTAAAAGGTGCAATGGACTGGTGTGTAGGCCAGATCGTTATCCACGTATACTGCCGTCCTTGGCAAAAAGGCAGTATGTTGTAAAAATTGATTATCGAGAAAACTAAAGTTGAAGTTTGGGTGTGTTCGAACTAAATATCTAGTTATTTGGCTGCATAACAGACATAAATGAATATTGAGATATTAAAAGACTTCATGAAGAACAATTTGCATCTAAATATGGGCGAAAACTATCATTCATTATTCAAAATGAATAAAAATTCTTTAACTGCTTTATTGGTTAGTACGTCAAAGTTGCTGCCTTTCTCTCCATATATTCCAAGCAGCATTCTTAACTTTGTGAGCATAAAGGCAGTATATTTTCATTTTTACTGTCTTTTTACACTGTGATATCTTTATACTGCCTTTTTGTTCTGGAGAGATACAAGAAATTCTTAACTTAAGCCTTGTTTTATCGTTGAAATTGCATTCTGACCGATCATTTTTATAATCAGTAAAATGATTTTGCTGCCTTCTTGCTAAGGACGGCAGTATATTTTCATTAATACTGCTTTTTTACACTGTAATACTTTTATACTGCTTTTTTGTTTTGGAAAAATACAAAGATTCTAGATGTATCACTAATTTAAACCTTGTTTTATCGTTGAAATTGCTTTCTAGCCGATTAATTTTATAATCAGTGGATTGTGAGACATTAAATAATATAAAAAAAAATTCTAAAAGGCGGTAAAATGATTTTACTGCCTTCTTGCTAAGGATACTCTCCCTTGGCATCACGGGAAGGACCATAAATCTTACGGAGAACTTTTCTATCAAATACTCCAAGGGTCTTCTCATCTTCTCCTGACACTGTCCATGATTCCGAGCCGTACATCAAGGCTGGTATGATGAGAGACTTAGAGCGTGATCTTTGTTTGTCGAGAGTGGACTTTACTTCTCAATTGTCTACTTAATTTCAAAAGATTCCGGATGGATCAGCATAGTCAGTTTGAAAGTAGAAAATTTCGGGGACTATTTGACCGATCGAATAATTTATTTAAATTATTCTATTTTGTTATTAACGAACAAACTGAGCAACAACTCACAAACAAACAATACCAGCTACCGTGATTGCAATTTCGTTATTGCTAAGGAACTAGACGTACGGCCCTAATCACACCTCTCAAGCAACAGATGTCGCGGTAGTGTGATCTTAAGGCAAAAAGATGTGTATTCATACATATACAACAAAAAAATAACATCAAAAATACACGTATTAACGAACATAGTAGCAATTATCCCACGAAATCAAACAAGCAGTGTTGGTGTAACTATGTAGTATGACAAGCTGCGGTTAGAAATTCCTAATTTATCCTCGGTTCAACGACCACTATAAAGGGAAAAATGAAAAATTTCTAACAACAAATACAAACCCGTACATCTTCTTCCTTAGCTAGAACGAAATAGCAATCACGGTAGCTGGTATTGTTTGTTCGTGAGTTGTTGCTCAGTTTGTTCGTTAATAACAAAATAGAATAATTTAAATAAGTTATTCGATCGGTCAAATAGTCCATGAAATTTTCTACTCTATAACTAAAATGACCATAACATCAAGCTTTCATAGTCAGTTTGATTTTTTTTGCAATGACGGCTAGGCCGTTTTGGCGCTGAGCGCCTCGTTTTTGCTAAATTTCTACTATATTTTTTGTGTATTTTTTACTATAGTTTTGGCTGTGAAATACTGTGAAAAAAATTACTTTTTGGATCTCGGAGGGGGTGCTTTGAACCAGAATACAACTCCGTGGGTCCGCCCTTGATTCTGGTCGAAATCCGACAATTGGCATCAAGTAGGACAGGCAACGCGTAAAATAAAACGGAAATAAGAGGGTTGGCTGACTGGTTAGGCTTGATGGACTTACTAGTTGTAAAGTAATTTTTAACCAGTTACTTTGATTGCAGGGCGCTGTCATTTTCAGTTTTTAAGTTATTCCCAGTACTTTGGAGTATACCGCAGCTCAACTCCTTCCAGCAACTTGGGACCAACCGCATGCGTATTTTACTTATTTTTCTCAGTCCTGGAACTATTCTACAACTGACACTGTAAGTCTAACAGCCTCTATAGGGGCTGTCATAAGACGATACTCTCAGTATAATGCCGGTAGGTTAAGTATATGGTTAATATACAGGCCCATGACTTCTCCAGTTTATGTGGAGGGCAAAGTACTTCAACAACAGTAACAATACTCCTATTAAAGAATGTGGGTATCTACATTCTAGCTCAAACTGAAATATTCCACAAAACGTGTTTATATCTGGGCTTTTTAAGATATTTTATTTTTGCAATCAAAATTGACCGATTTAGACTATTTTTGATGTGATCTTTCCATTTATGCAAAAAAAACATTGATTTCGGCTTCTGTATATGCGAAACTGTAGATACTGCACTCTATTCAAAGCAAAATTTGTTAGAAAACCTATTCAATAGCAGTATATACGCAGATACTGCTTTTTAGTAGGACAGGCACACTCAAAATCAATAGTTTCCTACTGATGAACTAGGATATCTACAGTTTTATAATAATAATAAGTAATTACTAAGCACAGTATGCAGATACGTTACTCACGAACACCAAAAAATTGATTCGAGCCTACTAAAGAACGTGGGTATGTACATACTGCAATTAATAAAAGGAGCCCCATCATCAAAAAGCTGAGACTCCTATTTAAAAAAGCAGTATCTACAAATAATATTGCAGATACGTCGCTTTTGAGTAGGAAACCGGCTTTTATTTCAACCTGTTTCCTATTAAAAGTGTAGAAACTGCGACATTTTTGTACATACCCACATTTTTTATTAGGATTTCTGGAAAATTTATGTAGATACTGCAAATGAAGGAATTTAAATCAGCAATAACTTCATATTCCCTTGCAATGTGCAAAATTTGTTTTCATGAATAAATTTGGATTTTCAAATTTTCGAAAAAATATGTAGATACCGTAATAACTTCTGACTCTTAGACAACCAGACCAAGAGCAAATAAAGTCATATGAGAAGGACAATACGAATTTGTTTTTTTATGTTTCACCGTTGTAAAGTCTTAAAACAAAGCTTAACTAACCCAAGTAACTAATACTTTAAACAGCTTGTCGTTGTTGTTGTTGTTGTTGTAACAAAGTGTAGCCCTGCCCAGCGTGTACTTTTCCTTAACCTAAATTGTCATCAATTTCTTCTAACGGGAGTCCTAGGAAACTTGCAGTTTCGACAGGGTTGGACCAGAGGGAGATGGGTGTTAGAAGAGTGGGCTCCGAAGAGCAGGTAAATAAATGGTTGGTATTATGGGGTGACGAGCCGCATGCCGGACATTCATTCGGCACGTCAGGGTCTAGTCTGGATAAGTAGGAGTTTAACCTGCTCGAGGAAGATGACGTTCCTCAGACGCAACGCGAGGTGGTTTGGCGTGCAAAACGGCGTTCAGTGGACAGAGCGAGACATAGGACGCAACGGATGTGTCATGGATGTGCTTCAGGGCCTGCGTATGTACCTTTGGATCAAACGGCGAAAGTGTGAGGTGCCGGATCTCATCAAAATGCTCACGTAGATGCGCCCTTACGGTCCTAGGAGGTGGCTCATACTCAAGCAGTAGTCTGTTGGGATGTTGTGGTTTGCAACAGTTCAACAGGTACTGCCTGTTTAGCATTTCATTGTGCTCCAAAACTGGGAGCATTTCCACCTCATGATGTAAATGATGTTCTGGAGACATAAGGACGCATCCCGTGGCGTTTCTGAGTGCGGTGTTTTGGCAGGCCTGCAGTCTTTTCCAATGAACCTCAGCAAGCCCAGGCGACCATATCGGCGACGCGTAATTCAGGATCGGCCGACCAATTGCTTTATAGGTTGCCAGCAACGTTTCTTTGTCTTTACCCCAAGTGCTGCCGGCTAGCGACTTGAGAATTTTGTTGCGGCTTTGTAGCTTAGAGACAATTGCGGTTGAATGAGCAGCGAATTTGTGCATGGGGTCGAAAGTTACCCCTAAGATTTTGGGGTGGGAGACAGTAGGTAATTTTTGGTCGCCTACGTAGATTTCTAACTCCATGCCAACTTGCGCCGTCCAAGTCGTGAATAGTGTCGCCGAGGACTTCTTTGGCGACAATGTCAGGTTCCGAGCAGTGAAAAGCTCAACAAGAGAGGGGAGATAACCATTGATCCTGGAGCACAGCTCATCAACGGAAGTGCCAGATGCTAGGATCGTACAATCGTCTGCGTAAGAAACAATCGAGACTCCATCTGGTGGGGAAGGAAGCCTCGAAATATAAAGATTAAACAAAAGCGGGGAAAGGACACCACCCTGTGGTACCCCTTGTTTAATCTTTCTCGGTTTTGATTTTTTGTTTCTGAAAACTACAGACGATTGACGACCAATCAGATAGTCGGCGGACCAACGCTTAAGACAGGGGGGGAGCGATGAATCTTCCAAATCGGATACCAGTTGTCCATGATTTACTGTGTCAAAAGCTTGAGACAGGTCAAGAGCAACTAGAACCGTCCTGTGATGAGGGCTTTTCTGGTTGAGTCCGTCAGTTATCTGAGTGTTAATGGCATTTAGAGCAGATGTTGTGCTCCGTATTTTTCTAAAGCCATGTTGGTGCTCGGCTAACCTCAACTTTAATGTGTAAAGAGGAAGTAATACCGCCTCCAATGTCTTCACTACTGGCGAGAGGAGCGATATCGGACGATAAGACTCCCCTACGTTAGCTGGCTTGCCAGGCTTTAGTAGTGGGACCACGACTGCCTGCTTCCATTTTTCAGGTATGACAGAAGTGGCCAGGGACAAATTGAAGACGGTAGTGAGGTATTTTACTCCCTCTTCGCCGATGTGTTTTAAATGCACCATGGCTATGTCGTCAGGGCCCATGGCTTTAGAGTTTTTGGCTTTCCTGATGGCCTCTCGAACCTCTGTAGCGGTGATGGAAACGGGGGCATTGTTTTTGTGTTTATGCGCACGCCTGAAGATCCTACGTCTGTCCCTGTCCTGTGCAGGGTGTGGTACAAACTGTCGGCAAAAGGCCGTTGCACTCTTCTTCGGGTCACTAAACGTCTTATCACCAAAGGTGATGTCTACGTTTCTTGGTGGGCCCGTCGAATTTGACAGGGATTTGACTGTGGACCATAATTTTCCAACACCGGTAGAGAGGTTACAAGACCTCAGATGCTCCTCCCATTTGGCATGTTTGTGTTCATCTACCAGCCGTCTGATTTCCGCGTTGAGACCACTGATATGTGGGTCTGCGGGATCGATGCTACGTATAAGGTCACGTTCATTGGCCAGGGCTGCAGCTTCAGTTGGGAAGTTTAGCCGTATATTTTGTATTCTCCCAGCTGGTATGAAAAGGGCTGCAGCTCTATTTATGACCTTACGTATTTCCTTTTCACCTTGGCGTACGTCAGTCGGTATGGGAAGAGCACCAAAGGAGCTCTCAGTAAACTCAGTAAAGCCAACCCAGTCAGCCCTCCTGAAGTTTACGTAGGATCTCTTCTCAGAGGTGATGAAACCCGGGGCACGATCAACGGACAGGACGATTGGCAGGTGATCTGATGCCAAAGCCACCATTGGGCACCAGTTTATGCAGTTTATTAGACCCGGACTAACAATTGTTATGTCCGGGGAGCTACTGCAATTTACTGCCATCCTCGTGGGGGCGTCCGTGTTCACCGCGCAGAATGTGGAAGCGTCAATTTGCTCGGCTATTTCCCGTCCTCTGCCGTCAGCAAAATGGCGTGAATGCCACATGTCGTGGTGTGCATTAAAATCGCCCATAATGACACGGTTATCGCCCCGTAGGAAATCGCTTAAATCAGGGCGATAACTTCTGGGACAACAGGTGACGGGAGGTATGTAGATGTTTATCAGCTCGAGATCAACACCTCCAGCTGAAATGACAATACCCTGTCGCTCTAGGGGTATGTCCTCTTGGTCGGTGTTGAATGCAAATTCCCTATACCGCACGGTTTGGTGGATGATGAACGCAAGACCACCCCCACCGTCCGTACGATCCTGCAAGAGAATGTGGTAGCCACCACTCGCTCTGAGATCCGAGTGGGTGCCAAGTTTAGTCTCCTGGATTGCAGCAATTTTGATGGAATTTTGCTGCATAAACTTGGTGATCTCCACAATCTTGCCAGTTATACCGTTGCAGTTTAATTGCATTATTTTGAAATGCGGGGGAGAGGCAATGGTCACTCTGGGAGTCAGGGGCTGATGCGTTCGCCGTGGAGGTAATATGCTAGTCCGCAGTCCTGAAGGCGACAAATTCCGCTCGTTGGGAGACGAGGTAGAATTTGTCGGCAATGTGGGCTGCACAGCTCGACAACACGGCGCAACATACGCATCAGTCCATAAATTTCTGTTTGCGAGCCCTGAGCATATGCGCAGGTGACATTGGCCAAGGCAGGTATTGCACTTGACCGATGGCACTCTGGACGCATATATTCTGTTGCGACAAACAGTGCACATAGTGTGAGGGACCAGGAGCTGATGGCCTTGATTCACATTTGTGCCGGTACCGGAAGAAGAAGAGGGGAGGGGAATATATTGGGGCGGGGGTTGTAGCTCAGCAGTGCTCACTACATCTGTAGATGTGCCACGTAGGAAGTGGCTGTGAGCTGCTGTATAAGGTGTTGGCGCACTAGGGCGCGAGCTACAACTGGGAACACACAATGCTTGCTGAGCAATATATGTATTGCGAGGGGGAGGCGATAGTGCTACGCCGGAGCGTCGCGAGCCACGAGACGTTCTAGGACGTGAACAGCAAGGCGCCACGAAGGTTTTAAAGAAACTAAGAGGCGGTGTGTTTTTGGATCTAGTCCGGAGCAACTAGACTTGTGAAGCCAACCTTTACAAGATGTGCATTGCACTGAATGCGAACGTCTGGTATACATTTTCTTCCGGCACACACAGCAGAACCATTCTGTTGGACCAGGGTTTAGCTCAATGCCAGACCGGAACAAGGGAATAAGGAGTAGCCCTGCTGCAAGGGACTGCTCCAAGGATGACAAATTTAGGGGGAGGAATCGTGACACGTTAGACAGGGTCACTTCGGGTGTACTGCTCTTGGGCAGGCTGTAATATAAAAAAAATACAACCTGGGTCGTTTCGGTACGAAGGGTACTGTGCAAGCACATGTACCTTTCTCGCAGAACCGGCAGTACGTAGAAACGACCGGTAGTCGTCAATCGATCAGCTTGTCTACTTGCTTCTTTAAGCATTATTTACTTGTACACTTTTACTTACTTATTATATTCAGACGGAACACAATTTATGTCACTTTTAAATGGGCATTTGATTGAAATTACAACTTTCATGAGCTTAGGTAAACAAGACTTTAGTCCTTTTTGTAATGTCAACAAAAAATAATTGCAAAACATTAAATTGCAAACAGAATATTAAGTAAAACCTCAATCTTCGTTTTACTATTTGCTATCGGTAAGGGAACTCGTCACGAAGTGCTCCAAATAGAAACGATAGTGCTTATACGTGCCAAAACCTTTGAAGGAAAATTTTCGTAACAATATGTATGTACATATGTTTTACATTCATACATTTATACGCAGTTAAGTTAGTACAATGAAACCAGCAAAAAATTGGTTTGGCGAGTAGGTAACAAAGTCAGCTGAGGACATACATATTAAGATATTCACTATTTCACAAATTTCTAAATATCTGGTATAGAAATTTTATACGCAAGCCGTCAACTGAGCAATTTCAAACCCACTTTTAAATATAGCGATGAGATAGGAAATATTGAATTTTTTCATTCATTTTCTTCAACTTCATTTGTTCTTTCTAAGGTGGTAAAGGGTATCCTTTCGAAGTGGAAACCATCCAAAAAAGTCCAGTAGGCAAAAATTATCATCTGTTGGATTATCAGACTGACATAATTTTAATCTCATTTTTCCATCTCTATCCTCTTTCAACTGTCTATTCAAAAATGAATCTTACTGTTCAAGGTCAAAATGGATCCTTCAGATAAGAATTTTATCGTTACTGCAAAGACTGTCGAGAAAGGCATGAAAATAATCGAGACTTGAGGAAATTCTGAAATTTAAGGCTATGAATTTTGGAATTTATGGCTTATTGAAGCGAAATTGATTTTACAATATGGGTATTAAAAGAAACGTGTTAAGGGGCTCTGAAACTAGTGTAATAGCACAGATGGACATGTGGTATTGATACTGTAGTATACATTTTTTACTGTATTACAAATATTCGTAATATAGAAGCTGATACACTTGTGATATAGACCGTATAATACCCTAGCATAAGTTTTATTTCGAAATCTCAACCCGTTTAGAAGAAGCAAAACATGAATACATGGACACTGAGAAGGGTTTACCTTCAAGCTGGGTAGTGGCCTAAGGTGTTAGACCTTCTAGCATACAAGTCACTACAGTGTTGTGAGTTCGACTCTCACAATGCCGGGAAGAAAAGTCCATGAAGAGATGTAATTCCAGTATCATCGAAACATATGTCGGCTTGTCTGGTTCCTGCAGCGCGTGGGTAAATTTTTCTCAAAAAACAGATTTTCATACAATCCCGAAAATTGCTTCACAATACCGTCGGTATTTACAGCAATAGACTACAAGTCAAAAGCAACAAAGAGTTTAAATGTTTAAATGAAAAAATATTCGTGCATTAAGCATAGAAAATTCTTTCATAGGTTTCACACCAAGTCCTAAAAATTCGCAAATCTTTCATATAAGTTAGCATTGAAATTAAAGAAATGTTCTATATGGAAGTATAAATATATGCATAAATGGACACTGAGAAGGGTTTACCTTCAAGCTGGGTAGTGGCCTAAGGTGTTAGACCTTCTAGCATACAAGTCACTACAGTGTTGTGAGTTCGACTCTCACAATGCCGGGAAGAAAAGTCCATGAAGAGATGTAATTCCAGTATCATCGAAACATATGTCGGCTTGTCTGGTTCCTGCAGCGCGTGGGTAAATTTTTCTCAAAAAACAGATGAATACATTTCATCTGAATTTTTTTCACTCGAACAACTAAATGTTACTCATACGCCGCGTATGACCTATAAATATTGTGCGCTAACTGCAAAATTTCCAGATATACACAATTATTTTTGCTAGAATATATAAAGTTGTGCAATCTTATAAAATACTTTTTTATAATCCAATGTCCTTTTCACGTGAAAATGTTTTTTCAATATCCCTGTAAAGGATCCTGTTGTCCTTATAAAAACTCAAAGGTGGAGACTTGTACACAGTCCTCTTATAAAAGTTTAACTAGAAATCGACACGGGTTACCGTTGTCTTTGAACAAAAAAACTTCGCACGTGTGTTATCTATATATATAAAAAAATGTAGGGGTTTTTTGTGACGAATTGGCTCAAAAACTACTCAACAGATTTTTATCAAATTTTGACAGTCTATTCCTTGGATACGGCGTACCAACAATTTTTATATTTTTTCCGGCTGGATGGCGCAGGAGTCGTTATATCTACAAAATTCGTATTTATGCTCAGATTTAGTTCATATTTGTAAAGAAATTTTGTGAATAAATAATTTAAAGTAGCGCAAAATAGATATTAGAGATCTTTCGATTTGTAATCCACAACATATAACCACTGAGATGAGGTAAGTTGCGCAGACGAAGTCGCGGGCATCTGCTAGTTTTATATATTTTTTTCACACATTTTCGGACGCCCTACTGTCCATCTCCTACAAGTTATACATGGAATTAGAGATGGGCGTCGTACGTGTTTTTGACACGTGAACACGAAACACGCACACGTGTGTCTATGTGCTCGTGTTTGAAAATGCGATTTCGTGTCGTGCTCGTGCATGATCGTGTTGAGCCCGAAAACCAAAAAAAAACGACAAAAGCACGATCAACTTTTTCACTTTTTGTACTAAACTGGCGCAATTTTATTTTTGTAAATTATATTTTTTATAACTTTCTTAATTCATCTTGATGTGTGTTGTCAAAAGAAAATCATACTTGTACTGATACACTATTCCCCAAACTTTAGTTAAATTGTAAAGTAGATATCGGTATTGCATGTACTAAGTGCACTTAATTTAGTGCAAAGTTACAGGTGTTCTTTTTAATTTTTTTCTTATTTTACCATTATATGTATCTACATAAGTACTTAAAAAAATATTATGTTTACACACATATCGACGGCTCCGTTTCAAAATATATTTCAAAAATATCCTAGATAGGTTGTTTTTGAATCAAATTCTTAGATATAGTGTTGCCGAAAAAATTCCAAAATAGTGTTATTTAAACAAATTTTGATATAGGGAGTTTTTGAAAAATGTCTTGAAATAGGGCGAAGTGCCACCCAGCCTTATAAGCTTTAAAGGTATAAGTACATACAATGTACAAAGTACATTTACAAATATATACAAAAATAAAAAATAAATCAAAAAATACCGTTTCATTTTTTTTTTCGTGCGTGTTTAGTGTGTGTCGTGTTTTAGTAATTTTTCCCCGTGCGTGTTAGTGCGTTTTTTCGAAAATCTGCTTCGTGAACGTGTCGTGTCGTGTTGCAAAAATCATGCACGCGCCCACCTCTACTTGGAATATCGCACCATATACAGCAAAGATATAGGAGCCATGCCCGAAACAAACTAAGAAATGCATGTATTTCCGAACTTCCATTTAGGATCTAAGAAATGATTTGCCTTAGTTTGGAAACATGCACTCCACCTTTACATTTTCAAACCTCAAAAATTGATTACAATTAGTATGACTACAATTTGCTGCTGCCTTCTGACAGCATTCTTTATTTTCTATTTATTTTAGTATCATCTTTTTATTTTCTATTTTTTAGTACTGATCGACCAGCGCACCACCTATCGGAATTTTGATTTTTAAAATTTGTATTTTCACCATGTCCGCAACAACGTGCTAAGTTTCAAGTCACTAGGTTGCCAGTAATTTGGTTAAAAATTTGATCGCAAGATTCCCACTTTCCGGTTGTTTGACGTATGTCGATTCAGGCAAATTTTCGAAATATCTCCAGCCGTGCGCCACCTACCGGAAATTTTTTGATAAGGAATTACATTGTCACTGGGTTCTGACAAATGTGTGAAGGTTCAAGTTTCGAGCTTGCCTGGAAGGTAATCAAAAACCATGCGCAAGAATCTCAATTTTAAACGAACTAGAGTTCGCCCAGTGGTTGAAATTCAACCACAAAAGCTTATTTTATTTTCCTACCTTTTTGCTGTTTCTTAAATTTGCCATTCTTTTCATATTTTTTATATTTTTTATTTCTATACATTCCTGTTCACTTTGCCTTTTCCTCCCTCTTTACACCATTCAGTAATATAGTTTCAATGTTGATAATTATTTATTCTTCTTAGGTAGTCTTCATATGTATTTCTTTCCTTTCCTTTCCTTTGCTTTTATTTCCTTTCTTTCCTCTCCTTTCATTTTTTTTATACCCAGCGTACTAGTACTAGCACAAGGGTATATTAATTTTGTTCACATAACGGTTGTTTGTAACGGCACAAAATAATCCATAGATAGATAGTTTCATATATGAAAGTTCTTAGGATTAAAACAGGAAGTGATTTAGGCATGTCCGTCCGTCTGTCCGCCGTGTACACGATAACTTGAGTAAAAATTGAGATATTTGCATGAAATTTTGTATACAGGTTACTTTCTGGCCAAGGTAGGTTGCTATTGAAAATGGGCGAAATCGGATGATAACCACGCCCCCTTTTTCGATATCGAAAATTTAGAAAATCACACAAATTGGCATATCTCGGCAGCTGAAATGGCTAAAATGATATAATTTTATAGATGAACCCCCCTGGTCATTCCATTATGATATTTCCAAAAAAACTTTATACTGGGCGTGGCACCGCCCACTTTTAAGGGAGGCATATTTGAAAATTTCACGGGTCATATGGAACATTTCGAAAATCTAATAAATTGGCATAATTCGGTAACGAAAATAGCTAAAATGATATAGGCTGGTAGGATGAACACCTCAATCAATCTATTATGATTTTTGATAAATGTTTAGATGTGGGCGTGGCAAAGTTAGAGATACACCGCACGGTTCGTTGTTTTGCGTGGAAAACTAGCACACTTCGTTCTCTGCGTCGAAGACTAACACGCTTCAGTTCTATGCGAACTATGCTAGTTTACCACACAGAAAACGAAGTGTGTTAGTCTTCCACGCAGAGAACGAAGTGGGCTAGTCTTCCACGATAACAACGAACCGTGTTAGTCTTCGTTGAGAACGACGATATATAAAAACTAGGTACTTTGGCAAATTTTTGTACTACTTTTAAATACTATTTTTTTGTAAATAATATTTAACAATAATAATAAAACTTTCATGTATAATATGCTTCGTTTTTTGGTTTTTCTAGGAATGGGTTCGTATATTATAAGAATTAGTTCGTAAAATTTAAGAATGGATTCATACATTTCAAGAATGGGTTCTTGAATTCTAAGAATGAGTTCGTAAAATTTAAGAATGTATTCATACATTCTAAGAACGAGTTCGTACAATTTATAAATGGATTGTCATATTCTAAGAATGAGTTCATAAAATTTAAGGATGGATTCATACATTCTAAGAATGAGGTCGTATATTTTATGAATGGACTGACATATTCTAAGAATGAGTTCGTACAATTTAAGAATATTTTCATACGTTCTAAGAATGAGGTCGTAGTATGTATTGACATATTCTAAGAATGAGTTCGTAGATTCTAAGAATGAGTTCTTAGATTTTAAGTATTATTATTAAAATTTTGTTTGACATGAGTATTTACGAATTTTTGTTCTTAAATTCTTCGAAAACGTTCTTTGGAGAGCTTTTAATGAAAAAAATTCGTAAAATATATGTACTTTTTCGTAGAAAATATGTACTTTTTTGGTTCAGTGTAGCCCTTATTGCCACAGATATATAGATGTATGTGATTATACGTGACCCCATATATGGTACATAGTACATAACTACATATATCATAAACACATGTGCATATGATATATAATTCCTTGCGTAAAAAATTTTGTCAATCTCCACTCACCCGCCATTCTTACTTCCAATTTTATTTCATACGTTTCAACCACCAAACTTTCATTCTTTATTGCTTACAACTGCGACAAACAATTTATCACGTCTTCTCATAATGTGTTCTCTGCCTTTGTTAGTTACGGTCAAATACGTGAGCGCGGATGCGTGCGCTTTTTGTTCGTAAGTATTTGTGTGCTTGTTCTTTTTTCGCACAAATTGCCTTGAGCAACTTCGAAAAATTTAATTTCACCGAAGGTGAGTGTTCAGCTGTCAAACAGCTTAGTTGTGAGAGCAAGTGAAAGTTGCTCTAAGCTCTTTTGGTCTTCCTTTTAAATTTTAACGAAAATTCTCAGTAAATCTCCACACTCTCGCTTATTTAGCTCTCTCATCTTCATCTCCTATTGCGTTTTGTTATCAGATGGGCACTACTTCTGTGTGGATGTTCATATATGTACCTGTATACATAATTATGTATTTACAAAAGATACATAAATTCACACATGCATATCTAATACATAATTCAAAAGTTGAGCTTTTATGTTCAATTTCTTTAACAAATTCAACTAACAGATTTAATAACCCTTATCTGCAGATGTCTCAGCAACAATGTTCCAACTGAGTAAAAAGAAATGATAAATTCATTGTGTCCTACTACATAATTTCTATTAGTTGAATTAGTTGTTTTTGTTGTTTTGTGTCTTTTGTTTCAAATTTTTTTTTATGATAGCCATTAATCTTTATTCAATAAGTTTCATGCTTCATTAAATTATGTTTATTATTGTAATATTGATATCATTGATGAATAGCTTTCATTCCACTAAGTTAGGTTAGGTAAGTTTGGGTGGCAGCTGCTCTACCTTATAGAGCAGCTCACTTGGAGTCCATTGTTTTACCACCTATTCAACGGAGGCAATATTTTGACAAAAATGTGAATAGTCTAGGATCAATCCAGGAGTCACAAAGCATCATGTGACCCTTGCCAGTTCTGAACCCTTTGTATAGGTTGAAGCAGTGGCGGATCCAGGATTTACTATATCTTTGTGGTGAATTTTCTTTTTCTTTGTGTAAATTTTACTATAATTTTTGTAGAATTTTTACTATATTTTGTACTATATTTTTTTGTGTAATTATTACTAAATTTTTTGCGTAATTTTTACAATATTTTTTCTTTAGATCCCAAAAGGGGTGGTTTGAACCTGCAAACCACCCCCATGGATCCACCCCTGGGTTGAAGTGATCACTTTTGGGTATCGTCGTTTGTCTTACTTAAAAAACTAGTAAACTACATACATACATGCGTCAGGGACTAGTCGCAAAGGAGTCTAATTATACCTATTTATAAGCGAACCGATACAAAAGGACTAGTCCAATTTATACCTAAACGGGTACTTTGATATGTTACTCATACGACCTGTCGTACCTTTGCTTTTGGTTCTAAATTAAAGGCAAACGCGCGTTGCAGCTTCATACAAATTTTAGAAATATAAAGCTACTTGAGATAAATATTCCTATAATATTACCAAGTAGAGCCAGAATTCAGGCCTGAGTCAGTCCTTGAATGAGCATTGTCTGCCATATTTCATTCATTGAAAAATAAATTGACATTTTCCAAGGAAAGCTTGCGCTTTTTTATCACACATTGCTCATTCCTGCACACATATAAACTTTATTATCTTATCACAATAAAGCCCCTAAATCCTTTATCAAGTATTGTGTTTTTGCTTTGATTTCCACCTGGATATTAGTCGCAGTATTTGCTTTATTTATTTGTCAGAGGTATGAGTGTATATAAATTGCTAAAGTATATTAATAAATTATTTGATTACATTGAAATTCCTGTCAAAAAAAGAATGTAACAGATAAAAAGCTATAAATAATAAATCTGCTTACATATGGGCAAATCCCAAATAGTGTTACATTTAAAAAAAATTGAAACATCGAAGCACAAGAATAACCTTTTTCCTGGTATATTGGTAGATAAAGAGGAGCTTAAATTTAACAGCGTAATTCGTCTTACATAAAGCTCCAAAAAGATATAGTCAATAGATCGAAGATTATATATATAAATTCAAGTCGCTGTGTTTAATATACATTTATTTTAACACTACTGCACTGATTTTGTTGAAATTTTATCAACGTGTAGAGATATGTGAAGGTTATATTTAGGCAAACAATTTTTGATACCCGCCACCCGGTTTCGGAGATATCGTTAACAATTTAAACCCGAAAAATCGTCAAATATTTTTTAAAGCGAAGTTGGTTATTCAATAACATTAACACTTTCCCTCCGATCATTTTGAAATTTTAACAGCATACTGATATATAAACAGAGAATGATTTGGAAAAAAATTGTCGATATCCGATAACCGGTTTTGGATATATCGATAAAAGTAAAACCCGAAAAATCATTAAATATTTTTGCTAACTTGGGCACTTCTCTACCAAGTATGTTAAAAGTTTAGCAGCATGTAGATATTTATATAAAGCAATTTTCAGTAAACTTTTTTTGATACCCTAAACCCGGTTTTTGAGATATCGTCGAAAATGTGTAATTTTTCAAAAAAAAATTTTTTGACCGCTTCTACTGGTGAACCATTGAGAGAGAGGCACAAACGCCCAAAGGCAATTTTGAAGGGCGTAAAATGTTCTAAAAGGCCCCTTAAACCAATTCAGAATATTGGGATGCCTAGTAATAGAAATTTGAATGAATTCTGATCTGAAAATACAAATTTTTCCAAATTTTAATAAAAAATTTCAAGTTATAAATAGTAAAATATATATTGTTAATATCTTGACACTGACATTGCATTGAATTTAAAATATCAAAAAAGCAACAAAAAGTATGAAAGCCACTAACACTTCGGTAAAGTTATCATTCAATATTTTGGGAGAATTAGTGGTTTCTTTAATTAGTTTCTTTTTATATGTTTGTATTGTGGGGATAACTGTACTAAATTTGTCTTTTAAGTCACAGACGCTTAAATAAAAGTTAGTTTAGAAGTAGTTAAATACATGTTTTAAAATTTTTTTTACGGTTTCTGATATCTCTCGAAAATTGCCCATATTTGCCCCTTGTACAAATTTCAATAACTTTCGTTATGTTAATCTTTCAAAATGAGGCATTCGGTTTTATACTACTGTAGTGTAGGACAACAAATTACAAACGTGTAACACGTAATAAAAGTAACACTGTAGCTGTGCCTACAAAAAAACATGCTACCGTAAAAAAGTTACGCACCAAAGTAGCTCGACATTTATGCCTCTACCTTGAAAACTAAAGGGAGCACATCAAATTCAAAACCACCAACAGTTTTGCCGTATACTAGGCTACCATTACGTACAACCAAAATTTTAATACTCCGTTGCCTCAAAAAGTTATAAGCACAAAATCACAAATATTAAAAATGGCCAAAAACAGAGTATCGCTACTTTCATTGATGATAACATTTAATATTGGAGGAGCACATTAACCTCACTTACATTTTTAGAACCTCCCTCTCAAAAACTACACCCTGGTAAAATTTCAGAGCGATACATTGTTGCCTCAAAATTTTATAGAACAAATACCAAAAAGAAAATTAAGAGTATCACTCGAAAAAGCGACAAATTCGAAGTTTTTCGACTTTCAAAGTTCTGTAAAAATTTATTGTCTACATTTTTTTCATCCAAATCTTCAGAGAAGATAGTCAATACGTAAAACTAAATATACATATGCTTTTTCCCCGCTTTAATTCATTAACCGATGTGTAGCATCCGAGTATCCAAAAATGTAACACTATTTGGGATATGCCCATATAATATGTATTAGAAAAGCTAAAACTAAAATGTAACTTTCCTTTGTGGCTTTCCAATTTTTACGCTTGTGAATTTTACAGTTCCATTTTCACCCATATCCATGTAATTTCCATACATACATAGACTGAACAAAAAAGTTTATTTTGAAAATTTATTGATATTAAGGGTATTCCCTCTAAAATCAAATTACGTGTAATTTTTGTTCTTGCTGGAAAAAATTAAAAAAAAATTTATGTTACTCATACGACATGTAGTACCTTTGGAAATTTAGGCTTCCCTTTTAGCATTCAAGTAAAAATAAAAATAAAATATTCATACAGCACTTTTGAATACCCAGCGTACTAGTACTAGTACAAGGGCATGTTAGTCCGTCTGTCCGTACGTCTATCCATGTACACGATAACTTTAGTAAAAATTTGGATATTTGCATGAAATTTGGTACACAGGCTAAGTACTTTATGGCGAAGGTAGGTTGTTATTGAGAAATTTTTCGATATCGAAAATTTCGAAAATCACATAAATTGATATATTTCGGTAGCTGAAATGGCCAAAATGATATAATTTTATAGAGTATATTTTGCTAATTTATTTTCAAAATATAATTTTAAATAAATAAATAAATAAATAAATAATTTTATATCCCTCTGGTCATTCTATTATGATTTTTTGATAAATATTTCTTTTAAGCTATCGGGTGACCGATCTTGCTCGGTGCTGTCAATTTAGTGCAAACGTTACTTACCCAAAATGATCCCAAAATGACCCCAAAATTAGCCCAAAATAATCCTAAAATGATCCCAAAAAACTTAAATGTTCCCAAAATGATACAAAATTGAACCCCAAACGACCCAAAAATGATCCGAAAATAATCCCAAAATGATCCCAAATACACCCATAAATGTACCCTAAAATTATCACCAAATTATCCAAAAATTCTCCCAAAATAATCCTCAAATAATCCCAAAACGACCCCAAAAAGACCCTCAAATGTTTCCAAAATGGTCCAACAATTATCCCAAAATGATCCCAAAATGACTCCATAATGATCCAGAAATTATCCCAAAATTGTCCCAAATTAATCCAAAATTTAACCCAAAATGATCTCAAAATAGCAACAAAATAATTCCAAAGTACACCTAAATGATCTCAAAATAATCATAAAAAAGTCCAAATATGATCCCAAAAATATAAAATACAAATACGGTAAAAAGGTAACCCTGGGCGGCTACCCTACTTGAAAATATTTTAGTTGGTATTTCGGCGAAAATACCTTTCATTTGATACCCATATTGGCTTATCTAACTCCATAATTTAAAAAAATCAACCATACTATCTATATTCAAAATTTCATCCAAATCGGCCAAGCGGTTTCCGAGATAGTCTGGATATACAAATATACAAATGTACAAATATACAAATATACCAGTTTAGCTCGATTATTATATAAAATAGAATTATATAAGCTTTTAAAAGTGGACCTGGCACCAATCAGGAAATTTGACCTAGTATTATATGGTGTATGCCTGATGAAATTGGACGAAATCGCTTCCCGGTCACGCTCACTTTCGATATGGAAAATTTCGAAAATCACATAAATTGACAAAATTCGGTAAAATTGTAGAAATTGTTAGGAAAACCCTCCTAGGGCCTATATCATTGGCAAGTCATTGTATTATTATCTCGTTCTGAAAACTACCCCTGGTTATTTAATGTTCGGCTTACCCGAACTTAGGTTTCCTTACTTGTTATTATTGAATTCACCATTCTCAGGAAAGCGGCTTCCCCTACCGAGTTTTGAAAGAGAAGTGATTGTCAATCGTTGCTAAGGATGGGCGACTGGTGTGCTTTGTTACGACAAAAATCGCTTAGGCGGTTTAACGTCAAATCATGATGATGCCAAACTTAATATAGGCAACCACGGAAACACTATCAGACTATGGTTTAATAACTTGTACTGAACTTTATGCGAACCGTATTTAAATATTTATACATATGTATGTATGTATTTAGAAATTTTTGCTATAGTACATGACATTCCAAAAAAGAGTTAATAAATCAAATTACAAACATACAGTCATAATGATAGAAATCTTCTTTTGAATACTTAATTACAATAACATATTATTTAACCTTGATTCGGATAGTTAGCTTTTGAATATTATTTTTTTAAGTACGCGTAGTATTAAAAATAGCAGCGCACAGATTGCAGCTTAGCAAGTTTTATGCTCGATCACTAGAAGGGAATGCATTTGCATTTATACACCAGCTTAATACTTCTCTAGCACATAGACTGAGTCAAATAATAACAAAACTTGATTACCAAAAATACATCTTCTTAAATGGATTAATTTTTTATCACAGGATAATGTATCTACATACATATCAACGACCTATTTTTCACTCATTCCCTGAAGGGATAAATTGACACGAAAAAAACTCGTGTAGCCAGTACACGTGAAAGAACAAATGAGAATGACACTTTTGCTTTCTTGTTTTTTGAGCACCTAGGCATACAACTTAAAAAATCAGCTAAAATTACTCCTATATGCTACAATTGTCTAGTACCTGGGTGACAGAGCTTGCTCGGTATTCCTCAAAGTTGTCAGCAAATCGTACCTACCAACAGTGTAAACTTTCCAAAAGAGATTTTAAAAAATCAAATAGGTGGCAACATCGTAACACACCGCAAGTGACAACACCCAGGTGGAAAAAATTTGAATGAAGCATACTAACACTGTGATAATTTCATCCAAATCGGTCAATAGGCAACCGAAATAACAAAGAATAACTAAAATGCGATCAGGGGCAACCCTAGGTGGCAACTCTGCTTGAAATCGTCATATTTGGAATACGGTCGAAAATACCTTTCATTTGCTACCCACATTGGCCTATATGCCAAATTGTATCCAAATCGGTCATGCAGTTCCCGAGATATACGAAAAAAATAAATAAATTGCGGCTAGGTGGCAACCTTAAGTGACAACCCTGCTTGAAATTATCTTATTTGGAATACGGTCGAAAATGCCTTTCATTTGATACCCATATTGGCATATTTAGCTCTATATTAAAAAAAAAAAAAAAAAATTGGGATAGGTGGTACCGCTGTAAACCGCATTAAGTGGCAACACCCATGAATTCTGCTCGGCCTAACTATTACAATTTGTGCAATGTTAGCTAGATCCTAGAATTTCACCTCCTATTTGATTTGCACAGCTAAACATCGTGGTGAAAATTGCCTACGACTGAAAGCCTGCAACGTGCGACTGAAGGTCACCTACAATTTCCATTTCCGTTGCATAATTTCCGTGTTTACTCTCAATCAAAACTTATTATCACCGCCTAAGAAGTTAACTTCAAAAGTGCACCAACATACTTAGAGAGAGACTTCCAGTTCTCTAAAGGCACACCAGGTCGTATGAGTAACATACATCAATACATCGCCATCTGGCATAAGAAAAACATGTGACTTCTCACAATTATTCTATATGGCACACCTAGATTTAAAGGGAGCTAACTAAAAAATCTGAAATTTCGAAGCTATTAATACTACCACGCTCTCCAATTCAATACCCATCGATCTGTATACTCGATAAACTAATATCTGCAGTACTCACCGATAAAAGGGCTGCTAAAATTTAAAACTCGATTGACGCATACATATATAAGAGTAGTATATAAGTACTATTCTAAAATCATTTTATGCTATGTATGTACATATATTCACACAACAACACCTTTCATGTACTTGCTCTAATTGTGTTTGGAGACTACTTGTCTACTCTGAAAATGTGCTAGCTCTTCACTCAAGCAGCAAAACTAAAAGCAGTGAAATAAAAAAAGTACCCAAAAAAAATATTCCCAATAAACATTTAGGCTAGAGTTACATTAGATCTCAAGTTGAGAACTAACTCCGTCTCTACACGATAACTTGAGTAAAAATTGAAATATTTGCATGAAATTTGGTGTGAAGGTTACTTTCTGGCGACGCCTCTTTTTTCTATATCGAAATATCGAAAATTTCGAAAACCACATAAATTTACATATCTCGGTAGCTAAAATGATATAATTTTATAGCTGAGTCCCCCTGGTCATTCTATTATAATTTTTTGATAAATTCTCTAGCGCAGGCGTGGCACGGCTCACTTTTAAGAGAGTCATGTATGAAAATTCGACTGGTCGTAACTTTTAAACTTAGTACGGTAGAACGATGATATTTGGCAGAAAGCATTCTAGTATCATTGGTCAAATACCTGATGAAATTGGATAAAAACGCCCTCCAACCACGCCCACTTTCGATGTGGAAAATCATTTAAATTGACATAATTCGATAACGAAAATGGCTAAAATGATATAATTTAGTAGGATGAGCCTCCTAGTCATTCTATTATAATTTTCTTATAAATTTTTTAAGGTGGGCGTGGCACCGCCCACTTTTGAGAAGGCATTTTTAAAAATTCGATTGCGCATAACTTTTAAACTGAAGACCGTAGAATTATATAACTTGGCACAAAGTATACTAGCGTCATAGGAAGTATACCTGATGAAATTGGAATAAATCGCTTCCCGACAACGCCCACTTTCGATATGAAAAATTTCGAAAATCACATAAACTGACATAATTCGGTAAGATAAATAGCTAAAATAGTATAATTTGGCGGCCGCCGTGGTGTAGCGGTTAAGTGTTCGGCCTTCTACACCAAGTCGTGGCGGTTCGATGCCCGGCAAAAGTAACATCAAAAATTATTTAGAAAAAGAATTTTTCTAAAACGGGGTCGCCCCTCGGCAGTAGTTTGGCAAACTCTCCGGGTGTATTTCTGCCATGAGAAGCTTCTCAGCAAAAAATTCATTTGCTTTGCAAGTGCCGTTCGGAGTCGGCAAAAAACTGTAGGTCCCGCCAACTTGTAGGAAAAAACTCAAAAAGCAACACACCACAAGTTGGAAAGAGAAGCTCGGCTAAAAATCTCGTTAGAGGTTATGATGATAACCTGTAGGTATATCGCCGCCATTAGTTAGTATAATTTGGTAGGTAAAACCTCTCGGTCATTCTATTGTGATTTTCTGTTAAACTTTAAAAGTGGGCGTGGCTACGTGAATTTTTCAGGGGGGGATTTTTTTAAATTCGACCGATCATAACTCTCAAACAGATAATAGTAGAAGGATGAAATTTGGCAGGATTCATAGTGGTATAGAAAACATTCCCGATGACACTTGTAGAAAACGCTAGGATTTTAATGTTTGGTTTACCCGAACTTTTACTTCTTTTTTTTTTGGACTTTCTTACTTGTTATAACTTAAAACGCCATGAATTAGTTGACAAAAATTGTTATTTACATAAATTTTGGTCTCAAGCTCTTCAAATTTAATTCGAATGTTGAAGGGCTTGAGATTGGAGAATATGTTGGATATCAACTTGAAAACAATTGTTCTCATCGTCATACAAAATTTATTATTTGTATTAGTTTGTCGCTAGTCAATTAGCACATTTTTTGTTTGCTTTTAGGCCTGATATTAATGTCGGCTAAACACCTATCCTTTTTATTTCTTCTGACAGCAAACCCATCATTTGTATTTTGCAGAATTCGGGTAGCAACGTTTCAATCGATTTTATTTATGTGGCGCCAGTTTTCTTTGTTAATATTTTTTCAGTTCAAACTTTTACTGCCTTACTATGTAAAACGCAACTCCACGTAATGAGTAACTTTTTCTGGTGTAAAATGTGTATAAGAGTTAAGTATGAGTGTGGTTGTTAATTTGAGGGCATAAGTGCAGAATACATACATTTCGCAAATCAAAAAAATATTTATATGGATCGATAGCAGTATATGCGATTTTTAAGTTTTTTTAAATCGAAACATCTTTCAAACTACTTATCGGATTAGAAAATGTTAAATACCAATAATTAGGTAATAAAAATACCTTTCATTTAATGTATAACAGAAAACGATGTTTTTTATAAAAAAAACGAATGGAAATGAATAAAACTGTTTAAAAAACAAAAAAATGTCCCGATAACGGTATTATTTGTTAGTAAAATATTGTAGATAATGCATTTCCATTATAAAAAGGTAAAAAAAGTAATCGGCTCAGGGTTAATTTTTTTTTGGAGTAAAAAACAGGGACTAAAAGTGGTTTAGAAAGGTGTTCTGCACATAAATACCATGGAATTTTTCCTTTTAAAAGGAGAAACCATAATTTTGTAAATTATAAAATAATAGAAGGGAATTTTTTCCCTTTACGAAAGGTTAAAATCACTAATAGTGCACATTTCGTAAAAGGAGAAACCATAATTTTGTAAATTATAATAGCAGGGATTTTTTTTTTTAATAATCGTAAGATGGCCATTCTAAAAGAAAATTAAGTATTTGATCGTTTTTGAAAGAAAATTTCCTTTTTTGTCCGTTTTTAGTACATAGTGTGTCAAAGGGTTAATAGAGTATACATTGAATGAAAGGTATTTCGGAGAGAAAATTTAGGAACAAACAATTTTAAAAATCCATTCACCAGTTTGCAAGAAATTTTGAAATGAAACAAATATTTTTTGACCTTAGCATATAATTAAAGCAATCCACCATTACAACATTTACTATTACAACTAATCACTACATAAATGAAGACATGCATGGATGAAGGGGGTATGTCGCATTCTCACTCAATTTCTGTTTTTGGCATTGGTGAATAGTGTTTATGCAGATCTATATTTCTGTCTTATCAGAACTTGGCTATCATAAAAATTGTAGAAGATAATTCGTGGATGAAGGGGGTATGTACACAACTTTTCAATATGAATTGTGGAAGAAGGGGGTATGTTCCGATTTCTTCATATAAAACACTAAATATAAATTCATGCTTTTTATTGCATATTATGCAACGTCTTTTATGCCTTTGCATAATTTTTTTGTCAGTTTTCCATAAAGATTCGAAAAAACCTCAAATGTTTAAGCAAAACTTTAAAGCCGATTTTCTCGTTTCACTCAAAATGCGACATACCCCCTTCATCCATGCATGTCTTCAAATATCAACCTCTGACTTGCATGCTTTTCAGCATCTCTACTTACTACCTATCGCGCTTTTAGCTACGGAAATATCTATTATTTATTTTACACTCATTGTTATGTCGTTCTGTGGCTTTCTCGATGCACATCCCACTTTTGCATGAATGCTAAACAATGATTTTTTGTTGTTTGTTTCTTTTTTTTTGACGTTGAAGATGTTGCAATTTCGTTTCACTTTTTTACCGCGCTGTAAGTTGGCATTAGACAAAGTGTTCTCGGCGCCAGGTCAAGGTTATTGGAATAAAGCCAAAAAAACAGAACAAAAGACAAGACGCTTCCTGTGAAATGAATTCATATCAACGCATTAGTGGCTGTAACAAACAAATAAATAAAAATATGATGAAAGCAGTTTGAGCTCACACGCAGCACGTGTTGGAGCCAACCATGCGAAATGAAATTTCAATTTATTAAAGTTTTAGCAAGGTTTAGTAGTTAGTAAACCTTCTTTAATAATAAATTGTAGATTATGGGCTTGAGATCGACTCTTGCTATTTATTTTTGCGTTTGTGGGCCAACTGGCGCCAACTGGAGACACCACTGCCTCCACTTGTTCCTGCCATCGGAGTGGTGGTATCTTCTTCGGTACTAGCCGTCGCCAACTTTTAGGGGCCCAAAAATGTTTCTAAGAATTTTTCTCTCGAATACTCCCAAAACCGCCTTGTCAGATACTGTCAGTGTCCGTGGAATCTTATTATCAAAAATAATAATAGAGGTCCACCCTCTATTAATATAGCTAAAATATTTCGTTACATTGTAATGTTCTAGCCATCCAGAAGAGACATAGTTTCAACAGTTTCATTGTACCACCACAAAAAATGTGTACGTTTGTCGAAACTATGTCAACAGGTGCTTTTATGTAACAGTAGCTGTTATTTTATTTTATTTTAATTTTTTATTTTTTTTTTTTTTTTTTTTTTTTTTTTTTGTATTTTTTTTATTTTATTTTATTTTATTTTATTTTATTTTTTTTATTTTATTTTATTTTATTTTATTTTATTTTATTTTATTTTATTTTATTTTATTTTATTTTATTTTATTTTATTTTATTTTATTTTATTTTATTTTATTTTATTTTATTTTATTTTATTTTATTTTATTTTATTTTATTTTATTTTATTTTATTTTATTTTATTTTATTTTATTTTATTTTATTTTATTTTATTTTATTTTATTTTATTTTATTTTATTTTATTTTATTTTATTTTATTTTATTTTATTTTATTTTATTTTATTTTATTTTATTTTATTTTATTTTATTTTATTTTATTTTATTTTATTTTATTTTATTTTATTTTATTTTATTTTATTTTATTTTATTTTATTTTATTTTATTTTATTTTATTTTATTTTATTTTATTTTATTTTATTTTATTTTATTTTATTTTATTTTATTTTATTTTATTTTATTTTATTTTATTTTATTTTATTTTATTTTATTTTATTTTATTTTATTTTATTTTATTTTATTTTATTTTATTTTATTTTATTTTATTTTATTTTATTTTATTTTATTTTATTTCATTTTATTTTATTTTATTTTATTTTATTTTATTTTATTTTATTTTATTTTATTTTATTTAATTTTTATTTTTTTATTTTATTTTATTTATGTAATACTTATTACCTATACCCTATAAAAAAATCGCATTAATTCAGAACTACATATGCGTTTTTTTAAGCAGAGAAAATTTCCCAAAACAAACATAATTACTTAGAAATACCTGTAAAACTTTATATAAACAAACATACTTACGAACAAAGACGCATATAAGTATACCTATCTCTTCCTAAAAGGTGGAAGCTCGTCCGTCTTCAAATAGGCATGTTCACGACGATTTATATGCGATATTAAGTTATAAAGTACATACATTTATGTGTGTTCAGTAAGTTTGCATTCATGTTTATATTTAGGTCTGTAGTACCTTTGGGATACTAGTTTATAAAAAACATTTTTTTCAAACAAAGTGCTACATTTATTCATATGCATGCGTACTCACACTTTATTAAATATGTATTCTTTTTTTCGTAGTGACGGTTGTCTTACGCATGAATACACAAGCGCGTTAGTAGGTATAAAAGTCTGTATAAATTCAAATCAATTTTTCAATTTTCCATGCCACTAAAGTTCGAGATGGGCGAAAAAAAAATTACGTATACGACATGTGGTCTGTAGTCTATAAAGCAGAGGTCACCAAACTTTTATGTCAATGAAAATTCTAGAGCTTTTTAATTTTTCGGAAGAAAAAGTTAAAGCCAACGCAATTCAAATATAGTAAGAAGAAACATGTTTGGAAAAGAATGCACGGACTCGAGCATGGTCCGGTCCACTGGACGGTTTGGGACTATGTAGCACACTGATTATCTCCGGAAGTGTTTAGGGACAAATATTGACAATTGGTAAAGAGTGCAGATTGGACTTTCGTATTGCATATCTCTGGAAGTTTTCATGGTAGGATATAAAAATGGACGAAGAGTCCTTTCTGCGCAAGAAATTTTACCGCGACGGGACTAGATACTTGCCTATTCGATCAACTATGTAGTGGTGCGTGGTGCTGCTGTCGCTAGGTATACTGCGCTCCATAAGAACACATGCAAAGAATATTTGGTCGCGTCCAGTCGCGGCGCTATGTGTACCCTTAGCTTTAAAGGGCTGTAAAGGGCTTTACTTATACGTAAACTTAGAACAGAAGATGAAAGACTAAGGCGAGCGTTGGCCGAGTCATGATATAAGAATGAGCAAAAAAGCTCCAGCCCAGAATTTATTTTCATTTTCATTCGACTTTGGCAGCAGCGAAAGGGAAGGTCTCGACTGAAACCATGTTGCAGCGGTTAAGCTTCAACAAATGATGATGGTGATAACTTCAATATATGAAACTATGTATGTATATAGATTTTATACGTGTTACTGTGTATGTGTGTGCAATAGTCCAAACCTCAGTCATTTTCAAATGGCCGTAATTAACTTAGTAGTTAAGATAATCGCACATGGCATACCATTTTGGAAGCTTCAAAGCTTCAGTTTTAAGAGTGTGTAAAAATATTTTCAAAAAAGTTTCAAAAATTAAAAGAAAATTCACTTTGAAAAAAAAATGCCATTTTTCCCCATACAAAATGTATGGGAAAGGGCGAAAAATAGCCACCCCTAAGGGTTAAGTTAGAGCGCTAATTTTTTGCAAGGCTTATTTTCTCATCAATACCTAACTTTTTAGGGGGTAAGACCAAGTCGACATTTTTTTTAATCATCCTAATGTATATATATTATGGTGGGCAAAAAAAGATTTTCGATTTTTTGTAAGGGCATACAGAAATTTGTATTCCTGACCATAAATGTAGTATAATGACAAAATGTGAGTTTTTTTATGTTAATGAGAAAGGGTGGCTCATTTCTGTTTTTTGTGATTTCGTGAAAAGCTTTTATGTAAAGGAATATATCGTCGCTTCCAACGAAGACTAACACGGTTGAGTTTTCTGCGTGGAAGACTAACACACTTCAGTTTTCTGCGTCGAAGACTAACACTCTTCGTTCTCTGCGTGGAAGACTAACACACTTCAGTTTTCTGCGTGGAAGACTAACACACTTCAGTTTTCTGCGTCGAAAACTAACACACTTCGTTCTCTGCGTCGAAGACCAATACACTTCAGCTTTCTGCGTCGAAGACTAATACACTTCGTTCTCTGCGTGGAAGACTAACGCACTTCAGTTTTCTGCGTCAAAAACTAACACACTTCAGTTTTCTGCGTGGAAGACTAACACACTTCAGTTTTCTGCGTCGAAGACTAATACGTTCTGCGTGGAAGACTAAAACACTTCAATTTTCTGCGTCGAAAACTACCACACTTCGTTCCCTGCGTGGAAGAGTAATACACTTAATTTTTCTGCGTCGAAGACTAACACACTTCGTTCTCTTCGTGAAGGACTAACACACTTCACGGTGGTAGCAGCCAATGCTGAGCGGTTAACATCTAACGCTACAGACAGCAGGACTCCCGCAACGACATATCGGGCAGTTAATCGGAACAACTCGTCGTTGATAGGCAACCTCCGGGATGGGGCAAACCTCTAAGCACAGATCGTTGTGCGACCACTACAGTCGGGGATAGCTGTTGCAAAACAAACATTCCCAGCAGAGAAGACTGCGAGAGGACGGATTGGTGTCCCGAAACAAATGGTGGCACTTCCATATACACCGACGACTCGAAGTTGGATGGCAGAGTTCGAGGAGGGGTTTATTCAAGGGATTTGGACCTTGATCTCTCCTTCAGACTACCTGATCATTGTAGCGTCTTCCAGGCGGAAGTCTCGGCAATCCTGCATAAGCATAAGCAAACGTGTTATCGGAGAAGATATCGTTATTTTCAGCGATAGCCAAGCGGCAATCAAATCCCTTGGCTCATACACGTTAAACTCTTAACTGACGCTCAGCTGTCGTCGATCTCTTCAGGAGATGTCCCAACAGAACCACGTAAACCTCATATGGGTCCCGGGACATAGGGACATTGAGGGAAACTGTAAGGCAGACGAGCTAGGCAGGGCACGACCAAGCAGGTTCTTCAGGATAAAGAGCGCTTAGGTATGCCGTTTGCCACATGCAAACTATGGCTGAATGCGTAAAGATAACGAAAGATGGCTGCAATCCCCAGGGTGTCGGATATCGAAACAAACCTGGCCAAAATGGGATCTTAAAAGGTCTAGAAGCATATATGCCGTAACTAGGAGGGAAATCTCCATATTGATATTGGTATTAACCGGTCACTGCCTCATTAGTTTTCGACGCAGAAAACTGAAGTGTGTTAGTCTTCCACGCAGAAAACTGAAGTGTGTTAGTCTTGCACGCAGAGAACGAATTGTGTTAGTCTTCGACGCAGAGAACGAAGTGTGTTAGTTTTCGACGCAGAAAACTGAAGTGTGTTAGTCTTCCACGCAGAAAACTGAAGTGTATTAGTCTTCGACGCAGAGAACGAAGTGTGTTAGTTTTCGACGCAGAAAACTGAAGTCTTTTAGTCTTCGACGCAGAGAACGAAGTGTGTTAGTTTTCGACGCAGAAAACTGAAGTGTGTTGGTCTTCCACGCAGAGAACGAATTGTGTTAGTCTTCGACGCAGAGAACGAAGTGTGTTAGTTTTCGACGCAGAAAACTGAAGTGTGTTAGTCTTCCACGCAGAAAACTGAAGAGTGTTAGTCTTCGACGCAGAAAACTGAAGTGTGTTAGTCTTCCACGCAGAAAACTGAAGTGTTTTAGTCTTCGACGCAGAAAACTGAAGTGTGTTGGTCTTCCACGCAGAGAACGAAGTGTGTTAGTCTTCGACGCAGAAAGTTGAAGTGTGTTAGTCTTCCACGCAGAGAACGAAGTGTGTTAGTCTTCGACGCAGAGAACGAACCGTGTTAGTCTACCACGCTTACTGAAATGTATTAGTCTTCGTTGGGAGCGACGATATCTTCTCACCCAAAAATAGTGCAGCCAAGTTTTACCCCATTATTTGAACGCTCTACAAAAAAAGGCATTACAAAAAAAATTAGAAATGTAAAAAATATGCTAACCTTTGAAGCTAGAACACTAGAAAACGGGTAGACTAAAAACATTCAAGGGTATGTAGTTTTTGTAGGGAATTCAATTGCTAGCCCCGTATCCCCATCCTTAAATTTCGCGGACGCCCCTGAAAATAGACCGCCTATAACTCAGTTTTTTTTTCAGTTTCCTTTCCATCGGTGCATATTTCATTCAAATCGGGCAAACGGTTCGCTCACAGGAGGTTCCTAAAGTTTTTCATGTGGCGTATTTATGTATACATAGATAAATATGAGGTATACTCTGTAAAATCTGAACTAGTGATGATAGCGTCTAGATTTAAATATTAAGATATGTAACTTTTGCAGTAATCTTTTCACCTTTCTGTAAAATAAAACCAATTTAATTTTTGATAAAACCGATTTTTTTTTTTTGGTCCAATCTAATGTATATGTATGTAATATATATTAGGGACATTCAAATAAAAAAAAATGTTTTTTTTGGTCTTACTCATTGCAAAGTTAGGTATTGATGAGAAAATAAGCCTTCCACAAAATTAGCGCCGTAACTTAACCCTTAGGGGTGGACATTTTTTTTGCCCTTTTTCATACATTTTGTATTGAGAAAAATTTGTTTTTTTCCAAAGAGATTTTTCTGTCTGTAATTATTTTAATAGTTAAGATAATCGTACATAGCTTACCGTTTTGGAAACTTCAAAGCCTTAAAGACTTAGGAGAAAATTCACTTTGAAAAAAAAAAAAAAATAATTCCAAAATGTATGGGAAAGGGCGAAAAAATAGCCACCCTAAGGGTTAAGTTACAGAGCTATATTTTTCAAGGCTTATTTTCACATCAATACCTAACTTTTCAGGAGGTAAGATCAAGTCGACATTTTTTTGAATCACCCTAATATAGATACTTCGATTCCTTAAGGCACTTACATCCCACCGTTATGTGAATTTATTTAAAATATATTGTGTGCTGAGCAACACTATGTATGGAACTCCACAACTATGTGTCATTTTGTTTCATTATACAACTGACTCTGTATCTTGTTCCATGGCATTTACTTTAAGAATATCTGGCACAGAGGAAAAATGTTGCGTATACGTAGTGTTGGCCTTATCTAATAAGATAAGTGAAATATCTAAAATATGTACATAAATTATTCATGCATGCATAAGAGTATTAGCGATAACTTTTCTAAATTTTATTAAATTTCACAGCATTTATAAGTAATTTCAGATCACTCATTTACATACCTACATATCGCTCAATAATGTGATATTACAGAAAACGCATTTTTAGTTTTTGTTTTTTGGGATAAGTAACTAATTCTATCGCGATGCTGCGTGAAATATTAAAACCTCGGATATAACACTTTGCCAGTTGATCAAACATATTATTTCCGATATATTAGTGATGTTAACTCAAAATTTGGGTTTTTTGAGTTATGACGATGTTGCAGCAAATGAGCAATATATATGTATATTTAAGATTTTTTCATAGAGAAAAGTTTGTTTCAGACTATAGACTACTACCAGCATTTATTTAACTTTTTTGTTCAACTTTAATTTCGTTTGTTTAACTGCCTGGTTGAGCTAACAGCATGCAGGCATTTTTATTTAAGTATCTGACGTGGCTGTCAACTTTTACGGCTGAGTATTTTTGAGTACTCTGGCAATAGCACTTGACCTGCATACGCCATCCCCTGCAACATAATGAAATCAACAGTTTCAAGTGACAAATAGAATTTTCATTTTCCCCTCTATAAAGAGGAAGTCATTTAGACTCGCAGTGGGTTGATGCAGACAGAAAAAGGAGATAGAAAAAGTTGAAATGTATATTTGAAACAGTCAGTTTGCTATGTTTTCCATTTGATTGACAGTGAAATGCTGCTGGGGTGGAGCTGCCGTACGATGGATGCATAAATGTGCATGTGTATGTTTCTACGTTCGTAAGAATATTCACTGCAAATAGATTTGCATACACGTGGCTATCAATCAAAACATTAAATTGAACATATGGCAAAATACCCCTACAGCAAGCGATATTTGAAAATACAATTTCCATTATACCATATGCTGGTCAAAAATATCTTTCTGTAGATAAGAATACGGCTATAAGCGATACCAGCGATTCTATCAGAAACAGGAAGTACCTACCTCTCAAAACTACTTCAATTCAAAAAGAGACATCAGGCGAGGTGACTCCTATTATCAGATTTTTTTGCCTAAGTGATAGAGAAGATCATTTGAGAAACCTAGAGAAAAATATAAGCGCAATCTAGTGAGCTCTGAAGATATTATTTAAAAGTCTTATCTGTCCTAGATAAAGGGGAGAATAAAGGTGTTTTTGATGTGACCGATAACAAGGTCTAGTATAAATTCAAAATTTGAGGACATCCCTAACTCTCTTATCATATCTGTCCTTACGGGAATGCACAGCGGGGTTTCTAGTTGCAGTTCCGCCCTAGTTTCAGTTTGAAGAATATTATTTACAAATATATACTTTGAATTCGGGTTCTGCTACAGAGACTCCATTCTTCCGTTCTGGTATCGGGGTGGATTCCAGTTACAATTTACAATCCGATATCGGTTACACCTTTCGTGGCGGCTCTGGGGTTGGTGTCTGGCCATGTTTCGATTTCGTTCCAGATTAAAAGATAGAGGTCATGAGTTCGGTATATTTTCAGTTTAGGTTTAACTTTCGGAAACTGTTTTGTTTTTAGTTCCAGTTCCAGTTGTAGTGTCGATCAGGGATATGGTTCCAGTTTTCATAGCGTTTTTGATTGACATTCTCACTCTGACCTCGATTAAGACACCAACTCTGTCTTTAGGTATGATTTTGGTTTTGATGCCGAATACGGTTTCCTCGAGCTTCTTGCTTCCCTTCGGTTTCGCTTGTCCTTGAGGTAGCTAAGCTCTCGATTTCGGGTTTACTTGTGCTACCTGTTTCTCTTCCGGCTCTGGTTTCCCTCACGATACCCGATTATATTCCGGTTGCCTTTACCTTCTACTTCACCTTTTGGTTTCGGTTTCTCATCCAGTTTCGGTATATCTTCCCTTCTGTTATATATTTCAGTTTCAGTATCTGTTCTGGTTTCCAGGTTCCGGTTCCAGTATCCCTTTCTGTTCTCTTATCTCCTCCGGTTTTCTGGTTCCGACTCCGATTTCTCTTCTGGTTTCCGTTTCTCCTCTGGTTCTGGTTTCGGTTTGTCTTCTGAGCCCGGTTCTTGGTTTTCTTCTGGTTTGGACCCAATTTCTCTTATGGTAATGGTTCCAGTATCTCTTCCGCTTCCACTGTCTTTTCCAGTTTCAGTATATGTCCTGGTTTCCATTTCCCGGTTCCAGCAACTTTGTTCCTGTTCTGTTATCTCTTCCGGTTTTCTGGTTATGGTTCCGCTATCTCTTTCGGTTTCCTGGTCCCGACCCCGATTTCTCTTCGGGTTTCCGCTTCTCTTCTGGTTCTGGTTTCGATTTGTCTTCTGGGTCCGGTTCCCAGTTTTCTTCTGGTTCTGGTTCCAGTATCTCTTCCGGTTTTGATATTTGTTCTGGTTTGGTTCAAATATCTCTTCCTGTTCTGGTTCCAGCATCTCTTCCGGTTCCTACTGTGGTTTCTCTTATAGTTATGATTCCGGGTTGACTTATTGTTCCGGTTCCGGTTTCCAGGTTCCGGCTACGGTTGCTCCTCTGTTTCGGTTTAGCGTTCTATTCTGGTTTGGGTCCGATTTCTCTTCTGGTTCCATTCCCGGTTTCCTGGTTCCGGTTTCTCTTCTGGTTTGGATCCCGGTTAGTCTTCTGATTCTGGTTCTGGGTTCTCTTCTAGTTTGGATTCGATTTATCTTCTGGTTCCGGTTCCGTGTTCTCTTGTGGCACCGGTGCCCGGTTCTTTTCTAGTTCGCGTCCCCGTTATTCTTCTCTTTCCGGTTTCGGGTTCTCTTTCGTTTGGATTCGATTTATATTCTTGTTCCGGTCCCGGTAAGTCTTCTGGCTCCGATCCCGGGATCTCTTCTGCTTCCGAATCCGTGTTTTCATGTGGCACCGGTTCCGGGTTCTCTTCTGGTTACGTTCCCGGTTAGTCTTCTGGTTCTGGTTCCGAATTCGCGTTTTCATGTGGCACCAGTTCGGGGTTATCTTCTGGTTACGGTCCCGGTAAGTCTTCTGGTTGTTGTTCCGGGTTTTCTTCTGGTTTGGATTCAATTTGTATTCTTGTTCCGGTTCCGTATTCTCTTGTGGCACCGGTTCCGGGGTCTCTCCCGGTTCCGGATTCTGCACCAGCTCTGAAGTCTATACAGGTTCCGGATGATATTATATCCGACTTTATTTTTAGTTCCTATTCCGGTTAAGGGTCCCCCCCTTCCCCCCTTTTTAGTTCTGGTACCGGTTTCGGATTTAACTCCAGCCAGAACTTAGGGTCGTTTTCAGATCCGATCCCACTTCTAGCTTCAGTTCCGTGTTCGGGTCAGATATTTTTGATAGTAAGGTTCTATTCCGGTGAGTCCCACCACATTTCTAGCACCGGTTTTGGGTACAACTAATTTTTAGTTCAGGTAGTGGCATCGATTATTTCCAATATTTTTTTCTTCATTTTTCTTTTGCGTCTCTCTCTGACGGTTCCCGTGTGACTCGGTAAAGGTTAAAGAAAGGATAAAAAGAATTACTTAATTCAAGGATCTTTTCCTGAATTTCTGGATACCTTGTGTAGTTCTCTTCGTGCGTATTTATTTTCAATTTATCTCTACAGGCGGCGTAAAATAATTAACTCTTGTTATTCAATATTACTCTTCTTTTGCCCAGGCAGCTACTTTCTACCACTCAGGACTAGATACTCACCATTTGAGTTCAACACCCACTTGCTGTGCACATTAATTAAACAAAAAGCACTAGCGGGTTTCTTAATGAACTTTTACAAAGGAGAATACTTGTGAACTTAAGTAAATATATACTTCTTGGACACTTGACTGACACATAATTACAAGTAGCATTTGCGGAAGTGGCTAGCTCATGAACCTTTATTTAAATGTGCACGTCAGATAATTTTTGGACTAGATCTTTGAAATAATTTATGCAAATGGTTTTTTTCAATATTCAAAAATTCCCCTTTTTTTTGAGTTTGCTGCTATTGCCATTCCGTCTGCGGTGGGATTATGTGAACGAGAGCTCCAAAAGATTGATTCAGCTCGTCTTGATTGATCTTGGTATCATTATAGGTACAATCGCCCAATATATCCGCTCCCATATTAAAGCAAATTTACTGCGTGGGTAACTATTAGCATAATAGAAGCATTATAGACATATGTATGTATCTATTTATATGAGAACAGTTAAGAGGCTTAGCGTTGTCAGTCAAATTTTAAGCGGTTTCAAGCAGTCGTAGACAATGTCACCAGGCACAGCTGCCGCCCATACTTTTGATGCAGTTTTAATTCTCAATTTGTATGCATTTCCATTTAAGAGTATTACTACTCAAGTTCACGGAAAGTACCTTTGCTGCTGTTTCGCATTCATTTAAATTTCCCTGTAATCTCTTAGCTACCTACTATTAATGATTACTTCAATTTATTACGAAGCAATGATGGTTGTAAGAATCTTACTAATATTATAAATGTGAACGTAACGATGTTTGGATGTCCAGACGTTTACGTCTGTTCCTCAATAACGTGATAATGGCAAGACGAAATTTGTTGAAATTTGGAAGGCAGACAGCTAATAGTCTGGAAGGAGGTATAGGCTATTTTTTTTTTTTTTGAGGGTCAGGCCATGCTTTGTTTTTCCATATAACTCTAAGTACACTTGACCTAAACTTATGATATTTCGAATAGGTGTAGAAATTTCGAACAATATGGGCATCAAACGAAACTGGAAGGTGCCAGGTCTCATTTGGACTTCGATATATTTCGATAAATTTATCGATAACTGAGTTATCAGTCGAAATGAGATAGCCGAGAAACCTTAAATTTCCCCTACAATATGGTTATCAAACGAAAGGGGATGACCCCAGGTTTCATTTGGACCTCAATATATTTCGAGAAATTTATCGATAACTGAGTTATCGGTGAAAATGTTATTGAACAAAAACCTTAAAATTAACCTACAATATGGGTATCAAACGAAAGGGAATGTCCGCAGGTTTCATTTGGACCTCAATATATTTCGATAAATTAATCGATAACTAAGTTATCGGTGAAAATGTGGTTGCTCAAAAACCTTAAATTTTCCCTACAATATGGGTATCCAACGAAAGGGGATGACCCCAGGTTTCATTTGGACTTCGATATTTTTTCGATAAATTGATCGATAACTGAGTTATCGGTGAATATGTGATTGCCCAAAAACTTTAAAATTGCCCTACAATATGTGTAACAAACGATAAGGAAAGGCTGCAGGTTTCATTTGGACTTCGATATATTTCGATAAATTTATCGATAACTAAGTTATCGGTGAAAATGTAATTGCCCAAAACCTTAAAATTGACCTACAATATGGGTATCAAACGAAAGGGGATGGCAACAGTTTTCATTTGGATTTCAATATATTTCGATAAATTTATTGATAACTGAGTTATCGGTGAAAAATCCTTAAAATTGCCCTACAATATGGGTATCAAACGAAAGGGGATGACCCCAGTTTTCATTTGGACTTATCGGTGAAAACGAGATGGCTCAAAAGCCTTAAAATTGGCCAACAATATGGGTATCAAACGAAAAGGGATAGCCCCAGGTTTCATTTGGACTTCGATATGTGTATTTCGATATATTTATCGATAACTGAGTTATCGGTCAAAACGTGATCGCCCAAAAACACCAAATTATTTAATCAATCTACCTTTCCCCATTGATGGGAAATTTGAAAATTTTAAATACCCTTGGTAAATGCTTCAGTATTCAATAATATTATATAAATATCAAAGTTTGAAGTTTAGATGATTTATTCGATAAATTCTTTCTGAGACATTTATATCCGTACTTAAAGCCAAAGTAATATTTAACTTTGAAACCTCACTTTCAATCGATTTCAAGGATATGTATATTAAATAAAATTTTTGAAAACGGTTTTTTAATACATACTATTTTTCAAAACTCTAGGAACATAGAAAAATAACACAGGTCAACACAGTTTTGGTGTTGTTGAAAAGAGGACATTTTTCCCCTCTTAGCAGTATACAAGATGTTAATATATCTTGATAAATGTCAGAGAAACTGTTAAAATAATGTGAAAAACTCAATTTTTTGTAAAATTTTTTCATTTTGAATCACGGCTTTCTCCAATAATTTGATAACCAATGCAATGCAAAATTATTTCAGCACAATCTCCTGTTAATTCTCTTTTCAAAAACATATACCTTTTTTATATTCGCGTTGACCTTCCTAGGATTTTCTACTTTACTAAATTTCTACTGTGAAAAAAAAAAATTTATATTTTATACAAATGTTTCGTTTTTTTTTTTTAAGTTTCTGTAATTAGCGGTTTCAAGTCTTAGTGCGTTTCTATAAATAAATAGATTTTAATATCATGTCTTCATCACGACGCAGTTGTGTCAATGACCCGAATGTGTTTTGCTACATTTGTGGGGAATACACAGTCCAAAAGTTCAGGAGAAGTATAACAGATTTTGTGAAAAGTGCTTCTTTTTCGTACTTTAAATTAGAAATGGTAGACAAAAACAAGCTGTGGATACCTCGAATAGTTTGCAAAATGTGCTGTGAACACTGGAGACAGTGGGCCATTGGTAAAAGAAGTCATATGAGATTCGGGGTGCCTATGCAATGGAGAGAACAAAAAAATCACTTCGATGACTGTTACTTCTGCTGTGTCGATTTGCGTGGTGTTAATGTTAAAAAAATGATGTATCCAAACCTTCAATCCGCTAAGAGACCTTTACCACATTCAGGCGAAGTACCTGTTCCATCATTTTATTCTACCCGTGAATCATCGAAGAGTGAAGTGTCTAGCGATAGTGATACCGAACAATTAGCGTCTACAGAGCCAACAACTTTTACGCAAGTAGAATTAAGCGATCAAATAAGGGATCTTGAATTATCTAAGGAATCTGCAGAAGTGTTGGCTTCTAGATTAAAAGAAAAAAACTTGTTGGCTACAGGTACGAAAGTGACTTTCTACCGTACAAGAGACCAAGACTTGCTGCCATTTTTTAATTCGGAAAATGATATAGTTTTTTGTTCGGATGTGCAAGGTCTCCTTCTCAAAATGGGTCTTTCAGAATACCAACCAAATGAATGGCGTCTCTTCATAGACAGCTCTAAACGAAGCCTTAAGTGTGTTCTTTTACACAATGGCAACCAATATGGTTCAATTCCCATTGCTCATTCAACTAAATTAAAGGAAGAATATCAAAATATTGCACTTGTTCTAGAAAAAGTCAAATATAACGAACACAAATGGAGTAGATCTAAAGATGGTTAACTTCTTGTTAGGACAACAAAGTGGATACACCAAATACCCAAATATTGCCTGTGGGATAGTCGTGCCAAGCACCAACACTGGACAAAAAAGGACTGGCCTGTACGTGAGATGTTGGAAGTGGGAAAGCAGAAGGTAATAAACCCACCTTTAGTCGCAAGAGATAAAATTATATTGCCACCCTTGCACATTAAACTGAGTCTAATGAAACAATTTGTGAAGGCGTTAGATAAAAATGGACAATCTTTTCTTTACATAACGAGAACATTTCCTAGGCTAAGCATTGAAAAAATAAAAGCGGGTATTTTTGATGGCCCACAGATAAGAATGTTGATAAAAAATACTGATTTTTCAAATTCAATGACCAGTTTGGAACTGCTTGCATGGGATTCGTTTGTTGACGTTACTAAGAACTTTCTGGGAAATCACAAGTCATGTAACTACTCTGAAATTGTTAATAACATGCTAGAGCATTTCCAAAAACTTAGGATGTAACATGTCTATCAAAGTTCATTATCTCCACAGCCACTTTGACCAGTTTCCGGAGAATCTTGGTTCCTATAGCGAAGAACAAGGCGAGCGATTCCACCAGGACCTAAAAACTATGGAAGAGAGGTACCAAGGCCGATGGGAGCAGAATATGATAGCTGACTACTGCTGGGGAATGCAACGTGATTGTCCTGCTATGCCTCATTCACGAAAATCACGTAAACGAAAGTTTTTATGTACATAAAAAGTTAATAATAAAATAAATACCAAAAAAAAATTTTTTTTTTCCTCAGTAGAAATTTACTAAAATAGAATATCCTGGGAAGGTCAATGCGAATATAAACAAGTTATGTGTTTTTGAAAAGAGAATTGACAGGAGATTGTTTTGAAGTAATTTTACATTGTATTAATTATCAAATTATTGGAGAAAACCGTGATTCAAAATGAATTTTTTCACATTATTTTAACAGTTTCTCTGACATTTATCAAGATTTTAAACAACTTGTATACTGTTAAGAGGGGAAAAATGTCCTCTTTTCAACGACACCAAAACTGTGTTGATAGAAGAAACAGAAACAAAGTTATGAGGCAATACATGCCTTAACCTAGTAAAAAGGGGTTCTTGGCCCCTATTTGAAAACTGTACGTAGCATTTAAAAAGTAAGTATACAGTTTTTATCAGGGAACCGTATATACTCGAAATCAGTTTTACTTTTGGCAGCACCAAACCAAAAGTCATTTTTTGTTGACCTGTGTAATTGATCTTCCAACAGTTTTTTATTTGACCAATCTACCTAACTTGGTGAACTTCGAAGACCGAATTTTTACTTAAAATGTTGAAAGGGTACTTCGCAGAGGCGGGCAAGGCCGCGGGTATATACTAGTTCTAAATAAAAAAGGATAAATTAAAAAAAAAAAACAAGTAAGGAAAGCTGTCTTCCGCTGTGCCGAAGGCTAAATACCTTTCATGAATAAGCGTCACGATTTTCACTGTTTGATCCCAGTACAGCCTGTGTAAATTTAACTTAAGCTCATACCGAAATTATCGGAACTATCGATTATATAGGTGCGATGTGTTATATTGGTCCAATCTCATTGATTTTTTAACACCGACATTCCAAATTCTAAAATAGCAATAGTTACGAAATTTCACGTTCCTGCCTATATAACTACAGGAGTTATCTACCAAAATCCGTTTATTGGAACAATCGATTGTATGGGGGCTATGTGAAATATTTATCCCATCTCGATGATTTTCAACACCGATATTTCTCATATAAAAATAGAAATACTTACAAAATTTCACGTTCCTAGGTGTTTAATTACAGGAGTTATAGCACAAAATCCGTTTATCGGAATAATCGGTTGTATGGGAGCTATATGTAATATCGGTCCGATCTTGCTGGTTCCGACAAATGATTCCTATATTGGAAAATGGTGGCCGCATACAAAATTTCAGCCAAATATCTCAAAATCTGAGGGACTAGTTTGCGTTCAAACAGACAGACAGACAGACGGACAGACGGACATGGCTAAATCAACTCTCTCATCATCCTGATCATTTCGGTATACTTATTGATGGGTCTATCTCTTCTTCTTCTCATACTTACAAACATCGGACCAAAGTTATAATACCATTTCATGTTCATGAAAGGTATAAAAATAAAGCAAAGTAAAAAAAAATTCAATTAATTTAAATAAATAAAACCAAATAAAATAACTCACTTTAGTTTGAGGGTGGTGCGTATGCGCAACTTTTTTTCGTGGTATATAAAATAACGAATAAATAAAAACAAATTAAAATAAAATAAATTTAAATAAAAAAAAAATAAAATAAAAAACAAATAAAATAGAAGAAAATAAAATAAATTTAAAAAAAATAAAATAGAAGAAAATAAAATAAAATAAAATAAAAAAATAAAATAAAATAAAATAAAATAAAATAAAATAAAATAAAATAAAATAAAATAAAATAAAATAAAATAAAATTAAATTAAATTAAATTAAGTAAAATAAAATAAGTAAAATAAAATAATAGCACTTCCCACACAAAGAACTCAACTCAAGCCATAGATAGAGTAGATGTACTTTTAGGAATCACTCCGTCTCTCGCTTTGGTGTTGAGAGTTTTTTGGTAGTCAATGCCTCGAGGCGTCAAACTTGCCGTGTCAGAGACGGAGCAAATCTTCGACGCCAATAAATGCCGCGAAAAGGAGCAGAAAATGTTTTACTTTGAGAGATTTAAGTTTTTAACTTTGTACTACAAAAAAGATTTTTTTACAATATTTCCTATACATTTACCGCAAATCGCCTTATTCTGCCTACAATACTTAAAATATGAATAAATTAAAAATAGTAAGCTCCGAAGACCTACATATTTATTTCGGTTCAAACGTGTATACACACACACAAATGTACAAACAGTTCTTGTTCATATCCTACAAGAGAAATTGCACAGGCACAATTTGTGCTATTTTTTTGGCTTTTTTTGCAAAGCCACCCACACCCAGCTGCTAACAAGTTTCATATCCTTTCGTGTTGACGTCATGTATGCTTTGTAGAGCTTACATTTTCTAACGGAAGAGTTGGGCATATACAATCGAACAAGCGTTCGCTCAACTAAAATCGTCTGTGAAATATTGGTATATTTCAAACTGAATAATAAGTTTTTCTTACCACTAACCACTTTCTCTTTACTTTCACTTGAATTTAATCGGATTTAAAAAAATAGTTAACTTCTACATTTGTGTGGCAACTCAGAGTATATTCAAGTCAAAGAAGCATACGCAATAGATAAATTTGTGGTTTATGGGTAGGATTATTACCGGGAAGTCGCATTTCCGTTGAAAATATGGAGAAAATTAAAAATTTTAAAATTAAAGTGAATTAAATAAAACAAACAAAAATGATATAAAGAAAATTGAAATAAAATAAAAAAAAACAAAAAACTAAAAAAAAAAACATTTAAGTTTGTTTGTGGAGTGAATGTGTGTATTTATACGTTAATTTTGTAATTACACTGTACAACATAATTGAAATTTTTGAAAATCCCTCCGGGTTTTTTGACGGTTTCTGAAGCTTTTGGATGTACTGGATTCGAATCTGAAGTCGGATTTTTCGGGTCACCCTAGGTTTTCTCTCCAGAGGGTATTTTGCAAAGAGATCGGTAGTTGTAAAAAAAATGTTTAGCAATTTAAGAATTTTTCTTGGGTCAAGGAACCAAAATTTAATTTTGGTTTTTAAATTTGGCGGGATACAGATGTTTCGTAGCTCACAAAATTTGGGTACAGTAAGTAATTAAGAATCAAATTAAAAAAATTAAAAAAAAAATTATTGTTTAAAATTCTGACTTCAGATTGGATTCAGCACACCAAAAGCTTTTGAGATTTTTGGATTTTTTGGCTGTTGTACACTGTTATTAGTATTAGAAAGAATTGAATGCAAAATTTTACACAGCGGAATGCTTATTGACTGACTAGTTTCTATGCGACCAAGTACGTCATCAGAGTGTTTTTTCCGGTCTTACTGGAGTGTAATAGGGTGTTGTTGCATAGTTGGGCAAGTAGCTCCAGCTGTGCGACCTTACTCAATCCCGACTCTTGCGTCCCCGTTCGTGCACTCTGGGCAACGTAAATTAATTATGCTCGCGGCAGAAATACAGGGAGCCCCGGTGGGGCCCCTCTGGCATATCTGGTTTAAGGGCTCACCGAGGTCTTTTTTTAGCAGCGTCTGTTCACCGCGTGGTGCCGCTGCAAGCGGGTGTCTGGGACGGGTTGTGCGCTGGGTTTGGGACCCGCCAGGTAAAAGACACATTCCAATGAAAAAACAATCAAAGCTTTCTTAAGCCTCTTTAATGTTGACGACCCGGCAAAACGAACACAGGACAATGAGAAAGATATTAGGGCATGTACCTGGAACGTCCGGACCCTTGATGTCCTCGTTAACGCAAAGGCTGACATCACCGATCTGCAGGAAATGCGATGGACGGGACAAAAAAAGACCACCATCGGAACTTGTGACGTATACTACAGTGGTCAGATGCTCCTATCGACACCCGAATTCGGCACCAGAGGAAGGAGGAGGCCTCGACTGAGATGGAAATAACAAGTGGAGGATGACTTAAACTCCCTTGTGGTTTCCAATTGGCTTCAGTTATCGCCAAAAAGGCGTGCTTTGATACGAAACGGCCAAAATCGCCTAGGCAGTTAAGCGTCAATAAATGACGCCTCCAAGATTAGATTATAATGGTATCAAACCCAAGCAGCATTGCTTCATCTGAACGCTTTCAGCCATCTGCTCTGTGTGCAATCTTTTCATTTATATTCCGACTAATGTTTTGCAATGTGTTCTCTCACTTTTTAGACTTCTTTAACACCCTGTGTTTTAAGGCGATTACAGGTGCTTGGTCGCATAGAAACTAGCCAGTGAATTACTATTCCGCTGTGTTATATTTTGCATTCAATTCTTTCTAATTCTAATAATTACAAAATTAAAGTAAATTTAAAATAAAACAAAACAAAGTAAACAAAATTTAATTAAATAAATTAATAATAAATATGAATTTTGGCGTCAAAATGCCGGTTTCCGTTTTGTAAGATGTTTCGTTCCGATTTAGTTCTTTAACATTTATTTCGGTTTCGGTGACGGAGAGGTCCCCACTAAAAAAAAGTAAGACATTCAAAAATTCAAAACCCTTTGGTCCCGCTTCGGTTTCGTTGCTTTTCAGATCAAAATAACAGTTACGATTTCGGCATTGGAAAATTAATCTCTTTTAATCGTTTTCAGTTACGGTTTCATTTTCACTTTCAGTAGAAAATTTCCATGCTCCTTTTCCATAAGTCGTCCTTTTTTGTAAGGGTGATATCGTATATCTCCATACCAATTCCCAGGTAGCTGAAATTTTTAGAGATATTTAGCCTTGAAAATTAAGTATGCATAATGTATAGGAAGGGCCACGCCTTTTCCATAGCTCCCATATTTTTTGTGAGCATGGTATTAATGTCGTTCACCTTTAAACCAAAAAGTCAAATTTTTGTGGGAGTTGCCACGCCCCCTTTAGCTAAAAAACTTTTTGTAAATTATGTTTGAAGAAAGTTTGCGAGGCCTGGAGTCTCGGCATACTACCTCTCTATAATATTTCGAAACCGGGTTCCCATATGGAATTAAGAAACTTTCCCTGTGAAACCCCCATCAACAGCTTTCATTTGGCACCCATATTGTCCAAGAAGTCTCTGTGAAACCCCGTCAACAGCTCTCATTTGGCACCCATATTGTCCAAGAAGTCTCTAGGGTCGCATTTGGCCATATTTTGTTCGATATTTCGTAAACGGATTCGTACAAGAGACTTAGATCCACTTCCTATTAAAAGCCGCGCTAACACCTTTTTTTTGATCCGCCTATCGTACAAACATCCTCCACGGTCACACCTGGTCCACATTTTTGTCCATATCTCGGAAACATGTTCGCATAAGGAACAAAGAAGAACACGCTGTTAAAACCCTCATAAACACATTTCATTTGGTACGCATATTGACAAAACACTTTCCAGGGTCACACCGGATCCACATTTTGGTCCATATTTTGGTAACGGGTTCCGGCATGGGAATTAAACCCAATTCCTTTTAAAACTCTTATTATTACCTTTCATATGATACCCATATCGAAGAAATACCTTTTAGGGTCACAGTTGGGCCACATTAAGTTTCAAGACCCTAATCACCTAGCCCTTTTCATAAAACTTGTTTTGTTATTTATTTACTAAATTACTAATTTTGTTTCTTCTTTTCTTTTCAGTAGCACAAAATGCCGCCAAACGCCATTGAGAACACAGAAGACCTGACGGGTGTGTCTGAGTCGACGCCCATTCTAGAAACGGCCGATCACAAAGTGGAAGAAGAAACTACACAACGTGAGCCATTCCGTGAGCTAGCGCAACAAAAGGAACAACAACAAGCAGAAAGTCAAAAAATGTTCACAGAGGCGACCACTTTGACACCAAAAACAACCACAGAAGCTGAAGGTAGGAAATACAAAGAAGTATACAGGATCGACAATAAGTTTCGCTATGTCTGACTGTTTCTTATTCAGTCGATCATTTGTTAAGGTGAGTAAAAGATGGGTGCTGTGTTTTGTATTGCAAAAACAAATTACCCATCTTTTACGCAAAAAATCGAGTCTGGCAAATGCTCTCATTTTATGCATGAGTCCTAGTGTGTTTTATGGAAGGCTTCGAAATACCCTTTAAAGTGATTTCGGCGGTCTTTTTAAAACGTATTATTTATGATCTACTACCTGGAGTGTTCATCGAAAATTCTTTCTTCTTTTCTCATCTCACAGAGGAGCCCACCACAACAGCTGTATCCACCATGACAAAAATCGGACATGTCGGTGAAGTGGTCACCGAAAAGATTGCCGAAAAGACTGGCCTACCAACATGGGGTGTAGTGGCAATTATTATACTGGTATTCCTCGTCGTCTTTGGTATACTCTTCTTTTGTGTAAGACGTTTCTTAAAGAAACGACGAACCAAAGATGGTAAGGGTAAGAAGGGTGTTGATATGAAATCGGTACAGTTGTTAGGATCTGCGTACAAAGAGAAAGTAAGTATCTAAGACGCTATTTAAATTTAGTAGTTATTGGGTTCTGGTATGCCATAGGTTCAGCCTGATATGGAGGAACTCGCCGAAAATGCTGAAGAAGACGAAGAGGACAAGCAGAGCGAACAAAAATTGGGAAGACTGAATTTTAAGGTAAGATGTCGCAGCGATTTCATTTTAATGGCCAAGATGGTTACACACTCTACTCTTGTGACAATAATAAACAATGTATAAGTTGGAGGAGTAAAACACAAAAATAAACTTTATTTACAAAGCACAGTGGAGCAAAACAAAATGGACTATGAAAATACTTTTGCAATTTTTAAGCTTTATGGAAATTTTCACTTTTTGATCGTAAAACTTTTTAATACATATTTTTTCGTGATAAAGAATTTGCATAGCACATCATTTCGAATCATTAGCTCAATCTTTGCTTATGTTTATTTCATGTCAAGTATTTCGCCTTTAATGAAGCTCCAGTAAATTGAACATATTTTCCTAAATCGATGTTGCCAGATTGAATAAAAACTTTGATATTTATAGGTCTTTGTACTAGCGCCGTAATCTTTATTAATATCCTCATACATTTTTTGGTGTATATTTATCACAATTGAGCGAACATAATCCAGAAATGATGGCAAAAAGTCTGTAAAACAATCTTGAAAGGATACCGAAATTTTCCCAAATAAGTCGAAACAGCTCCAAAAACAAATATGCTGAAAATCAGCCCTAAATGATTCCGAAATCAATAAAGGGACTATCTCGAAAATTGCTACTAAAAAGTCCGTAATGTTTCCAAAAACAATCCCTAAATAATCAAATAGTTCCGAAAAAGTCTCGAAAACAATCTGAGTCCGAAAATAATTCCGAAAGACAATACAGAAATGATCCTAAAGAAGTCCTGAAAACATAATCTTGAAATCATTCCGAAATAGAACGAAAATGACTCGAAATCATCCCGAATACTATCCTGAAATGGTTGCCAAATATTTTAGGAGCTATCCCAAAATAATATTCAAATCGATTCCCGAAATGATTTTGTAAACCTCCGAATGAAATAGTCCCGAAAACAATCTAGATATGATTCCATAAAGAATCACGAAAACAATAAATAAATTATCCCAAAAAAGTTCCGAAAAACAATCTTAAAATGATTCTGAAAAATGTTCCGAAATTATTATATTAGGAAAATATCCTGAAATTATCCCAAAAATTCTTGCAAATATCAAAAACTACACAAAAATGATCACGGAAATGATCCAAAAAAACTGGCCCTGGATGAATAAAAATTAGTCCCAGAAAAAACCTCTGTGAGAGCCTGCAACCTTCAACGCAACACACATTTCATTCGCGAACGAGGTTACCTTTTGTTTGTAGGTTTTCACTCGCCAGCTACCTTGCCAACCAGCAGCGGATAATTTCTCGGGAAAATGCCGGATCGCCTTTCCCGAAAAGTGGGATAAAATAGCGGATAATTTTGTTCAGCCAGGCGCCTTTTCTATCCATGTTGAAGGTGCTATTTAGAGACGGAACTATGAAACTATCGAGTTATATCGAATTATGCTTTGGTATTTCCATGCCTACTTTTACCCACAGTAATTTTTAGTATCGCACAGCACTGGTTGGCAGGGTATGTAGATTGTATTTCATTCTTGTTCACAAATTTAAGTGGATTTATTTCAATGTTTAAGTTCGCGTGTAAACTCTTAAAAGCACGAACCTGAATATTCATAAATGAATAATTCCGAGCTCTGATAAAATGTTTAAAAGTAACTTACACTTTCTTAAGGTTGTTAAAAATTGAACAATTGGAAAAATTCCCGAAAGAAACTCAAAAGTGATCACGAAATGATCCTTGTTCCTGAAAAGTCCTGAAGTAGGCCCGACAAACGCCCTTTTTTATGCAAGAATCATCCCAAACTAGCTCTATAAAATTTAGGTCAAATCACCTCAATGAATTTCACTTCATCATTTATTTTCAATTATTGATTAATATAACTTTAAAAACCCACATAAAATCATTATACTCTGGCAACACTTTTTCCGTTCCGAATACATAGTTTTGATACAATACCTACTATAACTAAGTTCATTATCAAGATTAATAAATTTTTGAACATCAGCTGGCATTACAATTTCTCATTGTGAAAAGAACCGATTAAAATTTCACACATCGATTTTTATCGATAACATTATATGAACTTTCCTCATACATTTTAATTGGTGTCAATCAGCTATTCCGTAGGAAGGAGAAACTGAAAATAAATCACTAAATTTATCGGAGTTCGTTAGACAGTTTCGATAAAAGGCGTGGTTTCTATCGAGTTTCCCGTTCGGACGCAACAGCTGTCAGACCCCATAATTTCAGAGTGCAAATAATAATAATGTTTCTTCCTTTTTCTTGCTGCTGCTCATCGGATTCCTCGTGTTTTTCTTTTTATTTCTCTTCTTTTTCTGGTTTTCTCTTCTTGTTTTTTTCTCCCTTTGTTTTCTAACATCTTATTTCTACCGCTACTTTGTATATGTTGCTTTTTATATTTTTGAATTCTACAGCTCGAATATGACTTTAATTCAAACAGTCTTGCTGTCACTGTTATACAAGCTGAAGAGTTACCTGCACTTGATATGGGTGGTACTTCGGATCCCTATGTTAAAGTTTATCTGCTGCCCGATAAGAAGAAGAAATTCGAAACTAAAGTGCACCGCAAAACGTTGAGTCCTGTCTTCAATGAAACGTTTACATTTAAGGTAAGTGAAGCAATTTTTTTATATATGTAAGTGCTTGAAGGGCTGTGCTGGATAGAGGTTTTATGGGATAATTGGCAAAGATTTGGTTAAAATCTTCGGCTACAAAATTAAAAGGCTTAAAAAAGCTCACGAGAATATTCCTACCTCTGATATTTGATTGTAAGGCGTTAAGGATAAAGCTTTAACGATCCCCAAAATGACCTGAAAAACAAAAGTTCGCCGGATAGCCGAACTACGAAATCAAATTAAGTACTTTTGGTGAATAGCCGAATAGCTAAAAATAGAGCGGCCTTCCACAAAAAATTATATTTCTAATCAAAAAAGTGTTTCATCACTATCCGAGATCCGCGCGGAGAACTGAAAATGGCTCGAAAAGTCCGGACTCCGAATACCTTCCGAATATGAGATATAACTATATGTTAGCAAGTTACAACTTCACCGGATTTTTTGCTAGTTCACTGAACTTGTCTAAAACCAGATAGCTGAAACCGGAAAGCCGATTGTATGCATACCTATCCTATGGTGACAATTACATTACTAGCAAATAGGGATTACTCGATAGCTGAAAATTTTCCGGTTTGGGATATTGACAGACTAAAAATTAACTTTATAAGCAGGCCTCTGGATACTTACCTTATAATATGAAGAACTTATCCGGATAATAGTATTTATCCACATACTAGAGTAGGTAGCACTGAATATGAGCCGTATAGACCGGATTCTGGATATCCACTTAACATCCGGTGCAGCTCTGTTTCTTCAGAAACTCAAAATACTCACATTTTTTGTATTACTTCTTCCACCCGCAGAGTTTACCCTATGCCGATGCCATGAACAAAACGCTCGTATTCGCCATATTCGATTTTGATCGCTTCTCCAAACACGATCAAATCGGCGAAGTTAAGGTACCCTTATGCACAATTGATTTGGCGCAAACTATTGAGGAATGGCGAGATTTGGTCAGTGTTGAAGGTGAAGGTGGACAGGTATGTTTTCGCCAGCTGTTAAGAATTTATGTGTTAAATTATTTTTTATTTTAGTTACATTTTTTCAAATAATGCCTTTCTACTACTATTTTTTTTTTTCTAATTTTAATTTACTACTTATATGTAAACATAAATAATGAGCAACAAATTAAACATTTAATTAAAAATATATATTTAAGTACTTCTGCATATAATTATGAAATTCATAACTGCTATAATAACAATATTTAAACGGGTTTGAATATTTTATTTTTCTACTCATATGTTTTTTGGTTTCAAAGCAAGCAAAAATAAGAAAAGAAAAAAATTCTAATATGCCGTTTAGATACAACGAGATTTGTTTAAAAAACGCGTAACTCGCGCGAGTTTATGTATTCTGTGTGTTTATGTGTGTGTGTATGTGTAATTTTATGGGTGATTCTAGACTCACTCCATCTTTGGGGCGTGAATTGTGTTGCGTAATGAGAAATGCAAACAGACTAAGCATATTTCAATACAAAAATGAACAACAACGGCCACTCAAAATGAAAAACAACAACAATTAAAAAACTTACCCAAAATAAATGTTTAGCTCAACACGCCCAGTTCAAAATGCATTGAATATAATTTTAAAAAAATTATTTAAATATATCCGCACTAATATCCTTTTATAAATTTCAACTTTCCTTAGAATTTAAAAAAATATTTGTATTAAAGTGATTTCCCATTTTTTTGCCATTAACCCCCATAACCTTAAATTCCTAAAGCTAAAAATTTTGAATTAAGTAGTAATGTATGTTTGTTTTTGAATACGTTACAACTAAAAAATAATTAAATTAAATCAATTTTAACCCTCTCTGATCCCAGCTCTATCAATATAGTAAGAAGAAAAAGTACTAACCTGTTTACTCCTTTTTTTCTAACAAAACTTCCTTTTTATGCACACTTTCGTGCGTTTAAAAATATTTTTTTTTTAACACTACACAAAAAAACTTTAAATATTCAATAAAAAGAGCGTTTATACATACTATTAACTAATTATTTTTTTCCACTCCCCCTCTATTTACAACTACTACCAATACTACTTCTACTACTACTACTACTACTACTATTACTCTACTTGTACTCAAAACTCAAATTCAATAAAATACCAAAAAATACTTCATTTGATTCCGACCTTTCGTAGAAGGTAAATACATTGCAATACAACAACAAAAAATTCATATAAATATTCCTTTAGTATTATTACTACTAACTACTAAGTACTATTTTTACTACTATATTTTTTTTTTTTTAATTAATTAACTAACACCTCACTTTATTGCAATATATAAACCATTTTTAAGAATTTCAAATTACTAATAATCATTTTTTGTAATTCTGCATTTTTCTCACATCACTAATATTGTAGTTGAATTTTTGTGTTTTAATTTCATTCAGTGAAAATATTTTATTGCGTGTTTACATAAATGTTCTATTGTATATACTTCCACGACTAATATTTAAAAAAACAAAAACGAATAACGAAAAAAATGCATTTCAAAATCAATTATTTTGGCATTTTTAATAACATATTTACAAATTGAAAATACAATTATTTATGCTACAATATTATTATGTTGAGAAAACTTTTAATGAACTGCAGAAAAGTTATTAAATTAAGAATAAACTACGTTGATGGTTCTGGACTTTTTTTTGTTTAATTAAAATTTTGTTAGGATACATAAAATTGTTACAGACCGTAAATTATAAGTCTATTCAGCTTGTCAAAGTTGGGTTTCACTCTTTCGAACAACACGTCAGATAGAACCTTACATTGACTCCTGGGCCTTATTCCAGAATACCTTCAAAAACCCTAAATCTCAACATTTTCTCATTTAAAAAAATGTATTTAAAAAATGTAGTTAAAACAAGTAAGGAAGTCTAAGTTCGGGTGAAACCGAACATTACATACCCAGCTGTGCACATAAAATGCTGTTATTCTTTGTTTTATATACCTAGTTTCGTAAATCTATCTCACACCGTTCTGAAGTTGTTAGCAGTCGAATTTAAAAATTGCTTGACTCATAAGTGGGCGGTGCCACGCCCACTTTCCAAAATTTTGAAAAAATTATGTAAAGAATATGAAAGTTGATGTATGTACCAAATTATATTATTATAGCGAAATCAGTTAATTAGATATGGACTTTTCAATATTTCCACCTCCTTTCAATATAACTTTTATGAAAAAGTAGGCGTGGCCGCGAAGCGATTTCGTTTATTTTCTATAGCTGAATTTACCACAACAATAGTATGTCCTCTACGAAATTTCATTATACTAGCATAAACTGTTCTGAAGTTATTAAGAGTCAAAATTTTAAAATTTCTTCAAATATACGTGGGCGGTACCACGCCCCCTTTTCAAAAATTTGTATAAAATCGGCCTTAGAACATCTAAATCAATACATATTGCAAATTTTATCATTGTAGCTGCTTCTAATATTGAATTAACCCATTTTATACGTTTTTCGAAATTTTCGATATCGAAAAAGGGGCGTGGTTATGGTCCGATTTTACCCATTTTCAATAGCAATCTATTCTGAACCCAAATAAGTACGCATGCCAAATTTGGTGAAGATATCTCATTATTTGCTCAAGTTATCGTGTTAACGGACAGACGGACGGACGGACGGACGGACGGACGGACGGACGGACATGGCTCAATCAAATTTTTTTTCGATCCTGATCATATTGATATATGGAAGTCTATATCTATCTCGATTCCTTTATACCTGTACAACCAACCGTTATCCTAACAAAGTTATAATACCCTGTGTACAAGTACAGCTGGGTATAAAAATACCAATACTTCTAGCCTTTTGTTAAAGGGATGAAATATAATATATTTTTTTTGCTTATTAAGAAAAATTGTTAGCCGGAAACAGTATAAAAGAAATAGGAAAATTTTTTAATAAATTACTTTAGTCCATATATATTAAATCATCAGCGGCTTGAAAGTAATTCAATTGGTAACAAATTCTTTTCAACCCTTTTTGAAAAATCTTCCAGACCAACAACGTCGTTCGACAGCATGAACGTCAATAGAAATTGAAAAAAAAAACGAACTCTATTTGCAAAAATTATAAGATCCCGCTGAGAAATTCGTATAGCTCGGTTTTACTATACCTCTAAAAAGATTTATGTACATATCGTCGCTCGCTTACCAGAAGCAAGAATGAGCCAAACAAAAACTTTGGGAATTCGTATTTGAAAGTGTATTCCTCTCGCAAAATTTGAGATTTTAGTTTTTGACATAAATATATTTTTGCAAGTTATATTCTCAATATACTCTTTCCACTGATATAGTTTTTACATTAATATTTCTTCAATTCCTCGATATTCGACACATTCATCTTTTAAAAATTCCCAAAGTATATTTTTTTTAATTTTCGTTGTGCCAGAAATACGAATGTATTGTACTCAACAAGGGACACCATGGCGTCTACGTAACAATCTTGCTACACATTCATGTTTCTGGCAAACCGAACATTTTAAAAAACTTTAAAATTCAGATTTAAACAGTTTTGTTGCACCAGAAACATGAATCTGTAGCACATTCGTTTTTCTGGCACAATTTTCAGAGATTGAACCATGATATAAAAAAATAAAGGTATTTTCACTTTGACATAAACTGTGTTAGTTGTCATTCGTATCTTTTGCCAGTTGATCACAGAGCGCTGCCACCTCAACAAATAATTTTTAGGAAAAAAACATGGTTTGTAAAGTAAAAATACTTACAAATAGGATCCATAAAGCTGCTTTAAAATTTACAAATGGTTCAAAAAATATATCTGCTCAAAAATGCGTATTAGAAACAATATTTACCTAAAAATAACGTTTAAAAAACCTTTTACATCGTACTAATGCGACAAAACCTTTCGATTTAAGTGTTCAGAGATTAAGGACCGTTTTCGAAAAGCCGGTTAATGCTAATTGCGATTAATTTGACAGTAACCGTAAAAAATACGTCAATTAAATCCCAGTTTGCGTCAAGCGTAGATTGTGAAATCGGCCCTATGAATATTGTGACCGCTGAGGCCCGGACGAGCACTTGAAATTTAACACAATGCTTTTCAGTTTCATGCGTATGTGTACGCTACATTTATTGATAGTGATTGCACTTGTGGTGTGCGACGTGTGGCTTGTGTGTGTGTGTGTGTGTTTATTTCTACATAGTAAATGAACATTATTAGCACATTGAATCTCAAATTAAATAGCAAATGGAATTACAAATTTTAACTTACCGCGGTTGCGTCTCGTCCGGCTTATTTTCAGCGAATGACAAGAAACGATCGCGGCTAACAGATTTACATACATAGATACATATTGACAAATTGTAGAATGACAGATACAAAGAAATACAAAGTAACGAATGATTGACAGAGTTGCATGCGGCCGTGCTGCCACACCCCCGCCCCCGTGGATCAACAAGATTCACCAGCTTCAACGTCCAGTAAGGCCAGCTTTGATGCAGCTCGCCGCAATGTACCTTTGGGTGTGCGCACGTCCACTTGGCGGACGACACCATCTACTCCTGGGTAGACTTGATCTACTATACCTCGACACCATTGGTTGCGTGGCAAGGAACTATCGCAAACGAAAACAATATCGCCAATCTTCAAAGATCTTGTGACTTCACACCACTTCACCCGGCGGGTTAGCGTGGGCAAATACTCAGCAATCCACCTCTTCCAGAAGTGGTCTCGTAACTGACGAGCGATCCGCCACTGCTTCCGCAACGCGCAAAGCCTCTGTGGCTCCACGGAGCTCGCTGGTGTTTGTGCCGTGTTAGCCGCGCCAAGCAGGAAGTGATTTGGCGTGAGTGGTTCCTCCTGATCAGGCGATATTGGCAGATGTGTGAGAGGGCGAGAATTTATCGTATTCTCAGCTTCGATGAGAAAGCATACCAGTGTGTGCTCCTTCGGACATACTTCTTTCAGCGTTTGACGTAGCACTCGCTTCACACACTGCACCATGCGCTCCCACACACCGCCTTCAGATGGGTTGATTGGACAGTTGAACCACCACTCTACGCCCTTGCCAGCCATTTCGCCCTGTAAGCGCTCGCAGTCAAATACTTCACTAAAACGTTTTGATTCTTGATTGGCGCCTACGAAATTTTTGCCATTGTCTGACCTCATTCTAACCGGAACCCCGCGGCGGTTAGTAAAATTGCGTATAGCGATGATGCAGGCGTCTGTGCTTAGGTCGTGAGCGAGTTCCAAGTGAATTGCCCTCACAGTGAGGCACGTGAACAGCGCTACCCAGCGCTTCTCTTGACGGCGACCGATCGAGACGTTTATGGGGCCAAAGTAGTCAAGGCCGGTGTAGGAGAATGGCCTTACGTACGGCGTCAAACGGTCAATTGGCAGTGGACCCATAGATGGCACGACTGGCGTTGCTTTGGACACTCGACACACTTGACAATTGCTAATGACAGTTCGTAGGAGCTTACGTAGTCGAGGTATCCAGTATTTACGACGGATCTCGCAGATTGTAGCTTCCGTGTTTTGATGTTTCATGGCTACGTGATGATGATTCACGAGAAGCTTCGTAAACTGATGATTTGTAGGCAATATTATAGGCCGTCGCGTGGATATTGGCAACCATTCCGCCGCATCGATACGACCTTGAACACGCAATACACGTTGCTCGTCCATGTAAGGTAATAACTCGTGAAGCACACTAGTCCGAGGGATTGCGGCATGTTTTTCGAGCAGACGAAGTTCGACAGAGAATGCTTCTGCTTGTACTTGACGATAAAGGACATGCTTTGCTGCTTCCAGCTCCCATGACGTCAACCCATAGGCCTCATCGGGTTGCTTACCATTGCGACATCGACCCACGAAGCGAGTCACCCACGCTGTTGTTCGTATCAATCTGTCGAAAGATGAGAAGCGGTTATAATCAACAAACTCACTACTTGCAACAGACAAAGTGTATTTCGGGCGAAGCTCTTCATCGTCAGGAGTTTCGCTCTCTCGGGTCTCATGGTAATTTGGCCAACATTCTTTATCCATTTTTAAAAACTTTGGTCCAGATAGCCAGCAGGAATCAGCATCGGTACATATACGTCTAGCACGTGTGGCCTCGTCGGCGACGTTATAAGATGTTGGTATCCATCGCCAATTGGTCGGTGTTGTTGCTGCTAGGATTTCCGCCACCCTATGGGCGACAAATGGCTTATACCGTTTGTGTTCGCTGCCAATCCACTTGAGGACGGTCGTTGAGTCGGACCAAAAAACACAGTCAGATGTGGTAACATCATGACCTTCGCGGACCGTCTGCATCAATCTTGTTCCGAGGACTGCGGCTTGAAGCTCGAGGCGAGGTATGGTGAGTGGTTTCAATGGCGCGCAGCGCGATTTCGAACAGATGAATGCGACGCTTACTTCACCAGTTGAACTTTTTGTTCTCCAGTATGCTGCTGCCGCGAACGCCTGTTCGCTAGCTTCAACGAAAACGTGGAGCTGGACATCCGTTGGCTCCCCGCTCCGAAAGTAATGCCTGGGTATTTGCAAATATGTCGTGGATGTAAGTTGTTGTTGCCATGAACGCCAAGCGTCGTTGAGATCGTCGGATAGTGGCTCATCCCATTTTATCTGCCTCCTCCAAACTTCGCGCATTAATAATTTCGCCGTGATTGTAAGGTTGTTGAGAAATCCTAGAGGGTCAAATATTGACATCACAATGCTGAGTAGCTGGCGCTTGGTTGGCCTTCGCCCGCCAGTGATGATGGCACTATCAACGTTGTGGAATTGCAGCCTGAAAGTAAAACAGTCGATAGATGGCTGCCATACCATGCCCAGGATTTTTTCGGCGACTAACCCTTCCTTTTCTATAATGGGCATTGCTGCATCAGACCCATTCAAGGCCACTAAAACATCTTGCGAGTTTGAAGTGAAGCGGCGCAGCTCAAACCCTGCCAAGTTATGTATGTCACGTACCTTCTTCGAAATGTCGATTGCTTCTTTAATGTCACCAAAACTATCGACAAAGTCGTCCACATAATGCCGCTCCAGGATCGACTTCACGGCGCGTGGGTACTGCGCTTGGTGCTCTAAAGCGTTTAAGGATTTCACATATTGGGCAGCGCATGGCGAACAAGCCGCACCAAATGTCATTACCTTCATTTCATAGACGTCTGGCTGTTTTGACAAGTCGCCGTCACGCCACAAGAATCGTTGTGAAGATCGGTCCTGCTCACGTATGCGCACCTGGTGAAACATCTCCCTTATATCGCCACATACTGCCACTGCTCCTTCGCGGAAGTGGAATAGCATAGACGGCAGCGGCTGGTATTCCTGTGGACCCTTCAGTAACTGGGAGTTGAGCGAAACACCATGAGATTCAGCGGCGGCATCAAAAACGAGACGGAGCTTCCCTGGCTTGTTTGGATTGGTTACACCAAAGTGTGGCAAGTACCACATCTTTTGACAACTCCGTGATGCTTCTTCTAAAGTGAGCTTACGAGCATAATCCTTAATAACGTAGGAGCTCATGATGTCCTTATACGCTTTGGCGAATACTTCGTCCTTAAGCATGCGACTTTCGATGCCAACCAAACGTTTATACGCAGCTGTGTAGCTTTCAGGCAAATTAATATTGTCATTCTTCCAAAGCAGACCGGTTTCGTATCGCCCATCTACGCGACGTGTGGTTGAAGCAAGCAAGGAGCGTGCTCGCGTGTCACTTGTACCCTCTATTGGCGGCGATGGCCTTACTCCGAAGCCCTCTGTACTAAAATAATCAGCGATCATAACGTCAATTGATTGTTCAGATGTATGCCCTATGAAAAGACTTGTACTGGATTCTGGCGACTGTATTGAAGAAGGGCCGAATACGGTCCATCCCAACTCGGTGTGCGCGGCATACGGCCCATTGATGTTGATGCGCATGATCTCACTCGGAATACCTAGGTGGCAGTTATCCAACCCTATAAGTAGCTTTGGCGTAGCACCATTATACGGCAGGAGTGGCAGGAGTTGATGGCTAGTACTCTCGCGAATATCGGTCTTACTCAGACTCTGGCATGGCAAATTTAGATCGCGTATACTATATACATTTCGAAGTGTATGCTTCTTCTTCATACCACTCCCACTTACTGAAATGTTTACCACCGTGGCAGGCTGTTGTGCCTTGTGGCCACCGAACCAACTGACGTTTAGGCTTCGCTCTTCACCTTTTAGACCTAACTCTTCGACTATTGAGCAATCGATCATAGTCACCGAAGAACCCTCATCGAATAAAGCGTAGGTATCAACTGTTTTCGAATTGTTATACAACGTTATGGGCAGAATGCGAAAAAGGAGTTTACTTGACTTTGCGTTGGCAACGCAGCTTAAGACCGACGCTGGCTTTGAGGCATGACACTCTTGTGTGTTTGCAGTTGACTTCTCTATATGGCGTTGCACAGGCGACGAATCGTGAAGAAGCTTGTTATGTGTTCGCTTGCAGTCGTTAATGGAGCAAACTTTGCGTCGTCGACACTCACGGGATGAATGACCCTTGGCTAGGCATCCAAAACATAAGTGCTGGCTTTTCACAAACTTCCACCTATCCGCCACGCTCGCATTCTGAAAGCGCTTGCATTCTTGAAGCTTGTGACGATCTGAGCACATTACGCACTTTAATGTAGGAGCTGGCTGCTCCTCCACGGCATGTAGTACCACACGACGTTTTGGCTCTCGCTGTTCTTGCTCGTGTACCCTGCATATCAAATTGGCAATTTCGTTTAGCCACGTACTAAAATGTGCTACTGTTGGATATGGTTGTATAGCAGTTGAGTAGCGCGCCCATTCAATTCGCTTTGACATTGGCAACTTGTTGACCAGCTCGGAAATCAAAGTTGGATTGGCTAGATGTTGATGACCTCCAGCCGACTGTAAAAACGCAGACAAATTATTTACCTTTGTAGCAAATGATATTAACTTTACAACTCCGCTCTCCGTTATCGGACTAATATCTTTCACCACAGATAGCTGGCTTTGGATCAGCTGCTCTGGACGACCGAACCTGAAACGCAGCTGCTCTATGATAGCGTCGATGTTGTCGGGGTGTATCAACAGCGATTTTACACACTCCCTAGCTTCACCCTTCAAACATTTTTGAAGACGTTGATTGTTCTCCAACCTTGAATACCCATATGCCGACGTTGACTCTATAAACGCGTTGATGAAAAGTGGCCAATCTTCAGCTAGTCCACTGAACTCCGGCAAATCTTGGAGCTTCCTTGGAAACATTACACTAGACGGCATGCTAGTGGGGCGATTGGCGTACGACAATGGCAGCGCGTTGTTTGCGTTGGCATATGGGGATGATATGGCAGGGGTTGAAACTATGGGCGCGTTGTACACTGCTGATGGATGATAGGCAGAAGACATTGAGGCGTATGAGTTTACTGGATTGGGCGCAACCCCATAAATTGCTTCAAAGGATAGAGCGCGGGTGGCGGCAGAGGTAGCGGCGTAGATATTAGTGCTGGCAGATTGCGCGCCGCTCGCGCAGGGTGCCGCGCGGTTGGAGTTGGCGACGGCGTTTTGCATTAAGTAAGTGGTCGCGGAATTAGCGACGGCGTTTGGCATAGCGTTGTACGAGGCGCCAGCAAAATTGGCGAAAGCAGCTGGATTGGCGCTGGCGACGGATGAGCTTGACATGACTCTAGATGGAGCGCCGGCGTAGTTCGCGAACATGGCTGCTTGGGCGGTGGCGTCACAGGCGCGCGGCATGGCATAATAGGGTTCGCTGACAAAGTTAGCGAATGTGGCGCTGGCATTTGTAGCACCTGTTAATAAATTGTAATTATCACCGGCATGGTTGGCGATGGCTGTTGGAGTAGCGCTAACAGTGGGGGCGCGTGACAAGGCATTATAAGAATCGGCGGCTAGATTGGCGAAGCAGGCGCTAGCATTTGTAGCGCGTGACATGACATTGTAGGCATCGCCGGCTAGGTTGGCGAAAGTGGCGCTGACATTTGTATTGCCTGCAACGCCGGCAAATATGGTTGGGGCAGTAGCACCCGACACGGAGGTAGTTGGTATTACATTACGAGCGCCCGCTAAGGCAGCGGAAGCAGGTGCGGCAGAATACGTTGACTGTATTGAGCAAAGGGTAGCGTCAGCAGAGGCAGCGGTGTTTGGCGCAGCGGAGCTGGCGGCAGCGGCTGAAACGTCAGCAGCAGTTGAAACGGCGGCAGAGGCTGAAGCGCCAGCACTGGTTGAAGCGTCAGCAGCGGCTGAGGAGAAAACACCCGAAGTAGAAACTGTCGTTGAACGGTTTTTAAGCGCCAATTTTAGTTGGCAGTTTTGCGCCTCACTCTCCTTTGCCATACTATGTACCTTTTTCAAAGCACATTCCAATGCTGCAATTTGTTTTTGGAGCGCAGAAATAACGTTGCTTTGGTCGTCGACCGGTTTGGCACCACCCTCGTCTTGTTGATGGCTTTCATTAACTGTACCAACTACTTCCTCAACCTGTTCCCTATTTTGCTCAACCTGTTGATCACCCTTACTGCCTTCGTCGCTACCCATTGCTGTATTTTGTGTTTCTGGTGAATTTTCTCCACCTTCTGGCTGCTCACCTTGGAATCGTGGGCTTTTCCTCCGTACCGGTGTGCGTGGAAGATTAAATGGCATATCGATGAATAAATGAATATATAACAAAATTTAGCAGGCTGCTATAAAGCAACATAAATATACATTTAATATAGCGAAAAATATATATCTACTTGTAGAGACAGCATACAAACACGTCGGTAACGGTGTATCACTTCCAGTCGATGAATATATACAGCAAATTGTATTATTTCCTCATGAAATTGACCACATGACAAACTAAACCGCTTTTGTGGTGTCTGGCTGAAGTATTTGCCATGGGACGAAGTCTAAAAATGCCCGATACTACTTGAGGGTAGTATTCTACAAAAAATGTGAAAATATTGCGTAGTTAAAAGCAGCCAAAGTGGCCCAAATGCGTGAAATTGGTAAAACAAAATAAATTTCCATAGGAAAATCCGCGAACTGGTACGGGTCTAACAACACTTGATACTGACGCGGGGTAGTAATCAAATATGTGAAAATCATGAAATTTAATAAATTATTTCAATAAACTTTACAATTTTTTTCGTTTGAAGTTTAAATTGGTTCTTTTTTGGTATGAAAATACGGTAGCTCATTTTCAAAAGAAAACGTCACTAACACGGTTTATGTCAAATGAGGGCAATGGCGACCAAGAAGAAGAAGTAGAACTACCTCTATATTCTTCTACCATGGATTGAACTATACATTCATGAAAATATCGTAACAAATTGGCATACCTCGGTAGCTGAAATGGCTAAGTTTATATAATTTTATAGGTGAAATCCCCCTGGTCATTCGATTATGATTTTTTATCATTCATATCAAAGAAGCATACTACTACTGGAAGTATACCTGATTAAATTGGATAAAATCGCCCTCAAACCACGCCCACTTTCGATATCGAAAACTTCGAAAATCACCTAAATTTACCTAATTCAGTACGGCAATGGCTAAAATGATTTAGTTTGGTAGGATGAACCCAAAGTTATTCTATTATGGTTTTTTGATAAATTTTTAAAAGTAGGCGTGGCACCGCCTACTTTTCAGGGAGGCAAATTTAAAAATTCCACGGGTCATAACTTTTAAACTGATTACGGTAGAACGATGAAACTTGGTACAAGGTATACTAGCATAATAGGGAGTATACCTGATGTAATTGGACGAAATTGCTTCCCAACCACGCCCACTTCCGAAATGGAAAATTTCGAAAATCTTATGAAAACTACCACTGGGTATTTAATGTTCGGTTTGGCCGAATTTATACTTTCCTACCTGTCGTTTTCTGTTTTCGAAGGGAGAACCAAATGTGTCACCCTTTTAATCAGACTGAAATCAGGCCTTACCTACCAAGTAAAACGGGCTACCCACCTGCCAAGAAATGCCTCAAGAAAAACACGAGTATATATTTCTTATGGCCGCTCAAGAAATTTTGACGTTTACAAAATTTTCCGTTTTAAGCGGGCTACCCACCTGCCAAGAAATGTCAAACTCCATATAAAAAAACGCTCAAGAAATGGTCAAGAACGGTTTTCACACGTCACATTTTCTTGAGCCAATACTCAGCTCAGAAGAAAAAATACAGCACTTTTCGATAGTTGGCAACGCCGGTTTACCTCAAGAAATAAATATGCTCGTATATATTTCTCGAGGTAAACGTGCAGATTCACGGCAAAGATAAGTATATACTTCGCTAAACATATATTGTACATTTTTATAATAGTAATTTGGAAGAAAATGGAAAATGCCGTAAACGTCAAAATTTCTTGACCAGGCACAAGAAATATATGCTCGTTTTTTTCTTGAGGCATTTCTTGGCAGGTGAGTAGCCCGCTTTATTGCAAATTTCCATCATAAAAATTTATAAAACCTGTGTAACTAAGTATATACTCACCTTTGTCGTGAATCTGCACGTTTACCTCAAGAAATATATACGAGCATATTTGAAGACATGCATGGATGAAGGGGGTATGTTGCATTCTCACTCAATTTCTGTTTTTGGCATTGGTGAATAGTTTTTATGTATATTTATATTTCTGTCTTATCAGAACTTGGCTATCGTGAAAATTGTAGAAGATAATTCATTGATGAAGGGGGTATGTACACAACTTTTCAATATGAATTGTGGAAGAAGGGGGTATGTTCCGTTGTTTTTATATAAAATACTAAACATAAACTTATGCTTTTTATTCATATTATGCAACGTCTTTTATGGCATTGCATAATTTTTTTGTCAGTTTTCCATAAAGATTGAAAAAAACCTCAAATGTTTCTCGTTTCACTTAAAATGCGACATACCCCCTTCATCCATGCATGTCTTCATTTATTTCTTGAGGTACACCGGCGTTGCCAACCATTGAAAATTTTAGTATTTTTTCTTATGAGCTGAGAATTGGCTCAAGAAAATTTGACGTGTGAAAACATTTCTTGACCATTTCTTGAGCGTTTTTTTTATATGGAGCTTGACATTTCTTGGCAGGTGAGTAGCCCCCTTAAAGTGGAAATGGCACACATTTTTGTTTCGCTTTATGACTCAAACTAAATTCAGATATTCCGAAAGTGGTAAGCTTTATATTGGACCAGTAATATTTTATTTGTGAGTCACTCAACGAAGGGCTAAAGTAAAAACGAGACTCTCCTTAATTCTCAGCCGGGAACAACATTATTTCTGGCCCTTAGGTTTTTAATACAGACCATTATTATATCAGTACAATAACCATTAAGTTTTTTAATTACACTTTTCACACCCAATTTTACTGAAGACAAAAAACATATCGCCGGTGTCTTTGCAAAACCACCTATGGACCAATTGCAAAACCACCTATCTCAAAAGGAATCAAATTTTACAGGAAAACAAACGAATAACCTTTTAATCATACCCTGTAGGAAAATCTCTAGTTCAGAGCTAGTTCGCTTCTATTGCGTTCCGAACCAGTACTAGTCCGCGAACTATCTTTTTTACATGAAATCAACTGGCGAAATTAACATGGCGATGTCCTAGGCTGGAACTAGTACAAAATTCGACAGTTTAAATCTAGTTCGTTTATTGGTACTATTTCTGTAGTTCTGTAGTTCTCCTCAAACACTGGTTTCGAACTAGTGAAAATGTATTCACTAACGTACTAGTTCTTATTGCCCACTTTATATCTAGTTCTGAACCTGAAATTTGTTCACTAGTGCCTGAGATCCCTGCGAGGAACTAGTGAAAATGTAATCACTATCGTACTAGTTCTTATTGGCCGCTTTATATCTAATTCTGAACCAGAAATTTGTGTCACTAGTGCCTGAGTTCTCTGCAGGGTATGCATAATCTCGCAACTTAATTTTTGTTTCTGTTTTTAGAAGATGATATTTACCTGAATAACCTAGAATCGAACTAAAGTTATAAGTAGTGAGTTAAGTTTTTTGTGAAATTTGTTGAAATTTTTTTACAAGGCGATGGGTGGTTTTGCAATCAATATTAACATACACCCCTTACATTCGCTAAGCAGTTTTCCCTTTTTTTGGGTAATTTGTTGTTGAAATGCGAATTTTATTATTTTTATTGATGAAACTCGATGACTGAAATCGAGGGTTGCCAAAACTCATTTTTGCCACTTTTGTGATTTGTGAGGTTTTGCAGTTAGATGGGTGGTTTTGCATAAGTAACGACGATATATGTAAATAGAAACTTATGTATGTATGCATTTTCTTGAATAAAATCACAAAACAAATAATGAACACAACAGATACTACACCTTTTTCAGTTTATATTCAGAAAGTTACACTTGATATTCAGAATTTACAATTGATATTCAGAAAGTTCCAATTACTATTCAGAATTTCCATTTCATATTCAGAAAATTACAATTCATATTCAGAAAAATACAATTAATATTCAGAAGGTTCCATTTGTTACTCAGAAAATTTAAATTAATAACCAAAAAATTACAATTGATATTCAGAAAGTTACAATTCATATTCAGAAAATCTCTTTGTACTCCGCATTGCAAATTTTTTCATATAAAATTGGATTTCTGAAAATCAATTTTAATTTTCTGAATATTAATTTTAATTTTCTGAATAGGTTAGGTTAGGTTCAAGTGGCTGCCGCAGAGGCACACTTATTCCAGTTTTGAAATGCCCGTTGTGATACGACCAACACAAGGAAAGTCAGTCCCGGGACCCAGCCAAATGGAAAATCCCTGAGTTGTTGGGATTTTCCACATAGCAGAATCCCGGGACTGACACTCCTAAACCGACACCGTTACTCCTCCTCGAACCACTTAGATGACTTTATGAAGGCCATCAAGTCCTTTATGTCCAGTTCCGCGATCTGGCTTAGGCTATCCAGGAACGGAACTCCCAAAAAGCGCGTTCTCGCGCCGCTTAAAGCCGGACAGTTGCAGATGAGGTTTGTTTCGATATCCGACACCCTGGGGATTGCAGCCATCTTTCGTTGGCTTGACGGAGTGTGTGCTCCTTCAGCATTAGTTTGTATGTGGCAAACGGCATACCTAAGCGCTCTTTATGCTGAAGAACCTGCTTGGTCGTGCCCGGCCTGGCAAGCTCGTCTGCCTTACAGTTTCCCTCAATGTCCCTATGTCCCGGGACCCATATGAGGTGTACGCGGTTCTGTTGGGCCATCTCCGGAAGAGATCGACGACAGCTGAGCGTCAGTTCAGAGTTGAACGTGTATGAGCCAAGGGATTTGATGGCCGCTTGGCTATCGCTGAAAATAGCGATATCTTCTCCGATAACACGTTTGTTTAACCAGGCCGCGGCGTCTAGGATTGCCGAGACTTCCGCCTGGAAGACGCTACAATGATCAGGTAACCTGAAGGAGAGCTCAAGGTCCAAATCCCTTGAATAAACCCCTCCTCCAACTCTGCCGTCCAACTTCGAGCCGTCGGTGTATATGGAAGTGCCACTATTTGTTTCGGGACACCAATCCGTCCTCTCCCAGTCTTCTCTGCTGGGAATGTTTATTTTGAAACAGCTATCACCGACTGTAGTTGTCGCACAACGATCTGTGCTTAGAGAGAGAAAGCTGTAAGATTCCAGAATACTGGAGTGTCCAATAGTACCCGCACCCCAACTATAGGTTTCTCTTAGGCGCAGAGCTGATGCCGCTGCTCACCGAAACCCTTCCAGATCAAGTGGCAAAATGCTCAGAATGACCTGGAGGGCTTCGTTGGGCGTTGTCCTTAGCGCACCGCTTATACAGATCAAATTGGATCTATGGACTTTCCGCAACAGATTCAGGTATGTTGCCTTGCTCAGCGCAGGCCACCATACGACGACTCCATATAGCATGATTGGACGAATGATGGCCGTGTAGATCCAACTGCATACTCTAGGGCTGAGCCCCCATTTTTGCCAATGGCTCTTTTGCATGTGTAAAGAGCGATTCAAGCTTTCTTCTGGCGCTGAAGAACATTCTCCTTCCAATTCAGTTTCCTGTCCAGAACTATGCCTAGAAACTTGGCCTTATCCGACAAGCCCAGGCGCGTGCCATCTAATTCTGGTAGGCTTAGTGGCGGTATTTTGTACCGGTTGGTGAAGAGGACAAGTTCCACTTTCCCCGGGTTGATACTAAGTCCGCAGCGAGAGGACCACGTCGAAACTTCTCGCAGTGCTACTTGCATCAGGTCACACAGAGTTTGTGGGAACTTGCCTCTGAATGCAATAGCTAAATCGTCTGCGTATGCCAATATCTTCCAGCCCCCCCAGCTTGTGTCATGTAGCAACGAGTTGACTGTGAGGTTCCATAAAAGCGGGGAAAGAACACCACCCTGGGGTGTTCCCCTTGTGACATAGCGTGATAACTCAACCGTACCAAGTGAAGAAGCTATTTTCCTTCCCCTTAAAAGTTAGTCAATTAAACCAGTTAGAGGTCTATCTACGCCCAGATTAGTTAGAGCGGAGTTGATAGCCTCCGGGCTTATATTGTTGAAAGCCCCCGCAATGTCTAGGAAGACCACGAGACAGTAGTCCTTTTCACACAGCGATTTCTCAATGACAGATACTAGGCTGTGCAGAGCGGTTTCTGTTGATTTACCCTGATAGCTAGAGATTAGGTTGCTATCAATAGTCGTTGAGAGGTAGTCGCTTAGTATCCTCTCAAAGGTTTTGAGTACAAAGGACGAGAGACTGATCGGTCTGTAGTCTTTTGGCTCGTAGTGGGAGCCAGTCTTAGGGATAAGCACTACCGTGGCGCTTCTCCAGGAGCCCGGAATGTGGTTGAGAGCCAGGCAGGCTGTGAAGAGAAATACCAGCCATTTAGCTGATGTCTCCAACGTGTTTATAAGTTGCGCGGGGATAATCCCGTCCGGCCCGGTAGCCTTATACGGTTCAAAGCTCTTAACTGCCCACCTTACCCTTTCCTCAGTGATGGGTATTTTTACTGCCAGGTTTGTTGCAGGTACTAGTGGTGCGTCATGCAGATTCCCCGGAAAATGTGTATTCAAGAGCAGCTCAATGGTTTCCTCTTCCGTGCTGGTCCAGGATCCGTCAGTTTTTCGCAAATAGCTGATGGCTGTTTGACTTTTCGAGAGGACTCGTCTAAGTCTCGCTGTGTCGTCGACCTTTTCGACGCCAGTACAGAAATTTCTCCACGAAGTTCTCTTCGCCTGTCTCAGAGCTTTTTTGTAGGCCCTAAGTTTAGCTTTATATTCGTGCCAATGAGGCTCAGAGCCGAGGCTCTTGGCCTTGTTAAATTGTTTCCGGCATGATTTGCGGAACGAGTCCAAATCGTAGGACCACCAATGTGGCCTGTGTTTACCGCGTGGTTTTGGCACTGGGCTGTCCTAGAGCATTTGAAAGCGCCGATGTAAATGTAGTAACAAGATCCTCCAGCTCCTCTACTGATGAGGGGGCTTGTGAGGGCAGTACTGGGAGGTCTCTGTCTAATATTTCATTGTGTAACTGCCAATTTGTGTTACGTGGATTGCGCTTAATGATTGGTTGTTCTACAATAAAGTCTAAAACCATTTCTATGTAACGGTGGTCGGAGAATGAATGTCCTTACAGAACCTGCCATTTTCTGACCCACCCATAAGCGCCTTCACTACAGATAGTGAGGTCTATGACCTCCCTACGGGTCTTAGTGACAAAAGTAGGCTCATTACCCACGTTGCAAATTACCAGGTTGGTTGTTAAGAGGTAATCAAACAGAGACTCGCCCCTGGCATTGATTTCGGAACTACCCCATTGGACATGGTGAGCATTAGCGTCCGCTCCAATAATAAGATTACCCGTGCAGAAATTTGACACCAGGTCTTTCACCTCCGTTTGTGGTGGGGGTTCTGCGGCGCCGTAGGGCATATAGACCGACGCTGAATAACAAATGGAACTTTCTGAATATCAATTTGAATTTTCTGAATATCAAATGAAATTTCTGAGTATTAATTGGAATTTTTGAATATCAATTGTAAATTCTGAATATCAATTGTAATTTTCTGAATATAAATTGTAACTTTCTGAATATAAACTGAAAAAGGTGTAGGGCTCTTGATAATCGACAAATGTATTAGTCGAATAATCGATTTCGACTAGTCGTTTCCAAAAATATTCTATTATCACTAATCGACTAGTCGAATAGTTGCTTTTGACTAGTCGATTACTGGTCTGAAGACCCGGGTAATAAGGCGGCAAATTTCTACTGTAATTCGCATGCATGTTTAAGTGGTATCTGCCATTTTCGCCAATTTATTTGCTTCATTTCTTTGAAATTTAAAAAAAAATGTAACAGGAGCACAGAATATTTGTGTGGGTAGATAGAGTGTGGTTGCTAAGTGACCTTGCTCAATCCCGACTCTTGCGTCCTCGTTCGTGCACTCTGGGCAACGGGAGCTACCTAGGCTCGCGGCAGAAAGAGAGGGAGCCCCGGTGGGGCCACTCTGACATACTTGGTTTAAGGGCTCACCGAGGTTTTTGCGTAGCGTCTGTTCACCATGAGGTGCGGCTGCAAGCGGGCGTCTGTCTTGAAGCAAGCGGCTCGCTATATAAATGTGTAAATATTTTCCAAAAACCCCGAAACGGGTTGTGCGCTGGGTTTGGGACCCGCCACGTAAAAAACTTAATTCCAATGAAAACAAAATCAAAGCCTCGGATGAGAACCCCCTTTAATGTTGACGACCCGGCAAAACGAATAAGGCATAATGATTTGGATATTAGGGCATGTACCGGTAATGTCCGGACCCTTTCAAGGGACGGTGTCGCTGCCCGACTGGTTGATGTCCTCGTAGGCGCAAAGGCCGACATCACCGCCCTGCAGGAAATGCGATGGACGGGGCAAGGAAAGACAACCATCGGTCCTTGTGACGTATACTACAGTGGCCAGACACGCGGCAAAGCGCGTGGTGTAGGATTCGTGGTGGGAAAGAGACTTCGCCGCCAAGTATTAGCGTTCAATCCTGTGGACGAGCGTCTCGCTGCGATCCGCATCAAGGCGAGGTTTTTCAACATAACATTTATCTGCGCCTATGCGCCGTCTGAGGAGACGGGCGACGCAGAGAAGGACTCCTTCTACGATAAACTTGAACAGACTTATGATCGCTGCCCCCAGCATGATATCAAAATCGTGCTCGGCGACTTTAATGCCAAGGTGGGCAAGGAAGGAGTCTTTGGTCCTACAGTTGGAAAATTCAGTCTCCACGATATAACATCCCCCAACGGCACTATGGTCATCAGTAGTACCAGGTTCCAGCATAAGCGAATACACCAAGCCACATGGCTGTCCCCTGATCAAAGAACTAGAAACCAGATTGATCATGTCTTGATTGACGGCAGACATAGCTCCACCGTTCTGGACGTGCGTACACTGCGTGGTCCCAATATTGACTCTGACCATTAACTTGTCGCAGCCAAGATACGCACACGCCTCTGTGCAACGAAGAAAGTGCGCACAGTAACGGAAGGAAAGTTTGATGTCGAGAAGCTGCGCATGACACAGACAGCTGATAATTTCACAACTCGACTCTCACACCTGCTAGCAGAGGGCAATCCCCGACCTAACGATGTAACCGAGCAATGGAAGCATATCTCTCACTCATTGCGTACCGCCGCTGAGGCCACTATAGGGTTCCAGCGAGCCCGCAAGAACAGCTGGTACGATGAGGAATGCAAAACTGCCTCGAAAAAAAAGGACGCTGCCTACAAGGAGACGTTGCGAACGGGCGCAACCCACAGTGTAGGGCAACAATATCGTGAGGCAAAGAAGGAAGAGAGACGCCTTTTCAGAAAAAAGAAAAGTGAGGCCGAAAGGCGTGAGTGTGAGGAGCTTGAGATGCTGGCTGACAGGAATGATGCCCGAAAATTCTATGAAAAGATCCGGCGGATGACGGAAGTTTTTAAGACCGGGGCAAGCTCCTGTAAGGACAATAATGGCGACCTGGTAACCGACGTACAAAGTGTACTTAAATTATGGAGGGAGCACTTCTCCTCACTGCTAAATTGCGAGGGAGACGTCGAACCCGATACCCCAATCCCTGACGATGGAAAAGTCGTCCCACCACCTGACTATGATGAAGTGAGGATAGCTATATCCCGGTTCAAAAACAACAAAGCGCCTGGAAAAGACGGACTACCCGCCGAGCTGTTCAAACACGGAGGCGAAGAGCTGGTAAAAAGCATGCATCAGCTCTTATGCAGAATATGGTCAGACGAATGCATGCCTCCGGATTGGAATTTAAGTGTGCTTTGCCCAATCCACAAGAAAGGCGATCCCGCTAACCGCACCAACTACCGCGGAATTAGTCTTCTTAATATTGCATATAAGGTTCTTTCTAGCGTGTTGTGTGAAAGGCTGAAGCCCATCGTAGACAAACTGATTGGACCTTATCAGTGTGGCTTTAGACCTGCCCTGTAGGGAAAATCTCTAGTTCAGAGCTAGTTCGCTTCTAGTGCGTTCCGAACCAGTACTAGTTCGCGAACTATCTTTTTTACATGAAATCAACTGGCGAATTTAACATGGCGATGTCCTAGGCTGGAACTAGTACAAAATTCGATAGTTTGGATCTAGTTCGTTTATTGGCACTATTTCTATAGTTCTAAATATAAATTAAGTACAAAAACTTAAATTCAAATACGAATCCAAATGCCTTTTAATGACTCCTCAAACGCTGGTTTCGAACTAGTGAAAATGTAATCACTAACGTACTAGTTCTTATTGGCCACTTTATATCTAGTTCTGAACCAGAAATTTGTGTCACTGGTACCTGAGTTCCCTGCAGGGTGGTAAGTCTACCATCGACCAGATTTTCACGATACGCCAAATCCTGGAGAAGACCCATGATAAAAGAATCGACACACACCATCTCTTTGTCGATTTCAAAGCCGCTTTTGACAGCGCAAAAAGGAGTTGCCTATATGCCGCCATGTCTGAATTTGACTTCCCTGCAAAGCTTATACGGCTTTGCCAAATGACGTTGAGCAATACCAACAGCTCCATCAGAATCGGGAAGGACCTCTCTGAGCCATTTGAAACTAAACCAGGCTTCAGACAGGGCGACTCCCTTTCGTGCGATTTCTTCAATCTGATGCTGGAGAAGATAATTCGAGCAGCAGAGCTAAACCGCAATGGTACAATCTTTTACAAGAGCGTGCAATTGCTGGCGTATGCCGATGATATTGATATCATTGGCCTTAACAACCGCGCCGTAAGCGCTGCCTTCTCTGGACTGGATAAGGAAGCGAAAAAAGTGGGTCTTGCCGTGAACGAGGACAAGACGAAGTATTTGCTGTCATCAAAGAAAGAATCGGCGCACCTGCGCCTTGGCAGCCATGTCACTGTTGATAGTTACAAATTTGAAACTGTGAGGGACTTCGTCTATTTGGGAACCAGTATCAACACCGAAAATAATATCAGTCTAGAAATCCAGCGGAGAATCACTCTTGCCAACAAGTGCTACTTTGGACTGAGTAGGCAATTGAGAAGTAAAGTCCTCTCTCGAAGAACAAAGATCACGCTCTATAAGTCTCTCATCATACCTGTCCTGATGTATGGCTCAGATTCATGGACAATGTCAAGAGAAGATGAGATGGCCCTTGGAGTATTTGAGAGAAAAGTTCTCCGGAAGATTTATGGTCCTTCCCGTGATGCCAACGGCGAGTATCGAAGGAAATTTAACGATGAGCTGTACGAGCTCTACGCAGATCTGACCATAGTCCAGCGAATTAAAGCCCAAATACTCCGCTGTCTGGGCCATGTTATGCGAATGGACAAAGAAGCTCCAGCACAGAAGGTTTTCCTATCGTCGCCTGAATTCGGCAGCAGAGGAAGGGGAAGGCCCCGACTGAGGTGGAAAGAACAGGTGGAGGATGACTTGAACTCCCTTGGGGTTTCCAATTGGCGTCAGTTATCGCTAAAAAGGAATGACTGGCGTGCTTTGATATGCAATGGCCAAAATCGCTTAGGCGGTTAAGCGCCAATAAATGATGATGATGAGATATAAAAAAATTAAATTTTGAAAAATGTATGTCTGTAGCAATATTTGTATGTAGGTAGATAAAAAAAAGTTTGAAAATTTTTTTTCATACTGCGAAACGTTCTTTGTCAATATTATTCTTTCAGGTTTAAGTGCACAATGATGGCATCTTTCTCTTATTCTACGTCGCCGTTTGAAAAAGGATAGTTGAAAGATTGATTAGTGGGGCAAAAAAAGTAAAAGTACATTAAAATACACCTAATTTTCTAAAGAACCCAAAACACGAGATTTTAATCCAATTTAAGATTGTATAATTTACCCTTTAAAAGCTGATGTGGTTTTTTAATATAAAATGGAAATTATTTGGAACGCATAATAATAAAAAACATGCTCGAAAAATTTCTGGAATTAGCGCTTTTCGAAATTGGTGATTCAATAAATATTTTATAAATTTTAAGGAAACATTTAATAAGTTGCTTTTAATATTTGACAAGTATCAGGAGCACAGAATTTCAATGTAAGCAATTATACAAAAAAAAAAATTCAATAAACTGGTATGTACAGAAGGGGGTTGGTGGTGAGCTACACCATCGGACAAAATAAAGTGCAAACATGCCCATGTGAGGAAAAACTTACCAAAGGAACTCCGATGCTTTTCCGTTGTGAACTATAATAGCCTCTTAATAACAATGTAGTACATTTTTATAAATTATACTCGTCTAGGATAACTAACACATTAAAAAAGATAGGGCGTCATATTCGCAAGTGGACAAAATAAAGTCAAAACGATTGTTATTGCAAAATTTGCCTTTTTCATTCTCTTTTCCTATCCCTTCCCATTTCCCTCTCAAAAACCTGCAACACCCAAGCCGATAAGCATGCACAGAGCCAAAAGTGCCTAATAAAATTTAGAAGTTTGTCTTTATGAGCAAATCTCTTTGGTTTTAAGCGATTTTTGAAGAGGAATTTATGTACATGTGGTAGAAGGAAAAAAGTTTGAAGTTTCAAACAAATTCATTATTCAATTGAAAAATTTAATCGACAATTTTTTAAGCAGTTGAATTTCAGATAAAAAAGTATCTTTTTTATGTCAGCTTTTGATTTCATTGAAAATTTGTATGATGACAGCATTGATCTGGTTAGAACATCGGTTTTGACCTTATTTGAAGCCTGGACAGCTAGGTATGAATGCATGATAAGCCCAAACCAAAAACGTAAATAAATTATTATTAATAACTCATAACTAAATTTGATTAGTTAACTAAGCTAGATAGATAGATGGATTTCATTAAGTAGAGAAAATAATTTTACTTGGATTGCAATAGCACAATTTACAGAATATGGTATATAAACCTTAATTCTACAACATATCATCTTTTTATCACAGATTTTCATTTATTTTTTTTCAGATGAACATTTCGGAGGAAAAAGCTACTATGAAAAACCTCCGCTTTAAATCTTATAATTAGTTAACTAAAACAAGTACTTATAGGTATAGAAATCTGTAGACATTTGGTATTTGAGAAAAGGTTTCGAAAAACTAATAGCTTTTTTTTATTAATTTATACCAATGGTACTATGAACAGCTAGGATGAAAATGGTGAACTAATAGTTGACTTGGAGCTAAATGAATTCCCTACAGGCATTGAGACAGAATTTATTTATATAAGTATGTAATTCTGTCACAAATATTGTACGATTGAAAAAAAACACGACCGCTGGTCAAAAATTTTAAAAAATTATTTCAGTAGCGTCCCGTATAAAAAAATATGAGGTGTGTTGAATAAAATGTTGACAATCTGTTGCTCATCACAAGCTCATCATTCGCTACATGAAAATAAAGTATGCAATTATTGTTGCATATTGGGGTCTATCAGCTATTCCGACGGAGCTCCCGGCGGGAGAAAATGTAACAGATCTTGAGAGAATTCAAACGATATTAAAGGAATTTGGATCGATAAATTCGATGTTATCTTTTTCGACTCTATTACCTTCATTCCTGCCGGGAGCTCCGCTGGAATAGCTGATATTATCACTTAAGTATCAGCATCAGAGCATCAATAAAGTAACTTGACTGCAATACTGCAGTAATATTGATAATATTGATAATAATATTAATGTTAATAACTTCAAAAACACGCATTCTACTAGCTTTCAGTTCTTTTCTTATACACAACGATATTTTCGAAATGCAATTTAACAGTGGGAGCAGTTGCCCCACCAACCCCCTTCTGTACATACCAGTTTATTGTATTTTTTTTTTTTTGTATAATTGCTTACATTGAAATTCTGTGCTGATACTTGTCAAATATTAAAAGCAACTTATTAGCGTGTGCTTAAATGTTTCCTTAAAATTTATAAAATATTTATTGAATCACCAATTTCGAAAAGCGCTAATTCCAGAAATTTTTCGAGCATGTTTTTTATTATTATGCGTTCCAAATAATTTCCAGTGACTTTTATATTAAAAAACCACATCAGCTTTTAAAGGGTAAATTATACAATCTTAAATTGGATTAAAATCTCGTGTTTCAATCATCTCCTGTATTTTAACTCGGCCTGACATAACAGCAGCATTGGAGAGCGCTTAGCAGCGCATGAAACAAATAACAATTTGAAAAGTTTGTTACAAATCTAAAGTTTTCAAACAGAAACCAAGACACTAGAGTTGCAGGTGCTTATAATTTCTCACATGTCATATTTGTTTTTATTTTCATTGGATATCTTTCATTTGCCGGCAGAAGCAATTTTGCTACAAAAAAAAATAAATTCTCAAGCTTAATCATTCCGATAGAAAGTGTCGAACTTTTTTTTGGCAATCTAATGTTCTCGTATATTTTTGGTAATACATCAAAACGCTCTATGAAAGGTTTGTAATTTTTGGGTTCTTTGGAAAATTAGGTGTATTTTAATGTACTTTTACTTTTTTTTGCCCCACTAATCAATCTTTCAACTATCCTTTTTCAAACGGCGACGTAGAATAAGAGAAAGATGCCTCCATTGTGCACTTAAACCTGAAAGAATAATATTGACATAAAAAATTTGAAACTTTTTTTATCTACATACATACAAATATTGCTACAAACATACATACATTTGTGCTCCTGTTACATTTTTTTTAAATTTCAAAGAAATGAAGCAAATAAATTGGCGAAAATGGCAGATACCACTTAAACATGCATGCGAATTACAGTAGAAATCAGCCGCCTTATTACCCGGGTAAAAACTGGGAACCCGATTTAATCGTTAGTATTCGATTAGTGACAGCTAGCCGACTAGCTGAAATCGAATATCTGCTATTCGATTTTCAAACAGCACAAAAGTTGGTAATCGACTACTCGACTAATCGACTAGTCGAGTAATCGATTAGAATCAAGAGCCCTAACAGAGCCCTAATAGCGTACGACGGAACTTTGGATCAGTGGGAATTATTTGTAGTCATTAGAAATTAAAGAAACCCGCATTGGTTTATCACCTATTCCGTTTCAGCCATGGCCCAACTATCAGGTCGTTGTTGTTCGACTAATATACACATTTACAAATATATACATTAACCATATATTTTTGCGTTAAATGTCGAATCACAGTGAGAAATGGGAGTAGTGTCAAGATTCGAGTAAAAACTCTAAATCATGTGGGCCACGACCTGTAAGTTGAATTTTAGTTGGGTCTCAATCGGCTTTAAAAATCTATGTTCCGTCGTTCTCCACAATAGTTATGCACTGACATTGCACACAAAAAAACGCACACATTCGCATACTCCTCAAACACGTAACATTTCAAATCAGAGACCGTAACAATTATGGATTTTAGCAGTTACTTTTCGTTTTAAATTTCTAAAATAAATATTGAATTCGGTCCCTGGTTTGATAACATTTTTCTTATATGAAACAACATATCGTATTGAATTCGTGAATATATTGAAAAATGCCTCCAATTAATTGAAAATAAATCGTTAACGAAATTGAAAGCCTGGCATGGGAATGGAAATAAAACTCGTCAATGCAATTTTCAGTGCTCGTTTTTATTTTTTGATGCATTCTATTTTCGAAAATAACATAATTTTTTATTTAAATAGTTATCTCAAAGAAATGCAAATATTTTAAGTGATAATAATCGATTATGATTTATCGATGGTCAAACTTTAACAATCCCTAAACAATTTTTTATTCAATATATGTATTTCAGATAAATCTGTTTCGAAACTCACCTAAAAAAAATATTTTTGAGAACATTGTCAATATTTGACCACCGTTACAGAAACTACTATTTTTTTAATGCTATTTTTTTAATACTATTTTTTTTAGAAATTTCGCTAGATAATTTTTATGCCAAATATGCATGCTCTATTTAGTCCAATCACTTTTAAACTTCTTGAACTAATTATTTTAATTTTTTAGTACTTCATAGATTTTTTTTGTTAATTTTTCGTTGCTAACCATATAATTTATAAATAAGAAAAAATACATAGTTTATGAAATATTTTTATAATAAGGGTAATCATTTAATGTTGCAAACTTATTGCATTTGCTGTAAACGTCGCGAAATAGCAAAGTCACAACTGAGCTGTCAATTTTTGTATGAAATTTGGTTTGCGACATAATGGCAACTGTGCTAGCCTATTTTGAGTGGAATTTGTAGCGATAATTTCTGAATTTCGGGACTGTTTTGGGACCATTTCTAAACTTTTTTGGGATGATTTTAGTACATTTTCGGGATATGTTTTAGACTTTTTTGGGATCATTTCGGGATTTTCGGGACCATTACGGAATGATTTTAGGCAAGATTTTAGGACTTTTTCCGGACTGTTTTGGGAAAAGTGGTGCCGAAAGCAGTAATACGGAAATGGTCCCTAAAATATATAAAAAAAGTTAGCAAATGATCCCGAATGATCCCAAAAATGTTCCAAAAACAATCCCGAAATAGTGCCGAAAAAGTTCCAAAATAATCCAAAAAAAGTCCATAATGGTCCCGAAAATTTTCGGAACTTATCCCGAAATGGTACCGAAAAGTCCAAAAATTATCTAAAAAAAAGTTCCGAAATGATGCAAAAAAAAAGTACACAAATCAAACGAAAAATTCCGAGCCATGCTTTTGAAAAATTCGCAATTATTGCATACATGCGAAGTTAAATGAATACCATTAATTATTAAATTTTTACTAATAATAGCATCGCTTATTTTACAAATCACACATATTTCTTAATACACATTAATTTATATACGAAGCGTATACTTATATATAACATTTATAATATCTATTGCAAAAAAATATTTATTACTATATATTCGACAAACAAAAAAAAAATATAAAAAACAAATACTGAAAATATTTTAATCTTTTCTTAATTCTTTTCTTCTTAATTACTTTTGTCTTTTATGAACACGTTACATTCCTTCCGTTACGTAACGCTTAAACAATCGCTAAACGATCAATTTATCCCACCCCAACTGTTGTACTATAAAAATTTTAATCGTACCGTACCGAAACGATTCGAACTATCAAATCCGAAAAACAATTAAAAAAAAATTCACAACAAAAATCGATTATTCAACTCATTTTCGAATTCGAAATTTCACATCATTTACCACAAAACAAATGCGTATATAATTTATATGTGATTGATTTTCACATCAAATATATGAAAAAAAATGAATCAAAAACTTCAAATCACTTCTCATCGTTCTAAAAAAAAAAAAAAAAAAAAAAAAAAAAAATCGACTATCGAATCAACCACAACCACCAACTCGATATATTCAAATCTTTTACGTAATCCCGCTCAACTTTAACATTGTATTTTCCCGTTATACTTGGTTAACGCACAATGAATGGCTAACACGTAAGTATTCATCAAACGGATTTTTTCGAAAGTACTCATTGTTTTGTTTTGTTGTTTCGTTGTTGTCTCATTATCAAAGTACTCGTACTATTTACTATAATCGAATTTTTGTTGTATTTCTAATTGGTAATGTTATTACATATAACTATATTAGCGATAAATGTGGATATGCAACAAAACTAAAACCAAAAAAAAAGCTATTCAAAATTTGTTAAAATATATTTAATATATTCAATATTCGGTATTTGATGTATTGATGTTCCCACATCCCCAATTGTTAACATACCTATATTTTTATAAACAATTTGTATCAAGCTGTGCCCTTATTTCACAATCTTTGGAAGAAGAATTGATATTCCAAATGCACTTGTTTAATAAATTCAAAATTCTTTAGAATCCATCATCTTAATTTTATTTTTTTTTTATTATTTTACGTAATTTTATTGATATTTTTACATTTCTTTTCTTAAATTTTATTTTCTCTCTTCTGCATTTTCTTCTGTTTCTCACAAAAGTAAGTTTTTTTTAATTATCCCGATATGATCCATGAAAATATTCTGTAAAGTACTCCCAAAGGGATTGTCGATATTTTTCCAAAAATGATGGCCACATCATGAAAACGCTCCGGTATTCAGTAAAAGTTCCGAATACTATTATTAACTGAAATAATGCGAAAACAATCGATATGTATTCCTAAACAAGTCCAGAAATTCATTTTTAATTGAATCTAACCACGAAATTATCCAGATATAGTTTTAACAACTTCTCTGTCTTAATACAAAGCGCTTTGAGAATGCCACACGCCCAGTTTTTTGTATTGCTTAACTCAGTAATATGAATATATTCTCAAGTATACAGAAATGAGTCACATGTGATTCATGAACTTGCTTCAATACGCTCTCGTGAGTCACATTTGACTCATTGGACAGGCACGTTGTTAAAAATGTTTCTAGATTCATCCTGAAACAAGGCTGAACCATTATCAACAAACAATATTGACAATAGCCTCTATCCCCATCAGAAAAAACCTCTTTGAATCCAATTTTTTTTTCGTTAAAGTCTGTTTTCTTGAAATCTTTTAAGTTTTTTATTTCTATTTTATAATGAGCTTCAACACAAACAGCCACCAAAAACTCACATCAACGCAAAAAAATAACAAATTTAAAGGAGTCGCATACATTTTAGTTATTTCTGAAGACATTTTTTTTAAGCCATATCTAGCAACTTCCCTGACCCCATACGAAGCACTTTGAGAATGCCCCACGCCCACTAGTTTTTATATTGCGTAATTGAGTAATATGAATATATTCTCAATTTTCAAGTATACTCGCTCCATGAGAGATGGAGGAGAAAAAAAATAAAAATTTCGAAGTTTTCAAGTATTCTCGCTAAATGAGAATAAAAAAAAATCGAAATTTTCCTCCATTTCATTACGCTCACATAGAATTAACAAATTTAAAATGACACGTTTATAGCAAGAAAGCTTCTCTAATTTGTATGGAGAAATGAGTCACATGTGACTCATGAAGTTACTCCAAGACACTCTCGTGAATCACATATGACTCAATGGACAGGGAAGTTGATACGTTTATTTTCTTTTATACATTTTGTATAAAACCGTGAAAATAATCAAAACATATAAACTGAGATATTTACATACTAGGTAAGTGGAAAACATCTACTCTTCTCACTCTTTCCTTATCTTGGATCCAAATTTTCTTTCTTTTGCTAGTATGTAGTTACATTCCTAGTAGAAAAGAGTAATTGAGAAATTTTTGAATACAGTGAATATACAACATTTTTTTCGATAAGAAAATTGGAATTAAAACTAAATTATTTTATATTAACTCTTATATAGTGCTCTTCATAGTTATTACACCACAAAATCTTGAATATTCTACAAAATTAATTTTTTTTTCTGGTGACAAAACAACGTTTTTTTAATTAGCCTCGTAATCTTACTTATGGACTTTCGAAACTCAAAATTTTATATGGGGTAAAACTAATCAAGCGGTCTACTATGTAAGAAACAAAATATCACCAAAAGTCGTGTATAAATATTGGATGGACTGTTTCCACTCTCTTCCATTTTCTAAATATTTTTTCCGTTATTTTCGAAAATGATTAAAAAAAATGGTATTGACAAATTTTTGTTAAAATTTTATAAAAAGATTTTTGTTAAAATTTTATAAAAAAAAAGGACGTGTGGCACTCGGGGACTGCCGCGGTAAAGCTATTGCATATCACTTTTTATCAACTTATGCAATTATAATATTTATGAAAACTCAATGAGCATATTTATGGCTTTAGAGCAGGACAACCTTAACCTGTTAACAGTATAGCCTATACAGCTCCAATTTTATGTAATCGGCCTGCTGCTAATATCAGTACAACGTCACACTATTAGTAGTATAGCCTAAATGTAGGCAACGCTTACAGATCCAATTTTATATACATATTTATATTTATTTTTGTCAAGTTATGTTGCTAACGCCGAACCTTTTAACATTGAAAAAAGTCCGTTACGAACTTTTTTAACATTAAAATTTTTTCATTTCACTCCCACCGCCAAGGCCTGCGATAAAATCTATGCAATAGCTTAAAAAAATTGCGAATACAAACCCGTATATCTCGGCAACCATCCAATATTGATACGCGACCTTCAGTGATACTTTTTTTTACATAACAGATCACTTTCACCAAATGTCATTCAATCTGAGGATTTGTCATGGAAACCACCATTATTATAATTTAAAAATAAACATTTTTTTTGTGCAGTCTGTACCAAAGTTCTCATATTTGACAATGAAAAGCACTTGAGATGTATATAACTATTTGTATTTCATCACATACTTATGTATTAGTTTTTTCTATAATAACTGAAAATATATTGAATGCCTAGAAATGTATTCAATTTTACTTATGTAGAACATGCATTTTCCATAATTTTTCTATTTTTTTACATATACTAAATAATGGATCTAATATCGATATAGTTATGCTTGCCACGCACTCAAATACTCAGAACTCACATGCCAAATTTTGTAAAATCACGAGTACTCATTTAATTACTAATTTACTAGGTTAAACACTGGCACTGACTAAATACCGAGGTTAGGAATTTATTATACTTAGCTATGGTGTTTTTTTATGCTTGGTAAGAAACCATCGAGAGCCCTTAAATCAGTGTGGGACAGTAAAATCAGAGTTAGATGCACTCTCCACAAAAACCCTACTAGCCAAGTACGAAACTCCGAATATCACATAGATTTTTCTGTGGCAGATCTATATAGTTTCCGATATATTAGTGAAAATAAGAAAACTGCCATTTTTGCAAAACTCTGCATATTAGCACGTCAAAACTTTGTAATTCCCATAAACATTTTTTGCCTTCATCTCTCATAAGTATCTTCAGTAGTTTGGCTACTATGCCAAAAAAAATTTCAAAATAGGTATTTTGAAAAAAAAACGAAATTTTTTACAAAATTTCAGATTCAACCACTTTCAAATCATAAAATTTCTGCTGATTCCGAATATAAAATCATTTGGTTTAAAAGTAGTATAGTTTTTGAGATAACTTCAAATTATGCATATTAAAAGTGTTTAAAAGTTAATAGTTTTCAGATTTTTTATACATTTTGTGCTTCACGAAGGAAAAAACAAACATCGCCTATAATAGCTTAATTCCATGTCCTTGGTTAAACGGGTATTTCATCTTTTGAAAACAAAATCAAATGTCATAAAAATTGTAGAAGGTAATGGCGGAAATAGTGACAGATGAGTAATCCAACTTTTTTCTTATCTCAAAAACTGAAACTTTAAGATATCTCGAAAACTGTTCTAAATCAGCAGGGAATCCAACATAGGAATCATCTATGAAATGTCAAGGATATGGAAATTATTGAAAATTTGTTGGGTAAAAGTATAAAATCTTTAATTGAGGACTTTCAATATGACGTGGCTTATAAAATCAAGGGCATATCACAATGTTGTACTAGCGTTCTTAAAAGTTTCGTAATTGAATCGCCTTTGGTATATGAGGGCTAACTTTTTTTCGTCCATAGACTTTTTCTGATTTTAAATCTGAATATTTTTCAAAAAATTTCGTTTTTTTTTTAATTTTTTGAACGTTTTTTGGCATAGGCAAACAATGTTAATGGGAATTAGTATAATGTATAGTTCAACAGTTTAAATCGAAAAAATGTAAAATACAATTTCTTTACGTACCTACCTATGTGAAGTAATGTTTTGCAAAATTGGGAATTTTCATATTTTCACCGATATCTCGGAAACTAAATCTGCCACAGAAAAACGGATGTGATATTCGGAATCAGGAGAAGATTTTACATTCAGAAAATATACTTATATTCTTGGAGAGTATTTTGTCGCGCAGTGTAATCAGCGAACTGCCAAAGTTACTCTATTTATATATTCCAAGCAGTATTCTTATCTTTTAGAGTATAAAGGCCGTATATTTTCATTAATACTGCTTTTTTAGACTGTAAAATCTTTTTATTGCTTTTATGTTTTGGAGATATACAAGAGATTCTAGATGTACCACTAACTTAAATCTAAGAATTCCATACCATTCCATACCATTCGCATACCAGTCCAAAAAAGCGATATTATTTTTGATTCACTCCAATATAGGTTTTGAGCTGGGTGTATTGTTGAGAATAATAAGTACGACACAGACAAAAAACACAAACAATTCGCAGTCCTAAAAGTAATCAAAAAATTGTTAATCCTACTTTATTATTTAAAGAAAAAATGTTGACTAGCCTCTGATATTAACTAGCATACACACCATTCTTATATATTATACGTATATTTTTAGGTTAGAAAATGAAAAATAACTAAAACTGTTGGATTTTTCATACGAATGAAAGTATCACTGTCCCGCCAACAATAATACATCCATACATACGTTTACATATGTACACTGTATCTATGCAATATATCTTACTGGCGCCTATTTAGGACATTTAACGGTACAAGCAACATTTAGGGCGGTTTTCGCCATCTACGGGTAACGATGACCGGCAATATTTTTTGTTTAGCTGATCAGAAAAACTCTATATGTATTACAAACCCATTTTGTCAAAAAAATCCCCGTTCAGCGTTTACCGTAGGTGATGTAAGCGGACCCTAAACTCATTTTGACTCAAAACTCACCTTTTCAATATTACAACGAAGCTCTATAATATGCTACAGAGATTTTTTTTATTTTAGTTTAAATTTGATTTTCTTAACTAGCTTCCGCTTTTTATAAATTTGTTGGTATTTTATAAATTTATGTCGAACAGCTGAACGGCTGGGAGTAAAAACGAAACGTATTTTTAATGAACCTAAGGCAGTCCGCAGACGAGGCGCATCGTCATAGACGCGTACTCGTCATTTCACTGAGCACGAATTTCCTTGCGTCTCTAGATCTGCACACGACGCTGCAGAAAAAAGCACACAAAGAACTGTCAAAATCGCAATTTTAATTAATTAATACATTTCCCGCACATTATTAACACATATTTCTTCCGATTGTACAAATTTTCCATTTTTTCTTTCAAAAGAAAAACTTAATTTTATTTGTAAAAAGTAAGCAAAGCCACAGCACACAAAAATCGAAAATGAAAAATGTAAACAAATCCTTCTTCTTCCTCTTTTCTAAGCGTACGACGCCTGGCGACCAGCATTGTCATACGCTGAGCAGCATGTAGCTTTCATGCTTTGCCACTTTCGTGCAGCTACCGATTCGTGTGCAGCTCTTCATGCAAATATATGTGTTCAGCAACAAAGCGTACAAAAATCGAATGTAGCGTCTAATACGCGTCTATGACGATTCGCTCCGTGTGCGGACACGCTAAGTAAAATCGAAACTTATAAAATGTTTGATAAAAAGAGATAGATAAACAAAAAATTGTTCAGTGAAATGTAGATATGTCGCTTGTTCCATTAAATGTGAGAAATATGGATATATGTTTCGTTTTTATCCCAGCCCTTCAACTATATGCATACAAATGTGTATCAGTTTATGGTATCTATAAATGTTGAAGTCGGTGTCTGTGAATCTTTCTTTTTGTGTTTTATTTATTTATTTACTTATTTGTTAATTTATTTACTTACAAAAATGTTTATTTATAATAACTAAACTATAACTATTAATTATAAGCTCGCATACCGTCCCGTTTCTGACTTAACCACGTAACTGCATTTTATACGTTTATACCCAGTGTACTAGTACTAGGCGGCGCACAGTGTAACTTTTGTCATTTTTAGGATGCCAAAATTAATAACAGCCAAACCAAAGGAGCAATTCATTTGAAATTTTGTAGTGTGGCTTCAGATACCTAAGTCTGATTCTAGATAAAAAATGGGCGTGATCCGCCCACTTTTTCTCCTTGCCTCCATATAATGTGAAATTTCACATAATCACATTTTCTAATTTAAAAGTATTTTCCTGTGCCAACATAAATAAAAGTTGTTTAGATTTCTTAACGTTACCTTAGAGGCTTTTAATTTATATTTAAAAAATTCTATTTTCAAAGTCAAACACAACGTAGGTATATATATTTGTACTTATAAATAAAAAGTAATACTATAACTGGTATAAATTTAGTCGGAGTCAATATCATCGACATGCTCTGGCTCAGATAATAAACCAATAACTTCACTCGTCAATACTCGCCGCTTTGACCTAGGAGTTTTCCGCAAACTGTTTATAACCGGGTCTGACGATATCAGCAATCTGTGCAGCAAATCCAAGTTACTACAAATCCTTGACTTTTTTCTGGTGAAAAGTTCACGATAGTTTCGTGCATCTTTGTTTCTGGACTCTTGAGCTTCTTCCGAAAGTTGACCAAGAGGAAGAATAGCAGACACTGGTTTAATTATACTGGTTCCATGAAACAGAATTTTATGTACGCTCACTGGCATATTGAACCAAGCATATTCCGATAAATATAGTTCCCTTGTATCGGTCACATAGTGGTCAAAAGCTTCAGAATTTATTTGAAACCCACATCCTATGCATGAAAGTATTGTATGAAACCTTCTCAAAAGATTGATGTTTATGCCGGTTATGTCTGAGGTTATTTCAGGATCTCCAAAGAATCTTCTCGCAGTGTTGCCATCATTTGTGTTGCCGGTTTTTTGCTTTGGCATATAAATCAAAAGGCCAACTTCTTTCCTGAATCTGTTTTGGATATGTTCTTTCTTCTTGTTCATCTTTTCCTTATTTTCTTCGCCCCGCACACACCAGGTCTTCCTTTTCATTCGATAAGCGATGTGTAGCATACATTCCATGCATCGTATCCAAGAATGTAAAGGGGAAATTCCGAAAGCGAGCATGCTTTCGTCAACATTTCGCTCTGACAGGGCTCGCATATTGTTCATATCTTTTGGAGAAGCCCCACATATGTAGCACTTTTGCGATGATGTATATGCCGACAGAGCGTTGCAAACTTTGCCATCAATCATGCACAACACAAACGTTGATTTCACTAGTAAGTTCAGGTTATCTGTTTGAATTGACAGACTGCACCTCCTTTGAAATGACATCTCGTGTTTCTTTTGTAAAAACAAATTTTATCGGTCGGCCGTATCTCGTGGAAGATGGAGCAGGATTACTCCAAACTATAACCTTTCGTTCGTCAACCATTGTATACAATTGAAGGAGTACTAGTGAAATGAAAAACATACTAGTGTCCGATTGGTTTTCCTCCGAAAATTGTTGTTTGTAACAGCTTTGCTCAGCTCCATCACATCCCCATTTTATAATTGCATTTAGTTCTTTAACTTCAGGAATAGAAAGCAATACCTCTTTTTGTGCAAGACACAATCTTCTTATGCTGTGATCAGTTAGGGATTGCAATTCAATTTCTGCATAGGTTTCCGTTACGGTTATTTTTTCAGGATAGCATAAATCCTTTGATTCTTTTAAACAGTTATATGAAGGATATATTTTTCTGTTAACTTCTGAAGTGTGCTGTCGGATCAGGGAGTATTCATGTGTTGAAAGATTTGAGTCAACTATCATCGCGATTGCTTGATTTGGTGACAAACTTTTCTTATTTTGTTCCGATATTCGGGACTTCTTGATAGCAGTGCCTCTTGATGGTGATGATGTGGACAACTCCTCAATTATTTTTGCTGAATTTCTTTTCCCTGATGATCGTAATTTCATTCCCGCTGCCAGTAACAGTTGATCATTATCGACATTGTTCATTAGTTCCTTAGCTTTTCGTTTTCTTGTGCGCATAGATGACTCGGAGAAGTTTTTAGTTGGCCTTCCTCGATTAGGAATATCACGAGAAGTACATGGCTGAACATCAAGCAAATAATAAGTGAAATCCATATTTTCTGATAACCATTCAGAGTTTTGCTTAATAAATCTACTTGTAGATCGAAGACAACGTTCCCATCTCTTACGAATATTATAAGTTAGCTGGATGATGTATTTTTCTAATTTTGAACGATCCACATCTCTTCCAATTATACTCAAAATATGGTTTAGTATGGCTTTGTTCTTTTCTCCATTTTCGCTTTTTAGCCAAACTTCAAAGAGTGCATTTCGTGAAATAGCCATAACTAGTTGATGATATAGGAAAACTTGGTACAGTGCAGTTGGGTTTACTTCAATGCAGTCCGTCTTTGGTATGATTCATTTTTAGCTATGTTCTCTATTTATATAGTCTTAGCCCAAGCATAGAATATGAAACTGGGTTTTTACTGGAAAATAATACCTGCTAATGCTTAACAAAACTATACTTACCCATTTCTTTGTTTCAACGATCTACCTAAGATCTCAAACTCCGAGCGAGCTTTAGGTACGCGTTTATATGATGTATACATACATATGTATATTCCCGAAGCACTAAATTGCTTAGAAGTATCACCCATAATAGACGACCTGCAGGTAGGCGTGCATACATAACATAAGTTGATGGGATAAGTACACAACTCGTTAACTATGGGAAAACTGTTGGAAACCCCATATGACAAACAATGAAGGGTATTCAGTGCACAAGGTTCCTTTTTCTGTGTTTCACCATTTCAGGTATAACTGTCTTTTTTTGGGATGTAGTGTTGTAGACTGGAATTGAGGACATTCCATTGCTAGGTCACTGTGCATTCATTCGTGAGCGCGGGCATAGAGACCTTAAGTAGGCGATTACAAAGGAAAACCGCAAAATTTCGCAATGGTTTTTTTTTTTATCTGAAACTGTATGAAATTCCCTTTAATGTGTATGTATTCGTTCAATCAAATTGGGCCAAATCATGTAAGTTTTATTCTATTGAAAACGAAATTTTTTTTAAGCTTACCCAATTTTTAGTGGCTGTATAAACAAAAAAAAAAAAATATTTAAAAAAATGCCTACGTGCCTAAAACTTACCAATGCTGTTATAAATTACCCTAGTATAACAAATCAAATAGTATCAAGTCAAAACAGCTATCCAAAAATCCGCCACGTGGCCACAAATTTAGTCAAAAATTTTGGTCCGTGAAATGATTTTTACACTGGTTTCAGTTATCCAAGTTTCATAATGCTTATCATGGTGATCGTGGGGGTTTTACTTTACTTTGTGTACATTTTTTTAACAGTTGGTTATTTATCTGTTGCATGCCAAAAAGTTTTTGAGATTGGAGAACATTGTTTTTTGGACTTTTGGCATCCTAAAAGTGAAAAAAGTTACACTGTGCGGCGCCGTGGTGTAGCGGTTAAGTGCTCGGTCTACTACACCAAGTCGTGTCATATCAATGCCCGGCAAAACCCAACATCAAAAATTATTTAGAAAAAGAATTTTCTAACGCATACCAGTCACAAGCAGAATTGCCCTATCACAGTTCAGGTTCATTAGTATGAAAACGACCCAGAACTTTAACATAGAGTTGTCGTTGGAGGGGACCAATTGCCGCCTTATACAGAATTGTGGCGAAAATGTGATGGGTTGGAGGGAAGACTCCTGATTGGTTGAAAAAGCATGGAAGCCTTGTGATTGGTTGAAAGGACCAGCTCACTGCCGAAAATGCACGAACAAACTCAACGACGAAAAGCGACAAATTTCAAGACGCCAAATGGTCCCCCTGGGCCAGCTGAAGTGGTGATGGGATAGGATGACTCTAGTTATGCAGGTAGTTGAAATCCACACCCTCTGCATTATAATAGGTCGTTCTAGTAGCGGATCCGCTATCACTAGTTCAACCGCCCCTTTGGAGGTAATTGTCACCATTTGCCTAAAGGTTAATTTGGCAAACTCTTCGGGTATATTTCCGCCATTAGAAACTTCTCAGCAAAAACTCATATGCTTTGCAAGTGCCGTTCGGAGTCGGCAAAAAACTGTAGGTCCCGCCAACTTGAAGGGAAAAAATCAAAGCAGCACACTACAAGTTGGAACAGAAGCTCGGCAAAAATCTCGTTAGAGGTTATGATAACCTGTTGGTATATCGTCGCCATTCGTTTTCTTTTTTAGTAGTGCTAGTACTAGTACAAGGGTATTATAATTTTGTCCCCATAACGGTACTATGTAACGGCACAAAATAATCAAGATAGATATAGAGTTCCATATATGAAAGTTCTTAGGTTGAAACGAGGAGTTGATTAAGACATGTCCGTCCGCCCGTCTGCCCGTGTACTCGATAACTTGAGTAAAAATTTAGATGTGTGCATGAAATTTGGTATACAGGTTACTTTCTGGCCAAGGTTGCTATTGAAAATAGTCGAAATCGGATGATAGCCTCGCCCCCTTTTTCGATATCGAAAATTTCGAAAATCACACAAATTGACATAACTTGAGTAAAAATTGGTTTTTAGTGCGATCAGTAACCTCGTATCTACAGAACTTAACGAGTTTTTATTGGTTTTATTCGTTTTCTGAAATATTTTTATTTTTAAATACATACGTGTTTAAGATAGAAACGGGACGATACGAGAAAAGTTAGGTTAGGTTAGGTTCAAGTGGCTGCCGCAGAGGCACACTTAGGCCAGTTTTGAAAGGCCCGTTGTGATACTACCAACACAAGGAAAGTCAGTCCCGGGACCCAGCCATATGGAAAATCCCTGAGTTGTTGTGATTTTCCACATAGCAGAATCCCGAGACTGACACTCCTAAACCGACACCGTTACTCCTCCTCGAACCACTTAGATGACTTTATGAAGGCCATCAAGTCCTTTATGTCCAGTTCCGCGATCTGGCTTAGGCTATCCAGGAACGGAACTCCCAAAAAGCGCGTTCTCGCGCCGCTTAAAGCCGGACAGTTGCAGATGAGGTGCTCCACTGGAAACGAGAAAAGTTAGTATCTATAGAATTTAACCATACAACTGCTGAAAGACGAATTTATCGTAAAAATAGTTTTTTGTAGTTATATTAAGAGTATAAGTGTTTTTAAATTCGCAACGTTTTTATACAAAAACCAAGCCGCCTTATATGTTCACGCCTAAACCGATATTGCATAAATTACTTAATTTCGTTTATTTCTCCGATACACACACTTGGTTTTGGTTTGTGGCTTCACTTACTATAAAGGTACACAGTGTGTTTCACGCTTGTACTCTGTCCCTATTTCATTGGTGGACAAATTTAAAAGGGCAAACCTATTTATTTTATAGACAATTTTTGCGTAAAGTACAACTAAGAACAAAACTATGCTCCTCCCATGCTACCTAAATTGTTTTGAAACCCTAAAAGTGTGAAACTGTAATTGCGTGTTTAACATAGTGTTAATCGGTGTGTATTTAATAATTGAATGCAATAAAAAACATGTATTAAGTAGGTAAATATGTATTGTACCAATAACTATGCGTTAATACAAAATACCAAAATAAAAACTACAAAATATACAACCAACCAGCTTTACAACTTAAAAGTGTAAACGCCATATTGGATGTCTATATGTACGTGTTAGGGATGTTACGGAAGTTAATTTAGAGGAACCGGATATGGAAGCGGATAGTTTTTTTTTTTTTTTGAAAAATATCTATGTTAATATAATTTTTCAGAGTGACGAAAAAAATACTATTGATGAAACTTTCTTTCTAAAAGGGTAGTTCCATGTCAAATGGTTGGAGTCGATCCGAATAGAATGAGTTTTGAGTCCTAGCTAGCTTTTGGTATACAACAAAGTAATTCCAACGGAAAAAATATTTAAAAAAATTTTAAAAATTTCTTAAAAATAAAAGTTTCACTTTTTTCCTCTTTTCCCCGGTTTTAAAGTTAATTTTTGAAAAATTTGTTAATATTTTTTAGTAGTAAAAAACCTTCACGTTTTCTAAGTGCATTTTTAGGAGAGCACAAATTAAATTTTCAAACTTTTGCCTGTCACTCGTATTAGGAAAAAATACCGCCGTTATCGATTACTCATATTTTCAATATTATATTTAAAAAAGAAACTATAAAATACAAAAAATCGAAACTGTCGTCGGAAATAAACTCCGAATTTTCGAGAACATAATTAAAATTTCGTAAAATCCCTAATATGTGTAATGTAATCAAACAGTTATACATAACAACAACAAATGTATTCTAGCTCAAATGAAATGTTGTGTGTTTAGTTAATATATTTATGTTTTAATTGTGTGAAATTATTGTTTTATGTTTCAAAGAAAAATTTATAAAAATTATAAAAAAATTTGTTACTAATTTCTCATTCTCTCTCTTTCTCGCTTTCTTTTTTTAAAACACATTTCTATGCTTGTTTCCACTAACAACAAAATGGCAAATAAACAGGAAAAGCTTGGCGACATCTGCTTCTCACTGCGTTACGTACCAACTGCTGGCAAGCTAACTGTAGTCATCTTAGAGGCAAAGAACTTGAAGAAAATGGACGTCGGTGGATTGTCTGGTAATGAATTGTGGCACCAATGCGATGCAAAGTTCTTTACAGTTTGCGACACACACACAAAAATGAATGCATTGTTTTTGTAATTTTTAGTGTTTGAGCAAGAAAATACCGAAAATTATAAAAAATATAAAAGTTTGCATTACAAAACGCATCACTGTCGATCTTTGCATCGAGTATCAAGTTATCGTTAATCGATAAATTTACACTAAATGTTCTGCGCAATAAGTGTTTTTGTAATATTTATAAAAAATTTAAAACTTTTAGTAGCTTTTTCTTTCTAAAAGGCTTTATGCATGCAAATATTTTTATTTCGCCAATTTTTGAGAAGAAAAAAAATATTTTAAATTTTTATCGCTTGAATTTTTTTATTTTTTATTAGTTAAAAAGTATTGGGCGTGTATCGATATTTTTATAACTAATTGTGCTTGGCACAACAGGTATACTAGTTTTATTGGCATAGCGGTTGGTTATAACAGCAATTGTAGATCGTAATAGCTATAAGGTTCTATCCATTGAAATCAAGAATTTTTTTGGAAGTCGCTATATTTATAGAAATTATCTATCAAATTTCGATAAACTTTGTGTTTTCTATCCAGTTTCCCACTCCGGCGGTCTATTCGAATCCCGATAAAATTCAAGATTTCAATCGAGTTTCCCGTTCCGGCGAAATTGCTGTTAGTACTAATGGACTTCCCTATATAGTTATTGACATCAGAAAATAAATCTGTCTGTAAGTCTGTAAATCGGTCCGTTCGTCCTATAATTTTCCAAGTTATTGTAAAGAAAAAGGCCCAAATCAGATTTTCCGTATTCAAAAATAACGAAAAACGCACAAACAAATTAAGATAAATAGACACAAATCGATGAATAAAGCCTATTGCGGAAAATGGGAGTACGGCCCATACCACACGCCATTTTTATACCATCTAGATAAAGTAACATAGCCTCCCTCTCATAAACTCTGTCATCTCACAACTCCCTTTATAATGGCTCGCCTCAAGGTCTTGCCACACTTCAGGGAGGTAGTCTAATATTTCGATCGCATAGGTAAACGTTTGCGGAGCCACTATGGCAGCACTGCTTCTCGTTCCAGCACCACCCAGAAAAAAAGTAAAAGTTAAAATCAATAGGGGAAAGGGAAAAACTGGAAGTGAGAAAGGGAAAGGAAAAAGAAAAAGGGAAAGGGGAAAAGAGAAAGGGAGCAGAGAAAATGGAATAGAGAAAAGGGAAAAGGAGAAAAAGAGGAAAAAAGGAAAGGGAAAAAGGAAGAGAGAAAAGGAAATGGGTAAGGAAGGGAAAAGGGAAACTTTAAAGGAAAAAAGGGGGGAAAAAGGAAAATGGGAAAATTAAAATATAAAATGGGCTAGGAGTAACTAAAGAGAACCCGTAAATGAATGGGAGCGGGGAGAAGAGGTAGGAAGAGACTAAGAATAAGTAGAAGATTCCATGAATAGCCGATCGATGAGGGAAAGCGTTAAAGATAGGAAAAATATGAGGATTGGGAAGGTGGAGATGCTCCTAATTAGGAACATAAAGCTAAAAAGGCTATGTATATCCTTGTCCAAGTAGCAAAAAGTCAGTTTTCAATCACGTTCAACGTCTGTCGTGATTCTTAGATTTATAAAAATACAAAAGGTAAATAGTCTACAGCTACGCCCTTTTTCAAGTTATCTCAAAAATTTTCACTTAGCTCTACAATTTTACCAAAGTGAATTATAGTGAAACAGGGTTAAACCTTCAAATATGTTGCAAATTTTAGTACTTTATGACCTTTTCAATCAACTTTCGTAAAAAAGTGGGCATGGTCGTTAAAAGAATGAGTCCATTACCAACGAGTATGTTTCCAATAAAATAAATAACTCTCTAGCATACCTGACTTCATATCGCTTTTGATTCTTTAAAATTTTTGTTTTAAATGTGGGTGGTGCCACGCCCATCTTTCAGGAATTTTCATATATCCCATTCCCCATTCTTTAAAAAGAATTTAACAATACGAAAGTACATAAGCATGGATAACCTCCCATCGCTCCCCTTTTCTATCAGAAACTATGCTATGTTTGGATCGATTATTTGAAGTTATCGCCCAAACGGACTGGCGGAGGAACATAGCCCAGTCGATTTATTTCAGCTGCTAATAATTATAATGTATCTATATCTTTTTCGATCGGTTCCTGTCCCTACTACCAACCGTTATGCTGACAGACTTACATATAATATTCTATGCGCTTAGCACAAATAACGATAACAATTTACTATAAAATATCAAAAACGCCCATAATTTCTTTACCATTTAGCTTAGTACCTTAAAATTTATAAACTAAAAAAATGCAAATCTATCTATTTAAAAACAAAAAAAAAAGCTTCTAAGCTATAAAAAACTTAAAAATAATTACTTATACAACATATTAGTATGTTTTCAACATTCCCTCCCTCATCAAAAAAATCATCGATATTTTCAAATGGCAACACGGAAAAGGCGCTTTCATAACTTTGCATCTTTAGTTTTTTCTTTTTTTTTTAACTTAAAAGTAAAAATATTTCTGCATTCTTCTTGCCAGTTAATACTTGTAAATATTTTGTATGTCTAACTAAAATAAAAGCTTTTCAGAAAAATCGCTTAAAAATTCACTAAATAATTTTTATAGGAATTTAAGAACATTTTTTTATTAGCAAAAATCAGTTTAGAGAGCTCGCACGTTTTTTTGAACTAAACTTATAAACTTACTTACCTACATATGTATGTATGTATGTCCTTTAACTCGCTCGCTTTCATTTCTTTCAATTATTGTACTTAAGTATGTATTCCAAGAATTGTTTCGTCTAAATGCGCCCACCTCTGTTTAACCGTGTTGTCTTTGAAAATATCAAATCCAGATCTTCTAGGCTTTTACAAACATATACTAAATTACTAAATTTTTTATAAATTGTTGTTTAAAAATTTTCAATGAGTTGAATATATTACTTATTTTGAAACAAAAATTAAATTTTTGAGAAAATATTAGCTAGTTAGGTGTTGATTGGTTTTTGCGTTAAAAAAAATTATTTAAAATTTTATTTTTTAATAAATTTTTAGTTATTTTGTGATCTTTCGATAACTACATAAGTGCTACTGAATCTTAGCTGAAATTGCTAAGAAAACTCTTTTTTCTTCGAGACACAAGACAATTGGCGCGATTCTAGTCAAGTACAAAAAAAGCTCCCAGACATTTCATCTTCGGTGGAGCTGTCGCCAGTTTCAAACACCAAGCAATTCTAAGTAATTTCTGCACTTGACATTCGCTATCATCAGCTGACAACGTAGAGTGTCGTGAAAAAGCTCACATACAAAACGTTAAGGGAAAGAGAAACATGTTGGCGTATAACAAAAACTTTTCTCTGTAGTCGTGCGAATGCATGTCAGAAAAATCAAAAAGCTCGGACAAGCCTGCGTTAGGTATTAAGGCTAGGAAGAGAAATGGATCAAAATCTTTATTTTTTTGAGATTGTGAGACTATATGTGAGATAGCTTAAAAAGCTCACGCATGCATACATTGCCGAAAAGCTTCCATGTGTAGGTCTGGGAATCTACTAACCAATCAGAAAAGGAAGCGAACGAATTTGCTTTATATTCGTAACAAAAGCTTTGATCTGTGTAGTTGAGCATGTAAGTTTGTGATAAAACTCTCAACTGCCCAGAAAACTCTAAAAGCTCTCAGGAAGCTTTCATAGACACTTCACTAAATAAGCCTTACAGTAAGATAAAAATTTGGGTTGTAGAAAATTGGCTCTGCAGGTGCGATATTAAATGGGGGAAAGCTTAAAAAGCTCACACAGGCTGACCTTTAGCTCAGACGGTGGAAAGTTATTAAGAGTAATTTTCCCATCTAGCCTTTAATTTTAAAGTTAAGGAGAAAATGATGTGCCGAAAAATGTATAGCGAGCTTTAAAATAAAAAGCTTGGTGAACAAACAAAATAATTTTCAGTGTAAAAAAGCTTCTCTCTGTACTTTTGATAATATGTATATGCCAAGCAGCTTGAAACAAAAGCTTTTCTCTGTTGGTATGAGCATATATGTAAGTGAGAAGGCTCAAAACGCTCTCACCTGCATGAAAGTAAACTTTGCTTTGCTTTGGAGCTTTGAGGATATACTCATGTCATGTTAACATTGTTGCAGCAAATTACTTTCGTCCTCTGGCAAGTCTTGCACTTGCTACAAAGTTGTTTTGGTATAAAAGCTTTGAAAAAAAACTAAACGTATACGAAAAAATTATGAAAGCAGTCATAATCTAATTCGAAATAGAAGCTTTATTCTATTGGTGGGAGGGCATAAACATATACGCGAAAGCTCCAAAAGCTCAGTAGGGTTCAGTACACCGATTCGCCGCGCATAATTTGCTTTCGAAAATTATAATTTAATTTTTTTTCTTTTTTTTACTATTTACTATATAAATTACTACTCTTAATGTTAAATGTTTATAAAGTTGGTTTGCCAAAATTACAAAATTTTTAAACAGAAAACATATAGTTAATTAAAGTAAATTTGTTTTTTGTTGAATTTGAAAATTTGTATAAATGAGTTATTTATGTATAAATTATTTAAATTAAACAAAATTATACAATTGCAATTATAACATAAAAATTTTAACAAATTTGGTAAAAAGCAAGCAAATAATATTGCAAACAAATTAATTTAAAAAAACCAAAAACAAGTATTTGAAAAAATTTCTATTTACGTTTTATTTTCTCACTTTCTCTTTCTATTTTTTTATAGATCCATATGTGAAAATTGCAATCATGCAAAATGGAAAACGTTTGAAAAAGAAGAAGACAAGTATCAAAAAATGCACCCTCAACCCTTACTATAATGAGTCGTTCTCATTTGAAGTACCATTTGAACAAATACAAGTATGCGAGAATGTATTATACTATCCTACTACTAAAAACTACTACTCTTAAAAAAAACTTAAACTATACCACTTACTACTTCTACTACTACTACTACTTTAACTTAACTAAAGTTACTGCTACTAGTACTACTACTACTTACTAGTTATTTACTTTCACTACTTTTTACAACTACTAATACTACTTTTCACTACTTATACTACTACTATCAATTTACATACAGACATTACAAAATACTGCCCCAACACAATCAGTTGCTTACCAAAAAAATACTACTATTTTTACTACTACTACTACTATTCCCGCAACATACTCTACCACTCAATGAGCGTTATAATATATGTTCTCCTACTTCCCCTCCACTCACCTGCCTTGTACTTGCAAATGTATCGATGTTTTTACTTAAAAAAAGGCAAGCAGTGTATGAATACCTCTAATAGCCTACTACAGTCTATTAAATGTTCTAAAAGCCTGATATTTTTGTACATATACATATGTATGTACAGATAATATGTTAAAGATAGTATTCGTATTTCTTATATATACTACACAGTACAACGTTAACTCGTACAGACTGAAATATCGTACAAAAACACACAAAAAAACTACGTACCCAACCTAGACTCAACCAGTAAACATATGTACATATATATTTGTATTCGGTGTTTGCTCAGTGTTGTATTGAAAAGGCTTACATTTTTGTTATAAAATCGACCTCTTTAGTTTGTTTTGAAAAAATATATCTATATTGAAAATATTTATTTCAAAATAAGTGCTTTGAGATTATATAGTATTTGTATATGATTTTGAGGTCGATTTGCGTATGATTTATTTTTGGCTTCAATGTTAACCCTTGGCAATTTTTGTGTAGCTTACATGTTATTTATACGATTATCAATTTTTTTTTACAATTTTTTTTTTTTTACAAAAAAAAGTTAAAAACCTGCATATGTGGAATTTTAATATTGATTTAAGTGCTTAATTTTTTTTTAACCTAGATTCCAAAATTTCGCGGTGTTATCAATAGGTCGTCTACTACTATGCACGTTTAGTCCATTCACGTAACTATTTTCAAATATAGGCTGTCGTATCTTGATACTACTATGTAGCTAAATGGCTTCACATACACACTCGTAGTACATGTGTATATAGAAACAACAACTACGATAATGTAAGGCTGCGTAGTTCTGCAAGTTGATAAACGAATGATCGTCACTCACAAAATAAAATTTGAAAAAAAGTGAGCACAATTTCAAAAACGCAAACATTTTAATTTACACGGCAATTCTACGACATATGTACATATGTACAACACGTTACAAATTGATCTTCATCAATGTTAGAGAGAATTGTTGCAACTTTCCTCAATAAAAATAATGCACAAAATGTATGTATGTGCATGCGCAAATGCAATGATCCAAAAGAAAAATGTAGAAAACGTGGAAATACGAAAAAAAATTGCAAACTGAAAATGCTTTGACGTGACACAAAACCTCCTCAACACCCACACTTTCAAAACACAATTGATTCCTTAGCCAAACATACATACATCTATGTATGATAGTATTCATTGTGTGGTATGAGCAGTGACATTTTAACTCAGCGCCATCTATCGGCAACTTTTTAAAGCTGTAATACAAATTCCTGACTATCTGGATCCATGCGCCACTTGGCTTAACTCTTTTTCTAGTCTCAGAGACTTGGCTCTCATTAAACTGCGAGATATACCAACTTGCGTAAATCTTTTTCTATAGCCTAAGAATCGATTGCGATTTATTTAAATTTTGATCGAATTCACTAAATAGCTCGACTCATGCGCCACCTAGTGGCATTTTTTCCTCTTTATATTGCATTTCACAGGATCCTGCTGAGTGTTTCAAGCTCTTACCGGGAAGTTGATTTAATATCGATCCTTTTATGCATCTACCAATTTTGCACGAATATATCGATTCATGCGCCATCTAGCATCATTTTTTTTTCTCCTTAGATTAGGTTCCAAGATCTGGGTCAACTTAGTACAAAGACGGGCCATCAGAATTGGTTTTAGAGGTATGCTTCCTTCGGCAAAGTATCTTATTTTGATCCCTAAAACACGATTTTCCTTGTCACTTGGGCGATTTTCAAATCGACCCGCCTTCTTACACATAGTACCCCTGTTGGGCGCTTGAGACCAAACAATTTTATTTTGGATTATGCTGCATATTTTGAAAACTTGAAGTCCTTTCCAAAAAATAAAACTGGTATAAATAAGTAGTGAATGCCTCTCGATGACGCATGCCCAATAAGGTTCATTCATTTTCTATTAGTGGCAAAAAAATGACGTCGAAACGGGAAAAACCGAAAAAATGTAAAAAAAATTCAGCTTCTCGCGTGAAAAATATATTATACCCTTTTCAAATAAACAAAACACTATATATATTTCGGAATTGTCAACAATGCTCTACCCAAAACCGCTGAGAATTTCAAAATCGGTTGAAAATTTGATTTTTAATGATTTTTTTCAACGAAAAAAGGTTTTTTTGCCTTAAAACCAGATTTCGACATTCGATTTTGTGTTTTTGACTCATAAGTCCAAGGCTCTTGGTGCGCAGTCTAAGAGAATTCAAACCCCTTAGTCATGGATTTCAAATGATTTAAGGAACAAAAATTGCCATCTGGGGCGATTTACAGGGTTGCCACCTATTTCAATTTTTGTTAAATTTTGAGCATGATATGAAAATATGGGTATCAAATAAAGGGTATTTTTGGGCGTATTCCAAATAAGGCAATTTTGAACAGGGTTGCCACCTAACCGTTTTTTAATTATTTTTCCTCATATCCCGACGACTGCTTGATCGATTGGATCGATTCTAGGAGTATACATTTATATGGGTTATGCTACTTGGAACGGTTTACAGGGTTGCCATCTATCTAATTTTTTTTTTTTGATATTAAGCAAGGTATGCCAATATGGGTATCTAATGGCGGCCATATACCAACCGGTCATCATAACCTCTAACGAGATTTTTAGCCGAGCTTCTCTTTCCAACTTGTGGTGTGTTGCTTTTGAGTTTTCTCTACAAGTTGGCGGGACCTACAGTTTTTTGCCGACTCGGAACGGCACTTGCAAAGCAAACTGAATTTTTTGCTGAGAAGCTTCTCCGGAGAGTTTGCCAAACTACTGCCGAGGGGCGACCCCGCTTAGAAAAATTATTTTTCTAATTAATTTTTGATGTTACTTTTGCCGGGCATCGAACCGGCGGCTGTCTATGGGTATCAAATGAAAAATATTTTCGGCTAAATTTCAAACATGACAATTTCAAATAGGCTTGCCACCTAGAGTTACCACCATATCGCTTTTTATTTATTATTCCTTACATATATCTCGGGAACCGCTGGACCGATTTGAATGAAATTTGGCATATAGTATGCAAGGCTGTTGCCACTTGGGGTGGTTTACAGGGTTACCACCAAGATATGCCAATATGGCTATCAAATGAATGGTATGTTCGGCCGTATTTCGAATATGAAAATTTCAATCAGTGCGCCAGCTGGGGTAGCCACCTTACCGGTTTATAAAATTTGGCATATAGATAGTATGACTCATAATAAGATGATATGCATGAGTGTTACCACTTGGGGTGGTTTTCCGGGTTGCCACCTATCTCATTTTTTTGAATATTGAGCAAGATATCCATGGTATCAAATGAAAGGAATTTCCGGCTGTATTCCAACGACAATATTTCCGGCAGGGTTGGCACTCAGGGTTGCTACCTAACCGCATTTTGTTCATCTTTTTGTACATATATATATCAACCGCTATTTCGATTGCCAATTGTCCGATTTGGATGAAATTTTGGTAGAGTGATGGTATGTTTTATTCTAAGATTTTCCACTTGGGTGTTGCCTTTTTATGAAAATCTATGTTGAAAAGCTTATGCTGTTGGAAAAAGGATTTTGTGGCAATGTCAAGGACAAGGAGTGGAATGCTTTTTACACCGATATATATTTCTCGAGTTCTATCGTAAGATCTAGGTTACATTTTTCCTACTTTATTTATTTAAAATGTTTTTCTATTAATCGTATGTTATACTCGCTCTACCACCACACAGTGAATACCCACAATTGTTGTACAACAAATGCGCGTGCGTATGAAAAAAAATACTCCTTAACTCCTTCAACTCCTTTGTTTACTTTCTAATATTTATACTTTTCGCTACTGAATGACTCCAAAAAAAATACGGAGTTCAAACGCGAAAATATACAACATGTAGTATGTACAATGTATTGTACATAATATACTAACTATTATGTACATACATATTTACATACAAAAATATATGAAAATAAAACGTCGGCGTCAATAACGACGACCACGCTGGGTTCGTTGTTTTGACACTGTCTTCTGATTTGATACGCAACGAATAAAAACCTCAAAAGAAAAAAATAACAACAACATCAACAAATAAAACAACAACAATATAACAAGAACACTGCACCAACAAGTTTGAAATCAACAACTAACTATGTATGTAGTTAACTAAAGAGAAAAAGAGAGCGCAAGTAGCAGAGCACGTGGAGCAAACTAAATATTAATAGAGCAAGTGAAAAAAAAATCGTAAAACTACTATTTATAACATTTTAACTTACGGTGAAGTAAAATATTACTAGTTTATTAAATGTTACATTTTCTTGTATATTCCAAAAACAAACCAAAATTAGTATCTGTACATGTAATTCAAATGCCTTTTGTTATATACCATATTATATACATAGTTAAAATAGTAGTAAATAGACAGGCCAGTCTCTCTCTCAGCTAGACCCAAAACGAACTGCTGCGTTATGTGTTTACGTAACACCATATACTACGCTTACGCCTTACGTCCTCCTTAAGTCTGGCACACAACAACACATTTACCAAGTCCCTCTGTACTGTACTTCAAAACAAACAAACCAAAAAAGCTAAAGAACAAAAAAAACATAAAATGATAAAAACTATCAAAGAAATGGGATTGAATATTATACATTTTCGTTTACAAGTATTTAATGAACAATATTCTTTTGGTGAAAAAAAGTGTTCATCCACACGCTAAGTAGCCTACCTAAATCTAAAGAAATTGTTCATATAAATAACCAAAAAAAAAAAAAAATACTGCAATATTTCATTTCCATTGACACACCAGCAACTAGCATAATCGCACTTATTTCAACTATTTTACGTAAATGGCAACACTGCCAGGCGTAACTCCATTTATGCCATTTTATAATACACATTTAAAAAAACATATTCACATAAATGCAAAGCGAATGTAAAATTTGTGATTAGCAATCAAGCACTACCTTTAAATTAAACAAAAATGACTGAATTAAAAGCCACAAATATACACAAATTTAGTATAAACATTATAAATATAAAGAATTAACTAGATAATTGAATTTCAAAAAATTTTCAAAAAATTAAATATATAAAAATTAAAAGAAAAAAAAGAATTTGAATAGTACAAAACACTAGTTTTAGCTTACTTAGTTTAGTTAGGTTAGAGAGAAAACCCCGTTACTGCTACATATTTCTTACTTTGTTTGCATGTTATTTAAATAGCCCTCCCCCTCCCTGCACTACAAAACTGAATCATTACTCGTAATGCTTTATAAAAAATTTAACTTTTTATTTAAGCTTAAAAGTTTTATATTTTTTAAAATTATCTTTTTTTTAAAAAAAACTTGATATACAAATTCGAATGGCTTCAAGAAGAAACTAGCTTCATATTTTAGGAAGCTTTTCACTATTCTATACATTTTTGATACTCATAAAATGAGTACTAAGTACGAAGATAATTGTCAAAAGAGTTATATTAATTAAGTATCGTATTATTAGTTTAATATGCATTGCTTGTATCTACATGCCTATTTAACCAGCTTTGAATTGTAGATAGTATATTGCATATTTTTTCCCCTGTTATCAGAATTTAAAACCCTTTTTTCTTAATCTAGATTAAAAATTTTTACAATTGAAAAATTGTCTAGTAAAAAGTCAGCAGAAACTAAACAGCTCTAATCTACTTTTTGTTACGCATACGCCATGTCATCCTTTGCATTCCCATCAAATATGTAGGGTAGAGAGCGTTTACAAAAACGAGTCGAACTCTAAAACTTCTCTAGCGTAGAAGGTCAGATCAAATTTCAAACTTTATAGTTGATGAAATATCTGACTCTCCCGAATTATTCAAAACGGGAATCTCCGTCTGAATAACTCATAGACCCCAGTATCTTTTGTATTATGTCTACGCCTGTGTAAAGCATTAGATCTTCGAAGGAACTTTCTCTTAGAGCAGCTAGAGAGGATTGAGGAGTTCACTTCTCACTTGTCTACTCAGTCCAAAGTAGTACTTTTTGTCAATAAATTTTGTCAAACGAACCTTCAGACCGACATCTGGCTTCAATGATGAGAATATTCTTCGTGGTTTCCAACCCATAGCTATTAGGTGATACCTGGCTTACTACTGGGTATTCCACTGGATTGAGTAAAGCTCGAACTCAATAATATGTATCAACTCTTCAGCGTATGCTTAGATAACTCATCTGTTAATGTGTTATTTTCCGACCTTTTTTGTTTTGCGTGATATTGCAATTTTCGGTTAAGATATCGGATTCCCCATCTTCTTTGTTATATTTTCCCGAGAACAAGTATTTCATCCATAACACCATGTGTCAAGAACTTGACTCTTTTTCGAAAAACTCTGATATTTTTCGGGTATTATTTCTATCATGCAGCACCTCCAGCTCCCCGACTTCCTTTCTCTTCTTTCGCGCAAAATACTTATCTCTGTCCGATTAGATCTCGTTAGATTTTTTTTTTGAGTCTGATATGAGCCGTTTAAAACACAAGTTCAGTTTTCGTTTTTTTATTTAGGCATGACGCTATGTGGAGGAAAATTCGTTTTATATGTATATCACGCCGACGGGGTAACTCCTAGCTCCTATAAAACTAGTGGCGGCGATATACCAACAGGTCATCATAACCTCTAACGAGATTTCTAGCCGAGCTTCTCTTTCCAACTTGTGGTGTGTTGCCTTTGAGTTTTTCCTACAAGTTGGCGGGACCTACAGTTTTTTGCCGACTCCGAACGGCACTTGCAAAGCAAATGAATTTTTTGCTGAGAAGCTTCTCATGGCAGAAATACACCCGGAGAGTTTGCCAAACTACTGCCGAGGGGCGACCCCGTTTAGAAAAATTCTTTTTCTAAATAATTTTGGATGTTACTTACTGCTACACCACGGCGGCCGCCTAGCTCCTATAGAAACCGAATAAATAGCAGAACTAACGTGTGAAATCAAGGTTACCCCCTATTTGTTGACAGCACAAAACCTTGAATATCTCAGAAAAGGTGGTCTCATCCCACTTGTGCTTTAAGGGGCTCATATGATACTTTGTTTCCTCTACGATTTCTTAAAATTAAAGTTGCCAAATATTCTTCTACCTGTGACCTAAAGATCACAGTAAATCGCAGCTCCATATACAAAGAAAAGCCGCCCATTTAGCCTTATCGCCATTACTAATATGTCAAAAGTCCACAAAATTTTCAAAGTTCGTAAATATAATGACCAATAATAACAATAACTAAATATGTGATATGGTGAAAAATATTCTAACAGGTCAATTCTACTGTGGTAATAACTTTATTATTACCGGCAAACAAATTCACTCGGCAACTTTTACTCTTTTTGGTATTCTGAGGGCAAAAGTTTTCTGGTAACACCGTTACCACCAAAATAGGTGGTAACATGTGGTAACATCAATATAAAACAGCTGATGTTTACTTTGAAAAATAAAAAAGCGAAAGTGCAATTGAACAAAATAAAGTGAAAATTAAACAAAATAAATAAAACAAAGTGAAAATCAAACAAATAAACAGGTATATAGTATTAATAAATCACAATAAAAACTGTGTATAACGTTTCTAACGCCAGTAATTCCTTTAATATAGTAAAAATGTCCGCGTTAATACTATTGCTGCTGGCTGAAGAAGATGAAAATGATGAAATTTTGGAGCGGAGAACTTCCTTCCAATATTTTCAAGCAACATTTTCTTTTGCCAAAAGAAGCCTGTAAATGCTCATAGAAGAGTTGTGGTTTGCTTTTCAATTCACCATACACACTGGTGAGTTTTTTTGCCATTAGAGCGTTACCATCTGCTCAGAATCGCAGCCACTTTATTTGGTAACGTATTTTAGGGAAAATTGTTTGCCGATGGCAATTTTACCGGTAACGCGCAGCATAGGGCTGTAAAAGTCAAGTCACGCTAAGCTTTACATCAAGACGCATAACTGAGTACATTATGTTCGATTTTGCCTAAACTTAGATTTACTTGCTTGTTTCTTGATAGGACCTATCACTAGTTAAAAAGTTATACATTACCAATGAAGAGGTTATACATATCCAGTTTAAAGGCTACGCATAACCAGTATAAAGGTTCTGACGTCCAGAGTCCTGTAAATTTGTACATACATACATACCTACTAATATAAATGCCTTTCAAAATGGTTGAATTAGAAGTCAATTATTTCTATCAAATTTGCAATAAGTAGATATCGACGCGCCATACGAAAACTAAGACTAAGATTTTGTGTCTGAAGAAAACTAACACTTTTATTTTGTGTCTGCACGAAAACTAACACTTTCAGTTTACTCTGAAAAAATGTTCTAGCCAAAAGTGTTAGTTTTTGTCAGACATAAAATAAAAGTGTTATAGTACATTTACACCGCACCAAATTTGGCGAAAAATTGCAAATTTGGCGATTTTCCATACAAATCTCATTTTCCAAATTTAGAATTCCATCACATTTGACCTCATTTGCCGAACAATACAATCCACAGTTTTTCTAAATAGCAACCCTGCCTGTGTTTCACATTTAGAATTGCCCAGCAAAACGCAATAAATGTATACTGAATTAGTGTACACTTATTGCGTTTTGCTTTGAAGCTCCTCAATGGGCAATTGACGTGTGATAACTTTTGCACTATGCACAGCTGTAAATAACGATTTCAACTACTTTGTTTTAGGAAAATGGGCGAATTCTACCAGGAAAAGGCAGAAGCCTTCTTGACTCTTCTTTTATTATTACTCTACAGGTGTTTAAAACATTACGGTGGTGTATTTTCTTTCGGTGGCTTTTTGTCCTGGTAGAAGATTCGTGCAGGGAAAGTCAATCCAAATGCAAATTTGCCAGTGTAAACGGTGTCGAACTGGCTCATTTGAACTAGCCAAATTTGGTGCAGTGTAAATGTACTATTAGTCTTCTTACAGAATTTGAAAAGTGTTAGTTTTCGTATGGCACGTCGATATATAGTTATTATAAAGTCTAGATAGGTATGTACATATGTATCTATATTTTAGCTGTAAAAGTAATAGTAGTTAGCTCTAAGTTTAATTGTACCTATAACAAAAATCAATCGCCAGCCACCCACCCCATCACCAACCCGAAAAATTGCACAACACCCCCCAGTTATAGAATAGTTGTTTGTGGTGCACACCCCTGTTCCCCTACCAGTTTTCTGCTCACTCAAAAATATTAACATGCAAAAAAGAAAATAGTCCTACAACTACAAACAAAAAACTCTTCTTCTTCAACAAACTCCATGAAAAGAAAAAACTTAATGAAATGTAAACAAAGTCCTGTAAAAAATAAGTAAAACAATAACAAACAAATCAAAACTGTGACCGCATAAGATGCTGGAAATTTACAAAAAAAAAAATATATGTCTCAATTTTCAAATATTTTAAATACACAAAAATAAAATTTTCTAATATATTTATTTTCTTTAATTTTCCTCACCACTTTACGCAATTTTATTGCCATTTCGGCTGGGTATGTTTATCAGAAAATCTGTCTTGTCGTCACTGTTGTGGATTACGATCGCATTGGTACATCTGAGCCAATTGGGCGTTGCATACTCGGGTGTATGGCTACCGGCACCGAATTGCGGCATTGGTCTGATATGTTGGCATCACCACGACGACCGATTGCTCAATGGCATACGTTAAAAGATCCTGAAGAAACCGATGAAATATTAAAGAATATGAAGTAAAGTGGTTAGATGTTGAGGGAGATATGTAGCGAGTACCAGTAATACCAGTAATGTGTAGGGTACTGAGACCCGGTGCAGGACGTTATATGTGAAGATCAAGGTAAAGAAATAAAAAAAACACATGTTATACCATGGTGCTTAAAACATAAAACTTTCATTCTATGTCAAATCGTCAGATGGTTAAAATTTACCCTTTCTGATTTATTAAGTTTGGTAACCATTTTTTTTTTTTAATCAAAAATTGTTTTTTAAATTACTCAAATAAAACTAACGCTCTACGTCAACAAGTTTGTAATGTGTTATTTCACTAGTATTCTTCTGACAGGGTTATATGAAAATACGTTTTTCGATTATTATCGATCAAATTTAGGGCCGGCACTGGTTGAAAGCTCTTTTCGATGGTGGTTTGGAATAAAACGTGTTGTTGTCGGCCACAATTGCTTAAAGGAAACAATGTGCGCACATAGTGTCAGAGGTATAAAAAACTACTTTAAAAAAAATTGTATTACGAAAATTTTCAGTTTTTCCAAATCGTATAATTTAAAGCACGAAAATAAAAAAAATAAAAAAATTATCAGACGTAGGATAAAACAAAATTTGAGTCCAGAACTTAATACCGAACATTAATTTTTATGATATTTAAAAATTGAACGTTTTCTGAAGTTAGGAATTGAATTTTTTTTTGTATTTTTTTTCCTTTAAGTAACTTCCTAGCCACCAAAATTTCCGTAAGCGCATTTGAAAATGGAAAAAATCTGACCAAAACTGTATATTTTTCCGTTTTCATGCTCCATTTAAAGTACTTTTTCAGATCCTTTTTCCCACTAAAGTGTGCGAACGGAACGTACATATGTCTGTAAAAGTACAAAAAACCTTCCTAAAACCGACGCATTCTATCATACTTTTTCGTGTTTTTTTACACGTTTTCTGACACGATTTCTGATGTTTTTGGGATAATTTTCTGATGATTTAGGGATAATTTTCTGATGTTTTTGGGATTACTGTTTTTATCAGTATAGTTTCCGAAACGTTTTCGGATACGAAAACTAATAGAAAAATATACGATCGTTAAAACGGACGTTGCTCTGCTGGCTGGGTTTGAATGTGTAAAAAATCCTTTTTTTAATTACCACAGTTTCCGAAATATTGAAAAATAAACATTACAAATCAGGAGAAACGGAAAAAATTTTCATTTTTTGAATTTGCATAACTTTTGAAAATAAAACTTCGTTTTATGATAAAAGGTAGCTCCCAACAAAAATGCATTCAAATCAGAAGTGCTCAAGTTTAACAATCTGACGATTTGATATGGAAGGACCCACAAGTATATATGTTTTCATAAAATAAATTTACAAATATAATTTTCAACAGATGTTCATCAATACAATGAAATCATGTAGAAATCGCAAAATAAATCAACTTGCATACAAAAACATTAAAACATAAAAACTCTTATGTTACCCATTAACGCAAAATGAACACCGATGGTGATCGAAAAAAACTGAATAAGCAAGATAATAAGTAAAAAAAAAGCAAATAAACAAAAAAACATGCCGTCAACAACAAATAAACAACAAAACATTTATTTGTTGACTATCTGAATATATATACAAAACAATCCAAACATATAAGGCAAAGTACCAAAGAAATCAACTGACAAAACGCTCATCATTATTTCCACTCAAAACACAACCAGTAAACAAGTCTACATATGGAGAAAAATGTCTAACGTCGTATAACAAAATATACATACATACTATATACATGTACACATAAATATATACAAAAAAATTAAGAAAAGCCCAAAAAAATTATTTGTTCTCGCAGTATAAACTAAATAGGATTTATTCGATATTACCGAAACCCAAAAAAAATCTCAACACAAATAAAAACTTACAAACAAGTAAAAAAAAAACAACTATTTTAGGCCTCGACTTCGATTTCGAATCCAACAATCAAATACACCGTAAAAAACTACCTACTAAAATTTTTTGGGAAAACAACAAACAAAAATATATATACAATAATGGAGCAGTCAGTGTGAACACAGCATTATTCTATGTATGTATGGCTATTAACTAACAACGTGTTCACAACTAGCGGCGTTCTTCGTTTCAGTGAGGCTTTAAACGCATGGAATCGCGTCGGTTGCAACAAAATTTAATATATAAACACAACAACAACAAAAAAACTAAACTCAAGCAAAAAGCTATTCAGTTATTCGTGGGTTAATAATAAGTAATAATAGCTAAAAAAATAGTAATAAAACTAGAATTAAATTTAATAAAAATAATAATAAAACTCAATAACTGTTGACTTCCTGTTATAACGTTTATATTTAAAAAGAAATATGTTATGTATACATTGAATTAAGGCGCATTATATTAAACTAGATTGTACTCTGGTCACCGTTATGAATAGCTTTGAGTTATCATATCATGAAAGTCAAAATTTAACACAATTTTTTTGTCAGTGATTAAGGGTTTTTATAAGTACATACGTATAAACTGTCATGTGACGTAAACATAAAATAGTTTCACGGGTTTTTATTCAACATGAATCATGCTAAATTAATAAAAATAGATCATGTTGAATTAACATGAGATAGTGTACCTTTTTCAAGAATTTAGCACGAAGTTTCTCTTTATTTAAAAGCATGTCATGTTAGCTCAAAAATTCTATAGGGTGTTCAACCAATGGACTGGCTTGTCTTCTAAAGACTCGACTTTTCGGCATCTTAAGGTCACCACCATATAAAAACCTATTGCCAGCCAACCTGTAAACTATCGGAATGGCCTTCCGGCGCCAAAAAAAATGGACTGAGAATGGCTTGATTTTATCAGACTTTTTATGGAAATTCAAAACGATTCTAAAGGTTTCTTATGAATTATACCCAAATCCATTGTTACCGAGTAAAAAATATTGATATCGAGTAGCAAGAAATCGATTTTTTATCGAATTAGTTTAAACAATTTTCAATATTTCCAGAAAAAAAAACTAGTCACTTTTGATTTTCTTGATATGGTAACCTCTATTGGCTGATCTGATCACCTGAAAATCAATTTCTTTTTTACTTTAAGCCCGATTAAATATTTTCAAGAGGGTAAACAAATTTATTTAAGCTCAAGTTAAAAGGTTTGTTTTGATTTACAATTTCCCCCAGTAACTCATGTTTTATTTTATACAATTTTTTCATACAAATATTTAAATATAGCAGCTTTATTAACTTATTTTTTTAACATGAATTCAGGAGTTAATATTTCAACTGTTTTTATAAAATTTAGCAAAATTGAGTAGAATAATTATTTCAAAAAACTACAAAAAAAATATAACATCAGAAATCCAAAGCCGTAGTTATATAGTGCAAACAATGTGTAATATTTGTTGCTATTTTTTGTCAGCTCTACTCCAATTGTAATGTAAATTGTAACTAAAATTTTATTATACCTATGTATGTATGTATTTACAATGAATAAAGTTTAAAAATACAGATAAAACTACCTGGTAAATAATTAAACTTTCCCAATAAATGAAATTAAATTCTAGCAAAATATGTAAAATAAAGAATCTACAGTTATATGAGGTTATGTTAAAATTGGTTAAAAGAAAGCACAACAGGGGTAATCATAGTTTAAATAAAGTAGGTACCTACTTAAAATTAGAGGCAGCTGTTTTGACAGATAGATCATTGAAAGTTGTGTGAAAAAGCTACAACTAACTTAAAGTACCTATTTAATTTTGACTATGATTATAGTACTGTGTACACACTATAGTAATTTGTAGCTCTTTCTCAGTTTCGAGAAAATACATGTTGAAAACAGGTGATTTCTCCTTGTAAAATCCGTCGATGAAAACCAGATGAAAACAATTCCCCTCTAAATGTTATCGAGTACTAGTGAAATAATGCATTATAAAACGGTCAGGCATAACACGTTAAACAGGTATTTATATATAAAATTATATATAATAACCCATACTAAAGCTCTCCTTTGATTGAGTTAGTAGTCCCAAATTATTTCTAAATCACAGTCAAGTGAAATTAAGAACGGCAGCTATGAACGCACTCGTTTTATGTGAAATGATTTATACAAAACTACTAATTTTATACTGTGGTGTGTACATAGTTTTATACTTCTATTTATTCAATATCTGTTTATAAAAAAAGTAATATTATTAAAAAAAATTTGAATTTGAAAATTCATATTTAAAACTGGTTTGTCTGACATTTTGAGCCGTTAAATGTTCAAGGAATTAGGCTCAAGCAGAATTCTTTATATCGTCACCATGTTCAATGAGTCTGATTCCCAAAGTCGATCAACATCGGGCTTTCGACGTTTCAATTGCCTTTCTTTATAACTGATTAAAGAAGTTATTAAAAGTCATATACCGAAAGCTAGATAATTCCGTTGTATACAAATCAAATCAAATTTTGCCATAAACGGCTTACCTTCCCTACGTGGCTGATGGATTTCAAATTGCTATCCGTTAGTGATGTGCCACATGCTCATTACTAGACTCTAACCCGAAGTCTACACTGACATGGATACCTATTCTGTTGGCGGTAATCCTGATCTTGGTTATAGCAAAAAAAAATTGTGTCACAGTGGTAAAAAATACTGGAAAATCCCAAAAATATATACCAAAAACTGACAGGTTTCATACTCTTATAATTTTTTTTTTTTTTTTTTTTTTAAATAAAATTGTCCAAGGCGTAGCTTACTTTACTTTTACTGACAACCCAATTTGAGACTAACCTTAAATATAGAGAAAATCATTTATCCGTCATCATTGTACAAATTATATTTAAAACTACATACAGCTTATATGACTTGATTTTGTTTAACAATTGAGTGCTCAAAAAAAAAAGAAAGAAATAATAAGAAGATGCACAGCTTACTTAATAGGCTCTAAAGTTAGTTGCAGATTTTTGTAAAATTGTTTCATTCATAAATATCGCGTTTATTCATGGTCAAAATTATATAGATTTTTCATTACTAGTTGTGCATTTTGACGATATATGCAATGGGCTATCAGCTGGAACTTACTTTAAGTACCAATTTAACTTCAAGTATGAATGAACTTTAGAGTCGACGTTATTTTGCCTATTAATTAGGTTTTATCTAAATCAATACTTTGAAATGTAAAAATGAAGCAAAATAAATTATTGTAGAAAGTTTAATTTTGCCCGTAATTTTAATATGAAAATATCATCGGTTCATAGAAGCCACAGAAATATTAAGATTTATTTCAAAAATTATACATTTACTTAGATATACTATTGCGCAGTACATGTTTTCAACGGTATATATAAAAAGTCATCACTATTATTTAAAGCTAAAAGTAATTGTTACACGAGTGTTAGAAAATAAAAGTATCTGAAGGAAACTCTAAGGCAGTCCGCAGACGAGGCGCATTGTCATAGACGCGTACTCGTCATTTCACTGAGCACGAATTTCCCTGCGTCTCAAGATCTGCACACGACGCTGCAGAAAAAAAGCACACAAAAAACTGTCAAAATTGCAATTTTAACTAATTAATACATTTTCCGCACATTATTAACACATATTACTTCCGATTGTACACATTTTCTATTTTTTCTTTCAAAAGAAACAATTAATTTTATTTGAAACAAGAAAGCAAAGCCATGGCACACAAAAATCGAAAACGAAAAAAGCAAACAAATGCTTCTTCTTTCTCTTTTCTAAGCGTACGACGCCTGGCGACCAGCATTGTCATAAGCGGCCTTTACACGATCACACTGTGTGACAAACATGGTGTGATGAAAAAAAAAAATTGCATTCGTTTAAACGGTCACACATGTTGTCATACTTCATTTCTCTGTTATTTGTGAACGAAGCAACATGGCACGCGCATTGGTTGCAGCACTTGTATTTGACATTTTAGAAGAGACCAAATAGAACAAAATAGGCAGCATTCGTTTTTATTTTATTTTTGTATTCTTCGCTTTTTATTTTCCAGATTTCTGGATAGCTTCGATATACTTCGAAGAACTCCTTTCAAATTTCTTTGCTTGCCCGCGATGTCATTACCCTCCAATTTTTGCTTCATCATCATCATTTATTGGCGCTTAACCGCCTAAGCGATTTTGGCCGTCGCCTATCAAAGCACGCCAGTCATTCCTTTTTAGCGATAACTGACGCCAATTGGAAACCCCAAGGGAGTTCAAGTCATCCTCCACCTGTTGTTTCCATCTCAGTCGAGGCCTCCCCCTTCCTCTGCTGCCGAATTCGGGTGACGATTGGAAAACCTTCTGGGCTGGAGCTTCTTTGTCCATTCGCATGACGTGACCCAGCCAGCGGAGCCTTTGGGCTTTAATTCGCTGGACTATGGTCAGATCTGCGTAAAGCTCGTACAGCTCATTGTTAAATCTCCTTCGATACTCGCCGTCGGCATCACGGGAAGGACCATAAATCTTCCGGAGAACTTTTCTCTCAAATACTCCAAGGGCCATCTCATCTTCTCTTGACATTGTCCATGAATCTGAGCCATACATCAGGACAGGTATGATGAGAGACTTATAGAGCGCGATCTTTGTTCTTCGAGAGAGGACTTTACTTCTCAATTGCCTACTCAGTCCAAAGTAGCACTTGTTCGCAAGAGTGATTCTCCGTTGGATTTCTAGACTGATATTATTTTCGGTGTTAATGCTGGTTCCCAAATAGACGAAGTCCCTCACAGTTTCAAATTTGTAACTATCAACAGTGACGTGGCTGCCAAGGCGCAGGTGCGCCGATTCTTTCTTTGATGACAGCAAATACTTCGTCTTGTCCTCGTTGACTGCAAGACCCACTTTTTTCGCTTCTTTATCCAGTCCAAAGAAGGCAGCGCTTACGGCGCGGTTGTTAAGGCCAATGATATCAATATCATCGGCATACGCCAGCAATTGCACGCTCTTGTAAAAGATTGTACCATTGCGGTTTAGCTCTGCTGCTCGAATTATCTTCTCCAGCATCAGGTTGAAGAAATCGCACGAAAGGGAGTCGCCCTGTCTGAAGCCTCGTTTGGTTTCAAATGGCTCAGAGAGGTCCTTCCCGACTCTGACGGAGCTGTTAGTATTGCTCAACGTCATTTGGCAAAGCCGAATAAGCTTTGCAGGGAAGTCAAATTCAGACATGGCGGCATACAGGCAACTCCTTTTTGCGCTGTCAAAAGCGGCTTTGAAATCGACAAAGAGATGGTGTGTGTCGATTCTTTTTTCAGGGGTTTCTCCAGGATTTGGCGTATCGTGAAAATCTGGTCGATGGTAGACTTACCAGGTCTAAAACCACACTGATAAGGTCCAATCAGCTTGTCTACGATGGGCTTCAGTCTTTCACACAATACGCTAGAAAGAACCTTATATGCGATATTAAGAAGGCTGATTCCGCGGTAGTTGGTGCGGTTAGCGGGGTCGCCTTTCTTGTGGATTGGGCAGAGCACACTTAAATTCCAATCTGGAGGCATGCACTCGTCTGACCATATTCTGCATAAGAGCTGATGCATGCTTTTTACCAGCTCTTCGCCTCCGTGTTTGAACAGCTCGGCGGGTAGTCCGTCTTTTCCAGGCGCTTTGTTGTTTTTGAGCCGGGATATAGCTATCCTCACTTCATCATAGTCAGGTGGTGGGACGACTTTTCCATCGTCAGGGATTGGGGTATCGGGTTCGACGTCTCCCTCGCAATTTAGCAGTGAGGAGAAGTGCTCCCTCCATAATTTATGTACACTCTGTACGTCGGTTACCAGGTCGCCATTATTGTCCTTACAGGAACTTGCCCCGGTCTTAAAACCTTCCGTCATCACCCGGATCTTTTCATAGAATTTTCGGGCATCATTCCTGTCAGCCAGCATCTCAAGCTCCTCACACTCACGCCTTTCGGCCTCACGTTTCTTTTTTCTGAAAAGGCGTCTCTCTTCCTTCTTTGCCTCACGATAGCGTTGCCATACACTGCGGGTTGCGCCCGTTCGCAACGTCTCCCTGTAGGCAGCGTCCTTTTTGTCCGAGGCAGTGCTGCATTCCTCATCGTACCAGTTGTTTTTGCGGGCTCGCTGGAACCCTATAGTGGCCTCAGCGGCGGTACGTAATGAGTGAGAGATATGCTTCCATTGCTCGGTTGCATCGTTAGGTCGAGGATTGCTCTCCGATAGCAGGTGTGAGAGTCGAGTGGAGAAATTGTCAGCTGTCTGTGTCGTGCGCAGCTTCTCGACGTCAAACTTTCCTTCCGTTACTGTGCGCACTTTCTTTGCTACACAGAGGCGTGTGCGTATCTTGGCTGCAACAAGATAATGGTCCGAGTCGATATTGGGACCACGAAGGGTACGCACGTCCAGAACGGTGGAGCTATGTCTGCCGTCGATCATGACATGATCAATCTGGTTTCTTGTTCTTTGATCAGGAGACAGCCATGTGGCTTGGTGTATTCGTTTATGCTGGAACCTGGTACTACTGATGACCATATTGCGAGCAGCGGCGAAATCAATCAACCTAGTGCCGTTGGGGGATGTTATATCATGGAGACTAAATTTTCCAACTGTTGGACCAAAGACTCCTTCCTTGCCCACCTTCGCATTAAAGTCGCCGAGCACGATTTTGATATCATGTTGGGGGCAGCGATCATAAGTCTGTTCAAGTTTATCGTAGAAGGAGTCCTTCTCTGCGTCGTCCGTCTCCTCAGTCGGCGCATAGGCGCAGATAAATGTTATGTTGAAAAATTTCGCTTTGATGCGGATCGCAGCGAGACGCTCGTCCACGGGGGTGAACGCTAGTACTTGGCGGCGAAGTCTCTTTCCCACCACGAATCCTACACCACGCGCTTTGCCGCGTGTCTGGCCACTGTAGTATACGTCACAAGGTCCGATGGTCGTCTTTCCTTGTCCCGTCCATCGCATTTCCTGCAGGGCGGTGATGTCAGCCTTTGCGCTAACGAGGACATCAACCAGTCGGGCAGCGGTACCGTCCCTTGAAAGGGTCCGGACATTCCCGATACATGCCCTAATATCCAAATCATTATGCCTTATTCGTTTTGCCGGGTCGTCAACATTAAAGGGGGTTCTCATCCGAGGCTTTAATACATTTTTCATTGGACTAAATTTTTTACGTGGCGGGTCCCAAACCCAGCGCACAACCCATTTCGGGGTTTTTGGAAAATATTTACACATTTATATAGCGAGCCGCTTGCTTCAAGACAGACGCCCGCTTGCAGCCGCACCTCATGTTGAACAGACGCTGCGCAAAAACCTCGGTGAGCCCTTAAACCAAGTATGTCAGAGTGGCCCCACCGGGGCTCCCTCTCTTTCTGCCGCGAGCCTAGGTAGCTCCCGTTGCCCAGAGTGCACGAACGAGGACGCAAGAGTCGGGATTGAGCAAGGTCACTTAGCAACCACACTCCATTACACTCATTTTTGCTTATCGACTGAAAAAATACACTACGTGCATGATGCAAGCGTTTACACTATCCCACATGTGTGTCACACCATCATGTTTTCTAAAATTTTATAAAACCATCACATGTGTGACACACACGAATTTCTTAAGGGCCCTTTACACGATCACACTGTGTGACAAACATGTGTGATGAAGCACTGCGTGCTTGATTGCAAGCGTTTACACTATCACACATGTGTGTCCAACATCAAAAAAATCAAAAATTTTAGAAAACCATCACACATGTGTGACACACACGAATTTCTCATGTTTACACGCTCACACCTCTCTTCACGCCGCACATGTTTGTCACACAGTGTGATCGTGTAAAGGGCCCTGTTTACACTATCACACATGTGTGTCCAACATCAAAAAAATCAAAAATTTTAGAAAACCATCACACATGTGTGACACACACGAATTTCTCATGTTTACACGCTCACACCTCTCTTCACGCCGCACATGTTTGTCACACAGTGTGATCGTGTAAAGGGCCCTTTATGTTTACGCGCTCACACTTCTCATCACACCGCTAATGTTTGTCACACAGTGTGATCGTGTAAAGGGCCCTATACGCTGAGCAGCATGTAGCTTTCATGCTTTGCCACTTCCGCTGCCGATTCGTGTGCAGCTCTTCATGCAAATATATGTGTTCAGCAACAAAGTGTACAAAAATCAAATTTAGCGTCTAATACACGTCTATGACGATTCGCTCCGTGTGCGGCCACGCTAAGATTCACTTATTGTTTTAACTAATATTTTTAAGTGTTTAATTGGCAGTTTTTATTATATTTTCTTTTTTTTTCGAAATTTTGGTTGCGTTTTTTTGAAGATTTTATTTATAACACAAGAAGTTAAGTAAAAAGAGTAATATTAACTTGAATGTCCTCCTTCATTCGTCCATATCCTTTAGCTGATTAATCATTTGTTTTGCCTAAACGTATATTGGCTAAATGTTTTTATAACCTAAAAATCTATTGTGAAACATGCTGCTTTTATTTGTACAAAAGCTCGTTGGCGTTTACAAAAAAAAAGTAATATTATTAAAAAAATTAGAATTTGAAAATTCATATTTAAAACTATTATTAAAATATTTAAAGAACAATAATAGCTATTACTACTAATTTGTAATGTATGAAAGGTAATGAATATAAATAAGTCATACCAAAGAGCATGCAAAAAAAAAGAAATTTAAAATAAATATATTAATTCAGTGGTACCCAAACAAAAACGAACATAACCAAAAATATTAAATTTTATTATATAAGTGACAAAACAACAAAAATATAATGTGTATTTATGAGGAAACAAAAAAATATTAATTTTTTTTAACTAGAACTAATAATATTATATCTATGTTTTTGTCCTGTATAAATAATTTTAAGGTCAATACACAAAACAAAATATATTAATAATCGACAAAACTAAAATCAGATAAAAATTTATTTAAAAAAAAACAACAACACAAGCATACACAACAGTTACACTCTAATATAAAACTACTGTTATTACAAAATTTAAGCTAACAATAATTTTTGCGTATAAGTTGGAAAATGAGCCGATAGTTTTATGTTCGAAGCAGTTACTGTAACGAAGTAAGTATGCCTCAAATTGGCACTTATAAAAGCATACCAACTTCAATAACTGCGTAACTCTTGTAAGTGGTGTAAAAATATAGAGAAAATGTAATGGAAAGCAAATAAATAGAATAAACATAGTGGCACTATACATACATTTATAAAAAAAATACATATGTAATAAATAAAAAAAGAATATTAATTATTAAATTTATATATATAAACACAATACCTAAATACACATATAGGTATATAAACATACACTACAAACAAAAAACTAAACTGAATAAAGCACTAAATAAACAAATTTGTTGATTTTAATTGTAATATGTTATACATACAAACATGTGTTAGTAACAAAAATATGAGTATAAATAATAAAAAATGCAAACAAAAAAAATAATTTCCTTCATTTTGTTTTATTTATCAAGCCTCATATGCATTTAAACGGGTACACTTTATAAACATCTCATATCGCATACAGTATTTCCTATGATGATAGATTTTCGGAATCGCTAGGTTGAACTTCCATTTTTAAATATTCAAGGTTTTAAAAATCGATGGAATTGATTTATTTTTGGGCTAGATTACGAAGCTTTTCAAATCAAAAAATTGGCGGTGAAGTAATATGGTTGTTATTTCGAAATCCCAGCAACCGCGGTTACCCTATGTTTACGGCACGCGGTCCAATCACGGTCTTAACAGCAAATCAAGAATAGTCCCAAAAGTCCCACAGCGCAAAAAGTGTAAATGTATTGAAGTTTCGGTCACGGTCGGTTTGCTGGGAATATTTTGAGAAAAATTCCCTTTTACAAATTTTTTTTTCTGCAGTCACTTTAAAAGCTTTATTAAGGGAACAATATTATTAGCAAAGAGAGAGAGTGCAACATATGATAGAATTTGGAAAAAAACCGCAAGCATTGAACGATTTTTATAAATCTATAGCAAATTAATGTTATATTTTATATAAAATACAAACGAAAAATAGGAATTTAAAAAATAGGCATACTAACATATAAAAATAGTAAAATGGTTAGGAATATAAAGGTATCCATAAATAAAAACAGGGGAAAATTTCGCCATAAAAAAATATTCCAAATATGAGTCTGTATTTATACGAACTACTACTTAATGGATATGGAATAAAAATAACATAATCATCTATACATAATCATCAGCACCGCATAGTATGAATTAATCAGCTAAAAAAAATTTCAAATGACATAAATAGATAACATATAGGCGTACACGTAAATATGTACCGGATTGCACAAAGTTTCAGTAGAATACAAGTTTGAGGAAAAACTATATGTATAACCAACAATAAGGATAAGTAAGTAATGCAATGATGATCACGATAGCCTAAAAAGTGATTAAATGGTGTAGTGAATGAATTAAATATACGAAGAAATATATAATGTATGTAATGAATAGAAAAGTTTCTACAAAGTCCGGTGAATTATAATTTTAGTACATTCCTAACCCATTTATATATATATTTTTTTCACAAAATGAAATTAGACTACAGCATTTTATTTACAGCCAGCTCTTTAGATATACAATATATTCGATTCACATTACTTTAAGTTATCTACCTACATAGTTCATGGCCCCTCCCTTAACTCCATCTTCACATACATATATTCATACATAAATATGTTACAAAAACTTGATGTATTATATATTTACATACATATAAATTAAAAAAAAAAAGTATTTATTACAAATTAATCTATCTCATTATGAAACTGTTAAACGCTGACATAAAAATACATAAGTATGTAAAGAAATGTGCAAGAAATTTATTTATTCATGTTTAATACAAATGTATTTAAAGTATGACTTTTATTTAGTGCAATGGAAAATATGCAGTTATTATTATTATCAATTTAAGTATTAAAAACAAAAAATGACAAAAAAAAAAACAAATGAGAGAATAACATCTGTAGTTAAATAAATACAAAATTTATATAAGTTAAAATAAAAATGTTCAAAACCATAAATTCTATCTATATCATTTTCTTTTCTAAAGTCGATGAAATTTGACACCATTTAACCCAATGAAAAACCAGGCTTTAGTTTACAGGTAAGATATCATGATGAAAAGATGTATTTGGACATGGTACATTATGTAATGTCAGGCCCATGACTTCCCCAGTTAGCGTATGACATCACGACTGCGCTGCTCAGTCGGCCAATCTGAATTCGTCCATGGTTGCCCTTACAACACAGTTTTTTTAAATCAAAACTTATGGCGGCGATATACCAACAGGTTATCAAAACCTCTAACGAGATTTTTAGCCGAGCTTCTCTTTCTAACTTGTGGTGTGTTGCTTTTGAGTTTTTCCTACAAGTTTGGCGGGACCAACAGATTTTTGCCGACTCCGAACGGCACTTGCAAAGCAAATGAATTTTTTGCTGAGAAGCTTCTCATGACAGAAATACACCCGGAGAATTTGCCAAACTACTGCCGAGGGGCGACCCCGTTTAGAAAAATTGTTTTTCTATATAATTTATGATGTTACCTTTGCCGGGCATCGAACCGCCACGACTTGGTGTAGAAGGCCGAACACTTAACCGCTACACCACGGCGGCCGCCACCACCAGCTGTAAAAGTAGAGTATGGTGGCAATTCTGTGACAACTTATGACGTACCCATCAGCTGATTCTGTCAAAGCAGGCAAATTCATTCTAACGGTATCGCGTTTGACACAATCTTCTCTCTTTGGTTCATGATGTGATGTCGACCTGTAACTATATTCTGATATCGGATTCGAATGAGCTGACAATCTCTTCTGAGAATTTCTTTTTTGAAAAATTGCCAAAGCTACTCACCACAAAGAAATGCAACAACTTTACATACAAATTTTAATAAATTGGATGGCTTTTTTTGTTGCAACCGCAAAACATTTCCCGAAGCTTTAGTCGAAATGAGTTCAGGAAGCTTCCTTAGTAACGCCAACTCCTATACTGCCACGGAAATGATTTCTTTGACCCCTTGAACCTTCAGGTCGTTGAATTTAATACTCTATTGCGACAGACATGCCTACCACGGGTATATCCCAGGTTCCCAACCCGAGAAGTTTTATTGACGCTGTAAGGTATTAAATACCTGTGCTCAGACCACCAACGATTGGCGTACTAAGGAGATGGTCTATTTTTGTGTTTTTTCGCCAAACAGTATCCGAATATGTGGGCAATTCTTTGTCGTCGCTACTATCCCGACAATTTGTTTACCCCACCTGGTTAGATATTGTTACATCGAAATAAGAGATCTTAGTGGAGTAAAACTGGAGTAGTTCCAAGGAATCGGCTATCATGTGAAATGTTTACTACGTCGAATGTTCGGCTTTGTCTGAATAATGACGGGGTCTATCAGCTAACCCGACAGATGTTTCCGTGGGAAATAATTCGGGAGAGTCGATATATATATCATCGGCTTTATCGAAATCCTCTACGAAATTCCGTCAAAATAGCTGCTAGACCCCGTCGTTCGATGTGGCCGCGGATATTTAACGACAGGCACACCTTAAAGCGAGTTCTCTAAAGCTACGTTTACACTGCACCAAATGCGTCACTTTTGACCAAGTTTTTTCGATACCGTTCATCCGCACATTGAATTTGATCACCAAATTAGGTTAGGTTCAAGTGGCTGCCGCAGAGGCACACCTAGGCCAGTATTAAAAGGCCCGTTGTGATACCACCAACACTAGGAAAGTCAGTTCCGGGACCCTGCCATATGGAAAATCCCGGTATTAACGGAATTCTCCACATAGCAGAATCCCGGGACTGACTTTCCTATACCGACACCGTTACTCCTCCTCGAACCATTTAGATGACTTGATGAAGGCCATCAGGTCCTTTATGTCCAGCTCCGTGACCTGGCGTAGGCTGACCAGGAAGGGAACTCCCAAAAAGCGCATTCTCGCGCCACTTAAAGCCGGGCAGTTGCAGATGAGGTGCTCCACCGTTTCCTCCTCCTCATCATCCTTACAACTCCTACAGCATCGTCGGTAGGGCACACCAAGTCTTTCTACGTGCCTACCAATGAGGCAGTGCCCAGTTAATACGCCTATTAATATGGAGATTTCTCTTCTCCTTAGGGCATAAATTTGTCTTGATCTTTTATGATCCCATTTCGGCCAAGTTTCTTTGGATATCCGGCATCCTGGAGATTGCAGCCATCTTTCGTTGGCTTGGCGGAGTGTGTATTCCTTCAGCATAAGCTTGCATGTGGCAAACGGCATACCTAAGCGCTCTTTATCGCGAAGAACCTGCTTGGTCGTGCCCTGCCTCGCAAGTTCGTCTGCCCTACAATTTCCCTCAATGTCCCTATGCCCCGGGACCCATGTGAGGTTAACGCGATTCTGTTGGGCCATCTCTTGTAGAGATCGACGACAGCTGAACGTCAGTTCAGAGTTGAACGAGTAAGAGCCAAGGGATTTGATGGCCGCCTGGCTGTCGCTGAATATAAAAATGTCCTGTCTGATAGTGTGTTGGCCTATCCAAGCCGCGGCGTCCATGATTGCTGATACTTCAGCCTGGAAGACACTGCAGTGATCAGGTAGTCTGAAGGAGAGCTCAAGGTTCAGATCCTTTGAATAAACCCCTCCCCCAACTCTGCCGTCTAACTTCGAGCCATCAGTATAAATGGAAGTGCCGTCATGAGTGATCCGTGCTCTCCCATTCTTCCCTGCTGGGAATGTTGATTTTAAAACCGCTATCTCCGACTGTTGTGGTCGCACAGCGATCTGTGCTCAGCGGAAGAAAGCTATAGGATCCCAAAATACAGGCGTGTCCAGTAGTGCTTGCGCCCCAGCCGGACGTTTCCCTTAGACGCAGAGCCGATGCTGCTGCTACTCGGTGCCCTTCCAGATCGAGTGGCAAAATGCCAAGCGTGGCCTGGAGTGCTTCATTGGGCGTTGTTCTTAACGCACCGCTTATACAGATCATGCAAGATCTGTGTACTTTACCTAGCAGATTAAGGTTTGTTGCCTTGCTCAGCGCAGGCCACCATACCACAACTCCACAGAGCATGATTGGTCGAATGATTGCAGTGTAGATCCATTTGCATATTTTGGGGCTAAGCCCCCATTTCTTCCCAACGGCTCTTTTGCATGTGTAGAGTGCAATACACGCTTTCTTCTGGCGCTGAAGAACATTCTCCTTCCAGGTTAGTTTCCTATCCAGAACTGTGCCCAAGAACTTGGCTTTGTCAGCCAAGTTCAGGTGCACGTTATTCAGTTTTGGTAGTATTAGCGGTGGTATCTTATAGCGGTTGGTGAAAAGGACCAGTTCCACTTTTCCCGGGTTGATGCTCAGTCCGCAGCGCGAGCACCATGAGGAAACCTCTCTCAGTGCTACTTGCATCAAGTCGCACAGGGTTTGTGGGAATTTGCCCCTGTATGCTATAGCTAAGTCATCTGCATATGCCACTACCTTTCCGCCCCCCAGCTTGTGTCTCGCAGCATCGAGTTGACAGTGAGGTTCCATAGAAGCGGGGAGAGAACACCACCCTGAGGCGTTCCCCTTGTGACATAGCGTGATAAGTCAACCGAGCCCAGTGATGAAACTATTCGTCTACCCCTTAGCAGTTGATCAATAAGTCCAATAAGAGACCTGCTTATGCCCAGACTTGTTAAAGCGGTGTTTATAGCATCAGGGCTTATGTTGTTGAAGGCTCCTTCAATATCTAAAAAGGCCACAAGACAGTACTCCTTTTCATACAGCGATTTTTCAATAACAGAAACTAGGCTGTGAAGCGCAGTTTCTGTAGATTTCCCTTTGGTGTATGCATGCTGATAGCTACAGATCAGGTTGCTATCAATAGTAGAGGAGAGGTAGTCATTTATTATCCTCTCGAAGGTCTTGAGCACAAAGGATGAGAGACTGATCGGCCTATAGTCCTTGGGCTCGTAATGAGACGCCTTCCCCGCCTTAGGAATAAACACTACCGTGGCACTTCTCCAGGAGCACGGAATGTAGCTAAGAGCCAGGCATGCTGTATAGAGAAATACCAGCCATTTGGCTGATGTCTCCAGCGTGTTTATGAGTTGTGCGGGAATAATCCCGTCTGGCCCGGCAGGCTTGAACGGTTCGAAGCTTTTAACCGCCCACCTAACCTTTTCCTCCGTGATGGGTATGTGTACAGCCAGGTTTGTTGTAGGTGCTAGGGGTTCCTCATGCAAGTTCCCTGGGAAGTGCGTATTCAAGAGCAGCTCTAGGGTTTCCCTCTCCGTGCTGGTCCAGGATCCGTCAGGTTTGCGCAAATAGCTTGTGGCTGTTTGAGTTTTTGAGAGCACTCGTCTAAGTCTCGCTGTATCGTCGACAATTTCGACCCCAGTGCAGAAATTTCTCCACGATACTCTCTTCGCCTGCCTCAGAGCTTTTTTGTAGGCCCTGAGTTTAACTTTATATTCGAGCCATTGATTCTCCGTGCCAAGGCTCTTGGCCTTATTGAATTGTGTCCTACATGATTTACGGAGCGAGTCCAGGTCGTAGGACCACCAATGCGGCCTATGTTTACCGCGTGGTTTTGGCACTGGGCAAGCCTGCTCTAGGGCATTCCAGAGCGTTTGACACAATCTTCTCTCTTTGGTTCATGATGTGATGTCGACCTGTAACTATATTCTGATATCGGATTCGAATGAGCTGACAATCTCTTCTGAGAATTTCTTTTTTGAAAAATTGCCGAAGCTACTCACCACAAAGAAATGCAACAACTTTACATACAAATTTTAATAAATTGGGTGGCTTTTTTTGTTGCAACCGCAAACCATTTCCCGAAGCTTTCGTCGAAATGAGTTCAGGAAGCTTCCTTAGTAACGCCAACTCCTATACTGCCACGGAAATTATTTCTTTGACCCCTTGAACCTTCAGGTCGTTGAATTTAATACTCTATTGCGACAGACATGCCTACCACGGGTATATCCCAGGTTCCCAACCCTCCGGGAAGTTTTATTGACGCTGTAAGGTATTAAATACCTGTGCTCAGACCACCTACGATTGGCGTACTAAGGAGATGGTCTATTTTTGTGTTTTTTCGCCAAACAGTATCCGAATATGTGGGCAATTCTTTGTCGTCGCTACTATCCCGACAATTTGTTTACCCCACCTGGTTAGATATTGTTACATCGAAATAAGAGATCTTAGTGGAGTAAAACTGGAGTAGTTCCAAGGAATCGGCTATCATGTGAAATGTTTACTACGTCGAATGTTCGGCTTTGTCTGAATAATGACGGGGTCTATCAGCTAACCCGACAGATGTTTCCGTGGGAAATAATTCGGGAGAGTCGATATATATATCATCGGCTTTATCGAAATCCTCTACGAAATTCCGTCAAAATAGCTGCTAGACCCCGTCGTTCGATGTGGCCGCGGATATTTAACGACAGGCATACCTTAAAGCGAGTTCTCTAAAGCTACGTTTACACTGCACCAAATGCGTCACTTTTGACCAAGTTTTTTCGATACCGTTCATCCGCACATTGAATTTGATCACCAAATTAGGTTAGGTTCAAGTGGCTGCCGCAGAGGCACACCTAGGCCAGTAGAGCCATTGATTCTCCGTGCCAAGGCTCTTGGCCTTATTGAATTGTGTCCTACATGATTTACGGAGCGAGTCCAGGTCGTAGGACCACCAATGCGGCCTATGTTTACCGCGTGGTTTTGGCACTGGGCAAGCCTGCTCTAGGGCATTCCAGAGCGCCGTTGTAAAGGTCTTTACCAGATCCTCCAACTCCCCTACTGATGAGGGGACTTGTGGGGGCAGTGCTAGCAAGTCCCTAGATACTATTTCATTGCGTAGCTGCCAGTTAGTGTTACGTGGGTTGCGTGTCATAACCGGCTGCTCAACAGAAAAGTCTAGAACTAATTCTATATACCGGTGGTCGGAGAATGAGTGTTCATCGAGAACGCGCCATTTTCTGACCCACTCCTAAGCGCCTTCGCTGCAAATAGTGAGATCTATGACCTCCCTACGGGTTTTAGTAATAAACGTAGGTTCGTTACCCACGTTGCAAACTACCAGGTTAGTTGTTAACAAATAATCAAACAACGACTCTCCTCTAGCATTGATATCGGAGCTTCCCCACTGGACGTGATGAGCATTGCCGTCAGTTCCGACATGAGAGCGCTCAGACTTCCCTGCCACCGCCGTATCGTCGAGTTCCACCTCGTCTGGAGGCTTATCTTTCAACGACGATTTGTTCAGACCACGATTTGTTCAGACCCCAAAATTAGGTCAAATTAAATTAAATTCGTCTAATTTGGCAAACAAATTCATTCTGCGGACAAACATTCTCGAAATAACTTCGCCAAATGCGACGCATTTGGTGCAGTGTAAATGTATTGTGGCGAATGTTCTCAGGAATCGCTCATCTCCCAACTCTAGCGTATTTCTATCACTAGCGTCACTACCACAACTACAGCTGCGAGAGGCAGCTCGCGTGTTTGCGAATGTGGCACAAAGAGGAGATGACGATAGATAAACGCTTCGAGAACACTGTTGCACGAATAAACCAGAAAGGTGTAGACATTTCTGGGTTGTGAAGCTGCTGTCTGCTAGGGTATATAAACCGCGCAAAGACAACGCAAATCAATCAGTTTATTTTGAAGTGTTGTACAGTGAAGTACTGAACAGTAAATTAACCCGCGATATTGTACTACGGTTTTTAGTACTGAATAAAGCGTACTACTTATTAAACAGAATCGGAGTGTTTTATTTAACGTACAGTGATCGAACTCAGGGAAAATAATCAAGGAATCATCGAATTCGTCACAATTGGTGTCAGAAGCGGTATTGTTAAATAAATTCAAGGACATTGAAAAGGATAACAAGGACATTGAAAAGGATAACAAGGACATTGAAAAGGATAACAAGGACATTTTAAGGATAACAAGGACATGGCAAAGTTGAATGAGTTGAAGATCCAGCAACTCAAAAACGAGTTGGAACGACGTGGATTGTCAACAACGGGCAATAAAGCAGAGCTACAATCACGGTTGCGAGAAGCGATGGAAGCAGAACGAATCAACGTTGACGATCATGTTTTTCAGCTTTTGGAAGAGGGAGCGACGAAAGTGGAAGAACAAAAGGATACCCCGAATCCTGTGGAAAACGTGAACACAAACTCGTTATTGGCTGCATTGGCTCAGATGTCGACGAACATAACATCTCAAATGAAAGAACAGGAGACACGTATTACATCCGGAATTTCAACACAGTTGGAGGAACAGAAGACACACATGGCATCTCAGTTAGAAGAACAGAAGGCATACATGGCGTCACAGATCAAGGAAGAGTTGATTGAACAGGAAACACGCATAACGTTAAAACTAGAGGCACAAGAGCAAAGAGTCTCATCGCAGCTAGAAGTTGTCAGTGGACGACAGGATAAGATCGAAGCCGAGGTGGATGCGTTAAAATCTCGTATCCAGGAGTTGCAGCTGAACCGTCCAAATGCTGTATCAAGTTCTCCCAAGGTAAAAACCCCATCTTTTGATGGTTCTGTTCCATTCCAGGTATTTAAGCTACAGTTTGAGAAGACAGCAGCTGTGAACAATTGGGGCGCTGAAGACAAAGTCGCTGCTTTATTTGTGGCATTGAAAGGACCTGCAGCCGAAATCTTACAGACTATTCCAGAAGGTGAAAGGAACAACTATGAAGCATTGATGGGAGCCGTTGAAAGACGCTATGGTAGCGAGCATCGGAAGCAGATTTACCAAATAGAGCTACAAAATCGCTGCCAGAAGCCCAATGAGACCTTACAAGAATTTGCATCGGACATCGAGAGGTTAGCGCACCTAGCAAACGCGGATGCACCTGTAGAGTACATGGAGAGGGTAAAGATACAAAGTTTCATAAATGGAATACGTGATGTGGAGACGAAGCGGGCCACCTATGCAAATCCAAAGAGATCATTTGCGGAGACGGTATCACATGCTCTAACTCAAGAAACAGCATCACTTTTGTGCAAACCAGCGTACAAAGCTCATCGTGTGGAAGTAGAACGACCAGAATGGGTGGACGCAATCCTAGAAGCAGTGAACGGAAAGCAACAGAAAAATGAAGCGTCCATTAAATGCTTCAAGTGCGGGAAATCTGGTCATATTGCACGTTATTGTGGATCTGGATCTAGTTCCAATAATGCAAGCGGACGTAAGCGCAAGGCTGAAGGAGATGAGCAAGTCTCCCAATCCAACCAACCGTTAAACTAAAGAGAGTCAGCCGCAAGGGGCGTAGGCTGGCTCCCGCAATCGGATGCCCCATAATCTCTGTCTCACAGATCGGAAGGAAGTCGAGTAATGTTACTGTTGGAGGACTCGTGGACGGAAAGGAGCGTTTACTGACTATTGATACGGGCGCATCTCATTCCATCATTCGATCTGATTTAGTCAAGAAAGGAGTGAGGCCATTACATGGAGCAAAGTTGCGTACGGCGACTGGTGAGGACACCCAAGTTCAAGGAGAAGTAACATGTGAAATCGCAATTGGAAATGTCACCGTACTGCACAATTTTATAGTGGCAGATATTGTTGATGAGATCATAGTTGGTGTGGATTTCTTAAGCAACCAAGGCATCAAGATCGACATGGAAAACAGGACTATGAGCTATAAGAACATGGATGTGCCACTCAATTTTGGTTACGAGAACAAGTACATCAGTAAGCGGGTACTCGTGGAAGATAGCCAACAAATTCCACCGAAGTCGGAGGCAGTCGTTTGGGCAAGGATTGATAGAGATTATGGGACAAACAAATTGTGGGTTGTCGAGGCAGCAAACAATTCAAAGACGGATATACTAGTAGGAAAAACACTGGCTATGACAAAACAAGATGGACGTATACCGGTAAGAGTACTAAATGAGTTTCGATCGCCGATCAAGCTTTCCAAAGGAGCTATATTGGGACAATGTCAGGAGGTGGAGGTGATTATAAACTGTGAACAGCTCCAGGGAAATGTCTCTACCAGCAACATTAATCTATCAGATAATATCACGGCGTGGACGCAAGGGCTCGAAGAAGACCACCAGAATAAGGCAAACCAACTTCTATTAAAGTACTCTACCATATTTGACAAGGATGGCTCCAAACCAGGTCGGACCAATGTAGTGAAGCATCACATTGATACCGGTGACGCTAGACCAATCCGCCAAGCTCCTCGAAGTGTTCCATTGGCCAAACGCCAAGTGGTAAGTGAAATTATACAAGAAATGAGTGACAGCGGCGTGATCGAACCATCAGCTAGTCCATGGAGCTCACCGGTAGTGCTAGTAAAGAAAAAGGATGGAAAAATGCGGTTCTGTGTGGACTACCGGAAGTTGAACGACGTAACGAAAAAGGACAGCTATCCATTACCTAGAATTGACGATACTCTGGACTCACTATCTGGTACGAAATGGTTCTCAACACTGGACTTGAAAAGCGGCTATTGGCAAGTAGAGGTGAAAGATGAGGATAAGGAAAAGACAGCCTTCAGCATTGGAGAGGGGCTGTGGCAATTTACGGTAATGCCCTTTGGACTATGTAACGCTCCAGCTACTTTTGAGAGACTCATGGATCAAGTATTGAAAGGACTGCATTGGAAAACATGTTTGGTGTACCTGGATGACATCATCGTGCTGGGAAAAAGCTTTGAGGAACATCTTAAGAACTTGGAGGAAGTTTTCCAAAGGATAGCTGGCGCCGGTCTGAAATTAAGTCCCAAAAAGTGTGCATTGTTCAAGAAGGAAGTAAGTTACTTAGGTCACAAGGTTACTACGGAGGGAATTTGCACTGCTAAAGAGAAGATCGAAGCAGTAAAGGATTGGCCAAGACCGAAAAATTTACATGAGCTACGAAGTTTCCTCGGACTGTGCACGTATTATCGTCGATTTGTACCGAATTTCGCCAGCGTAGCCAGTAGCCTTCATGAGTTGACCAGGAAGAATATGTCATTTGATTGGAAGAAGGAACATGAAGTGGCTTTCCAAACCTTGAAAGAACGGCTGTGCACGGCCCCAATGTTAGCGTATCCAATCCCAGGCTCAACATTTATTTTGGATACAGACGCGAGCGGTTACGCGATTGGAGGTGTTTTGTCACAGATTGTCGATGGGCAGGAGAAGGTAGTGGCGTACTATAGCCGCACAATTGGGAAGCCCGAAAGGAACTATTGTGTAACACGGAGAGAACTACTGGCATTGGTGGAGTGCATCAAGCATTTCCACAAGTATCTCTATGGACAGCGATTTCACGTCAGGACAGACCATGCAGCCTTGAAATGGCTCTTGCAGTTCCGTAATCCAGAAGGTCAATTGGCACGGTGGATAGAGCGACTACAAAGTTATGACTTTTCCATAGAGCATCGCAAAGGCAGCAACCACGGCAATGCTGATGCAATGTCCCGGCGACCATGTAACCTAGAATGCAAGCATTGTTCGAAAGCTGAGGCCAAGGAAGATGTTATAGATGTGCGGTTAATGACTATAACATCTACGGACGAATGGAACATGGATCAACTAAGGAAGCATCAGCTAGAGGACCCAGATCTGGTACGTGTGATGCAAGGAATCGAGCAAAACGAACGACCAACAAGAGAGGAGATGTCAGCAGAGAGTCCTGTTGCCAAGTCATATTGGGCACAGTGGAACAGTCTGAAATTGGTATCCGGTTGCTTACATAGAGTATGGGAAAGCGAAGATGGTCAATGCGCTCGGAAGCTGGTAGTTGTCCCAAGGAAGAAAATCTCTGATGTTTTGAATGAGCTACATAATGGCCCAAGTGGAGGTCATCTCGGAGTCACGAAAACGTTGGAGAAAGTCAAGCAGAGATTCTATTGGGTTGGTTGCCGGCAGTCGATCGCGGAGTGGATTGCCAACTGTGAGGTGTGCATCAAAGCAAAGGGTCCGAAGTCGAGAAGTCATGGACAGATGAAGCAGTACAACACAGGTGCACCGTTTGAGAGGATTGCCATGGATGTAGCTGGCCCATTTCCTACTAGCAAACTCGGGAACAAGTACGTATTAGTTGTTATGGACTATTTCAGCAAATGGCCAGAAGTTTACCCGATTCCAAATCAAGAGGCAGAAACCATTGCAGAGGTGTTCACTAACAATTGGATAGCGAGGTTTGGTGTACCGATGGAGTTACATTCTGACCAAGGCAGGAATTTCGAATCAGTCGTATTCCAAGAAATGTGCAAGATATTGGGTATTCGGAAAACTCGAACAACTGCATTGCATCCTCAGTCAGATGGTATGGTGGAACGTTTCAATCGAACCTTGGAAGAGCACATGAGGAAAGTAGTGGATAAGTTCCAGAAAGATTGGGATACGCACATCTCCTTGTTTCTGATGGCATATCGCTCGGCAGTACATGAAACTACGGGTCAAACTCCGGCAAAAGTAATTTTTGGGAATGATCTGCGGTTGCCAGCTGACTTGAAGTTTGGGATAAATGCTGATGAAGGAATAAATGCCAGGAAGTCCACTAGCATCTTGGAAGAAGAAATGAGAGAAATACACGATCTTGTAAGACAACGGACGAAGATCATGAGTGATAAGATGAAAGCCAGATACGACAAAGCCATCAACTCGGAAGGTTTTAAAGAAGGAGATTTAGTGCTGTTATACAACCCACAACGAAAGAAAGGTTTGTCCCCAAAACTGCAATGTAACTGGGAAGGCCCATATAAAGTAATAAAGCGGATAAATGATGTTGTCTACCGCATACAAACTGTTGGAAAACCACGAAACAAAATGAAGGTGGTTCACCTGGAGAGGCTAGCAACGTTTGGATCAGGAAATGTGTCTGATCGGGACGATCAGACTTAGGTGGAGGGCAGTGTGGCGAATGTTCTCAGGAATCGCTCATCTCCCAACTCTAGCGTATTTCTATCACTAGCGTCACTACCACAACTACAGCTGCGAGAGGCAGCTCGCGTGTTTGCGAATGTGGCACAAAGAGGAGATGACGATAGATAAACGCTTCGAGAACACTGTTGCACGAATAAACCAGAAAGGTGTAGACATTTCTAGGCTGTGAAGCTGCTGTCTGCTAGGGTATATAAACCGCGCAAAGACAACGCAAATCAATCAGTTTATTTTGAAGTGTTGTGCAGTGAAGTACTGAACAGTAAATTAACCCGCGATATTGTACTACGGTTTTTAGTACTGAATAAAGCGTACTACTTATTAAACAGAATCGGAGTGTTTTATTTAACGTACAGTGATCGAACTCAGGGAAAATAATCAAGGAATCATCGAATTCGTCACAGTATCATAAGCCCTCTAACCGACTTGGTAGCGGTTCCGTTTTATAGATCGGGTAAATTAATTGTCAGGAGTCTGTCATGGATTTTTTATTTAGACACGAGAATGATTGAATTTCAGTAACTAAAGTATGATTTACACGGGTCGATTTTTCTAACCTTTTTTTTCAATTGACCGTGTAAACAACAATTCGATCGATCTTCACCTTGTATTTAAGGGTTGAACACAAATGGTTCGATAACAATCTACCCGTCTAAATGAGCCTTTAGACTGATTTACAAGGGTCGATTTTTCAATAAATCTTCAAATTCAAAGTGTGAATCGATCGAATCGCTATTTACACGGTAGAACGACAAAATATCGACCCGTGTAAATCAGCCTCTAAGGATGCGGATTATTGATATGTTTACTTTGCAGGACAATTAAAACTTCCACGCCTAAAATAGTGCTGTAGATAGTGTCTTGAAATGCTAGCCTCCACATTCTGATACAAATTTTCAAGCATAAAAGCTTACCCTACCAACCAGGGCAAGCCAATAAAAAATTTGTGCTGTGTAATGACTGTGAGTAAAAGTAGGCATCGAAATCCCAGCCCACGAATTAGAAACCTCAACATGGGTAGAAAAGGAACCTCGCTAAACAACATTGCCCCCTTTTTTCTAACATTTTTTGGTAAGCGTGACCCAGTATTTTCCCAAGATTTTATCCACTGCTGTTTAGCATTGTCATATGAATACAAACAGCGAAATTGGGGTCCGACGGAGCTTCCCGTTGGGAATAATTCGTGAAAGTCGATAGATATAGATAGGCAGCTCGCATATTTGCGAATGTGGCACAAAGCGGAGATGACGATAGAAAAACGTTTCGAGAGCACTGTTGCACGAATAACCCAGAAATTTGTAGACATTTCTAGGTTATGAAGCTGCTGTCTGCTAGGGTATATAAACAGCGCAAAGACAACGCACTTCAATCAGTTTATTTTCAAGTATTGTGACGAATTCGATGATTCCTCGACTATTTTCCCTGAGTTCGATCACTGTACGTTAAATAAAACACTCAGATTCTGCTTAATAAATAGTACGCTTTTATTCACTACTAAAAACCCTAGTACAATATCGCGGGTTAATTCACTGCTCACTGTACAACAGACAGCACCTTCATAACCTAGAAACGTCTACACACCTCTGGGCTATTCGCGCAACAGTGCTCTCGAAACATTTATCTATCGTCATCTCCTCTTTGTGTCGCATTCGCACTCTCTCGCTCTCGTGTCATGTACCTAACAACCATTGTTTATCCTTACTATATACTATGCTAACAACTGCCCAACAAACATCGAGCACCAAAAACTCAAACGTTTGAGAAAACATCTATTCTCAAATGTTGTTTATATAACACTGTAGTTGCCTTAGTGACGCTAGTGGTGGAAATACGCTAGAGTTGGGAGATGCGTGATTCTTGAGAACATTCGCCACAATACTATACCTAATTTCGATAAAGTCGATGAATTATCTATCGACCCTCCTTAATTATCACCAACGGGAAGCTGCGTCGGAATATCTGATAGACCCCATTGCTTCGGGTGATTGTACACCTTACATCTCAACTCGAAAAACACGTCGAAAATGTTGGGAAAGGTACCGAAAGACGCGTCTCGGTACCAGGAATATGAATCCAAAAGCGGAATACTATTATCTGAAGTGGTCTACGAGATATTTACAATCAAATTGAAAATTTGTATGTGGTTATTGTAATCACATTAGGCCGTACCAAAGAGAATATATCAACAAGAGCCACCACTCGTTATGAAAGCAACGAAAAAGATGGATGCCGTTTTCTTTCAGGGTTTCGGTAATTTCGATATAAAGCGGGCTACTCACCTGCCAAGAAATGTCAAACTCCATATAAAAAAACGCTCAAGAAATGGTCAAGAAACGTTTTCATACGTCAAATTTTCTTGAGCCAATACTCAGCTCATAAGAAAAAATACCACACTTTTCGATAGTTGGCAACGCCGGTTTACCTCAAGAAATAAATATGCTCGTATATATTTCATGAGGTAAACGTGCAGATTCACAGCAAAGGTGAGAACATATTTCGCGACACAAGTTATATAAATTTTTAAAACCGAAAATTGCAATAAAATGGAAAATTTGGTAAACGTCAAAATTTCTTGACCAGGCACAAGAAATATATGCTCGTTTTTTTCTTGAGGCATTTCTTGGCAGGTGAGTAGCCCGCTTAAATATGTTATTGTCTAATCAGAACAAAATGTGTAAAAGAAAATAGACGAGAAATGAAATAACACAAGAGTCGAAACAAAAATTTACCAGCTGTCGAATTTACAAAACTGAGGAAAACAAAATTACCGAAACCCTGAAAGAAAACGGCATCCATCTTTTTCCTTGCATTTATAACGAGTGACGGCTCTTGTTGATATATTCTCTTTGGCCGTACCTAAAAATGTGATAAAAGTGTTATGCGGCAATTAGCTTGTCATGAAATGTTGGCAGCAGTTTTCATTGTTTTATTTCATTTAATCATTGCTTATTTATCCCGCATCTGTTATTGTTCCAATTTCAAGAGCAAGTTTCAACAAATGTCACTTTTCGTACTGTTTTAAATGATATGGACAATTTAAAAAGGCGTGAACAGATGTTGCTAATGTCATATTGCGTAATGTTATCAGGTCGTGAACTTAGTACAACTTTGTCGTGAAGTACAAGCAAAATTTCACGGCTATTTCACGACAAGGATTTTTGCATAGATTTTGACCGTTGTTTCACGTGAAATCCGATGTTAGTACCTATCTTTTCGTGTAAAACTCTTCACATAAAACAAGTGCCTTCATGCTTGCCCTTCTTGTTTTCAGCTGACAACAATTATGTGCACACATTTTATAAGCATTATATCACGACTGATGTTCTAACAGGGAAGGTACCCTACCATATAAGTGATGGGACAATGCGTTTTTCTATTATTATAGATAAATTTTAGAGCCGACACTGTGAGATGTTTTCGGATAAATCATGCTGTTTTCAATATGTTTTCGGTGACATTTTTATATGGCGAAAACATCGGTTTTCTGCATGTTTTGCCTCGAAAACAACAACGCGCTCCAAAACACGGTAGTGTGTACACGGTATAAGACAACAATTAACCACCCTTTTGCCGATAAGTGTTTTCATGTTATCGAAACCTTCGGTCAGCTGACCTTAAAAATCGCTCGTGTGGCAGCACTCGATTACCACCATCTCCTCTTTTTGCAGTTTATAAATTCGATAAATTTGCTTGTACAAAAATTGTTAAGTGAAAAATTTTGAAAACTTGTAAATTAAAAATTTCCGGTTGCAAGTCGTGTAATCTCACTGGGAATGTCATCTGAGCTAAGAACCAAAGTAATTGGACTCTATAAGCATGTAAGTAAATAATTTCGAGCCTACTTTACGCTGCAAATGCAATTACTGCGTCTCTACTTTTTTTGCATGTGCATGTGCAGCTGCAATACTTGGGCAGGGAGTATCCCGGTCCAAATGGACCACAAAAATTTCGCCAACAAATACGAGACGCGTTTTTGAAGCATAAAGAGGAAACGGATCCAAAGAAAATAATGTCCCTAGTGGCTCATGGACGTTATGTGGCCAAAGAAGTGGAGGCTTTATATTCATTGAAGAAATATAGAGCTTTGAAGCAACGTTACAATGAGTAATCGAATACGTAATTTGGAAAGTGGGTGGACGATGAAATGAATACGAATACGAAGTCTGAAAATGCGTTTTATGTTTTTGATAGTATTACTGTTTAGTTGTTAATATACGTAGGATGTTGAACATCACAAAATAAAACGTTGAAAGTCGAATGTATGAGGCCAATGTAACAAGGAACCATTTTCTATAAGCTATTTTTAACTTGATGTTTATATGTATGTATTTGCCTTCTTGTAATCTTTTCATCTTTGATGCTCAGCGCTGCGCAATTTGGTGCAATATTCATACACATGTATTCTATATACTTGTATTTACCCTGGAGCTATTGCGACGCAAGCTCCTTATAGAAGTATGTAGATCTGACTTATATCGCGCGGACACTCGGAAGCATGATAATGGGTTTCCTACTTAACCTCATAAAAGCTGGATAGGTCCAGAATCTTATGAAAGAGGAAAGAGGTGTGCCTGTCATAAAACATCCGACCCGTAGTATACGTTGTACCAATTTCATCAGGTATACTCCCAACGATACTGGTATGCTTTGTGCCAAATTTCATCGTTCTACCCTAATCATTTTAAAAGTTATGACCCGTGATATTTTCAAATATGCCTCCCTGAAAAGTGGGCGGTGCCACGCCTACTTTTAAAAATTTATAAAAAAATCATAATAGAATGACTAGGAGGTTCACCCTACCAAACTATATCATTTTAGCCATTTCCGTTACCGAATTATGTCAATTTAGACGATTTTCGATATAGAAGGTGGGCATGGTTGGAGGGCGATTTTATCCAATTTCATCAGGTATACCCCCAACGTTCTATCGTAATCACGACCAGTCAAATTTTCAAAAATGTCTCCCTTAAAAAAAATATGGTTAAATCTTTAGAGAATGACCTATAAAATTATATCATTTTTGCCATTTCAGCTACCGAGATATGTCAATTTATGTGAGTTTCGATATCGAAAAAGGGGGGCGGGGTTATCACCCGATTTCGCTTATTTTCAATAGCAACCTACCTTGGCCAGAAAGTAACCTGTATACAAAATTTCAAGCAAATATCTCAATTTTTACTCAAGTTATCGGTACACGGACGGGCATGCCTTAATGAACTTTTTTTACCAACCTAAGAACTTTCATATATGTAGGATTTCTCCTATCTTCATGCAAATTAAAGTCACTTTTAGTTACCCATGTGGGGTTTGGTAATCATTTATTTAACATATGATAGTCAGTTTACATCGGCTTTTATATTTAGGTTAAGCTGTTGTTGTTGTTGTTGTTGTTAACAATGTTCCCTATGTACAGTCACTTCTCAGAGCAGAAAACCCAGGACATCGCCATGAATCTCTGCGCAGTGGAACCACCCGGGGTTTTACCTCGGCCAAGGACTGTCACTTTCAATGTAACCCTGTTTAGGTTAAGCTAATAGAACCCGGCACAAAACGTTTTATTATAAGTCACATTTTAACAATTATATTTTATGCACGAGTGGACAACTTACTGCGGCGACGGTTGACAATGAATTAGCTAATTCAAGGAGCCGTTAGAATAAGTCAGCCATTACTTTAATAGGGTTGTGTGTTTAGCTACTATCGGGGTTGCCGGCAGTTGATGCTGCCACCCGATCCTACATTCGGCCCTCCTGACTCGTCATTCGACTCGAATGATGACACGCTCGGAGATTCGGTTGCAGACTCCATTTTCTGCGACTACGCAGCTACCGCGAATGTGCTCTTTGTACCCTCGTGGTTCCCCACCCTGCGGACCTCGTGTCGATCGGGATTCAGGAGCTTAGGAATCTTGTAAGGACCTAAGAACTTCCGTCTCAACTTTAACCCTGCCCCGAATTGTGCGCGCTTAATGGCGACTAATTCGTCCAACCGATACTTAACCCGCTCTCTACTATTTTTATCAAAAACCCCACGGTGTTCCTGTCATATCTTGGAAATTCATTCATTCATTTATTTAGCATTTTCCTTATATCTATGAATGTACATTTTAAATTAATATTAAAAGCAAACAATTTAATCTTATATGGGATATACATACATGTAGATATAGGAAAAGTTAAGACATTTTTATGCTAAGTTTAGCATAGTGACAAATGTCATTTCTATAAAATATAAAAATACAGTGGGGTGGACTGTTATATAAGCAGATTAAAATATAAATAATATTATTATAATTAGGGTTCAAAATATTTATTTAAATTACAACAAAACCCGTGGGTAAATGAAGGGAAAAGCAATTACCAGAAAAAAATTTTGGAATATTTAGTTATTAAAAATGTTCGTTTCCGGCCTCACGCGGCACTTCTTCCGCCCAGAATCTATCTCTGTTGTTGTTTTTGTTAACAGCAAAACACTCCCCAAAACCTTCGGGGTTGGGGAGTGAAGCCGAAGTTGACAGTCCTTGGCCGGATATGACCCCGGTACGCTGCGGTACTGCCCGACTGTCGTGGTAGCGATTTGGTATGACCAGTGCAACCTTCTAGGTCATGGCATCCCTCCATCCGTGAGGAAGGAGAAGATGGGTAATGAGAGGTGAGAGGCATCATATCCGTAGATCAACCATCGAGTAGCACGTCAATTACCTATGTGCATATTAGTCGCCTCTTACGACCGGTATGCCTACCTCGGGCATATTCTAAACCTCTAACCCGTAGGGGTTAATCTATCTCTGTGATGGCCGCTTCCTCTAAGCACTGCCATGACCTTGACTTGGTGACTGTACAGCCGATGCAACTCTTCACTACTACTCTTCCGCGTGTAAAGCTACTTATCGTGGTTAACCTGCCTCGTCCTACACCAACTAGCTTGCGTCGATCCATGTCCAGCTCGATATCTTCATCCAGCTTAAGCAAGGTATCATAACGCATCAAACAAAGGTCACATCCGGTATCAACTAACGCGGAAACTGTAACTTGGTCACACGTCACATCAACGAAGACACCTTTACCGGCCACACCTAGCCTACGACATACTTCATCACATATTCGCACTATGACCCTCCATCTTAATCGCAGCTGGGGCACTAGGACACTCGGCAGATCGATGCCCTGGTTTACCACATCTAAAACATTTGAACGGTTCGTGACAATCGTTCGCCAGGTGAGAAGTACTTCCGCACTTGAAGCATTTTCTTACCCTTTCTTTACTCACACTCTTTTCAGTGGGACTTTTCTTGCCCACGATCACCGGACTCGTATTTGGATTAGCGACTTGGTGGTGACTAGGCCAAATCTTCTCGTATATCTTAATTTGCTCCTTTAATTCAACTACGGACTTTGCCAAGTACAAGTTCATTTTATTCTGTCTGGAGTCGGGGATTCCCTCAATAAAATATTCGATAAGACTCGGCTCATCCAGCCCTATCGGCTTCCCGATCTCCATCAAAGAATATAAGTATTCCCAATGGTCTTCATGGTTTTGCTTTCGCCTGTTCATCAAGGCCCTATGCACGTCTATCGACGATACTCTAGTGCCGAATTCGACTTTAAGCGCTTGCACCAACGAACTCCAATAAGTAACACCTCGTTGACTACGCACAAACATTTTTGCAGCTCCTTTCAAAAGTTGCTTCGCTTATATAAACTTTTGGAGTTCGTTCCACTGTACCGCACTAGAATTTTGCTCAAAATCTTCCAGCCATTGTTCTATCTCTGGCGAACCCGACCTACTAAAAGATGTTAACGAATCTTCAATGTCGCGCAAGGTAAAGGAAGCACGCGTATGTAAACTATTTGGTATAGCCCTTGATGGGGACGAACCAGCGTTGTCGTAGATGGAACCTACATCTTCATCACCGCTCGCGTCATCATCTTCACTGTCAGGGTTTAAACCGAAATGTTCCAAAAGTCGATCTTGCAACGTGACTTTCCGACCGGTAGTACCTAAACCTAACTCCGATAATTTTTGTTTAAGTCCAACAACATTCAATTCTAAAATCTCTTTACTTTCCATTGTCGGCCGATCCCACTTACAACAACAACAAATCTAAGTTATTCTATTTTTCTTTTGTCGCAAATCAAAATTCAATTAAAATCTCAATAACCGGGCTCATTAGATTATGTACAATCTTTACATTCGTCATAGATTCACAAATTATTTTACGAAATTGTCTACTTTAGCTGTCAACTGCTAATAAATTAGCTAAAATTATGGGAGGGGCCTCAAAAGACGGGGTTTGGCTTCAGGATAAGGAATCCGGAAGCGTTGTTTTTGCAATATTTTGCTTCTCTGAAGAGATATTTCCATTTTTTATAAGCGCGGCCGAAGACCGCCAACTCAGAAAGGTGTTCTGCACATAATTACCCTGGATTCCGCCCCAATTTTGGTATCGGACCCGGGACAAATTTCGGTTTTTTGACCATAACTTTTCACTGAAACAAAAAATTAAAAAATCGCTTCCGGATTCGTGATCTTGAGGCCAAACCCCATATTTTGAGCCCCCTTCCATAATTTTAGCTAATTTATTAGCAGTTGACAGCTAAAGTAGACAATTACCGAAGAAACAAATTGCAATAGCTTCTGCGACGTTGTGCTTGGTGACAACGTTGAGCGTGGTAGCAACCAAAAGATTTTTCTTTGCTTTAACTGTTTTTAGCAACCTGGTACAGCCTGTCAACCGTGCCTCACAATCACCGGGTTTTACATTTAAAGAAATTCAGTTTTATGACTGATTTTTCTTACACAAAACTTTCGTATACCGTTCAACTTTGCGCGGGCATCTACGCAATCAATAAACTTATCGTTTATTTAGTTCTTCAAAATTACAACGTTTTAGCACACTCTATTACTTATGTAGGTGTTTCTATTTATTTCGCCATACCATTTCTGACACCACTTGTAGGATTTCTCCTATCTTCATGCAAATTAAAGTCACTTTTAGTTACCCATGTGGGGTTTGGTAATCATTTATTTAACATATGATAGTCAGTTTACATCGGCTTTTATATTTAGGTTAAGCTAATAGAACCCGGCACAAAGCATTTCATTATAAGTCACCTTTTAACATATGTATATATTTTATGCACGGAGTGGACAACTTACTGCGGCGACGGTTGACAATGAATTAGCTAATTCAAGGAGCCGTTAGAATAAGTCAGCCATTACTTTAATATGCATTCGTTAAGTTAGGGTTGTTTGTTTAGCTACTATCGGGGTTGCCGGCAGTTGATGCTGCCACCCGATCCTAAATATATGAAACTTTATCTATCACGATTATTTTGTGCCGTTACGTAGTACCGTTATGTGGACAAAATAATAATACCCTTGCACTAGTACTAGTTTGGATTTTGGGCTATAACTCCTGTAATCAAACAGGTAAGAACGTGAAATTTTGCAAGTATTGCTATTTTATATGTGCAATATCGATACTGAAAACCATTGAGATGGGATAAATATTTCACATAGCCCTCATACAATCGATTGTTCCGATAAACGGATTTTGGTAGATAACTCCTGAAATTAGATAGGTAGGAACGTGAAATTTCGTAAATATTGCTCTTTTAGAATATGGAATGTCGATGTTAAAAATCAATGAGATTGGACCAATATAACGCATCGCCCCATTAAAAAGATAGTTCCGATAATTCGGTATGAGCAAATGTTAAATTCACACAGGCTGTACTGGGGATCGAACAGTGAAAATCGTGACGCTTATTCCTGAAATGTAAGACAGCTTTCCTTACTAGTTTTTTCTTTTATGTTAGGGCAGATTCTGATAGTGAGACAAATTTTAAGATTATTTTTCAATGTACTTTGCCGGTCGTAATTTTTAACCGATTATAAAAAATATGTTGACAATGAAAAAACTTAAATTTTAAATTTTTGTAAATTAAAAAATTATAAATTAAAAAAAAATTATTATAAAAATAAAAAATGTTGTCTTACTTCAATTTTTTTTAATTGTAGGTATTCGGTTTAAATAAAATAGTTATACTACAATTTATGCAAAGTTGCTTTAATATTTTTTTATAAATTAGAACTAAGATTTTTGTAAACAATTTTTTTATTTATTACATTTTTTGGAATTACGTCCTGCAAAGAATTTTAAAATATAATTATGAAATTTTTTACACTGTAGCGCGCCCAGTAAAACATTCACTCTAGGTAATATCAAAATTTAAAATTTTTTTATTACTTATGTTTGCAAATTATACTAAAATCTTACAACTACTTAAACCTAATTACAAATTTAATAAAACCTCTACAAATTAATGCAGATTATACAAGTTTTCGTAAAAAATGCATACATCACAAATATTTTGCATATAAAGCGGCATTGTTGTACAAAAAGAAATTTGTTCTCTTCAAATGGTACGAAAACCATTTTCAATAGAAATTACGTATTTAATAGGCACACACATCTGGTCATACTCAGCCAAATTCAAAACCCAGCACATCTTCTAGTCCATATTCGAAGAGTCTAAAATCATCCATATAAATTTCATAGAGACGCCTTATTGCACTTATCGGCAACGGATCGAAATACGAACGCAAATGAGCGCGTGTACTCGACGGTTTATGGCCAGTGGGAAATGTAAGATTGACAGCATCGGCCAAATACAAAGCTAATGAGGAGTCATCAAGCAAAGTTTCATATTTGCCTGTGGGAAAAGAGGAAGAAACTATTAAATTAAATTGAAAATTAAAATAAAAGCTCACCTATCACATTATATTTCATTACACATGGATTACATAGATTAGAGATTGGTTCCCAATGTTCATTGTAAGATTGATTTGTCCGACTCACGTCAGGTGTAAACAAATATTGTACAAACTCTGCAAAACTCACATCATCACCATGCTCCAGTGAATGATTATTAGCGCCAACACGAAATGTCTTGACAATTTGACGACCGACACGAGACTGGAAATAACGCGCGCTAGCCGAATCACCCTCCAACTTATTACGATAGGCCGAGAGTAAACGTTCCAATGGATGGCGTACCAATATAAAACGTGTATACTCGGAGAGCACCTGAGCGCGCTCCTCATCATTGAGCGAATTGAGTTTCAGAAACATACCAACGGAATGTGCTAATGAGCCGGGTATTTGTAATGGATCGGTACCATTCTGCCAATTTCCAGTGAGTATCATCAAAACACGTTTCCAATTAGTGCAGGCCACCTGTGTGAATTTTAGGAGGAGAAGTAGAGAAGAGAGAAAAGAGAAAAATAATTTTAGTGAATAAAATTTATGTTAACAGGTTTATGAGTAGAAGTTTTAAACCGGTATTAGACTGGGCAAAAAAAATTTATTTTTTTTTAGTTATATTGATACTAGCTGATCCGACAAACATCGTTCTATCCAGAATAGATTTTTTTATTGAGTTAATTTCAAATAATCATGATTACACCCATATCTTTTTAATCAAAAAGTAGAATTTATATGGGTGGTTCATACCAATTTTCAGGTCCGTACCATGAGGCCTTCTAGAAATATTCGATTTTTTAACTCTGACGGCGGATTCGGATTCCGAATCGAGTTTTCTTTAAGAATCAGTATTCACATTATTTCTACATTGAATTTTTGGGTGTTTTTACCACCTTCCAATCCAAAAACGTGATATAAAAAACCATACAAATGTTTGAGCTCTATTACTCAGATTCCGCCCGTCTCACGAAGATTTTCTTTTCATCATCATCATTAAATTGAAACTGAAACTTTTACGGTAGTAATTTTTCACAATTCTCAAAAGTAATATAAATATAGTTTCAAACAAAAAAACATTTTTTCGGCTCAATCCAGTGTATACTAGGGTGCTCCTTATTTGTAGGGAGAAAACTCAGATTTTCAGAGGCTCAACCCCAAGATCGATAGATATACATATAGCCGAAGATACCGCACACAAATTTTGGTCGCGATTGGACGGGGGGTCAAAGATCAGATTTTTTCTTTTTATCTAATACTTAAAATCGATAGCACTATGGTCGGAAATATTTACATACAAAATTTGGTTCCGATTGGAAACGCCTAAGGCGTGTCGCAAGGGGGTTAAAGTTCAGACCTCCCCCTGCGACACGCGTGAGGTGTTTCCACTTGGAACTAAAATTTGTATATGAGATATCCGACCATAGTGCTATCGATTTTGAGCATTCGTTTTTTTTTAGTCTCCATAGGGCAATCTGAACTTTGACCCCCATGCGACACACACAAACCATCTCCAATCGGGATACAAACTTATGTGCGTTATGTTGTTGTTGCTGTTGTCAGGGCTACACCTAAATGTCAGACAGGGTCACCCCGAGTGTATTGCTCTTGGCCGGGTCGATATAAGAAAACGGCCCGGGTCGTTTCGGCACGATGGGTGCAGCACAAGTACTGGTACCGTTCTCGAAGAACCGGCAATACAAGAAACTAGCCATGTAGGCCATGTAGGTCATTTAGCGTTACCCAGGGTGCGCCAACGGGGAGGCGACCTACTCTTACACCCCTGTGCGTTATAGTTGACCGTGGTGCAAACCATTCAGGGGGTGAGACTGGCAAAAATTGTACATCTGATTTTAAGGACCACTCTGATGTATACTTATGTAGTAGTCATACGGGTAATTTTTATTAAATAGTTTTCGAATAGCATGCAAAATTGTTCATTGTATTGGACTTAAGGAACTTTGCCCGAAATTTTGCAGGGCTGAAAATTAACGTTAAATTTATCAAAAAACTTTTGATTTCGTTTCGTTTATCAATAAAATTAACGTTATTTGATCAACGAAAAAATTTTACGTTATTTTTGAAAACAATAAAAAATTATCAGAACAAATTTCTTTTCGTTATTTATCAAAAAAAAATAAAAAAACTAAAAAAAAAAACAATAGAATATTTGAATGAATTCAATATTATTTCGGGTAAGCATAAGGCACGTTCTCGAAGCGGTCATAATGCAATTCCTCATCAAAAGAACTCCGGTGGAGTTCGGTTCGTGCTATTTCAAAAATTCGTTTGGATTCGGGAATCCACTAACTTTCTGGCAACCTAGGCACATGAAACTTAGCACATAAAAGGTTTAGGACACGATGACAATACATTTTGCAGAAATCAAAATTACGATAGCACTTCATGTACAATGACGCATTTATCGTCGAAGAAAGTGCAAAACCACGTAAAGAATATTTTTTATGATGCTTGGTTTTGCAGGGTCACCGACGACTTCCTTTTTCAACTAGGTATCTAAACACTGGTAAAACCGACGTATTCAATGATGATGCAAAAAAGACAGTTAAAATTTCTATGGAACTTTTAACTCAAACATAAATTTACCGGGCTTAAAGCGCGAGTGGCGTAATTTCACCTTTTATTGAACTGAGATATTAAAGGTGTTTCAACTTATAGGGGGTACCCTTGATTTCACAAACTAGTTCTGCTATTTATTCTGTTGCTAGGGAGCTAGGAGTTGCCCAGTTAAAACACGTTTTCCCTCAAATACACAGAGCCAAAAATGCCTAATAAAATTAATAAGATTGTCTTTATGATTAGTTTTTGGGCAAAGGGGGAAACGAAGAAAAAACTATAGGGAAATCTCTATGGTTTTACGAAGAAATTCTTATTAAAAAGCTATACATTTAGTACAAAGCTGTAATTAGACGCTGACAAGCATTAGTACACGATGGACGGATGGCAAGCAGCTAAGTTTAGCATTCCAAAAATTGTAAGTTCGATTCTCTCTCTTTTTTTTCCTAATTTGAAATGTTAAAGATAAATCTTCTCAATTATATGTGATTTTCCTTTGAATTTAGACGCTGGCAATCAAAAGTGAGCGATGGCCTGATGGTTAACAGCTGGCTTTATCATTCCGAAAATTGAAAGTTCGATTCTCGGTGAGGGCAATATCATTTTATTTTTCATTTGAAACATTAAAAAGAAAATCTTAATAACATTAAAAAGATTGTCTCTACAATAGTGTGAAGCATATCTTCTTGAAGAAAAACTATACAGATATCTTATCATTTTTGTTCTATTTTATTAGGTACCTTTGGCTCTGTGTGGTGTCATTGCTAACTAAAAGAAACCCCAAACTGGACTAACGCCACTTCTGCTTCAAGAGGCTCATATATCAATTATACCAAATAATCCATGACCCTATAACTGTACTCGTAGAGCGCTATAGCGGTTAAGTGCTCGGCCTACTACACCATGTCGTGTCATATCAATGCCCGGCAAAAACCAACATCAAAAATTATTTAGAAAAGAAATTTTTTAAACGGGGTCGCCCCTCGGCCGTAGTTTGGCGAACTCTCCGGGTGTATTTCTGCCATGAGAAGCTTCTCAGCAAAAACTCGTTTGCTTTGTAAGTACCGTTCGGAGTCGGCAAAAAACTGTAGGTCCCGCCAACTTGTAGGAAAAAAATTAAAAGCAGTACACTACAAGTTGGAAGAAAAGCTCGGTAAAAACCTCGTTAGAGGTTATGATAAGCTGTTGGTATATCGCCGTCATTAGTAAGAGCGCTTTCGACCTTAAAATATTTTATGAATAATTACAGATCAGTACTGCGTTTCTGTCACTCATTTCGATCGATCGTCTCGGCTGAAATTGTCGATTTGACGTCACACTCATTTTTTTGTCCCTGTAAAAAAATTTAATTTTGTCGATTTATATATTTTCTCACTTGCTTTTGAGGTAGTGACAATTTTTTTTTTTTTTCAATTTCGATCGAGTCGAGTGTGACGACATTAAAATCGAGAATTTTTTACGGAAACGGGGTACAGCCCTGAGTGCCGACTTTCAATTCCATTTAGTACTTAGTAACTACCAAAAACTTTTTTTGTATTCCTTAACTTATTATTTTCCGACCCAGCCTAGTGTACATATCTAAGCGAAATGAATTGACGTTAACGAAAAAAAAATTTTTGTTATTTTTTGATATTTTTTGATTTGATCATCAACGAAAAAAAAAATTTTCTGATAATTATTGAAACGAAATATTTTTTTGATAATTAACAAAACGAATTATTTCGTTTATATCGTTGTGCAGCCAAAGAGAATATATCAACAAGAGCCGTCACTCGTTATAAATGCAAGGAAAAAGATGGATGCCGTTTTCTTTCAGGGTTTCGGTAATTTTGTTTTCCTCAGTTTTGTAAATTCGACAGCTGGTAAATTTTTGTTTCGACTCTTGTGTTATTTCAGTTCTCGTCTATTTTCTTTAACATATTTTGTTCTGATTAGACAATAATATATTTATATCGAAATTACCGAAACCCTGAAAGAAAACGGCATCCATCTTGTTCGTCAGGGTTTCGGTAATTTCGATATAAATATGTTATTGTCGAATTTACAAAACTGAGGAAAACAAAATTACCGAAACCCTGAAAGAAAACGGCATCCATCTTTTTCCTTGCATTTATAACGAGGGACGGCTCTTGTTGATATATTCTCTTTGGTGCAGCACTGAAATTTTGTTAGGGTTAAGTGGTTATCATTTAGAATCGAAAATCACCTAATATGTATATAACTGCTTTAGATAGGTATAATCCCACCCAGCATTTTATGAAATTTTTGATCATATTCGAGTCTATTTCGAGTCTTCTACGCGATTAAAACAATCATAAATGAGCTCACTTTCTGATCATAAAAGACTCTTTTGTCGGTAGAAAAATGTACCATGCCCGCGACTCCTCTTGATAAGCCTTTTATGATCAGTTTTGACTCTTTTTCGACTCATAAAACAATCATTTGCGGGTCGTTTTCTAGTCATTTTTCAGTCGTTTTCTAATCATTTTGCGATCACTTTTGACTCGTTTTCGACTCTTGCTACAATCATTTGCGGGTCGTTTTCTAGTCTTTTTTCAGTCATTTTCTATTCATTTTATGATCAGTTTCGACTCTTATTCGACTCTTGTTACAATCATTTTCTGGTCGTTTTTTTAATTTTTTTTAGTCGTATTTCCAAACATTTTCAAATCGTTTTCTTTTCGCATTTCAAATGATGGTATAAAACCACCTGGCTACCATCTTTCAAGAAAAGAACGACACCTACATATATCTTCGGTCTCCATCGTGTAAAAAATAAAATTAGGTATGATTTTAAGTAAGTTAAAGCTTTTTGATGCAACTTTGTATATGCTATACATATGTCAAAAATACTTTCACTAAATTAAAATCGTATTTAATTTTGGCATGACTACGGGCTAAAATAATTTACAAGCAGGGGAAAAATAGGCAGGCCCCTTACAAATCTTCCAGGAAAAATGTACATAAATAAATTATTTTTTTAATATTAAAGTGGTTTTGTTTAACAATGGCTCGAACTAAAAGTAGATATAGCTTTGAGAAGTAGTTTCTTTCCCTTGTTCCTAAAAATGTAGATATGTATGGTATTCTAAACTTTTTTTTTTTTTGATTGAAGGTAATGATATCTTTCCGAACACTGAAATTGTTCTCTATCGGAAAATGAAAACAAGACAAATCAGATCAAAAGTGGTTTTAGCAGCATAATACCCTTCAGCTAGTCTCGGACGGATACCGAACCTAACGTATTTTTTGTAGAGAGATTACATATCTATGTACATATGTATGTTTGTATGGATCTGTAGTGAAAACGTGTTCAACATGAATCATAGAAATTAGGCTGAAGCAAACATTTTTTCACTTATGACTATGCCCATCCACTTATTAATTGTTATCTTTGATAATTATGGTTTAGAGGCGTATCTAACAAAATATTGGGAGTTTTTATGTGACTAATCACCTCAAAAACTACCGAACAAATTTTTGTCAAATTTTGAGTTTACTTTTTAAATAATTCCTTAAGAATTCCCGCTAGATGACACTTACGTCGATATTCGGATTTCTTTTCGTTTTTTGGTACGTATGTTTCATATGTGATCCAAAAGTTTTTTACAAAAAAAATAGCTAGATGGCGCTGGAGTCGAAATAATAAAAAAAAATATTTATGGTCTGATTTTAAAAGTTTTTAAGCCAAATTCGAGCTTCTGCTAGTCTTAATATAATATAGTAAAATTTATAATAAAATTATAATAAAAGTCGAACTTCATAAGAGTACTAGCAGGACCGGCCGACGTTATTCCGTCTCACATTTTACGAGATAACTCCGAAACCAGTTCAGATATTTAAGTTAATCACATCGCTTATTGCAGCACTTATTACCACCCATATAGTACTAATATATTTTTGGCCAACTCTGGTCCACATATATAAACCCGAAATTAGTCGAGTTATCGAAATAGGGAATATATTCAATTCATTCACAAAATAAACAAACAGCCAGACAAAAATTTTAATAAATGATTTAGATTCCATTGGCTTAATGGTTCCCCATATGTAGAGAATAGAAGACAAAACAACAGTTTTTATAAATGCAGTCACTCAAATTTTACAGGAGAGACAAAAAAAGCTGCTTTTAAGCTATTGCATAGATTTTACCGCAGGATTGGCATCTAAATCAAAAAAAAAACAGAACGGATATTTGTGAAAAAAGGTTCGAAAAAGTTCGGTGTTAGCAACAGGCCGAATACATAAAATTGGATCTCTATCATAAAGTTAATGGTAAAGTTAAAGTCAAAGTTAAAGTTAAAGTCAAAGTTAAAGTTAACTTTGACTTTAACTAAAAATGGATATGTGCGTGTACGATAACATATGTACAGATATGTATTAGATACAGGCCCGTGCGCAGGAAAGGATTTTGAAATTCAAAATCCCCATCGCTGCGTACGGGCCTGGCATAAGTTGATAATATGCAATAGCTTTACCGCGGCAGTCCACGAGTGCCACACGTCCTTTTTTTTGTACAAGCCACTCTGTGGTGGGTCAAATTCAAATATCGTTTTTTTGACATTCTGATTTTTGACCAAACTGTGGTTTTGCATTTCTCCGTTACGTTATTTGGCAAAAACACCGACGATAAGTACTGTAAATATTTATGAAATTCTATTTTGTGGCGTTTTGCGCATGTGCAACTGGATCAGTAACTTAAAATTTATGTAGGTTAGGGTGGTCCTTATAATCAAATGTACAATTTTTTCCAGTCTCACCCCCTAGAAAGGTTGGCCCGCGGTCAACTATATCGCATATAATTTTTTATCCCGATTGGAGATGGAATGAGGTGAACAAATTTCCTATGGTGTACAAAAATTTTCCATTTAGCTGCGCCAAACGAAAACTGAAATTATGACAGTAGTAAATTTTGACGTATGGAAAAAGCACGTGCAAAAGCAGATGCTTTGTGAATCAATTTTCATTTTATGTGTGTTTTCATGCACTTATATTGCGTATTATTCGCATTATATTATATTTTAGTGTTAAATAACGCTCATATTCACCACGTTAGCTGTCAAAATTTAACATCGCTCTGTCCAAATTTGCTTTTTTAAACCGTTTGGCACACGGCCTTAGATAAAAATAAAAATCGTTTTAATTTTTTGAGTCTCCATATGGTAATCTGAACTTTTGGCCCCAATGCGACACGCATTAATCGGGTCCCGTACGATATGTCGAAAAAAAGGGTCTGGTACGATATGTCGAAAAAAAAGAAGTCGAAACTAAAAATGTCGAAAAAAAAATGTGGAAAAAAAATTTGCCGAAAACACAAAAGGTCGAAAAAAAAAATGTCTCGAAAAAAAATGTCGAATGAAAAAATGTCGAAAAAAAATATATAAGATGTTTCTACATCTTATATATTAATGTTGAGTATTATTTTTCTAGTGTTTTGCAATAGCTCTTGCAAGCAAATATAAAACCTGACGGTAAAGTTACAAGCACAAACTCCTAAGCTCTTCTCAATATAATTAACAACAACCTCTCAGAAACGAATCTCCGGTTTAAAGATGTCAGAAAAATTTTGATTTTTGGCGACTTTTATAGTCACGTAAATATTTGATGTATCGATACATCGATGTTTCTATAAAAATTGTGAAATTTTGAACGTTTAACCGTTATTTCGGTTTCTCACTTGTCCAAAAACAAAAGTAAATTGGACCAACATCTTTTCCTTGTTCAAAAATATGCACGTAATTAGAAAAATATACACATATTAGAAAACTAACCAAGTCGAAGCATCGATGTACATATATAGCGAAACAAATGTACATAGACTTTGCATCAAAGACACATCGATTTATTTTTGCCATTGGTGACTCCAGCATAGTTTAGCTCAGTAAGATAACGGTAACTTTCTCGAAATGATCATTACCAAATGATTAGTGTTATGCTTTTAATAAGTACAAATCATAAGTCATTTTCAATCTTAATTTTTACTTGTGCAGTTTGTAGCCCGAAAATGTCTGAGAATATTTCTGTTGTTACCTCTAACAAGGGGAAAATGTGAATAGGCTTTGTATTGGAAAATGGTTGAAAAGTTCTTGGTAAGAGGAGAGGTAAGGAAGTGATAAATAATTGTATACTGTCATAAAACACGTTGTTAAACTCAAATTTCCGAAATTTTACATTAAGCATCCAAATTTCGACCTTTTTCGGTCATTTGCATTTTTTCGACATTTTTTTTTTCGGTCAAAAATCTCTTCGGTATTTTAAAATTTTTTTAAATTCGGTCTTGGAAATTCGACATTTTTTTTCGACATATCGTACGGGACCCCGAAAAAAAATGTCGAATTTCCAAGACCGAATTTAAAAAAATTTTAAAATACCGAAGAGATTTTTGACCGAAAAAAAAATGTCGAAAAAATGCAAATGACCGAAAAAGGTCGAAATTTGGATGCTTAATGGGGTCTGGTACGATATGTCGAAAAAAAAGAAGTCGAAACTAAAAATGTCGAAAAAAAAATGTCGAAAAAAAATTTGCCGAAAACACAAAAGGTCGAAAAAAAAAAATGTCTCGAAAAAAAATGTCGAATGAAAAAATGTCGAAAAAAAAATATATAAGATGTAGAAACAATGTAATGAATGATGTGTAAAATTCGCGCGAATTTAACACATCATTCATTACATGGTTTCTACATCTTATATATTAATGTTGAGTATTATTTTTCTAGTATTTTGCAATAGCTCTTGCAAGCAAATATAAAACCTGACGGTAAAGTTACAAGCACAAACTCTTAAGCTCTTCTCAATATAATTAACAACAACCTCTCAGAAACGAATCTCCGGTTTAAAGATGTCAGAAAAATTTTGATTTTTGGCGACTTTTATAGTCACGTAAATATTTAATGTATCGATACATCGATGTTTCTATAAAAATTGTGAAATTTTGAACGTTTAAACGTTATTTCGGTTTCTCACTTGTCCAAAAACAAAAGTAAATTGGACCAACATCTTTTCCTTGTTCAAAAATATGCACGTAATTAGAAAAATATACACATATTAGAAAACTAGCCAAGTCTAAGCATCGATGTACATATATAGCGAAACAAATGTACATAGACTTTGCATCAAAGACCCATCGATGTATTTTTGCCATTGGTGACTCCAGCATAGTTTAGCTCAATAAGATAACGGTAACTTTCTCGAAATGATCATTACCAAATGATTAGTGTTATGCTTTTAATAAGTACAAATCATAAAGGGTCAGTTACATAAAGCTTTATTTTGACTTTACCTCAAACTTTGACTTTGACAGAAAAGTTAAGTATACATATTTAAACGAAGCATGGCAAATTGGAGACCTCAAAGTTGAAGCAAGGTTAAAATTTGGCAAACTCTCAAATTTTGCTTGCTTTGACAATCAGATGTTGATGACTTTGCTTTAATTAATGAATAAAAAGTTGGAGGAAATAATAATTATTTCATTTTTTCTCTATTAAATTAATAAATTAACCAAAACACTCTGAATGCAAAGAAATAAATAACGATAACAAATGTATAAAAGAGAAACGTCAAGGCATTCATTGTAGCATACCTCTGAGGTTGGACGCAAAGTTTTGAGGTAGCAAATGTCAGGCGAGGTTAACAAAGCTTTATGTATTCGACCCTTAAGTCATTCTCAATCTTAATTTTTACATGTGCAGTTTGTAGCCCGAAAATGTCTGAGAATATTTCTGTTGTTACCTCTAACAAGGGGAAAATTTGAATAGGCTTTGTATTGGAAAATGGTTGAAAAGTTCTTGGTAAGAAGTGATAAATAATTGTATACTGTCATAAAACACGTTGTTAAACTCAAATTTCTGAAGTTTTACATTAAGCATCCAAATTTCGACCTTTTTCGGTCATTTGCACTTTTTCGACATTTTTTTTTCGGTCAAAAATCTCTTCGGTATTTTAAAATTTTTTTAAATTCGGTCTTGGAAATTCGACATTTTTTTTCGACATATCGTACGGGACCCATGTGAAACTTCGGAAATTTGAGTTTAACAACGTGTTTTATGACAGCATACAATTATTTATCACTTCCTTACCTCTTACCAAGAACTTTTCAACCATTTTCCAATACAAAGTCTATTAAAATTTTCCCTTGTTAGAGGTAACAACAGAAATATTCGGGTCCCGTACGATATGTCGAAAAAAAAATGTCGAATTTCCAAGACCGAATTTAAAAAAATTTTAAAATACCGAAGAGATTTTTGACCGAAAAAAAAAATGTCGAAAAAATGCAAATGACCGAAAAAGGTCGAAATTTGGATGCTTAATGTAAAACTTCGGAAATTTGAGTTTAACAACGTGTTTTATGACAGTATACAATTATTTATCACTTCCTTACCTCTTACCAAGAACTTTTCAACCATTTTCCAATACAAAGCCTATTAAAATTTACCCCTTGTTAGAGGTAACAACAGAAATATTCTCAGACATTTTCGGGCTACAAACTGCACATGTAAAAATTAAGATTGAGAATGACTTATGATTTGTACTTATTAAAAGCATAACACTAATCATTTGGTAATGATCATTTCGAGAAAGTTACCGTCATCTTATTGAGCTAAACTATGCTGGAGTCACCAATGGCAAAAATACATCGATGGGTCTTTGATGCAAAGTCTATGTACATTTGTTTCGCTATATATGTACATCGATGCTTCGACTTGGTTAGAAGTTTTCTAATATGTGTATATTTTTCTTATTACGTGCATATTTTTGAACAAGGAAAAGATGTTGGTCCAGTTTACTTTTGTTTTTGTGAGAAACCAAAATAACGTTTAAACGTTCAAAACTTCACAATTTTTATAGAAACATCGATACATCAAGTATTTACGTGACTATAAAAGTCGCCAAAAATCAAAATTTTTCTGACTTCTTTAAACCGGAGATTCGTTTCTGAGAGGTTGTTGTTAATTATATTGAGAAGAGCTTAAGAGTTTGTGCTTGTAACTTTACCGTCAGGTTTTATATTTGCTTGCAAGAGCTATTGCAAAACACTAGAAAAATAATACTCAACATTAATATATAAGATGTAGAAACAATGTAATGAATGATGTGTTAAATTCGCGCGAATTTTACACATCATTCATTACATTGTTTCTGGGTCTGGTACGATATGTCGAAAAAAAAGAAGTCGAAACTAAAAATGTCGAAAAAAAAATGTCGAAAAAAAATTTGTCGAAAACACAAAAGGTCGAAAAAAAATGTCTCGAAAAAAAATGTCGAATGAAAAAATGTCGAAAAAAAAATATATAAGATGTAGAAACAATGTAATGAATGATGTGTAAAATTCGCGCGAATTTAACACATCATTCATTACATTGTTTCTACATCTTATATATTAATGTTGAGTATTATTTTTCTAGTGTTTTGCAATAGCTCTTGCAAGCAAATATAAAACCTGACGGTAAAGTTATAAGCACAAACTCTTAAGCTCTTCTCAATATAATTAACAAAAACATCTCAGAAACGAATCTCCGGTTTAAAGATGTCAGAAAAATTTTGATTTTTGGCGACTTTTATAGTCACGTAAATATTTGATGTATCGATGTTTCTATAAAAATTGCGAAATTTTGAACGTTTAAACGTTATTTCGGTTTCTCACTTGTCAAAAAACAAAAGTAAATTGGACCAACATCTTTTCCTTGTTCAAAAATATGCACGTAATTAGAAAAATATACACATATTACAAAACTAACCAAGTCGAAGCATCGATATACATATATAGCGAAACAAATGTACATATACTTCGCATCAAAGACACATCGATTTATTTTTGCCATTGGTGACTCCAGCATAGTTTAGCTCAATAACATAACGGGACCTTTCTCGAAATGATCATTACCAAATGATTAGTGTTATGCTTTTAATAAGTACAAATCATAAGTCATTCTCAATCTTAATTTTTACATGTGCAGTTTGTAGCCCGAAAATGTCTGAGAATATTTCTGTTGTTACCTCTAACAAGGGGAAAATTTGAATAGACTTTGTATTGGAAAAAGGTTGAAAAGTTCTTGGTAAGAGGTAAGGAAGTGATAAATAATTATATACTGTCATAAAACACGTTGTTAAACTCAAGTTTCCGAAGTTTTACATTAAGCATCCAAATTTCGACCTTTTTCGGTCATTTGCATTTTTTCGACATTTTTTTTTTCGGTCAAAAATCTCTTCGGTATTTTAAAATTTTTTTAAATTCGGTCTTGGAAATTCGACATTTTTTTTTTCGACATATCGTACGGGACCCATTGTTTCTACATCTTATATATTTTTTTTCGACATTTTTTCATTCGACATTTTTTTTCGAGACATTTTTTTTTTCGACCTTTTGTGTTTTCGGCAAATTTTTTTTCCACATTTTTTTTTCGACATTTTTAGTTTCGACTTCTTTTTTTTCGACATATCGTACCAGACCCAAATATTCTCAGACATTTTCGGGCTACAAACTGCACATGTAAAAATTAAGATTGAGAATGACTTATGATTTGTACTTATTAAAAGCATAACACTAATCATTTGGTAATGATCATTTCGAGAAAGTTACCGTTATCTTATTGAGCTAAACTATGCTGGAGTCACCAATGGCAAAAATAAATGTGTATTTGATGCAAAGTCTATGTACATTTGTTTCGCTATATATGTACATCGATGCTTCGACTTGGTTAGTTTTCTAATATGTGTATATTTTTCTAATTACGTGCATATTTTTGAACAAGGAAAAGATGTTGGTCCAATTTACTTTTGTTTTTGGACAAGTGAGAAACGGAAATAACGTTTAAACGTTCAAAACTTCACAATTTTTATAGAAACATCGATACATCAAATATTTACGTGACTATAAAAGTCGCCAAAAATCAAAATTTTTCTGACATCCTTAAACCGCAGATTCGTTTCTGAGAGGTTGTTGTTAATTATATTGAGAAGAGCTTAAGAGTTTGTGCTTGTAACTTTACCGTCAGGTTTTATATTTGCTTGCAAGAGCTATTGCAAAACACTAGAAAAATAATACTCAACATTAATATATAAGATGTAGAAACAATGTAATGAATGATGTGTTAAATTCGCGCGGATTTTACACATCATTCATTACATTGTTTCTACATCTTATATTTTTTTTTCGACATTTTTTCATTCGACATTTTTTTTCGAGACATTTTTTTCGACCTTTTGTTTTCGGCAAATTTTTTTTCGACATTTTTAGTTTCGACTTCTTTTTTTTCGACATATCGTACCAGACCCGCATTAATCGTTTCCAATCGCGACCAAAATTATGTTATCTTCGGTTATATTAAAATCGATCTACAAATAAGGATCAACCTAATGTAGGTACTAACATAATGCCAGCTTGTATAATATGTAGGTATGTATGTATTAGTGTCCGACCGAAGCTGGAATTTTAGGCCGAAACCGCAGCCAAATATTCGGCATAATCCTATGTTCGGCCGAAAACCGAAGCCGAAGCCGAATACGAAAACAATATAACATACATACCCAAGTCTAAGATTTTTTTTATCTCAACAATTAATTTTTTTGTTTCTTGAATAAACAAAACACCTTACAAAAAAGGGTCTGGTACGATATGTCGAAAAAAAAGAAGTCGAAACTAAAAATGTCGAAAAAAAAATGTCGAAAAAAAATTTGCCGAAAACACAAAAGGTCGAAAAAAATATGTCTCGAAAAAAAATGTCGAATGAAAAAATGTCGAAAAAAAAATATATAAGATGTAGAAACATTGTAATGAATGATGTGTAAAATTCGCGTGAATTTAACACATCATTCATTACATTGTTTCTACATCTTATATATTAATGTTGAGTATTATTTTTCTAGTGTTTTGCAATAGCTCTTGCAAGCAAATATAAAACCTGGCGGTAAAGTTACAAGCACAAACTCTTAAGCTCTTCTCAGTATAATTAACAACAACCTCTCAGAAACGAATCTCCGGCTTAAAGATGTCAGAAAAATGTTGATTTTTGGCGACTTTTATAGTCACGTAAATATTTGATGTATCGATGTTTCTATAAAATTTGTGAAGTTTTGAACGTTTAAACGTTATTTCGGTTTCTCACTTGTCCAAAAACAAAAGTAAATTGGACCAACATCTTTTCCTTGTTCAAAAATATGCACGTAATTAGAAAAATATACACATATTAGAAAACTAACCAAGTCGAAGCATCGATGTACATATATAGCGAAACAAATGTACATAGACTTTGCATCAAAGACACATCGATTTATTTTTGCCATTGGTGACTCCAGCATAGTTTAGCTCAATAAGATAACGGTAACTTTCTAGAAATGATCATTACCAAATGATTAGTGTTATGCTTTTAATAAGTACAAATCATAAGTCATTCTCAATCTTAATTTTTACATGTGCAGTTTGTAGCCCGAAAATGTCTGAGAATATTTCTGTTGTTACCTCTAACAAGGGGAAAATCTGAATAGACTTTGTATTGGAAAATGGTTGAAAAGTTCTTGGTAAGAGGTAAGGAAGTGATAAATAATTGTATACTATCATAAAACACGTTGTTAAACTCAAATTTCCGAAGTTTTACATTAAGCATCCAAATTTCGACCTTTTTCGGTCATTTGCATTTTTTCGACATTTTTTTTTTCGGTCAAAAATCTCTTCGGTATTTTAAAATTTTTTTAAATTCGGTCTTGGAAATTCGACATTTTTTTTTTCGACATATCGTACGGGACCCTACAAAAAACATACATAAGGGGTCTTCTATCTAAAGTTTTTCATAAAAAACACAGGGAATTCATACAGTATTGTCAATTTTTTTTTTCAAGCAACATAAAAAAAACCAAAAACTCACACAAAAAAATTAAAGAGATGAGCAAAAAAACAATGTGAATAAAGTCCATTACTCAAAATTAAAAATCTTTATGTTATACGGAAAAAAACGCGTTTATCTGCACTTTCCCCTCAAGGGATTTGATCGTCTATCGGCCTATAATTGACCGCTGAACTAAATAATCGCTCGCTTGCCACACTCGTTGGAGGAGCAACCTTTTTTACATTAAAAAATTGTAGGAATGCCAATAATGGAATATATTAACACTGCGAAGAACATGTGTTTGATCTAAGGCTTAGATTCTAAGCATTCGCTTAATTCCACTTAAACACTTGTATTACCCTACGCTTGCGTGTGCAATCTTTTGCTACTTGAAACGAATGGATTCACATACATACTTGCATATTAAATAATTAGCATCATAGGCCCGTTCAATAACAAAAAAATATTACTGGAAGTAACGATTTTTAAAAATTCCTAAAATCCAGTAAATTTTTGTTTGTTATTGGACAGAATTATGTTCGGCCTCGATTATTCGACCTTTTCTGCCGAAGGCCCAAACCGAAGCCGAATAAAAAATAGCAGCCGAACAGGCCGAATACCGATGATGGGCTGAACATTCGGTCGGACACTAGTATGTACAAATATTCAGCAGCATCTCTCCAGTAAAATTGCGAACCAGTGGGGTATATTTTTGAAAGAAAGCTTTTATTTGTTGACTTTAGGTTGTTAAAAGCCTCAGATGGTTGCATGGAAAGACATTTGGCTGACTAATTCAGCCTAAGCCTTATCCCGTGGTAAAGTAGTACGCAACTAGTTGGCTTAACTGTAGGGTTACTTCTTTGATCATAGACTTACATACATACATACATGCATAAATGAACAGGTAATGTGAGAATTCATACATAAGTGGGATCAACAACCTTAAAAAGTCGTAAAGAATGCAAAACGAAACACTATAGTCTTGTCAAAATTCATATGTAAGTATGTATGTACATATGTACGGATATCTATCTACATGAATAAATCGAATAAAGAAATTTAAACGAAAAACATGGAGGGAATTTAGATTTACCTACCAGTAACTAGTATATTAACTGTTTAATCAAAAATAACACTACTCGACAAAAAAAATCTCCAAAAACGAAAGTACATTTTCTTAACGTAAAATCTAGTTTCCGAGATATCGGTGAAAATATGAAAATTCCCAATTTTGCAAAGCACTACTTCATATATGTAGGTACGTAAAAAATTTGTATTTTTCATTTTTTCGATTTAAACTGTTGAATTACACATTATACTAATTCCCATAAACATTTTTTGCCTTCATCTCTATAAGTATCTTCAGTAGTTTGGCCACTATGCCAAAAAATGTTGAGAAAAAAACGAAATATTTTCCACAATTTCTGATTTAACTGAATTGGACGAAAAAAGTAAGCCCTCCTATGTCGTAGGAAATTTAATTAAGGGGCGAGTCTCTGTTTGATTACCTCTTAACAACCAACCTGGTGATTTGCAACGTGGGTAATGAGCCTACTTTTATCACTAAGACCCGCAGGGAGGTCATAGACCTCACTATCTGTAGTGAAGGCGCAGGAAAATAGCTTCTTCACTTGGTACGGTTGAGTTATCACGTTATGTCACAAGGGGAACACCCCAGGGTGGTGTTCTTTCCCCGCTTTTATGGAACCTCACAGTCAACTCGTTGCTACGTGACACAAGCTGGGGGGGGGGGGGGAAGATAGTGGCATACGCAGACGATTTAGTTATTGCATTCAGAGGCAAGTTCCCACAAACTCTGTGTGACCTGATGAAAGTAGCACTGCGAGAAGTTTCGACGTGGTCCTCTCGCTGCGGACTTAGTATCAACCCGGGGAAGGTGGAACTTGTCCTCTTCATCAACCGGTGATACCGCCACTAAGCCTACCAGAACTAGATGGCACGCGCCTGGGCTTGTCGGATAAGGCCAAGTTTTTAGGCATAGTTCTGGACAGGAAATTGAATTGGAAGGAGAATGTTCTTCAGCGCCAGAAGAAAGCTTGCATCGCTCTTTACACATGCAAAAGAGCCATTGGCAAAAAATGGGGGCTCAGCCCTAGAGTATGCAGTTGGATCTACACGGCCATCAGTCGCCCAATCATGCTGTATGGAGTCGTCGTATGGTGGCCTGCGCTGAGCAAGGCAACATACCTGAATCTGTTGCGGAAAGTCCATAGATCCAATATGATCTGTATAAGCGGTGCGCTAAGGACAACGCCAAACGAATCCCTCCAGGTCATTCTGGGCATTTTGCCACTTGATCTGGAAGGGTTTCGGTCAGCGGCGGCATCAGCTCTGCGCCTAAGAGAAACCTCCAGTTGGGCTGCGGGTACTATTGGACACTCCAGTATTCTGGAATCTTACAGCTTTCTCCCTCTAAGCATAGATCGTTGTGCGACCACTACAGTCGGGGATAGCTGTTTCAAAATAAACATTCCCAGCAGAGAAGACTGGGAGAGGACGGATTGATTGGTGTCCCGAAACAAATGGTGGCACTTCCATATACACCGACAGCTCGAAGTTGGACGGCAGAGTTGGAGGAGGGGTTTATTCAAGGGATTTGTAGCTTGAGCTCTCCTGATCATTGTAGCGTCTTCCAGGCGGAAGTCTCGGCAATCCTGGACGCCGCAGCCTGGTTAAGCAAACGTGTTATCGGAGAAGATATCGCTATTTTCAGCGATAGCCAAGCGGCCATCAAATCCCTTGGCTCATACACGTTCAACTCTGAATTGACGCTCAGCTGTCGTCGATCTCTTCAGGAGATGGCCCAACAGAACCGTGTAAACCTCATATGGGTCCTGGGACATAGGGACATTGAGGGAAACTGTAAGGCAGACGAGCTTGCCAGGCAGGGCACGACCAAGCAGGTTCTTCAGGATAAAGAGCGCTTAGGTATGCCGTTTGCCACATGCAAACTAATGCTGAAGGAGCACCCACTCCGTCAAGACAACGAAAGATGGCTGCAATCCCCAGGGTGTCGGATATCGAAACAAACCTGGCCAAAATGGGATCTTAAAAGGTCTAGACGCATTTATGCCCTAACTAGGAGGGAAATCTGTATATTGATAGGGGTATTAACCGGTCACTGCCTCATTGGTAGGCATGCAGAAAGGCTAGGTGTGCCCTACCGACGATGCTGCAGGAGTTGCAAAGATGATGAGGAGGAGGAAACAGTGGAGCACCTCATCTGCAACTGTCCAGCTTTAAGCGGCGCAAGAACGCGCTTTTTGGGAGTTCCGTTCCTGGATAGCCTAAGCCAGATCGCGGAACTGGACATAAAGGACTTGATGGGCTTCATAAAGTCATCTAAGTGGTTCGAGGAGGAGTAATGGTGTCGGTTTAGGAGTGTCAGTCCCGGGATTCTGCTATGTGGAAAACCCAACAACTCAGGGATTTTCCATATGGCTGGGTCCCGGGACTGACTTTCCTTGTGGTGGTGGTATCACAACGGGCCTTTCAAAACTGGCCTAAGTGTGCCTCTGCGGCAGCCACTTGAACCTAACCTAACCTAATTAAGAAAATTTCAAGCATAGATACTAGTACAACATTGTGATGTGCCCTTGACTTTATAAAGTCTGTTATGTCATGCATAATTTCTATGTGAAATTTTCTGCTGATTTCGAAGATGTAATCATTTGGTTTAAAAATAGAATAGTTTTCGAGATATTTTGAAATTCAAGTTTTTGAGATAAGTTAAAATTATGTATATTAAAATTTTTTTAAAAAGTATGTAGATAGTTTTCACCTTTTTGTAACATTTTGTGCTTCTCGAAGAAGGAACCCACAAAAATCGCCTATGATTGAAAAGAATTGAAAATTTAGATTAAAAAAAACATTCGTTGTTGTTGTTGTTGTAACGAGGTGTAGCCCTGCCTAAATGTCAGACAGGGTCACCTCGAGTGTATTGCTCTTGGCCGGGTCGATATAAGAAAACGGCCCGGGTCGTTTCGGCACGATGGGTACAGCACAAGTACTGGTACCGTTCTCGTAGATCCGGCAATACAAGAAACTAAACTAGCCGTGCAGGCTATGTAGGTCATTTAGCGTTACCCAGGGTGCACCAACTGGGAGGCGACCTACTTTTACACCCCAATAATAACTCAACACCTTGACGTCGATTTTAATTATTTTTGCATTGGTTGAAAGAGTGATTCATCTTCTCAAAACGAAATCAAATGCCATAAAAGTCGAGAAGGTAATAGCGGAAATATTGACAGATCTGTAATCCCAGTTTTTTCATTATCTCAAAAACTGAAATTTCAAGATATCTTGAAAACTGTTTTACTTTTAAACCAATCAGCAGGAAATTCTGCATAGGAATCATCTATCAAATGACGAGAATATGGAAATTTTTGAAAATTTGTTGGGTAAAAATAGAAAATTTTTGATTTAGGTTTTTCCAAGGCAAATTCAACAAGGTAGAATTGACAACTGAAATATTTTGTTTTTGTAGGAGTTTTTCCTTCAAAAAAATTTAAACAAGCGTATTAACCCTTTCCACCCAAGCACAGTTTTTGTGTCCCATACAATTGCTTTACTGAAAAATTAGATAACATTTGCTCAGCCCAAAAAATTATCAATACCGCGAAAAATGCTAGCCCAAACAGTTCCGGAGTAACTTTATCGACCAATAAGTCTCAGTTCCTTTCTCCTAAAAGGAATGGAGAAAATTTTGGATCAGCACATTAGAGAAGAAAACTTAAAGAAACTTCCTCTATGTAAAAACCTATTTGATTACCAACACATAAAATCTACAGAGACTGCTATCCATTGCCTTACGGAAAAAATTGAAAAGACCATAGAGTCTAAAAATATAGCCCTGTGTGCATTTATCGATATATCAGGCGCTTTCGATAATACGACGTATCAGGCCATTGAGGAAGCCCAATGATTACTCAAATCAGCAAGCGGTATTGTATTTAAATGAAACAATTTGCTATTTTTTTCACACTATTAAAAAAGTTTAAAAATCTTAAACAGAACGGTTAATATTTTTTTCATTTGACGGGAAAACTCCTATAGAAAAGAGAGAGCTGTCAAGTTCACTATTACTTTGTTTAATATACTTTGGGTTTTTCTATAAGTGACATATAAAGTCAAGAGCACATAACAATGTTGTACTGACGTGCTCGTAATTAACTTACCTACAACAAAGGAGAGCTAACTTTTTTTCGTCCATAGACTTTTTCTGATGTTAAAGTGGTTAAATCTGAATTTTGTAAAAAATTTCTCTTTTTTTTTCAAAATTTTTTGAACGATTTTTTCATAGTGCCCAGACAACTGAAGATACTTTTAGAGATAAAGGTAAAAAGTATTTATGGGAATTAGTATAATGTGTAATTCAACAGTTTTAATCGAAAAATGAAAAATAGAAATTTTTGACGTAGCTATATGAAGTATGTAGGTAGGGTTTTGCAAAAATTAGAATTTTCATATTTTCACCGATATCTCGGAAACAAAATCTTCCACAGGAAAATGAAAGAGATACTCGGAATCAGGAGAAAATTTTACTTTAGGTAAGGTCTTTTTTATTCTTGGAAACTAAAGTTGATCAAAATTTGTTGAGTAGTGTAATTATTAATTTTTTTAAATTCAACATTGTATTTAAGTAGTTCTTGGAACACATCATCACAATTATGTTTCCTACGAACTTCTTATCTCTTTTCATTTCAGGAATAGATACTCGTCATTGGAATTGAGAAGGAACTCAAACTGGGCTTGGAATAAACCTATTCCTTATCAAATACCTAGAGCTAAGAGCTGTATTTCATAAGCCTACGATTAAATTATGTATGCCGCCATTTTCAATCCAATATAATCATGTTCTAATACGTATCAAGGCTACCGAAATTGCGCATTTCGGACCATATCTGGTCCGATAAATTTATTTTGGCCGTTGGGCTCCTAAATAAAATTTTGGGCCATTTTGTAAGCGGACACAATTTGTTTATGTAGCACCCACAAATTGCTACATCTGCTCAGTGTAAAGTTTTTTTAATGTTAATGAAACACAGAAATACTTATGTACCTAAGTAAGTTCATGTATATGTTGAAAACATATTAAAAAATATCAATAGTAAGAAAATAAATTCATTTCATGGTGATTGTTGACAAAAAAATAGTTTTTTCGGATTTTGGCCGTTTTGGTCAGTAATTTGGGGCGAAAGTTTGGTTTAGTGGCAACCCTGATAGGTATCTGTTTCTTAATGTACTCGATTTAATAAATGCATTGTTCGCTGTAGTTTCATATTAACAATTTCAATCAGTTTTCAGTCTTTAATTATAATGAATAATTATTCATAGGTGGGGTAATTGTAAAGTTGGTTTTGCTGCATTTAATTACTAAGTAAGACTTTAAATTGCTTTACGATTAGGGTTTACATATTTGTTTACTTTTAGCGCATATACATATGTATCTATATATACATTTTACTATACATAGACATGCTTGTATTTTTGTATACTTAGTTGCATGTTAGAGTGTAACGACAGTAGAACCCTGCAGTTTACGAACAGAAAGTCTACGGGGCGACTAGACCCGCAAAAAGAAAGCAATTTTACTGAGCAGTCGGTTATGATGCTAAATATTTAGCGATTTTGATGCAATTTGATTTCGTGACTTAAAAAACACATTTTCATTAAAAAAATAGTTTACCAATGGGTTAATAGACCCATAGGTTATCGATTAAGACACTGGTCGGGTACTATTTTAGCGCAGATATGACGATTTTGCTGAAAATACATAGTTTGATGTCACAATGAAAACAAAAAATTTGGGTCACTAATGGTTAAAAAATGACCACTAATGAGGTTGCTATGTTTCTCTAGGTGAAACGAACCAAAATTTATATGTGATATCTTCGACTATGGTATTACATATCGACTTTAGGTATTAGATAAAAAGAAAAAAAAATATATTTTTTTGTCGCCATAGGGCCACTGGAACATTGAGGACAATGTGACACGCCTTCCTCTGAATAAAACTGTCCAAGACTTAGGGAATGTCTTATATACTCACAAATGAATAATTTGAGGGGACGGTACAGTCTATAAAGTTCGACCTTAATCTCCGCGGGAGTATATGACCCTAAATTATGATTGTTATCTATACAATGTATAGTATACATAAATCGCACACCTAGATCTAAAGGGCGCTAACTCAAAATTCAATGCGTACCGATATGTATATTGTGATTTTTTTTAGTTTATCGCTGTTTGTATCTAGGTGTGCGATATATAAAATTGTAAAAAAAAGTTTCCTTACCGCAAGTAAAAAATGTCTTATTTCAAGGAAAATTTTCGCTTATTTGGCTCAAAAGACTGGCTTTCTTAACATAAGTAAAATATTTCCCCCAGTTTAAGGAAACCCTTTTCCTTACTTTAATTAAGTAATTATTTCTTTGTCCTTAGGAAAATTTTACTTGTAAGCAGGAAATCTCTTACTTGTATTGAGGAAACTAGGGTGTTCTGAGTTCGATTCTCGGTGAAGTCAATATAATTTTTTTTTATTTTTATTTTTTTTTTTTTTTCAAAGTCAAGGAAAAAGTAATCGTATACTTTATGTTGGCAGCATCTCATTACAGCTTTGTTCTAAATGACACTTTCTCAAGTTGAATTGTTGCCTCCACCTAGAATCGAGCTCACACTGCTTTGCCTGCTGAACGGACGTGTTTACCATTAGGCCATCTAACAGGCCCACTTAAATAAGAGCGCTCGGCGTATAACTTTTTTTCGCCAACGGCAGGCAACACGCGACATACTCAATTGAAAGCACAAAATTGCTTTAAATTATCTCTTGTTTTTCCCCCCATTTTTCACTTCACCTTGTAACGCGCTGTCAAAACTTAAAAATCCAATTGCTCAGCGTTGACGCCGCGCTGTTTGTGTTAGGCCCATACAAATTGTATGGACATGAGGATTTTTGACAGCTGTATTGAGAAAATTGAGTTCTTAAAGCTAAGGACAACATTAACATAAATTGAGGAAAAGTCTTTAAATTCAGAATATTTGTCCTTATATTAATATTATATATTAAGTAAATCGAAGTAACGAAACTGGTTCGTTGTTTCAAGGAAATGCTTTTTTCTGAGTGTATGTTTGATATAGAATCAACAACTCTGTTGCAAAAAATTAACGCGCTATGTGGCGCTGGAGTCTTTTTTTAAGTTTCACAAAATCGCGGGCATATGTAGGTAGTTATCTTGTAAAAAAGTAATAGTTCTTATCATAAAACCATATTTTTTCATAGAACATTGTACAATCACGTAGTTTGGATAGGTAAATATAAATTGACAACCAGATGACCGCGATTCCATCTGTGAAACTTGCATAAACGGACTATAAACATGATTTTCTAAATTGTTTCGACTCCAGCGTCACGTAGCGGGTTTTTAACCGAATCGGATCATAAAAACGGATTTTTCAAATATAGTACCATTTAGCGGGGAGAATTTAGCCAGTATAGAGAGTACTTATCCAAAGACAAAACTTTAAAGATTTAGAAAAAGAGCCTTTTCGCCACACATTGCAATTTCATAAAGATATTCGATCCTCGAACTAACAGCTAGTTATACAATGATCCGTGCCTATTACTTATAACTTTTTTTTGTTCAATTTAATTTTATATTTGTGTTCAAAAGGTCAATGCGGCAGTGCTGATTAGTGTTTTCATGTACGACTATGTGCACATAGTTTAAATGAGTGATGTCAATTTCATTTTTCTTCGGAAACTAGAGATAGCTAATCGTAGTCAGACGATTATCTGAGAACAACTTCAATCTAATTTACAATCTACAATTTGCGTGTTTGAAGATTTTCTAAAAAAAAACTTTCGAATTGCATCGTAGGCTGGAAACTAGAAGGAGCGGGTCATGCAAACTATGAGGATCGTATATTGTGAACCCCTGTGGGTTAGGGGTTTGGAATATGCCCGAGGTAGGCATACCGGTCGTAAGAGGCGACTAAAATGCACATAGGTAATGACGTGTAGGCTCGTTGGTTGATCTACGGAGTGGTGCCTTTCACCACTAATTACACGTCCTCTTCTTCCTTACAGATGGAGGGATGACATGACCTAGAAGGTTTCACTGGTCATGCCAAATCGCTCACACCACTGTCGGGCAGTAGCGCAAGGGAGTACCGGAGCGTACCGGGTTCATATCCGGCTAAGGACAATCAATTTCGACATCACTCCCCAAAACCTTCGGGGAGTGTTTTTGTCGTTTACAACAACAACAACATCGTATTTTATGTATAGTTTAAACTAAGAAAAGTTAGCAGATTATGATTCCAAATGTTGTGGGTGTCGATGGGAATACCTTTTGGAACGGAGCGTCTTCGCCCCTTTGCATAACAGACTTTGGTATGTTATTCCCTGCGTTATGTCCATATTACGCCTCTTAACCAGCATCCCCCGAAATACAATGCAAAATTTGCGCAAAACAATGTGTATAATCAAATGATCATATATTAGAAATAAATCACATAGACCATGAAAGAGTAAACAAATTAAAGTATCTAAATGTAAACAATTTAAAAGAACCGTATATTTGAACAAATTTACAAAAAAGGCTAGGGTGATTCAAAAAAAAAATGTCGGATATTTTTTTTCGCCCTTGCCCATAAATTTTGTATAGGGAAAAATTGAATTTTTTTAAAGTGAATTTTCTTTTAATTTATGAAACTTTGAAGCAACCAAAATGGTAAGCCATGTGTGATTATCTTAACTATTAAAATAATTACAGCCATTTAAAAATAACTGAGTTTTGTACTATGGCACACACATACACAGTAACACGTATAAAATCTAGTAAATTTTGAATGGCTGTAATTATTTTAATAGTGAAGATAATCGCACATGGCTTACCATTTTGGCAGCTCCAAAGCTTCAACTTTAAGAGTATGTAAAAATATTTCGAAAAAAGTTTCACAAATTAAAAGAAAATTCACTTTGAAAAAAAAGCCCATTTTTCCATACAAAATGTATCGGAAAGGGCGAAAAAATAACCACCCCTAAGGGTTAAGTTAGAACGCTAATTTTTTGCAAGGCTTATTTTCTCATCAATACCAAAAGTTTCTTTTCGGTCAGCATACTACCACTACACCGCTGTTTCATATGGAAGCGACATTGCCAATAAAAAAAAAAATAATGAATTGCAAATCCCACACTGACCATGGTGCGAATGTCCCCGGGTGAGACCGAAAAGAAAAACATTTTTTTTTTTTTTTTCAATCACCCTTATAGAGACAGTATATAGAACAACGAACAATAAAACGAAACAAAACTGCATATGTTTCATCCTCACATTCGTCGTTGTCCTCAAGTTTTTTGGAAGCGGTATGTTTGCTGAAATATTTTTATTTCGATGAATCCAAATTGTGGCTTTTGTTTGCTTTAAAACCAAATTGCGATAGACATTCACACAATGGTCAGTGTGGGATTTGCATTTAATTATTTGGGAGTGTCGCTTCCATATGAAACAGCGGTGTAGTGGTAGTATGCTGACCGAAAAGACCTTCGCTCAAATACCTGGTCATCAAAAAGTAGTTTCCATGAAAATTAAATGGTTCCGAAAAAGTTGTGAATGATCCCAAAAACAATCCAGAAAACTTCGAAAGTAATCCCGAACGAATCCTAAAAAGGTCTCTACATGTTCTTAAATAAAACTAAGTAGACCCTGCAAAAAACTTTTTTTGGTTTCCGAATTGATTCCAAAAATACTCAAGAAATGGTTCTGAAATACATATATCCGAAATTAACTAAAAATAATACCAAAATCGTTCAGAAAATTAAGCGAGTTGATCCCGCAAAAGCCACCGAAAACGACCCCAAAAAACTACCGAAGTAATCTCAAGCTGATCATAAAAAGGTCTCTTCATGTTTTCACATAAAACTCGCCCCGGCAAATGACGTTTTTTGGTTCCAAAACTGGTCCCAAAAATTGCACGGAAACAGGCCCAAAAAATAATGCCAACATGAAGTTGAAAACAAGAACGATACCGTCCAAAAAATTCCCCGAAATGATGCCGTAAAGCGTCCAGAAAAACTCCTAAAGTAATCCCAAGCAGATCCTTAACAGATCCCTGCATGTTTTCCAATAAGACCAAGTAGTCTTCGCAAAAGTGCTTTGTTGGTTAACATTTCGGGTGAGAAAGCATTTTTTTTAATTTACAGCTAAAAATGTACGTTTAGTTTTCTAAAAGGTCTAACATTTGAACTCGCCCCTTAGTAATGTTTTAAATTCGGTTAATTGATTTGGTATAGGTGGCGTCCGTGGTGTAGCGGTTAAGTGTTCGGCCTTCTACACCAAGTCGTGGCGGTTCGATGCCCGGCAAAAGTAACATCAAAAATTATTTAGAAAAAGAATTTTTCTAAACGGGTCGCCCCTCGGCAGTTGTTTGGCAAACTCTCCGGGTGTATTTCTGCCATGAGAAGCTTCTCAGCAAAAAATTCATTTGCTTTGCAAGTGCCGTTCGGAGTCGGCAAAAAGCTGTAGGTCCCGCCAACTTGTAGGAAAACTCAAAAGCAACACACCACAAGTTGGAAAGAGGAGCTCGGCTAAAAATCTCGTTAGAGGTTATGATAACCTGTTGGTATATCGCCGCCATTAGTTATAGGTGGCGTCAGTTTAATTTCCATTCCTGATTTTTGTTTTATTTTTAAAAGATTCACTTTCCTAACTCTGCGAATAACACTATTCGACAAAAAAAAAATACAATAATGAAAGTACATTTTCTCAATGTAAAATCTTCTCCTGATTCCGATAATTACGTCCATTCTAATGTGGCAGATCTAGTTTCCGAGATATTGGTGAAAATATTAAAATTTCCAATTTTGCAAAACATTACTTCACCTAAAAAATTTGTATTTTTTATTTTTTCTATATTTTTTAAGCTCTTAAACTAATTCCCATAAACATTTCTTGCCTTCATATCTATAAGTATCTTAGTAGTTTGGCCACTATGCCAAAAAATGTTCAATAAGTTTAAAAAAAAAACCCAATTTTTTACAAAATTTCAAATTTAACCACTTTAAAATCAGAAAGAATCTATGGACGGAAAAAAGTTAGCCCTCCTATGTTGTAGGAAATTTAATTAGGAAAATTTTAAGATTACAAGTACAACGTTGTGATGTGCCCTTGACTTTATAAGCCCTGCTATATTGAAAATCCTGAATCAATAATTTTCTGTTTTTACTCAAGAAATTTTCCGAAATTTCCATATTCCAGACATTTGGTACATAATTTCTATGTAGAATTTTCTGCTGATTCCGAAAGAATAATCATTTGGTTTAAAATTAGAATAGTTTTCGAGACAATTTAAAATTTCAGTTTTTGAGATAAGCTAAAATTATATTTAAAAGTATGTAGATAGTTTTTACCTTTTTGTAACATTTTGTGCTTCTCTAAGAAGAAAACAAAAATCGTTTATGATAGCTTAATTCCAATATTCTTGATACAGCAGTTGGTCGAAAAAGAATTGAAAATTAGGATGAAAAAAAATATTCGTAATAACTCAATTAACTATTTTTGCATTGATTAATTGACGAAATCAAATGACACAAAAATCGAGAAGTTACATAATAGTGGAAATATTGACAGATCAGTAATCCCACTTCTTTCCTTATCTCAAAAACTGAATTTTCAAGACATCTTGAAAACTGTTCTACTTCTAAACCAAATGATTACATATTCGGAATCGGTAAAAAATTCTACATAGGAATCATCTATCAAATGTCTGATCTGTGACTGGAAAATGGAAGTGATATTCGGAATAAGGAGAAAATTTTACTTTAGGAATGGTCGACTTTATTCTTGGAAACTAAAGTTGATCAAAATTTGTTGATTAGTGTAATTTATACTTTTAAATTTGGCTCTTCTTACTGCTATGCAGTGAAATTATTTAATTTTGGTTTTTGTCCTGTATAAAATTCATATAATATGATTTCAGAGTTAAGTCGAAACATTATGTTTAATTTAACTCTGTGGCCTTGAGCTTGTCAAACATAATAAATGAAACATTATTTATGACTGAAAAAGGTCCCATCACAACTAAAATAGGGCGTTTTGAATCTCATGCTTCAAGCAAATCTTTAAAATAATTCCGAGATAGAGCGTTCTTCAAACTAATTCTTTGATTTGACGTTTTCGTAAAGAAGTCCCTTTGATATTTCTCATTTCGTTCAGCGGCAACACTGTTGTTGAACTTTAATTACAGCCATAATACGTTCAAACATTGTGGCATTATGTAATGTTATGAAACAGTTTATAAATAGCATTAAAAGTTCGAGGCCAAGATAGTTCATAAAAATGTGTTGTAAATATGTAATGCTTTTAACAATAAAGCAGATGACGACAAATGCGATTACTACAAATACAATTTTGAAATTGCTTAAGTGCTAGACGAAGTACATTTTTATGTAGTACTTTCTGAGTAAACTTTTTGAAACAGGTTTACTTAAGTAGATGTGTATGAATGTAGTTAATTGAAGCATCATCGGGAATAACGTTGTAAGTGACAGAATCAAAACTGTTCAGGAAGGCAAACAAATTTTTATTCTCGAGAACGTTTATCCACCTAATTATATAGGGTCCTGTTAAGAATTACGTCGGACCTCTAAACTCGATAAATATCACTAAAGTTATCAGAATTCAGTAGATAATTTCGATAAATTTGATGATTTCAATCGAGTTTCCCGTTTGTCGGAATGGCTAATAGGATCACAATTTCGGCAAATTTAGTGCTTGACCCATGTGGGAGAGCTATTTCAAAGGGAATATGTAAAAACCCCGATTTTTTTAAAAAATGGTATTTACAACGTTATTCCCGATGATGCTTCAATTATAATTTTATGTAAAATCTAATCTTGGCTTGCGTCATTTATTGACGCTTAACCGCCTAGGCGATTTTAGCCGTTTCGTATCAAAGCACGCCTTTTTAGCGATTTTCGATACTCGCCGTTGACATCACGGGAAGGGCCATAAATCTTCCGGAGAACTTTTCTCTCAAATACTCCAAGGGCCATCTAATCTTCTCATGACACTGTCCATGATTACGAGCCGTACAGCAGAACTGGTATGATGAGAGACTTATAGAACGTGATCTTTGTTTGTCGAGAGAGGACTTTACTTCTCAATTACCTACTTAGTCCAAAGTAACACTTGTTGGCAAGAGTGATTTTCCGTTATAATCTCTGTTATAATGAACATAAGCGTGGCTATAATGACAACGTTGGGCTAGAATAACTACTCAAATAGATGAAGAAATGATTTTATTTTCTTTATTTTTTTTTTATTTTTTATTTTATTTATTTTATTATTTTATTTATTTAATTTTTTTTTTTCATAAATTTTATTTATTTCATTATTTTATTTTTTCATTTTATTTGGTTTTGTTTTATTTTATTTTATTTTATCTTCGTTTCCATTTTTTATACCCAGCTGTACTTGTACACAGGGTATTATAACTTTGTTAGGATAACGGTTGGTTGTACAGGTATAAAGGAATCGAGATAGATATAGACTTCCATATATCAATATGATCAGGATCGAAAAAAAATTTGATTGAGCCATGTCCGTCCGTCTGTCCGTCCGTCCGTCCGTCTGTCCGTTAACACGATAACTTGAGCAAATAATGAGATATCTTCACCAAATTTGGCATGCGTACTTATTTGGGTTCAGAATAGATTGCTATTGAAAATGGGTAAAATCGGACCATAACCACGCCCCTTTTTCGATATCGAAAATTTCGAAAAACGTATAAAATGGGTTAATTCAATATTAGAAGCAGCTACAATGATAACATTTGCAATATGTATTGATTTAGATGTTCTAAGGCCGATTTTATAAAAATTTTTGAAAAGGGGGCGTGGTACCGCCCACGTATATTTGAAGAAATTTTAAAATTTTGACTCTTAATAACTTCAGAACAGTTTATGCTAGTATAACGAAATTTCGTAGAGGACATACTATTGTTGTGGTAAATTCAGCTATAGAAAATAAACGAAATCGCTTCGCGACCACGCCTACTTTTTCATAAAAGTTATATTGAAAGGAGGTGGAAATATTGAAAAGTCCATATCTAACTGATTTCGCTATAATAATATAATTTGGTACATACATCAACTTTCATATTCTTTACATAATTTTTTCAAAATTTTGGAAAGTGGGCGTGGCACCGCCCACTTATGAGTCAAGCAATTTTTAAATTCGACTGCTAACAACTTCAGAACGGTGTGAGATAGATTTACGAAACTAGGTACCAGGCATGTTATGTTTATGTAGAGTACTACCACAGAAAATAAGAAAAATCGGTGAACGATCACGCCCACTTTATGTGCACAGCTGGGTATGTAATGTTCGGTTTCACCCGAAATTAGACTTCCTTACTTGTTTCTTTTATTTTTTTCTTTCGCTCCCTCTCGCATAGCGATGGCTTTACTTCATGCCAAAGAAAATAGGTCGAGACGGCTTGAATTACAATGGAAAATCACTCTTGCACAAGAAAGTGCTACTTTGCAATGAGTTGTCAATTGATTCTAATTGATCGTTTCTTGATTGAAACATTCGTAATTTATATTACTCTCTTCTATGTATTAATAACATGTGCATCTCGTAAAACTATGCAATAACATTTTCATGATCAAATAAATTCACGTACAAGTGCCATCTCAGGTGTGATCGATATATAATTTTGTATACATGTATTGTATATTTGTGAAACTTATTCATCTGTTTTAGCGACTGTGAAGATGAATTAATTTATCGTTGATGTAAAGTTATATATTATTTTTTAACTGTTTTCGATTTATTTGGAAGATTTATGATTTACTAATATGTTAGTGCTTAAAATTAAACCAGTGATGCGGAAAACTCGAAATTTATGCGATAGATACCTATTGGAAAAATGTTCAAGACTTTCTACGGAAGTGATAAATGATGTTTACATTTTGGGATCAAATTCTTACTTTCTTAGTTCTTTTTAACACTTTTTTTTACGTGTCGGCATTTATTTGAAGAAAAATACATTTATCTAACTTTTTTAGAGTTTCGACAGAAAATAATTATAATTCAAATAGTATGCGCTAAGTAAAGTATACTCGAGGCTAAGTTGTGAAGTCATGTTTATGCTATGTAAGTATAGCCGCAGCTTTATAGTACATTTATACTGCACCAAATTTGGCGAATTTGAATGTGTCATTTCAAACCTGTTTACACTGGCAAATTTGCATTTGGCTTCACCTTCCCTGCAAGAATCTTCTACCAGAATACAAAGCCACCGAAAGAAAATGCACCACCTTGATGTTTTAAACACATGTAGAGTAATAATAAATGAAGAATCAATTTGCCGAACAGTACAATCCACAGTTCCTCAAAATAGCAACCCTGCGGGTGTTCCACAGCAAAGATTGCCCAGCAAGAACCTTAAAGCCTCATTTACACGGTTCGATTTTCTGGTCGATTTTTGTCGTTCCACTGCTTTCTACCTTCAAATACAAGGTGTGGTTGTTGTTGTTGTAACGATGTGTAGTCCTGCCCAACGCGTATTTTTCCTTAACCTAATTGTCATCAATATCTTCTAACGGGAGTCCAAGGAAACTAGCAGTTTCAATAGGATTGGACCAAAGAGAGATGGGTGTTAGAAGAGTGGGCTCAAATGAGCAAGAAAATAAGTGATTGGTATTGTGGGGGGACGAGCCGCATGCCGGACATACATTCGGCACATCAGGGTTCAGTCTAGATATGTAGGAGTTTAACCTACTACAATATCCAGAGCGTAATTGAGCCAGAGTGACCCTTGTCTCTCGAGGAAGATGACGCTCCTCTTCAGAAATGCCAGGTGTTGCGGCATGTAAGACATTGTTTAGCGGACAGAGCGCAGAGTAATGGCCAACAGACGTTGTATGGATATGCCCCAAAGCCTGTTTGTGCACCTGTAGATCAAACGGCGTTGTTATATAGTGACGGATCTCATCAAAATGTTTACGTAGATGCGACCTTATGGTCCTAGGAGGCGGAATGAGTTCAAGCAGTTGTCTTCCGGGATGCTGTGGTTTACAGCAGTTCAGTAGGTACTGCTTGTTTAGCATTTCATTATGCTCCCTAACTGGAAGCATTTCCACCTCATTATGTATATGAGATATAGGTGACATAAGGACGCACCCCGTAGCGGTTCTGAGCGCGGTGTTTTGACAGGCCTGAAGCTGATTCCAGTGAGTGTCTGCAAGCCCCGGCGACCATATCGGCGACGCATAGTTCAGGATCGGCCGACCAATTGCCTTGTACGTTACCAACAACGTTTCTTTGTCTTTACCCCAAGTACTGCCGGCTAGTGACTTGAGGATTTTGTTGCGGCTCTGTAATTTTGAGACAATTGCAGCTGAATGGGCAGCGAAAGTGTGCATGGTGTCAAAAGTCACTCCTAAAATTTTTGGGTGAGCGACAGTAGGTATTTTATGATCACCTACATAGATTTCTAATTCCATGCCAACCTGCGCCGTCCACGTCGTGAATAAGGTCGCCGAAGACTTTGTTGGCGACAATGTGGTTCGATCGAATTGCCATTTACACGGTGGAACGACAAAAATCGACCCGTGTAGATGAGCCTTTATGGGTAATAGACGTGTGATAACTTTTTCACTATGCACAGCTGTAAATAACAATTTCAACTAGTTTTTTTTAAGAAAATGTGCCAATTCTACCAGGAAAAGACAGAAGCCTTCTTGACTCTTCTTTTATTATTACCCTACAGGTGTTTAAATCATCACGGTAATGCATTATCTTTCGGTGGCTTTTTGTTCTGGTAGAAGATTCTTGCAGGGAAGGTGAATCCAAATGCAAATTTACCAGTATAAACGGTGTCGAACTGGCTCATTTGAATTCGACAAATCTTGTGCAGTGTAAATGTACTATAAACCCTCAGTCGCTACAGTTTCAAAGCGTATTAAAGAAAGCCTTTTGATTAAAATATCCTAATATATGTACTTGTGTCCATATGCAGTATAAAGCTTGATCTGTTCGATATCTTATCAGAACTACTAATTCGATAATTTATTAATCATATGCCGGCTGATTTTTTTTTCGTAATTTTTTTGTGTTGTTTTTATACTCAGCGTAGGTACGAGTACATGGATATTAAAATTTAGTCAACATAATGGCACTACGTAACTGCCCAAAATAATCGAGATAGATCTAAAGTTCCATATATGAAAGTCCTTAGGTTGAAAAGAGGAGTTGATTAAGGCATGTCCGTCCGTGTACACGAAAACTTGGAGTAAAAATTGAGATATTTGCATAAAATTTGGTATACAGGTTACTGTCTGCCTAAGGTAGGGTGCTATTAAAAATGGGCGAGATCGGATGACATATGTATTTTATGATTTTTATACTAATTACGGTAGAATCATGAAATTTGGCGCAAGATGTACTAGCCCAACAAACATTTAGGCTTGAGTAACGTTAGATCTCATGTTAAGAACTAAGAGGCTTCTCAAAACTCAAGCGTTGTTTCTCAACAGGAAAACCACTTGAGAACGATAGCGTTCTCAAAAAAAAAGGGAATTTTTTATAAGAAACAAAAACGCTGTTTCTCAAGTTGAGAAAGGGATAGTTCTCAACTTGTACTCCAAAGGGGATTCTCTAATTGGACTCAAAGGTATGAATGCGACTCTGAAAATAAATACCGAAAAAAACTAAACCATGATTTTTAGTCTAAGCCCTTCAAATTTAATTTGAATATTAAAAGCTGGAGATTGGAGAATATGTTGGATATCAACTTGAAAACTATAAAGTTATCAAAATATCTTAAAGGTTAGAGAATACTTGGAGAATGATCTTGGATATCAACTTGAGAACTATAAAGTTATCTAAAGATATCAAAGGTTAGAGAGTACTTGGAGAATGATGTTGGATATCAACTTGAGAAAAACAAAATTATCAAAATATCTAAAGATATCAAAGGTTAGAGAATACTTGGAGAATTGTGTTGGATATCAACTTAAGAACTATACAGTTTTTCAAAGGTTGGAGAAAAAGTTGAGCCATGTTTGCTGGGAGCATTATAGGTAGTGACCTGATGAAATTGGACGATATCACTTCCCGACCACGCCCACTCACGATATGGAAAATTTCGAAAATCACATAAGTTGACATAATTAGGTGAGGTTAATAGATAAAACAGTATAAATTGGTAGGTAAGTCCTCCTAGGGCCTATATTATTACCATCCCGTTCTAAAAACTACCGCTGGGTATTTTATGTTCGGTTCACTAGAACTTAACTTCCTTACTTGTTCCTATTAAGTTTACCATAAAGATTAGCCATGTGCGTATTGTTTTATTTAATAGCCTATTAAAAAATGTATTATCTCTTTTCTAGAGATTGTGATTATTTTATTTTTTTATAAATTTTTTTTTTTTTGCGTTTTGAACTAGTTTCCAAAGTAAAATCAAAAAACCGTTTCAATGTTTAAGGCTAACTTACACATCTTTGAGAAATTCCATATCATACAAATCTGTACACGGTAGGCAGGAAGGGACGGCAGGTGTGAAAAAACTACCGACAAAAACTGTGAATGAGACTTTATTATGATAATTTTCGAAAAGGATCAGCTAGGATTTTCATTCCAACTGATTTTTCACGTAGAATCATTACATTATTTTCACACCTGTCGTCCCTTCTTGCCTACCAGGTGTAGGCAGCTAAATTTTCTTTCATTCAATACTTTGGCAGATTTGAATCACAATTTAAAAAAGTCCCAAAAAATCGAAACTAGCTTTGGTAGACCTTCAAAAAAGTGAGATCAATTTTTTTTTGGACCAGTCTAACCTAAATATCTATCCGCACTTATACCAACAAGTATTTGTTTATTATTTTAACGCTCTAACTACATATCACTTACCTTTGGCACATAACAGTAAAGAAACTTATGTTCTTTATCAACAATCATATGTTCCATTTGTTCGTCCGTTAGATCATCCAATGTATTTGTACTATAACCCAACGTTTCACATTGTTTTTGCATATATTCCTGACGTTGTATGTTGATCGTTTGTGTTAGCTCAATACCATGTTGTGTGATTTTCACATTATTATTATTGCCTTCTTCGAATGCCGCATGAATAAGGTCAACGTGCAACGTACATAGAAACGTTAACGCGATCAAAGAGATCAACAACAAGGATGGTCGCCGCCGATAATGGAAGTAAATTGAATTCGCTTTTGTTGATGGCGTGATCATCATCATCATTGTCGTCATCATTATCATCTTTGAATTCTTTCACATGTGTCGTTGAGTAACAACAATGCCAATTTGTGTTTGTTGAAGTTGTTTTTGTAAAGATTTAGTGATGGGTTTAGCTGGTTGCTTTTAGTTCGGTGAGGCTGCGGTAAAGTTGTTGATGATATGAAAGTTATGTGTGACATGGAAAACTTGAATTGCTTTAACATTTGAGTTGGTGTGAGGCTTTGTAAATAATGATCGCTGCTTAACTAATGTTTTTTTTTGCTTAACGTTTAAACACTTTTCTCAAGCACTTTTTAAACTAGAAAAAAAAATGTATCACTCCTTAATAACACGTATTTGCAAGCACTCAGTACACTATGTATTTTTTTTTTTTTGTCGTAGTCTCTTAAGATATATTTCTCGTTTACAAAATCGTATTGTCGCACCGTTTTCAATGCCACAATCAATTAACAACTTGCGTCCGTCTTCGTCGTAAAGCGGATTTTGATTTTCTACATCGATCAACATATAGGCGCGCCATAGAAAACGCCATGAAACCGTCGTTCGATGTGGATGACCGCAACGCGTTGTGGAGTGTATGAATTCTCCCGTGCTTCTGTTAGCCATTAACCATGCCGTTGTAGTTTCGAGCTGCTGCTGTCGTCGTTTTAGCTTTTGTTGTTTTATTTGATTTCTTGCCTCTATGTTGATGGCGGAGTCATTGTCGTTATCGCTCATATTTCCAGTTTCTTCCGACAGACGTCGTCTCTTACGCCGGCTTTCATATCGCTCACGTAGTTCTCGTTTATGTTGTGCACGTGCTGTTAATTCAATAGCTCTCTTTAGATTGGCGATCGTTGGATTTTTTTGATACAACTAATGTATAGGAGAAAGAAATACATACAAATATTAGAAATTTATGCTTTAGTGATACTCGTTAACACAAAGAAGTGTGATGCTTCATTAGACTGGGTAAAATAAAAAAAAATGTTGGGAGGATTGAACATTGGTGCGCGCTATAGAGGGTTCACATAAGTTGCTAGCAATCTTATGACGGATATGAGTTTTCTTAAAAAGATCATCTTTTCACGATAAAGCAAGCGCCAAACGATTTTATACATATCAATCGTCTCAAGTACTGTTTAATACCCATAAAAATGTACACCCACAAATGTTCAGGACAAGCTTTACGTGGTGAAGAATCTATGTCAGCAGATGAGAAATTATTTTTTAGTTCATTTTTTTTTAATTAAAAATATTTTGTTGTTCTCTTTTTCATTTTATACTTTTTAGTTAAGTCCAAGGCGAATTCATTTACATGGTGCCCGCAAGTGAACAGCTGATTGCTTGTTCTTCTTGTTTTCGCATACAGCAATTGTCATTAAAAGGAAATCGGAAACACGTTTATTTCCGTTATTATTTACACAAAACATAATAAAACTCACGAAATGTGCGCGATGACCACGGTTTAAGTAAAAGGTATATATTTAATAGTATTTATTGCCGAAACACGCAATAAATTTACTTTTCTAACAGCAATTGTTTGTAATTGAAAAGAAAACACGTGATTGTTGATATTTTGTATCCTCTTTCACTTTGACATTTTATGTACGGCGAACTGAAGCGAATATTGCCCAATTCGCCGTGCTACCACCATTTATGAGTTCGCCTTGGTTAAGTCTGTTAAAATATTCCGCTCAAAGGGACTTTTGTAAATAAAGCGGCTTTTGGATTTTTTTCGTATAATATTATTGTCACCGAAACCTGAACGATGCACAGCGGTTCGATTAGAACAAGCTAGCGGGACAAAATTATTTTTTTGCAATTTATTTTGGTCATACAATTTTATATTTAGACTAGAATCGACCTTAGTAATAAGAAAATTTAAAAAAATTGGAAAATGGGGGTGGCAACTCCCCTTTTTAAAGGCGGTCGGAGGCTGCAACTCAAGTAATAATTGGCATATGGCAAAAAAAAAATTGGTAGTGGCATAACTCATAAAATAATACTAGTTCCTGCCAAAAATTTTGCCAAATCGGTAAATAAGCACGCTCACAATTTGACAAAAGATGCACCGAACTAAAATGTTTACTACCGCACATAGCAGACAAAACCAATTTGGTTTAAAATATATTTTATTGAAAATTGATTGTTGGTATTACCGAATTAGCTCATTTAAGACAAGCTTGAACAATAAAGTCATATTTCTATTTCTGCAATTTTCAAATGTCAAATGCAAGTAACCCAAATAACTATTTTGTTAGTTCGCTTCTTACCGGTTGCGGGGATGAAACAAATTCCAAAAAATGGAGAATTTCACTCTCCACAACTTTGTTAAGGACGTAAAAACTTACGAAGCGAAATATTTGTAAAAAACTAATTTTTTTAACCTTTGGCCTGATTTTTCCATTTTTTAGGTTGGGGACTTTACAGGTTTTATTTGTAATGATGCTCCCAGTATCCCAGTATGTGCAAATTGATGCACTCAGACTTTTATTTTTTAATCTGATTTGATTGCTTTGAAAAACAAAATAATATCAGAAATGAAATTAAATCAAACAAGTAAGGAAGTCTAAGTTCGGGTAAGCCGAACATTAAATACCCAGTGTTTGGAAACAATAGTAGTACCTATAAGGTATATATTTTCTATATATATTATAATTTGGGAAAAACGAACTCAATAAATTTATTAGTTAGTTTATGAAATTAATATTTATTTATGCTACGGTATAACATATATGTACATTGTTCGTGTGCCCATTTCTTACTTCTAATATACTTACGCCCAATTTGTGACAAAGTTTTAAATTGAAAAAAATACGTTTGGGCCTGTTTTTCGAAATTCGAATTATTTTCAAAGTTATAGCTATCACCACTTTTCGAAATTCCTTACTTTTTGATGTAAATAACTCCCGCTCCTTAAAGTGCCAAAAAAATTTTTTTTGCTAATAGTTACTAATGCAATGCCCAACAACATCATACAAAAGCGCCATCTCGCCACGATGAAGAAGTTAAAAATTGCGAATAATGTTTGCAAAAAAAAATTTTTTGCAAAAATTGGAAATGTCCTTTTGTAGAAGATACCATCTTTTATATATATTTAAAAAATTAGCAAAATCGGTTTGACCAATCGTGAGAAAATCATCAAAAAGTGAGGAATTTCGAAAACTGTTGATAGCTATAACTTTCAAAATAATTCGAATTGTGAAAAATTGTATACGTATTTTTGTTTAATCGTTCCGAGCCATACTACCCACTTTCAATAAAATACATGGCCGTCGAAAAAATTATAGGTGGCTCACTTAACAAAATTAACTTATCTTTTAAGACTCGTTAATAGTAGACAATTCCTTACAAATTTAACTACCAAATTATACTATAATTATACTATTTTCGTTGTTTACCTTACCGAATTATGTCAATTTATGTGATTTTCGAAATTTTCCATATTGAAAGTGGACGTGATTGGGAAGCGATTTCGTTTAATTTCAGCAGGTATATTTCCAATAACTCTAGTACCTTGTGCCGAATTTCACGATTCTACCGTAATCAGTTTAAAACTTACGACCAGTCTTTTAGGTGATTTTCTACATTTTCGATGTCGAGAGTAGCCGTGGTTGGACGGGGATTTTATCCAATTTCACCACGTATACTCCCAACAGTACTAGTATGATTTGTGCCAAATTTCATTTCTACCATAATTTGTTTAAAAGTTACGACCAGTCGAATTTTCAAAAATGCCTCCCTTGAAAGTGGGCGGTACCACGCCCACTTTTTAAAATTTAACAGAAAATCATAATATAATGATAAGAGAGATTCACCTATGAAATTCTATCATTTTATCAATTTCAGCTACCGATATATGGCAGTTTATGTGAACTTCGAAATTTTCGATATCGAAAAAGGGGGCGTGGTTATTATCCGATTTCGACCATTTTTAATAGCAACCTACCTTGGCCAGAAAGTAAGCTGTATACCAAATTTCATGCAAATTCCTCAATTTTTACTCAAGTTATGTTAATTTGTATGATTTTCGAAATTTTCGATATCGAAAAAGGGGGCGTGGTTATCATCATAACCTGTATATAAAATTTCATGCAAATATCTTAATTTTTACTCAAGTTATCGTGTACAAAGACGGACGGACGGACGGACATGCCTGAATAGACTCCTCTTTTCAACCTAAGAACTTTCATACATGGATCTTGATTATTTTGCGCCGGTACGTAGTACCGTTATGTGGACAAAATTATAATACCCCTGTACTAGTACGCTGGGTATAAAAATGCCTTCCTTAAAAGTGGGCGGGGCCACGCCCACTTTAGAAAATTTATCAAAAAATCATTATATAATGACCATGGGGAATCACCTATAAAATTATATAATTTTACCCATTTCCGTTAGCGAATTATGTCAATTTATGTGATTGTCGAAATTTTCGATATCGAAAGTGGGCATGGTTGGAGGGCGATTTTATTCACTTTCATCAGGTATACTCCAAACGATACTAGTATGCTTTTTGCCAAATTCCATCATTCTATCGTAATCAGTTTAAAAGTTACGGCCAGTCAAATTTTCAAAAATGCCTCCCTTAAAAGTGGGCGGTGCCACGCCCCCTATAAAAAATTTATGGAAAAATCATAAGAGAATTACCAGGGGGATTCACCTATAAAATTATATCATTTTAGCCATTTCAGCTACCGAGATATGTCAATTTGTGTGATTTTCGAAATCGAAAAAGGGGGTGTGGTTATCATCCGATTTCGCCAATTTTCAATAGCAACCTACCTTGGTCAAAAGGTAACCTGTATACAAAATTTCATGCAAATATCTCAATTTTTACTCAAGTTATCGTGTACACAGACGGACGGACGGACAGACGAACGGACATGTCTTAATGGACTCCTCTTTTCAACCTAAGAACTTTCATATATGGAACTCTATATCTATCTCGATTATTTTGTGCCGTTACGTACTACCGTTATGTGAACAAAATTAATATACCCTTGTACTAGTACTAGTACACTGGGTATAAAAATAGATGCACAGTAAAAATAAAAGTCTAACTTTAATACCTTTTTGGTGTTTATATATAACAACGCCGAAAAAGTATTAAATTAATACCATGTTCGGTCTGATTTCTCGTGAGAGAGGAATCCAGTCGAAGATTCTCTCAGGCAAAAAAAAAAAAATTACAGTTTTATTATATTGCCTTCACCGAGAGTCGAACTCACAATTTATTGAATGCTCAACGGAGATGTCTACTATCAAGACATCGAGTACTTATGTTTGTCAGCGTCTAATTGCACTGTTGTTCTTAATGTAGTATCGCAATAGCGACGAACCGCGTGCTCTGAGCAAACAAGCCACCGGACTTAATTTAATGCTAAAAAGTAATTAATTTAATACTTTTCCGGCTTTGTTTTAAAACAAATAGTACCTAAAACATTATAATGAGAGAAAGCGCTAGGGAGAGAGCGCTTTAGTATTATTTTGTTATTATTTTAAAACTATTTGGAATTTAAAAAAATCAGAGTCTTAAATTAATACTATTTAGTATTAAAACTCAAATTTAAATCCATAAAGGCTTAATTTCAATACCGACTGGTATTAAAAGTAAACTTTCATTTTTTACTGTGTGTGCAAAGAATTCGCAATGGTTTTTGCTTTGATTAATAGAAGATACTTGAGACTATACCATTCATAAAATTTGGGCTGGGAACCCCCGCACGGTGGGCCCAAATCATGTCTGATGCGAACTTTCTAGAACGATGGAAATTTAAATGAGGCTTTTTAGGGTAGGGCTCCCGAATCAGAATCTGCAAAAATTAAAATCGCAACAAGTCCCCTTTGCAAGAAATCGCACTTTTTCGATTTTCAACTGAAATTTTCTGTGTATGGTACAGATAAGACAGTATATATCTACGAAATACACATATATATATGTATGTAGTGGTTACCTTATACTCCGTGCAAATATTAAATAACCATCTACTTATTGTTTTGATCTTTATTAAATAATCAAAGATATCACACGAAAATAATAAAACTAATTCACAATTTACAAACTTCGTGTGGTCTCGATGAATGTGTAAATCCAAGTAGGTCGAACATAAGAGAAAAGTGTAAAAATTACCTAACGGGCTACTGATGTTCGTACTTGACTCTCTTACTAGTTGCCATCTAAGAAATAATTAAAAAGTAAAAAGTAAATAGTTACAGATTGTTAGGGATGGTAGTGACTAGTCACTACATATACATATATCGTGCACATATCGCTCATATATCGCTCAAAAATCCCAAATTTTGAGTTAACATCGGAAATAATATGTTTGATCAACTAATCTAATCTTGGCTTGCGTCATAATGACGCCTAACCGCCTAGGCGATTTTGGCCGTTTCATATCAAAGCACGCCAGTTATTCCTTTTTAGCGATAACTGACGCCAATTGGAAACCCCAAGGAAGTTCAAGTCATCCTCCACCTGTTGTTTCCATCTCAGTCGAGGCCTCCCCCTTCCTCTGCTGCCGAATTCGGGTGTCGATAGTAAAACTTTCTGTGCTGGAGCTTCTTTTTCCATTCGCATAACATGACCCAGCCAGCGGAGCCTTTGGGGTTCAATCCGCTGAACTATGGTCAGGTCTGCGTAAAGCTCGTACAGCTCATCGTTAAATTTCCTTCGATACTCGCCGTTGGCATCACGGGAAGGACCATAAATCTTCCGGAGAACTTTTCTCTCAAATACTCCAAGGGCCATCTCATCTTCTCTGGACACTGTCCATGATTCCGAGCCGTACATCAGGACTGGTATGATGAGAGACTTATAGAGCGTGATCTTTGTTTGTCGAGAGAGGACTTTACTTCTCAATTGCTTACTTAGTCCAAAGTAACACTTCTTGGCAAGAGTGATTCTCCGTTGGATTTCTAGACTGATATTATTTTCGGTGTTAATGCTGGTTCCCAAATAGACGAAATCTCTCACCGTTTCAAACTTGTAGCCATCAACGGTGACTTGGCTGCCAAGGCGCAGGTTCGCTGATTCTTTCTTTGATGACAGCAGATACTTCGTCTTGTCCTCGTTCACCGCAAGACCCACTTTTTTCGCTTCTTTATCCAGCCCAGAGAAGGCAGCGCTTACGGCGCGGTTGTTAAGGCCAATGATATCAATATCATCGGCATACGCCAGCAATTGCACGCTCATGTAGAAGATTGTGCCTTGCGGTTTAGCTCTGCTGCTCGAATTATCTTCTCCAGCATCAGGTTGAAGAAATCGCACGAAAGGGAGTCGCGCTGTCTGAAGCCTCGTTTGGTTTCAAAGGGCTCAGAGAGGTCGTTCCCGATTCTGACGAAGCTGTTGGTATTGCTCAGCGTCATTTGGCAAAGCCGTATAAGCTTTGCAGGGAAATCAAATTCAGACATGGCGGTATACAGGCAACTCCTTTTTGCGCTGTCAAAAACGGCTTTAAAATCGACAAAGAGGTGGTGTGTATCGATTCTTATCATGGGTCTTCTCCAGGATTTGGCGTATCGTGAAGATCTGGTCGATGGTAGACTTACCAGGTCTAAAGCCACACTGATAAGGTCCAATCAGTTTGTCCACGATGGGCTTCAGTTCACACAATACGCTAGAAAGAACCTTATATGCGATATTAAGAAGACTGATTCCGCGGTAGTTGGTGGGATTAACGGGATCGCCTTTCTTGTGGATTGGGCAGAGCACACTTAAATTCCAATCTGGAGGCATGCACTCGTCTGACCATATTCTGCATAAGAGCTGATGCATGTTTTTTGCCAGCTCTTCGCCTCCGTGTTTGAACAGCTCGGCGGGTAGTCCGTCTTTTCCAGGCGCTTTGTTGTTCTTGAGCCGGGATATAGGCGTCATTTCCATCGTCAGGGATTGGGGTATCGGGTTCAACGTCTCCCTCGCAATTTAGCAGTGAGGAGAAGTGCTCCCTCCATAACTTAAGTACATTCTGTACGTCAGTTACCAGGTCGCCATTATTGTCCTTACAGGAACTTGCCCCGGTCTTTAAACCTTCCGTCATCCGCCGGATCTTTTCATAGGATTTTCCGGCATCGTTCCTGTCAGGCAGCATCTCAAGCTCATCACAATCACGCCTTTCGGCCTCACGTTTCTTTTTTCTGAAAAGGCGTCTCTCTTCCTTCTTCGCCTCACGATAGCGTTGCCATACACTGCGAGTTGCGCCCGTTCGCAACGTCTCCCTGTATGCAGCGTCCTTTTTGTCCGAGGCTGTGGTGCATTCCTCATCGTACCAGTTGTTCTTGCGGGCCTCAGCGGCGGTACGTAATGAGTGAGAGATATGCTTCCATTGCTCGGTTACATCGTTAAGTCGAGGATTGCTCTCAGATAGCAGGTGTGAGAGTCGAGTGGAGAAATTATCAGCTGTCCGTGTCACGCGCAGCTTCTCGACTCAAACTTTCCTTCCGTTACTGTGCGTACTTTCTTCGCTGCACAGAGGCGTGTGCGTATCTTGGCTGCAACTAGATAATGGTCCGAGTCGATATTGGGACCGCGTAGGGTACGCACGTCTAGAACGGTGGAGCTGTGTCTGCCGTCGATCATGACATGATCAATCTGGTTTCTTGTTCTTTGATCAGGGGACAGTCAGGTGGCTTGGTGTATTCGCTTATGCTGGAACCTGGTACTTCTGATGACCATATTGCGGGAAGCGGCGAAGTCAATCAACCTAGTGCCGTTGGGGGATGTTATATCGTGGAGACTGAATTTTCCAACTGTAGGACCAAAGACTCCTTCCTTGCCCACCTTGGCATTAAAGTCGCCGAGCACGATCAACTAAAAAAAAAAACTAATGGCGGCGATATACCAACAGGTTATCTTAACCTCTAACGAGATTTTTAGCCGAGCTTCTCTTTTCAACTTGTGGTGTGTTGCTTTTGAGTTTTTCCTACAAGTTGGCGGGACCTACAGTTTTTTGCCGACTCCGAACGGCACTTGCAAAGCAAATGAACTTTTTGCTGAGAAGCTTCTCATGGAAGAAATACACCCGGAGAGTTTGCCAAACTACTGCCGAGGGGCGACCCCGTTTAGAAAAATTGTTTTTCTAAATAATTTTTGATATTACTTTTGCCGGGCTGTAGCGGCAGCCTGTGGGTTAATGCCACATTGTTGAAGTCCGAACACCGCTGCATCTGTGTGGTTAACAGCAACGGAGTTTCCCGTGTATGTGTTTGTGATGTGACGAAAGTCAAATACATGTATTTAGATAGGTGAATGTAGATCTGTTAGTGTAGGTGAAAGTTAGGTTGTGAAAGTATATCTGTCGTGTCCCGCCTAATCAGGATAGATGTATGAGTGTCCTCGGTGGTTGAGTGAAATTGTCAAAACGGAACATCTTTTCGCTTGTGGGGTACGATCGCCAAACGAAGCTAGGCAAAGATTTAAATGTAAAGTTGAGCCAAGCCTGTGCGGATCCCGTGTATACGGTCGTGGAAAAAGTTGTGAAAGTTTTTTTTACATCCAATTTTTGTGGTGCACCGTAGTAACGGTTGAAAAAAAAGAAAAGGAAGACAGATCTTTGAAGGTGCCGGTACACCAATAGCCGGAGTACTGTACCTAGACCAGCTAAAATTTAGGTGAGTGTTGTGAGGCAAAACTAAAAGAAAAATAGAATTTCCCTGCTATTTGTGGTTGCTAGGTCCTAAGTAGTTTTTTTTCCTTTCCTTTAGGATAAATCTATTCAGGCCAGGGAATTGTTCCTCGATTGGCCCAACATATAAATAATCATCATACCATACCACATTCAAAGGTTTTGGAAAAAGGGAAACATATTGTCGGCGCAGGGCTCCGCGTCCAAAGGCCACCAAGGGCCTCAGAGCACTCTTGCCACAGCAACCATCACCACATAATCATTTTTATAATTAAGGACCAAGATCCGACCATTTTTTAAGAAAGGAGCACGAGGAGAAAGAGGGGTGAAAGGAGCAACTTCGAGCCGCTTTACATATTGTTTTTTTATTCGATTTTTTTGTTAAATAATTTTATTTGCCTTGCTATTTTGAGATTTTTTTTGTAAAATTTTCGTTGCTTTTATTTGATTTCCTAAAATTTTTCTAAGTTAGAATAATATTTCTTTTGTATACTTTTTTTCAACTAGCCTAACATTAACTTTTCTTGCCAGCTTATTTATTTTATCTTCTTATCATTTCTGTAACATTTAAGTTAGTTAATTTCATATGCCCGCGACGCGTTCTTGTATCCTAATAATTCGAAATCTCCTTTGTTTTCAGTAAGTCTTAATTTCCTTAGTTAATCAGTAATTAGCTCGCCTTACTTAGTTATTACCAAGTCCGCTTTTCTTTCTTTCCCTTTCTTTTTTTCATTTTTGCTTACTTCATTTTTTTTAAACAATCGAAGCTAAGCTCTCTCGATTTTGTTTTCTTTTCACTAAAATCTGATATACTTATTTTAATTGCAATTTCTCATAATTTTTTTCTCGCCATAACTTTTGCAATTTTTAATAGAGCATTTTTTTGCCCTGAAAATATTTTTTTGTTTCTGTAATTCACACCTGGTCAATTTTAGTATAATTTCCTTCCCCAAAACTAATTTTTATTTCGCTTTTATTATTGATTCAATTATTGCTTTCGCGGTTCCCCTCCTTAGCCTCTTATTTCCTTGTCATTCCGTTTTCCCACCATCCGTTTGCACTTTTTCCTAATCGCTTCTCCCATCTCCCCTTCCGTATCACATTCTTGTTAGGCTAAATATTCCTAATTTAAATTTTTTTGGATCTTTGGTTGCACATTTGTTTTGGTCGTTCATTTAAAATCTTTTTAGTGCACTTGAATCAGCGGGTTTCACTTTATTTTCCCATTCATTTATTTTTGATTTTTGCCGCAACTTAGTAGTTTTTATTTTATATTATTTAGAGCCACATTATTTTTTTCTTTGATTCGGACGGCAGCCGCGCGTCCGAATAACTTCCAGCCTAGCTTGGTTAGCTCTCCCACCTGCATATGAGTAGTGGAAAACTTCCAGCATAGGGGAATTTATATATGTATGTATATGTGTAGATAATTCTTTTTGTTACAGCAACCCCCTCTCCGCGACGCAGGCGCCTATGTCAACGGAAAGATCGGTGAGTGCTAAAGCATAAGATATCTACCAACATTATAATTTACACATGTTTGTTTACCTACGTATATAATATTTCACGTATATTGGAAGCTAGGTGAGGGAGTGAAGCTATCGGCGTACAGTGGTCGTCCGATAAGCAACAGTTTTAAAGTTTTCTTTTGTTAAATTTTTCTTGCTATTTTTTTTAGTCATTTAAATTTTACCTTACCTTTGCCCAATTATTTGTACTTTTGTTAAATAATTTCTTTTCCTAATTTTCCTTTTTTTGCCATTTTGCATTTAAATAAATTTTGCCATCGGTTTTGGTTATTTTATTCCCTTTTTTGTCATTCCACTTTCTTTCTTATTTACATTATTTTTGTAATGATAATTTTTTTCTTTTAATTTTAGTAATGAAGAAGATTGACGGTTGAATTTTATTGAAGAAGTTGAAGTCAAAAAAATTCATTATTTTCCTCTTCTCTCGCATCTTCTTGATTTTACTATAATTTCTCTTCTTCGTTATTAAAATTTCCTCTGTAAATATTCTATTTCTGGCTTCTTCATATTCTCTCTTCCTCTGGTGTAGACTCTTTGGCAGAACCTTCTTCCCTTCTGCTGTATTGTCCCTATCCTTCACACCGCTTTCTCTATGCGTTGTCCCGCTAACTCTCTTCAAAATTGTGACGGCTTGTTGGACTCCGGGAGGTCTTTCGCCTGGCGAGAGCCCCCGGCAATCTCCGCCAGTAGGGAGTTTCCCTTCCCCGGCTTAAACACACAAAAAGACGTATCTTTACCACACGCAAAACAGATCATATTATGAAACGGGGACTTACAATGGTTTTCTTTCTTAAGCTCGGACGGATTTTTGACAAAATAATCGACAGGCATTCCACACGCATAACATAACATTAAATGATAAGGGGACGCACAGAACGAATTGGTGGCGGGATTGGGACCAAAAGATGGCTTCGGCTGGGCACGGGGGCATCCATAAAACGTTAGCCCGCATACGTGAAAAGTACTATTGGCCCGGTATGGTAACCGATGTACAAACCTTCCTTAAAGAATGTGAAGTTTGTAAAGGAAACAAAACTCAAAATGTGTTTCATAAACCGCCCATGGGAAAGCAACACGTAACCGAAAGACCTTTCCAACGTCTGTTTATCGACTTTATGGGTCCATACCCACGTACTAGTGATGGTAATGTTTATGTGTTTGTGTGTCTTGATCATTTTTCGAAATTTGTATTTTTAAAACCTATGCGTAAAGCCACGTCTGTAGATGTTTGTAAATTTTTAGAAAAAGAAGTATTTCACATTTTTGGGGTTCCGGAGTACATTCACTCGGATAATGGGAAACAATTTGTCTCCGACATGTTCGCTAAATTTTTAGAGAAATATGGGGCGAAACACATTCGAACCGCTTTTTATTCCCCTCAGGGAAATGCAGCGGAGAGAGTTAATCGCTCAGTCCTGCAAATCGTGAGGTCCTTTATCAAGGACAATCAAAAGAACTGGGATAAGTGTGTAAGCGATGCGGCTTTTGCCCTTCGCAGCGCGATACATACTTCTATTAACTGCTCCCCATACTATGCCACGTTTGGCATGCCCATGATGCAACATGGGGCATCATACGAAATATGCCGCAAATTGGGGGCAGTTAAAGATACAGATGTAGAGATAGATGCTAGAGCTGATAGGTTACAAAGTATTAGGGAGTCAATTATAAAAGAGCTGAAATTAGCACATGAGCGGAGCAAAAAGTTTTATAATACGCGAAGCAAAGATGTGAAATTTCAAACCGGACAAGTGGTATACCGCCGAAATTTCAAGCAGAGTTCGAAGATTGAAAACTACAACCCTAAGCTTGCCCCAAAGCAAGTTAAGTGTGTAGTCCTGAAAGCTATTGGAAATTCAATGTACGAACTCGGCGATATGAAGGGCAAGAAAATAGGCGTATACCATGCTAAAGATATTTTTGTTGCATAAATCTATGTTGCATGTTAGTTTTAATTGTTGCATGTAGCGTATGTAGAAGTGTTGCATGTTTTATGTCGTGAAGGCTTGACTTGACGGGACATACCCATGTTGACATTTATTTATACCTTTTTTTTCCCCGTAATTATATTTGTATTTATTTATTTTTGTTATTTATTAATTAAATTTTTTGTGATTATTTATTTATTTATTTGCCCATTTATTGACTAATCTATTTAATTTTTTTATTGACACCTTTTTATTAACCGGCAAAACTGTGATATAGATATAGATACTCACCTGTGATTTAAGCTTAGATACTTACCTGTGATATAGTTTTAAGTTAACCTGCATGCAATTCTAGTCTTGTAGATATAGGGTAAACTGTGATATAGGTTCCTAGTAGAAATAATTCTGAGTGCTGCTCATGAAATAAAAACGCGTTACCTAAGCTAAATGAATAAGCAAGGGGATAGCCCGGCTGTAGGTCGTGGGTCGAAGCCACACGTTGGGCCCACCAAAACCAAACTAAGACAGACTGCGCTTTGAATCTTTTTACGGACACGCTCCATGTTGCATGCAACATCGGCGGCATCCGAGCCTGTAGCGGCAGCCTGTGGGTTAATGCCACATTGTTGAAGTCCGAACACCGCTGCATCTGTGTGGTTAACAGCAACGGAGTTTCCCGTGTATGTGTTTGTGATGTGACGAAAGTCAAATACATGTATTTAGATAGGTGAATGTAGATCTGTTAGTGTAGGTGAAAGTTAGGTTGTGAAAGTATATCTGTCGTGTCCCGCCTAATCAGGATAGATGTATGAGTGTCCTCGGTGGTTGAGTGAAATTGTCAAAACGGAACATCTTTTCGCTTGTGGGGTACGATCGCCAAACGAAGCTAGGCAAAGATTTAAATGTAAAGTTGAGCCAAGCCTGTGCGGATCCCGTGTATACGGTCGTGGAAAAAGTTGTGAAAGTTTTTTTTACATCCAATTTTTGTGGTGCACCGTAGTAACGGTTGAAAAAAAAGAAAAGGAAGACAGATCTTTGAAGGTGCCGGTACACCAATAGCCGGAGTACTGTACCTAGACCAGCTAAAATTTAGGTGAGTGTTGTGAGGCAAAACTAAAAGAAAAATAGAATTTCCCTGCTATTTGTGGTTGCTAGGTCCTAAGTAGTTTTTTTTCCTTTCCTTTAGGATAAATCTATTCAGGCCAGGGAATTGTTCCTCGATTGGCCCAACATATAAATAATCATCATACCATACCACATTCAAAGGTTTTGGAAAAAGGGAAACATATTGTCGGCGCAGGGCTCCGCGTCCAAAGGCCACCAAGGGCCTCAGAGCACTCTTGCCACAGCAACCATCACCACATAATCATTTTTATAATTAAGGACCAAGATCCGACCATTTTTTAAGAAAGGAGCACGAGGAGAAAGAGGGGTGAAAGGAGCAACTTCGAGCCGCTTTACATATTGTTTTTTTATTCGATTTTTTTGTTAAATAATTTTATTTGCCTTGCTATTTTGAGATTTTTTTTGTAAAATTTTCGTTGCTTTTATTTGATTTCCTAAAATTTTTCTAAGTTAGAATAATATTTCTTTTGTATACTTTTTTTCAACTAGCCTAACATTAACTTTTCTTGCCAGCTTATTTATTTTATCTTCTTATCATTTCTGTAACATTTAAGTTAGTTAATTTCATATGCCCGCGACGCGTTCTTGTATCCTAATAATTCGAAATCTCCTTTGTTTTCAGTAAGTCTTAATTTCCTTAGTTAATCAGTAATTAGCTCGCCTTACTTAGTTATTACCAAGTCCGCTTTTCTTTCTTTCCCTTTCTTTTTTTCATTTTTGCTTACTTCATTTTTTTTAAACAATCGAAGCTAAGCTCTCTCGATTTTGTTTTCTTTTCACTAAAATCTGATATACTTATTTTAATTGCAATTTCTCATAATTTTTTTCTCGCCATAACTTTTGCAATTTTTAATAGAGCATTTTTTTGCCCTGAAAATATTTTTTTGTTTCTGTAATTCACACCTGGTCAATTTTAGTATAATTTCCTTCCCCAAAACTAATTTTTATTTCGCTTTTATTATTGATTCAATTATTGCTTTCGCGGTTCCCCTCCTTAGCCTCTTATTTCCTTGTCATTCCGTTTTCCCACCATCCGTTTGCACTTTTTCCTAATCGCTTCTCCCATCTCCCCTTCCGTATCACATTCTTGTTAGGCTAAATATTCCTAATTTAAATTTTTTTGGATCTTTGGTTGCACATTTGTTTTGGTCGTTCATTTAAAATCTTTTTAGTGCACTTGAATCAGCGGGTTTCACTTTATTTTCCCATTCATTTATTTTTGATTTTTGCCGCAACTTAGTAGTTTTTATTTTATATTATTTAGAGCCACATTATTTTTTTCTTTGATTCGGACGGCAGCCGCGCGTCCGAATAACTTCCAGCCTAGCTTGGTTAGCTCTCCCACCTGCATATGAGTAGTGGAAAACTTCCAGCATAGGGGAATTTATATATGTATGTATATGTGTAGATAATTCTTTTTGTTACAGCAACCCCCTCTCCGCGACGCAGGCGCCTATGTCAACGGAAAGATCGGTGAGTGCTAAAGCATAAGATATCTACCAACATTATAATTTACACATGTTTGTTTACCTACGTATATAATATTTCACGTATATTGGAAGCTAGGTGAGGGAGTGAAGCTATCGGCGTACAGTGGTCGTCCGATAAGCAACAGTTTTAAAGTTTTCTTTTGTTAAATTTTTCTTGCTATTTTTTTTAGTCATTTAAATTTTACCTTACCTTTGCCCAATTATTTGTACTTTTGTTAAATAATTTCTTTTCCTAATTTTCCTTTTTTTGCCATTTTGCATTTAAATAAATTTTGCCATCGGTTTTGGTTATTTTATTCCCTTTTTTGTCATTCCACTTTCTTTCTTATTTACATTATTTTTGTAATGATAATTTTTTTCTTTTAATTTTAGTAATGAAGAAGATTGACGGTTGAATTTTATTGAAGAAGTTGAAGTCAAAAAAAAAAAAAAAAAAATTTCTTTATTCCCTTTTCCTTTTTTGTTGAGCCTAAGCGATTGTTTAAATTTTAGAATACATCTCTTCGGTTGTATTTTTTTTGAATTCACTAGTCGTAAGATATTTTAAAATATTATTAGGTGTTTTTTTTTCTTTTTAATTTCTCTAAATTAAGTTTGATTAGATCCTGCTTTTTATCCCTTTCCTTTTTAAGTTTTTAAGCCAACATAAATAAATTTAAGATTGTTAAATTTTGAATTGAAATCGCAGTCGTTTTTTTTTTCTTTCTTTATTCTTTTTGTTATATGGATTGAAAAATAAACACCATGACCGGCTGATTCGCTAATTAATTGGTGTGGGTGTTGCACTTGTGCATTAGAGGGGACGTGAATGTGAGGCGACTAGGACAGACAGGACGAATTAGGAACATGGGACGATAACTGACGGACTGACATGTGTCAGGCTAAGGGGACTCCACTCGGTGAGCGGAGTCAAAGTGGAGTCCAAGGTCGTTCATGATCTATGAACGAGAGGGGCGGGATGACTCCACCTGACATGGACAGGCCTTTCTCTCCTCCTTTCTCTTTCTTCTTTGTAGACTTCACCAGGCATGAACCTCCTTCTTTTTGTTAGTGTAGCTGTAGGTGAGGCAGGTGAGCAAAAACCTACCCCATCCGACGAGCTAGCGGGATTGCCACCATGCCACTTGCCACCTTCGCCTTGCCCTAACAGCCAGTTACATTACAGGGCATCGAACCGCCACGACTTGGTGCAGAAGGCCGAACACTTAACCGCTACACCACGGCGGCCGGCCAAGTATTATATCCGAGGTTTTAACATTTCACGCAACATCGCGATAGAATTAATTACTAATCCCATATACATATACATCAAGTCAAAAACTACACTGAGAGAAATGCATTGAATGTTGTGACAATATCGCTATTGATAGCGACGAGTTTGATGCAATATTCATTCAGAATGAGCGAGTTATCAAATATTATTTGCTCCCAATAAAAAGTAAAATGACATGTCAACCATTTCGAAATGATGTACTATTTTCTATATTTATGGATAGAATGCTAATATATTTGAACGACACGTCAATATCTATGGTCGTGATATGAATTTCTATTGTCGGTATATCCATATCCATATTTACTGCATAGTAATAATGGTAGAGACAGCGTATTAATATATATGGACGAAATGTAAATTTTTCTTGGACGCATAATCATAATAGTTCAACAATTTTTACTATGGATTTTCTAACAATATTACAACTTGTTGGAGCGGTTTTTTTTAATTCAAAGTTTTTTGAATTTCTTATGATTGAACATTTTTCTAAAAATTGTATAATATGCCGTAGCCGAATGGTAGAATACTGGGCTAACGTGCCAGAGGAGCAGGGTTCGAATCTTACTGAAACCAGGTGTCAAATTATATAAAATTTTGTTTTTTTTTAACTATTTAGAATTTATCAATAGTTTATATGGATACCATTTCAATAGTGATTTATCAAAAAAGCATTGATGAAACATCCATATTCATTGATGGGACAGGATTATCAATTTTTATTTAATGTGATATCAATAATTATGGATGTTCCATCCATAGATTTCCCTCCGTGTAAAAATGCGTTTTCTGTAATATCACATTTTTTGAGTTATGACGATGTTGCAGCAAATGCGCGTTATAAATACATTTGCCGCTTTGTCAGTGTACCGGCGGGTTTTATGTGAAGGTTGACCATTATTTTCTGGTAACAGATCACTATTTTCACTAACATCATCATCATTTATTGGCGCTTACCCGCTAAGCGATTTTGGCCGTTTCGTATCAAAGCACGCCAGTCATTCCTTTTTAGCGATAACGGACGCCAATTGGAAACCCCAAGGGAGTTCAAGTCATCCTCCACCTGTTGTTTCCATCTCAGTCGAGGCCTCCCCCTTCCTCTGCTGCCGAATTCAGGCGACGATAGGAAAACCTTCTGTGCTGGAGCTTCTTTGTCCATTCGCATAACATGGCCCAGCCAGCGGAGTCTTTGGGCTTTAATTCGCTGGACTATGGTCAGATCTGCGTAGAGCTCGTACAGCTCATCGTTAAATTTCCTTCTATACTCGCCGTTGGCATCACGGGAAGGACCATAAATCTTCTTTTTCACTAACACGAACTATAAATGATGACCGATTTTTCATGGAGTTTCATTTTACATATACTTGTAAAAACAATTGTATCAAAACCAGTAGAATAAAAAGTTGTGACATTTTAGGGTTATACATGTGTTCTAATTTTCAAGGAAAAATTACACCTATTTTAGAAGAAAATCTGTGATAAAGTTGTGACATGAGAAAGTGTGACACATCCCTGCAGGAAATATATCTAGCGTAAAAGTAACTTTAAGTTGCTTACCAATCAACTAGTGCTGTATATTTACTGTAAATTTTCATATACTCGTTCGACGATGGCCGGAATCCGGTCAGTTATGGTTACCTCTGCATGAGATGTCAACACACTACTAACTAACTACTTTTCAACCAAAAAATAGCCAAAAGATAAATTAATGTTTTTTTTATAATAATTTTTATTTATTTACTTTAAATTATATTTTATCTTTGCCATTCCTTTTTTAATTCCCCCATTTTACTCTATGTGTATCAAATTTTTTCTTTAGAAACCAGCTACTATTTTTATTTACCCAATACCGAAAAAGCACATGAAAATTACAAGCTAAAAGACGGAAGCAAACGAAAAAGTAAACATATTTTCGGACTCCTCTGCATGACTTGTGGCGTAGTTAGACGTTAGTTATTCCTCAGTGTGCTTAAAATGCACTATTTCGTACAATTGCCACAAAATCGTTATTTATAAGCTAGATGTTTTTTTTGCAATTGACATTTTTTTACTGCAGGGATCTATTAAGCGCAAAATCTTCTCAGCCCATATTCGAAATGGAACCTGCTCTAGCACAGTTTGAAGCTGACATTAGACTGAATATGTGTCAAAAAATTAACATTATACCTATGTTAATTAATAACCGCACACGGCCACTGTGACCACCATTTTTTGATTTTTTACAAAACTAGAGAACAAAGTTTAGTCCCCTATATTACCCTAGTCAAGCAAATTATTTTAAAACCAATTGTGGCATATTTTTATGCTATTTATCCTCTTTTTAAGCTCGCTTATGCAAATTTTGCTTTGATCACAATTTATGGCATATAATGCCAAAAAAAGTACATGCCTTCAGCAAAGGGACACTATAAATTGTGACTCGATGAGATCTATAAGATTGCATATAAGTTTATTTAAAAAAATGTCGGGTTGTTATAAGTTTTTGACATTAAAGTCGGTGAACACAAATATATCAGTTTCGAAGGAATCACCCATATGTATGTATATAGAATAGCGCTATATTCGAAAAAAAATTAAAATTATGTACTTCTCTAATTGTGCATTTGTGTGTGCGTGTGGACGGGTATATATATAATACGGCGACATACACATATAATGTATTTGTATGTGCACGATATATGTATATGTATAAATACACATATATATGTGTAACGTAGTACACACAGAAAATTTCAGTTGAAAATCGAAAAAGTGCGATTTTTTGCAAAGGGGACTTGTTGCGGCTCTAATTTTTGCAGATTCTGATTCGGGAGCCCTCCTCCTAAAAAGCCTCATTTAAATTTCCATCGTTCCAGAAAGTTCGTGTCAGACATGATTTGGGCCCACCGTGCCCGGGATACTCCAATTTTTTCTCTACTGAAATTAAAAATATAGAAAAAAATAATTTTTTTTCTTAGTATCAGTATCTTAAATATAGTAAAAACTAGCTGACCCGGCAGACGTTGTCCTGCCACAAATTTATTTCCCTGCATGTTTCTCTAACCCGATCGTTTTTCGTGGTAGGGATCGATCTCATATAACCCCCTACCAAATTTCAGTGTTCTAACATGAATACTTCCAGAGATATCGATTATGAAGTATTTCATTTGTATGTGAGGTGCCACGCCCCCTTTTTATTTATCCCCAGTTTTTTTTGGAGGTGGTGGGAATCGATCTCATAAAACCCCTTGCCAAATTTCAGTGGTCTAACCTAAAAAATTCCAGAGATATGGACTATGAAGTATTTCATTCGTATGGGAAGTGCCACGCCCTCCAAATATTTTGTTCTTATTTTATAACATGACCTGTGCGTGGTAATAACAAACAAACCCTCCAAAGAAGTATATGATTTGGTTCAGCCGTTTTCGAGTTTTAGCGTGACGACTGAACACCATTCCATTTATATATATATAGATAGTGTAACGCCTAAAAACTTATTACTAAAAAATTCAGTATACTTCCAAGCTTACAGTCCATCGAACAAATCAAGGCGAATTCATTTACATGGTGCCCGCAAGTGAACAGCTGATTGCTTGTTCTTCTTGTTTTCGCATACCGCAATTGTCATTAAAAGGAAATCGGAAACACGTTTATTTACGTTATTATTTACACAAAACATAATAAAACTCACGAAATGTGCGCGATGACCACGGTTTAAGAAAATGGTATATATTTAATAGCATTTATTGCCGAAACACGCAATAAATTTACTTTTCTAACAGCAATTGTTTGTAATTGAAAAGAAAACACGTGATTGTTGATATTTTGTATCCTCTTTCACTTTGACATTTTATGTACGGCGAACTGAAGCGAATATTGTCCAATTCGCCGTGCTACCACCATTTATGAATTCGCCTTGGAACAAATTTTATAAAAATGTTTACCTAAATGAGCTATGAAACATAATGTGCAACAGTAATTTTCCAAAAAAAAATCAGTGCTCATTGCAGGATTTCCTGAGTTCTTTATTCATTTAGTCCAGAGATAAGAAGTGAAAACAATAAAAATGTGGCAAAATCTCTTAATTAAGGTATTCTGTTGTTGTTGTTGTTGTTGTAGCGAGGTGTAGCCCTGCCTAAATGTCAGACAGGGTCACCCCGAGTCACGGTGATGTCTCCTTATGTTTCTTGGCGGGTCTGTGTCCAAAAGATGACGGTTTGGATGTCTTAGCTTGTGGCAATTCAGAAGGAATTGCCTGCTCAGCATTTCCGCATGCTGTCTTGCATTGAGCAGTTTTGCCTCCTGATGGAGGTGAGACTCAGAAGATATGAGGAGACATCCGGTAGCAGTTCTGATAGCAGTATTTTGGCAGACTTGTAACTTCGTTCAATTAGTGTTATGCACGTCAGGCGACCATATGGGTGCAGCATAGCCAAAAACTGGTCGCCTGATTCGAACTTATGTGTCCTCTTTTCAAATCATAAGAACGGCGATCCCGGAAATCACACCAAATAACGCAGAATCAGTCCGCTTAGTATCGTACATTCATTTGCATCAAGCGATTTGCGCGAAAAACTAAAGGTGTTCATCGACAAGCGCAACCAGCTTGTTTTGAAAATGGGCGTGGCACTGTCAAATTTTGATCAAGTAAACTTTACAAATAAGATTGGTTTGCATTCGACGGCAGAGTAAAATATCACCCCTGCGGATTAGAGGTTTAGAATATGCCCGAGATAGTATGCCAGTCGTAGGAGGCGACTAAAATCCACCCCGACCCCGGCCACGGGGTCAACGTTCCCAAGACATTCGGGCAGTCCCGCAAGGGAGTACCGGAACGTACCGCATTCATATCCGGCAAAGGACTGCCAACATCCCAACCACCCTGTCTGGTCTGTTACGTAACTTTTTATAAGTGGATCTTTGGACTAGGCAGGGCAAAGTACGATTACAACAACAACATCACATTTTTTCAACTCTTTCCCAATAGGACCAGAAAGCATCGTTTTATTAATCCCGGAGTACTCCCTTGAAAGTATCGGATTGCTCCCTATTACTCCCTATACTTCTGTGTATTAGGGTGATTCAAAAAAAATGTCGACTTGGTCTTACCCTAACTTACTCTAACTTAACCCTTAGGGGGCTATTTTTTTCGCCCTTTCCCATACATTTTGTATGGGGAAAATGGCATTTTTTTCAAAGTGAATTTTCTTTTAATTTTTGAAAGTTTTTTGAAAATATTTTTGCATGCTCTTAAAGTTGAAGCTTTGAAGCTTCCAAAATGGTAAGCCATGTGTGATTAGCTTAACTATTAAGATAATTACAGCCATTTGAAAATGGCTGTGTTTTGTACTATTGCACACACATACACAGTAACACGTATAAAATTTAGTAAATTTTAAATGGCTGTAATTATTTTAATAGTTAGATATTCGCACATGGCTTACCATTTTGGACGCTTCAAAGCTTCAACTTTAAGAGTATGTAAAAATATTTTCAAAAAAGTTACAAAAATTAAAAGAAAATTCACTTTGAAAAAAATACCATTTTCCCCCATACAAAATGTATGGGAAAGGACGAAAAAAATAGCCACCCCTAAGGGTTAAGTTAGAGCGCTAATTTTTTGCAAAGGCTTATTTACTCATCAATACCTAAAGTTTCAGGGGGTAAGACCAAAAAAAAAAAAACTAATTTTTTTATTTGAATCACCCTAGTGTATATAAAACGGCCCGCGTCGTTTCGGCACGATGGGTACAGAACAAGTACTGGTACCGTTCTCGTAGAACCGGCAATACAAGAAACTAGCCGTGTAGGCCATGTAGGTCATTTAGCGTTACCCAGGGTGCACCAACGGGGAGGCGACCTACTCTTACACCCCCAATATAATGTCTATGGGAGTAGTCTTTATCGTTTAGGAACACCTCCTTTATTGCTCCTGCATGAGTAATATGAGAGCACAGAGTGGAGAATTTACTTCTATTGCTCCACGATCATGTCAAAAGGAGCCATCTTTCATTCATCGCTTGGGAAGAACTCTCATTCTGCTCCACTAAGAGTAAGTATCATCATGCTCTTAAGTCATGCTAAAGGGAGGAATCGCTTCAAGTTCTATTGAGTTTCTAACAATACTCTTTTTAAAGCTTGATGTTATGGTCATGTTATTGTACAGTAGAAAATTTTCATGGACTATTTGACCGATCGAATAATTTATTTTTAAATTATTCTATTTTTGTTATTAACGAACAAACCAAGGCGAATAAATTTACAGGTGACTTTTTCCCACCATATGACTTCTTCTTCTTCCTTGAAAATCCAATCGTAGCTGTCAAATTTCTTATGTTGTTGCTTTGTCTGACATTTTTAGCCACAAGGAGTGTGTGCGTGCGTGTAGATCTGAATTCGCTCGAACACACCTGTATGAATTCGCCTTGGAACAAACTGAGCAACAACTCACAAACAAACAATACCAGCTACCGTGATTGCAATTTCGTTCTTGCTAAGGAACTAGACGTACGGCTTTGTATTTGTTGTTAGAAATTTTACATTTTTCCCTTTATAGTGGTCATTGAACCGAGGAGAAATTAGGAATTTCTAACCGCAGCGTGTCATACTAGTTACATCAACAATGCTTGTTTGATTTCGTGGGATAATTTCAGAATTTGTCTCAAAAACGCTTAGCAGCTTTTTCAACGATGCCCTAAATAGAAATTAGATTCAAAAACACCCAATCCCAGCTAAAATATTTTGAATTAGGGTGATCTCCTACGAGTAACTAAAGTTCTAAATGCCATTTCACTTACCACATACGACCAATATCTCTAAAGTGGACGTAACGAGATCGCCCTAACAGACCACGGTATTTTTTTTTATTGTGAATGAGATATTTTGAGAAAGCATTTTCTTTGGTTTCTAAAAAGCTAATAAGCTCAAACGACGAAAATCATCTCTCGAGATCTCTGCTCATTTATACAAGTAGGGTGTCTATTGATTGCGATAGTTAAACCTCTTAAGTTGTAGCTATTCATAAATATGCTAAATTTGTTTGTGAAATCTTATGACAAATACACACAAGCGTATGTTCATTCATAAATACCTACATATGTGCATTGAGAGATAAACATATGAAGCTCCGCATCGCTCGAAACCTTGAACTTGAAACATAAATCAGCAAAAAAGCAAACAACACGCACAAACAAAAAACCAGATATATGGGAGCTAACAAAAGTTCGTTGATATCATTACGTTAAATCTTAGGGTTAGTTGTTGTTGTTGTAGCGAGGTGTAGCCCTGCTTAAATGTCAGACAGGGTCACCCCGAGTGTATTGCTCTTGGCCGGGTCGATATAAGAAAACGGCCCGGGTCGTTTCGGCACGATGGGTACAGCACAAGTACTGGTACCGTTCTCGTAGAACCGGCAATACAAGAAACTAGCCGTGTAGGCTATGTAGGTCATTTAGCGTTACCCAGGGTGCACCAACTGGGAGGCGACCTACTTTTACACCCCTAGTAAAAACTTGTAGCTATCTTAACCCTTGATTTGAATAAGAAAACTAATAAGGTAGCTCTTTCAATATATGTATGCAACAGTATTCACCGCGCCATTCACTGGCGCTCACATATATACCGTTACCTACTTCTTCAAAGTTAGTAAATCGACGACTGAGTCGAGGAAAAAACAATGTTTAAAAAAAGTTCAAAAACGCCCTATATCAGAATATGTTTGAATAACGCCCATCTAAATTTTTTTCAATAGGTACCGCATTTTTTTCTAAATATTACTCAAGAACGCCCCATTTCAGAATAGATTTCAAAAGCACCTTATCTCAAAGAAAGTTCAATAGTTCTTTAGCTAATACGGCGTTCAAATACGGCGTTCATGAAAAATATTCTGATATAGGGCGTTCTTCAAACAAATTTTAAATAAGGCCGTTTTTAGAACTATTTTGGAAAATGGTTTTCTTCCATTCCGAAGTCGATTTATTTGTAAACGATAGCTTAAGACCCAGTTTTTCAGTGCAAGTTTCAACTACAGTTAAATTTGAGCTCAGTTTAACTCTGGCACTTTGACAGTTTAAACAAAAAAGAGCAGTAAAAGTGAGTGGTATGTAAACGGAAAGTTTTGCTACCTGTATGAAAGTACTTTAAATAAAAACAAGTAAGGAAGTCTAAGTTCGGGTAAACCGAACATTAAATACCCAGCGGTAGTTTTCATATGATTTTCGAAATATTCGTGGTTGGGAAGCGATTTAGTTTAATTTCATCAGGTAACTAAAACTCACGCTTTTAGAGAGTATTGAGCTAAAAGGTTGAAAATAATTTTAAAAACCCTACACAGTAGTATTGTGGAAAAAGCGTGGTCCGCTTTGTTCCATAATCTTCGTCTTTTATTTAAATTATTTTTACCTTTTTAGTGCAATATTCTTTAAAAGCGCGTGTTTTCGCTTTTTAAACTATATTTATTTTTTACTTTTTAGTTAAATGTGTTATAAAGTAATCGATAAAAATCTCGAAATATACCGCAGTGCAAACGAAATCTCTGGGCCTCCACTTTCGTTTGATACCCATATTGTAGGCAATTTTGAATATTATTGGACAACCTCATTTTGACCGGTAACTCAGTTATCGATAAATATATCGAAATATTCCAAAGTCCAATAGAAACCAGTAGTACTTCCCTTTTGTTTGATACCCAGATTGTAGGCATTATGACCGATAACTTAGTTATCGATAAATATATCGAAGTCCAAATGCAACTTCCTATCGTTTGACACCCATATTGAAGGCACATTTCAAGGTTTTTGTGACAGTCATATGCCACTATCGGGTAGACTGAAGTAGAGTTACATACAAACAATAAAACATACATATGAATGTATGTACAAGTAAAGCTAATGAAAGCGTAGTAAAGAAACTAGCATTATGTGGGAAAAGCGTCGAGCGCTCGATATACGAAAATTATGGCACAAAGCGGACCACGCTTTTTCCACAATACTACTGTGTAGGGTTTTTAAAATTATTTTCAACCTTTTAGTTCAATACTCTCTAAAAGCGTGAGTTTTAGTTTTTTTAAACTATATTTATTTTTTACTTGTTAGTCAAATGTCGTATCAAATTATCGATAAATATATCGAAAAATACAGCAGTCCAAACGAAACCACTGGACGTCCACTTTTGTTTGATACCCATATTGTATGGAATTTTTTAGGTTTTTGGGCAATCATATTTTGACCGATAACTCAGTTATCGATAAATTTATCGAAATATGTCGATGTCCAAATGAAACCTGGGGCTTCGCCTTTCGTTTGATACCCATATTGTAGGGAATTTTTTAGGTTTTTGGGCAATCATATTTTGACCGATAACTCAGTTATCGATAAATTTATCGAAATATGTCGATGTCCAAATGAAACCTGGGGCCTTCACCTTTCGTTTGATACCCATATTGTAGGGAATTTTTTAGGTTTTTGGGCAATCATATTTTGACCGATAAATCAGTTATCGATAAATTTATCGAAATATATCGAAGTACAAATGAAACCTGGGGCCTTCCCCTTTAGTTTGATACCCATATTGAAGGGAAATTTTAAGGTTTTCGGGCAACCACATTTAGGACCGATAACTCAGTTATCGACAAATTTATCGAAATATGTCGATGTCCAAGTGAAACCTTGGACCTTCACCTTTCGTTGTATACCCATATTGTAGGGAATTTTTTAGGTTTTTGGGCAACCACATTTTGACCGATAACTCAGTTATCGACAAGTTTATCGAAATATGTCGATGTCCAAGTGAAACCTGGGACCTTCACCTTTCGTTTGATACCCATATTGTAGGGAGTTTTTTAGGTTTTTGGGCAACCACATTTTGACCGATAACTCAGTTATCGATAAATTTATCGCAATATATCGATGTCCAAATGAGACCTGGGACCTTCACCTTTCGTTTGATATCAATATTGTAGGGGAATTTTAAGGTTTTCGGGCAACCACATTTTGACCGATAACTCAGTTATCGATAAATTTATCGAAATATGTCGATGTCCAAATGAGACCTGGGGCCTTCACCTTTCGTTTGATACCCATATTGTAGGGAAATTTTAAGGTTTTCGGGCAACCACATTATTACCGATAACTCAGTTATCGATAAATTTATCGAAATATATCGAGGTCTAAAAGAAACCTGGGGTCTTCCCCTTACGTTTGATACCCATATTGTAGGGAAATTTTGTGGTTTTTGGGCAATCACATTTTGACCGATAACTCAGTTATCGATAAATTTATCGAAATATATCGAGGTCCAAATGAAACCTGCCGTCTTCCCTTTCGTTTGATACCCACATTGTAGGGAAATTTTGAGGTTTTTGGGCAATCACATTTTGACCGATAACTCAGTTATCGATAAATTTATCGAAATATATCGAAGTCAAAATGAAACCTGGGGTCTTCCCCTTTCGTTTGATACCCATATTGTAGGGAAATTTTAAGGTTTTCGGGCAACCACATTTTGACCGATAACTCAGTTATCGATCAATTTATCGAAATATATCGAGGAAACCTGCGGTCTTCCCCTTTCGTTTGATACCCACATTGTAGGGAAATTTTGAGGTTTTTGGGCAATCACATTTTGACCGATAACTCAGTTATCGATAAATTTATCTAAATATATCGAAGTCAAAATGAAACCTGGGGTCTTCCCCTTTCGTTTGATACCCATATTGTAGGGAAATTTTAAGGTTTTCGGGCAACCACATTTTGACCGATAACTCAGTTATCGATAAATTTATCGAAATATATCGAGGTCCAAATGAAACCTAAGGTTTTCCCCTTTCGTTTGATACCCATATTGTAGGGAAATTTCAAGGTTTTCGGGCAACCACATTTTGACCGATAACTCAGTTATCGACAAATTTATCGAAATATGTCGATGTCCAAGTGAAGCCTGGGACCTTCACCTTTCGTTTGATACCCATATTGTAGGGAATTTTTTAGGCTTGTGGGCAACCACATTTTGACCGATAACTCAGTTATCGATAAATTTATCGCAATATATCGATGTCCAAATGAAACCTGGGGCCTTCACCTTTCGTTTGATACCCATATTATAGGGAAATTTTAAGGTTTTCGGGCAACCACATTTTGACCGATAACTCAGTTATCGATAAATTTATCGAAATATGTCGATGTCCAAGTGAAACCTGGGACCTTCACCTTTCGTTTGATACCCATATTGTAGGGAATTTTTTAGGTTTTTGGGCATTCACATTTTTACCGATAACTCAGTTATCGATAAATTTATCGAAATATATCGAAGTCAAAATGAAACCTGGGGTCTTCCCCTTTCGTTTGATACCCATATTGTAGGGAAATTTTAAGGTTTTCGGGCAACCACATCTTGACCGAAACTTAGTTATCGATAATTTTATCGCAATATATCGATGTCCAAATGAAACCTGGGGTCTTCCCCTTTCGTTTGATACCCATATTGTAGGGAAATTTTAAGGTTTTCGGGCAACCACATTTTGACCGATAACTCAGTTTTCGATAAATTTATCGAAATATATCGAAGTCAAAATGAAACCTGGGGTCTTCCCCTTTCGTTTGATACCCATATTGTAGGGAAATTTTAAGGTTTTCGGGCAACCACATTTTGACCGATAACTCAGTTATCGATAAATTTATCGAAATATATCGAGGTCCAAATGAAACCTGAGGTCTTCCCCTTTCGTTTGATACCCATATTGTAGGGAAATTTTAAGGTTTTCGGGCAATCACATTTTGACCGATAACTCAGTTATCGATAAATTTATCGAAATATATCGAGGTCCAAATGAAACCTGCGCTCTTCACCTTTCGTTTGATACCCATATTGTAGGGCAATTTTGAGGTTTTTGGGCAATCACATTTTGACCGATAACTCAGTTATCGATAAATTTATCGAAATATATCGAGGTCCAAATGAAACCTGAGGTCTTCTCCTTTCGTTTGATACCCATATTGTAGGGAAATTTTAAGGTTTTCGGGCAATCACATTTTAACCGATAACTCAGTTATCGATAAATTTATCGAAATATATCGAGGTCCAAATGAAACCTGGGGTCTCCCCCTTTCGTTTGATACCCAGTCGAATTTTCAAAAATGCCTCTCTTAAAAGTGGGCGATACCACGCCCACTTTTTAAAATTTAACAGAAAATCATACACTTGACCTAAACTTATGATATTTCGCATACAGGTGTAGAAACTTCAAACAATATGGGTATCAAACGAAGCTGGAAGGTGCCAGGTCTCATTTGGACTTCGATATATTTATCGATAACTGAGTTATCGGTGAAAATGTTATTGAACAAAAACCTTAAAATTACCTTACAATAAAGAGATTCACCTAACAAATTATATCATTTTATCCATTTCAGCTACCGAGAAATGTCAGTTTATGTGATTTTCGAAACTTTCGATATCGAAAAAGGGGGCGTGGATATCATCCGATTTCGCCCATTTTTAATAGCAACCTACCTTGGCATAGAAAGTAAGCTGTATACCAAAATTAATGCAAATATCTCAATTTTTAGTCAAGTTATGTCAGTTTATGTGATTTTCGAAATTGTCGATATCGACAAAAGTTATCATCCGATTTCGCCCAATTTCTCTAGCAAGCTACTTTGGCCAGAATCTGTATACCAAATTTCATACAAATACCTAAATTTTTACTCAAGTTATGTCAATTTGTATGATTTTCGAAATTTTCGATATCTAAAAAGGGGGCGTGGTTATCATCCGATTTCGCCCATTTTCAATAGCAACCTACCTTGGCCAAAAAGTAACCTGTATATAAAATTTCATGCAAATATCTTCCTTTTTTTTGGGTGTCTTTCATGGGGGTGTTGCGCCTTGCACACACCGGCGCCACCCCACACCGTCGACTCCTTCTCCAAGCGGGGGAGGAACCTCCTCGTGGTGACACCCGGGAACGCTTCGGCGGCTAATTCGAGCGGCGACCTCTCCCCCTCCTCTTTTAAACCCTGTTTTTCCTTCGCTACTCCATCCATCACAGCCCCCACCCTCTCCTTTTACCCGGCTTTTCTCGTAGGGGCTGGATCAAGGTTTAATACGACCCGTGCCGAGGATCAACCTGGCTGGGGGCCCTTAAATAGCCCAGTCGCGAACGGAGTACTTCGGATACCAGGCGACCTCCGATTCTTTTTAGCCTTACCCGGGTAATGCGGATCTCTGCCCGGGTGGACCTTTCCCCTTCTCCGCTGCTCGTGGGTTAAAATTATGGACAACTCCAAAAACAGTAACAAAAACAAAAATAAAAAGTCTGGCTCTCCAAATAAAAAGCCGACAGGAGCTCGCTCCGCTAGTACGGTCACGGGAAAAACGGACCAAAACAAAACTACAACAGCTGAGAGGACACCCCAGCGATTCAAGGCTGCAGCAGGAGCTAGACAAATGAGGGCCGAGTGCAAAACCGGTCCGAGTAGTCCGATGACCGGTGCCTTTTCCAGGGGTCCTGATCGGGAGCTCAGCAACGCGGTTACCACCAATCCTGTTGCCACCACCAGTGGTCTTGCCATTCAGCCCATAGCGTCTGGTGAGCCCATGGCCGGGAGCTCCAGAGGTAATGGCGGTGCCAGCGATAGGGCCAAGGACTGTGCGCCTAGGCAAGCCATGAAGGTCAGCCACCAGGATAAGCGGTCTGCAGCCCGAATCCTCTACAGGAACGCGACCTCACCGACAAGGGAGGAAGATGTTTCGGCGGGGGTTTGGGCGAAGGTCCAGCGAGACCTTGCGTGGGCTCGGCAAATAGTTCCGGACTTCAAACTGGAGCTATATGGCGCGAACAAAAGGGAAACCTCCAAGCGCAACCGCTCTGTGGAGGAGACTGCCCCAACGGCACCGAAAAGGGCCAAAACACAGGGAGGCCAGATGAGGTCTTTCGCAGATGTAGCCAAGGATCGGAAGATCATTGGCGTTATTGATGAAAGTAACGTGGACGGTAGGATCCCGAAGCAGCAGTGGAAGTGGATCGAGGCCGCGCTTGCTAAGGTTGCCGTCCAGGTGAAAAGGGAGAACCCTGGGCCAAATCAATAATGTAATCCATAATGTAATCCGGTTCCCTATGTACAGTCACTTCTCAGAGCAGAAAAACCAGGACATCGCCATGGATCTCTGCGCAGTGGAACCACCCGGGGTTTTACCTCGGCCAAGGACTGTCACTTTCAATGTAACCCTGTTTAGTATGTTTTGTCCCATTCCGAAACTATCATCCCTTGCAGCAGGGCTGCAAGATATTATATTGTTACGGGCGGGCGTTGAGCCGAACCCCGGACCAAAAGAATGGATATGCAGTGTCTGAAAAAGATATATATTAAACGGTCGCATTCTGTGCAATGCTTCTCGTGTAAGAGATGGCTCCATAAATCTGGATGTTCAGGGCTTAACCTTAACATCCACAGACCCCGTACTTTCTTTAGTACTTTCGTGGTCCCTTGTTGTTTGCGCCCTCGGGCGTCCCGCGGTAAGCGCAGTTCAAGCGCGCCCCTTCAGCCGCTTTCTAGTAGCAATACTAATAATAATAATAATAATGTCTTAACGACTAGCAGCACTTCTGCTACACCCGCCACACAAATTCCAGACTGTTGCTCGTGCCTTATGGCGTCAACATCACGCGCAGCAGCTCAACACTCTCGCTCCCACCGGAGCAGTTTAGACATGAGCAACTCCGAGCACCAGTCTCTCTCTGTTTCTACATCACACCCCCCCCCTCCCCCCCCTTCCGTTTAAATTCTCACGTGAGTCAGGATCAACATCTTCTCGCACTTGTCTCTACGTATACTGTTTGTCGGCAAAGATTATACACGCTCGCGTCATCGGTCAAATGCAATAACTGCTTAGGCCAATGCCACGTACATCTATGCTCTGGGCTCGCTAACAGGAACCTTTGGACGGATGCGTTCATCGCACCATGCTGTAACACGCCTCAACCTACGACGCCAGCCAACCCGGTTACCAGGTCCACAGCTAACTAGGCTGAGGCACAGCCTTGGTCTTAGCCTACCAACACCTGGGCGAACACATCCGTCTCTCACGCCTATGGTTAACTCGACATCGACCCCACCGGCGCACTTCCAAAACTTACAGCAGAACTGTAACGGATTAACTGGTAAGATCGCAGAGATAACTAATTTAATGACGCTATATGACATAAAACTTGCCGCAGTCCAAGAAACCAAGCTCAGTCCTAAGTCGGACCTCATTACCTATGGCGGATATAACATCCACCGGAACGACCGTCATAGAGTAACAGGAGGTCTGGGAGGTGGTCTAGCGTTCATAACGCACAACTCTGTACAGTATCATCTATTTGATACCGACATCGAAGGAAGGGATGATATCTTAGAAAGCCAAGGAATTACCATCCCTACACGAGATGTCGATCTGCAAATCATTAACATCTACATACCCCCTGTCTCAAGTTGCCCCACCTGTTATCACCCCGACATTAGCTTGATACTACGGGGAGATAACCGCGTGATCCTGGGCGACTTCAATGCGCACCACGACATGTGGCACTCTAACCTGCCAGCAGACAATAGGGGGCATGTACTTGCAGAACAAATAGATGAAACGGCTTTCTGGGGTGTAAAAGTAGGTCGCCTCCCAGTTGGTGCACCCTGGGTAACGCTAAATGACCTACATAGCCTTCACGGCTAGTTTCTTGTATTGCCGGTTCTACGAGAACGGTACCAGTACTTGTGCTGTACCCATCGTGCCGAAACGACCCGGGCCTTTTTCTTATATCGACCCGGCCAAGAGCAATACACGCCCCAACGAGAGTATCGGGTAATTGCTATAGTTCGCCAGATATTTCTATCGTAAGTGCAGGACTATTGAACAACACCAATTGGCGACCCATACTCACGTTGGCGTCTGACCATCTCCCAATAGTCATTACCATCGAACGACCGACGGACTTTATTACACCTGAGCATGGTACATACATTAACTTTACCAAGGCGGACTGGGGCAGTTTTCAGACATATACGGACGAATCCTTGGCTGCTCTATCCATTCCTACGGACGTACGCAAAGGCGAACGAGACTTCCGCAACATCATTAACTTGGCCTCTAAACGCTTCATTCCTGCGGGTCGAATATCACAATTAAGACCAAATTTCCCCACGGAGGCAGCGGCCATGGCTAGAGAAAGAGATGAAGTGCGAAGTCTCAATCCCGCAGACCCCCGTATAAGGGATCTCAACGCGGAAATTCGTAGGTTGGTCGATAAACATAAACTGGCCAAATGGAAACAACACCTAGAGCAATGCAACCTCTCTGATGGTGTTGGCAAATTATGGACTACGGTCAAAGCTCTATCTAATCCAACGCAACACAAGGATAAAGTAGATATTACTTTCGGTGACAGGGAAGAAGGACCCTAGGGGATGTGCGAACTCCTTCTGTAGACAATTTGTACTACATTCCCCGCCCGATAGACCTAAACGTAGAACCATGCGAAAGGCTCGTAAATACAAAAACCAAAACACGCCCATTGTCATCACTGCCTCAGAGGTCAAAGAAGCCATCAGACAGGCTAAGCCCTCAAAATCCATCGGCCCCGACGGCATTGCCATGAAGATGCTGAAACATCTAGGCCAGGAGGGACACAAATACTTAGCGGCTCTATTCAGTCTTTCACTGAACACTTTCGTCATTCCTGAAATATGGAAAAAGGCGAGAGTGGGTCCACTACTAAAACCTAGAAAGCCGGCAAACATAGGCGATTCATATCGCCCTATATCACTTTTGTCGCCGGTAGTGAAGACGCTAGAGTCCATTTTGCTCCCGTATTATACTGCAAATCTGCACTTGGCTAGTCATCAACATGGCTTCCGTAAGCTGCACAGCACCACCACCGCACTCAATGCAATTACAACGCAAATAAATTGCGGCCTAATTATTTGAATGGACCAGGTGAGAAATGAATTAGACATTTTCGTTGATGGCACTAAGCTACCAACTGTCAGCCACCCAAAGTTATTAGGAGTGACACTGGATAATACTTTCTCATCTGCAGGTCATGTGTCTGCAATGGTCTCAAAGGTACGTGGTCGCAACAAGATCCTCAAGTCACTTGCCGGCAGTACTTGGGGAAAAGACAAAGAAACGTTGCTGACTACATATAAGGCCATTGACCGACCAGTCTTTGACTATGCTGCACCCATATGGTCGCCTAATGTACATAACACCAACTGGACGAAGTTACAAGTCTGCCAAAATACTGCCATCAGAACTGCTACGGGATGTCTCCTCATGTCTTCCGAGTCTCACCTCCATCAGGAGGCAAAACTGCTCAATGTAAAAGAGCATGCGGAAATGCTGAGCAGGCAATTCCTTCTGAACTGCCACAAGCCAGCACATCCAAACCGTCATCTTTTGGACATAGATCCGCCCCCGAGAGACATAAGGAAACATCTCCGTAAGCATTATGATGAGATCCGGCATCATATTACCTTGCCGTTTGATCTGCAGAATCATAAGCGGGCTCTAACCGACATCCACACCGAGTCGGTAGACACTTTTGTCGGATCTCTACCTGTGAACAGTCCTCCACCGGATATTGCTGAAGAAGAACGCACCTTACCAAGGGAGACAAGAGTCACCTTGGCACAGCTTAGGTCTGGATATAGTGTAAAGTTAAACTCCTACTTATCCAGACTTAATGATACAATCTCAACCACATGCCCTGCATGTGGTAGGACCCCCCATGATACTCTACATCTCTTCAATTGTTCATCTGAACCTACTCTTCTAACCCCTCTGTCCCTCTGGACAAACCCTGTTGAAACTGCACGTTTCCTTGGACTCCCTTTAGAAGAGCTTGATGAAGATCTTCGGAATGATCATACACTCTAGACAGGGCAATGCATTGTTAACAAAAACAACAACAACAACAACAACAACCCTGGGCCACCACCAACCTACACTGATGCAGGATGGTATCAGGGAAATGTCAGGCTCATTGCCTGTGAGGATGCGAGGTCCGATGACCTTTATAAGATCGGCGTGCAGCGAATAGGGGAGGTGTACCCCGGCGCGCGCCTCAAAGCTGTGGATGCATGTGACATCCGCAGCGACCAAGAGCTAGAGCTTGGGTTCCAGTGACGCCAACGGAACCAGCGGAAATCCTGGACCAACTGCAGGAGTTCAACCCGGGTCTACCGACCCATAACTGGAAAGTGGCCAGCGTGGAAAAGGTAGCCGGGAAAGAAACCATGCAGATTGTTCTGCTGTTGGATGAAGCTAGCATCGAGGCCTTGAACCGATGCGATTATCGGGTAAGCTACGGCTACACTAATATCAACCTGAAGGTTTATAAGGCTGACGCCGAAGCGTTGGCATCATCCCCCAGCGATAACGAGATGGAAGTAGAATAGGATAAGTCGGATGTGCGGAGTGGCTATGAATCGTCCAGCTCGGACCGCAGCCTGGCTCTCAGGAGGCTGTACTCCGAGAGTCAGCTTCTGAGCGGTGACGACTCGGACGCGACGCTCACGGAGGAGAGTGTAAGGGAGCAAGATAATGAGGGTCCTCCAAATCAACCTTCATCACAGTAAAGCAGCGTCAGCTGCACTTCTACTCCAACTTTCTGCAGGTGGAGTAGATATTATCCTAGTCCAGGAGCCGTGGATCACTGCAAATAGGATCTGTGGCTTGAGGACTCCAACTTACAAGCTCTACAGCGCTCAAGACAAGGGTAAGCCTCGTACGTGTAATTTAGCCAAATCTAGTATTAACGCTTTTCTTCTACCCCAATTTAGTGACGGAGATCTGACAGCGATAAGCGTCGAGGGGTTGGGCAGAAGCTGCAGATTTGCTTCTTTCTATCTGGCCCATGATCACTACCACCACACAACTTCAGGGAGCTCGTGAGTTCTACCAGTCCACGAGACAACCTAATGGTGCTTGGAGGCGATGCGAATGCCCATCACACACAATGGGGCAGCGCTGACATCAACGACCGAGGTGAGTCACTATATAACTACTTATTAGGTACTAATCTATGTATATGCAATAGGGGAAATGACCCCACTTTCATAACAAGGAACCGCGAAGAGGTCCTCGACATAACATTGGTCACTGATTCTTTCAGTGACCTCATAGAATCATGGATGGTCTTAAAAGAACACTCCTTCTCAGACCATAGGTATATTAGTTTCTCAATAACAAATATGCATGCAAGTCCAAAATATATACAAAATATAAAAAAGACAAACTGGGGCTACTACAAGAAGCTTATTGATAGAAACTTATCAAAAAAATGGCTACACCTAGAAATGGTAATGAACTAGACGAGCTATTCAGCACCTTTAATAAAGAATGCAAGATTGCTTTCGATAAGGCTTGTCCGATCAAGAAAGTAACAGAAACCCATAAGCCACCTTGGTGGTCGTCAGATCTAGATAGATCCAGAAAGGCACGCAGGGCTGCCATTAATAAAGCCAAACAGGAGGGCCGCGAACTATCCTGGGCTCTTTACAAAACCAAGCTAAGTACATACAAGAAGGAAATCCGCAAGGCCAAACGAGCCTCCTGGGTGAATTTCTGCAGTAAAATTGAATCTACATCTGGTGCCGCGCGCCTGAGGAGAGTCCTCTCAAAATCGCCGGCAACACTATGCCACCTCCAAATGCCAGATGGGCAGTGGACTGATTCGACGACGGATACCATGAATCTGCTCCTGGATACACACTTCCCGACATGCACAGACATGTCTACTACTACGATCGCTGGAGGGATACCCTCCGATCAAATTATAAAGGAAATCACCGATGAGAAAAGGCGAGACTGGGCTTTATCTACCTTCAAGCCCAATAAGTCGCCAGGACCGGACGGAATATTCCCGGCCCAGCTACAACAAACATCCGATCTTATTAAGTCAGAAGATCGATAGACTCAATTAATCTTTCGCCGGCTCAACATGCCTACAGTAAAGGTAGATCAACCGACACTGCCTTGCATTCCCTGGTATCTGTTATAGAAAAGTCGCTTAACCAAAAGGAGTACACATTGGTGGCTTTCCTAGATATAGCAGGCGCTTTCAATAACGTCTTTCCGGATGCTATCACCTCGGCGTTGACAGGTCTGCAGGTCGATACCTGTCTTGTTTCGTTTATTCGTAAGTTGCTTACCAGTAGACGGATTACAACCGAGCTGGGTGGAAACTCGATTCATAGACTCGTTAACAGAGGTACCCCCCAAGGAGGTGTTCTCTCACCACTACTTTGGGTAGTTACCATAAACCAACTTCTACGCCTCATGGAAGCGGAAGGCCACCAAGTGATCGCGTACGCCGATGATATCTGCGTTATTATACGGGGAAAATTCCCTCAAACTCTCTGCAATTTGATGGAAACGACCTTATCCAAAATATGTGACTGGGCAAAGTCGTCAGGTCTGGGGGTTAACCCCGAGAAAACCGAACTAGTCCTCTTCACTAGAAGGTACAAAATGGCTCAAGTATCTAGGAGCTATTCTGGACAGGAAATTACTCTGGAATGACAATATAACAGAACGAGTAAAAAAAGCAACGTGTGCGTTGTTCACTTGTAAGAGAGCAATTGGTGTTTCATGGGGGTTTTCACCCAAGGTAGTACACTGGATCTACACAGCCATTGTTCACCCGATTCTACTCTACGGAGTGTTGGTCTGGTGGCCTACACTGACCAAGAACTTGCTAGTTTCTTGTATTGCCGGTTCTACGAGAACGGTACCAGTACTTGTGCTGTACCCATCGTGCCGAAACGACCCGGGCCGTTTTCTTATATCGACCCGGCCAAGAGCAATACACTCGGGGTGACCCTGTCTGACATTTAGGCAGGGCTACACCTCGCTACAACAACAACAACAACGTACCTCAAGCAGCTGCAAAAAGTGTAAAAGTAGGTCGCCTCCCAGTTGGTGCACCCTGGGTAACGCTAAATGACCTATATAGCCTGCACGGCTACTTTAGTTTCTTGTATTGCCGGATCTACGAGAACGGTACCAGTACTTGTGCTGTACCCATCGTGCCGAAACGACCCGGGCCGTTTTCTTATATCGACCCGGCCAAGAGCAATACACTCGGGGTGACCCTGTCTGACATTTAGGCAGGGCTACACCTCGTTACAACAACAACAACAACAACAGTCCAAAGGAGTTCAGAACTCTGCATAACAGGGGCCCTTGGGTCCACTCCGACAGAAGCACTCAACACTATGTTGTATCTACCACCGCTCGATATGTTGGCGAAAGAAGTAGCCGTGATCACAGCTTTGCGAATAAGGGAGACCGGCGTCTGGATAAATGGACAAAGTGGGCACGCCACAATCTTGGGCACTCACGCTCCTGTTAACATACCACCATATACTGACTACTGCACGTCAAATAACGTGTTTGTCAGAAACTACGAGGTGTTAATACCGACAAGACAGGAATGGGACAACAGATCACATTCTGTTCGAGGAGCCGTTAATATTTTCACTGATGGCTCCAAGCTTGAGGGGAAGGTGGGGGGAGGTATCTTTTCACCGGACCTGGGATTAGAGATCTCCTTCCGCCTCCCCGACCACTGTAGCGTGTACCAAGCGGAAATGCTGGCAATACACGGTGCTGTGAAAAGCTTGGCGTCCATGCCGCAAAATGACAAACGGATTTACATCTTCTCAGACAGTCAGGCCGCACTTAGAGCCTTGAACTCATGCGTCGACAATGCAAAGTCGTTAACTGAATGTCGCAGATCTCTCAATGAGATGGCTCAGCACTTCAGTATTAGCCTTATTTGGGTACCTGGGCACAGGAATATTGAAGGTAACTGCAGAGCGGACGAGCTGGCCAGACGAAGTACCACCACCCATCTCCTTCCAGGAAATAGTTCGGTAGGCATACCCATGGCCTCTTTTAAATTTAGTGTCAGCACAAATACCATGAAAATAGCGAATATGCTCTGGTCAGGGCTCTCAACATGCGAAATATCAAGGCTAACCTGGCCTTCTTACAACAAGGGACGTACAAATTCCCTGCTGTCTCTTAATAAATCGGATATTTCATCCCTAGTAAGGGTTCTAACAGGACATTGTTTAATAGGCACGCACGGTGCTAGAATGGGCGTAATGTCTAATGATTACTGTCGCAGCTGCAGATGCAGGGAGGTGGGTGAACACCGTATGGGGTATCACAATGGGCCTTTTCAATGGCCTAAGTGTCGGGCAGGGTCTGTGTACTCTGTCCTGCCCTTGCAACCTAACCTAACCTAACCATCTTAACGGACGGACGGACGGACAGACGGACGGACATGACTGAATGAACTCCTCTTTTCAACCTAAGGACTTTCATACATGGAACTCTATATCTGTCTCGATTATTTTGTGCCGTTACGTACTACCGTTATGTGAACAAAATTAATATACCCTTGTACTAACTAGTACTAGTACGCTGGGTATAATAATAAGATAACATACATCTTTTGTGCTACACATAAGAGATGCACAGTTAAACTAGATATTTATTGGTAAAACTTGTTATTAAAAGTCAGTTTTGTTTACTAGATGGGTCATTCTATGTCAAATGTACGAATTGTTGGAATATACCCTTTCTAGTGGAATAAATTTTAGCAGGGAATTTCCATTTATCATAAAACAAAGTTCTATCAAAGAAAAGATTAAAAAAAATTTAAATAGTTATGGTATAATAAAAAAAATTTGTAATTTCATTTTAAATCAGAAATTTAGAAAATTTAACATTTTTTCAAAATAAATTTTTTTAATGCTATAAGAACCAGTTTTCTCATACAACTTTTAATCTGCCCAATTAAAATATTTTTTTATATTTATATTTTTTTGCAGATAAATTCTTAAGTTCACTTAAAAAAACGAACTGACTCTGACATATTTATTTAAAGTAAATTAAATTGTATGATTTTTGGAAAAATATCTTTTTTTAATTTTTTAGCACTAGTCTAGTTGCATTTCAATGTTAATTAAAGTTAAAAAGTTGTGTTTGTATTTATTTGGCAATTCATCCTAGCATAGAATACTTATATGTATTTGGCTACAATTTAAAAATTAATAGTTATGTTTGAAAAAAAAAAACAAGACAGGTCGAGGTATAATTTACATATGAAGATTGAGAATTTTTTTAAATACATTTTTTTAACCTTTTTTGAGAGTGCCATGATTTGTTTAAGCTTTCCGAAATATTAAAAAAAAAGTTAGAAAACAAAACTAGGGCTAGACCACAGATTTTTAAATTGAACAATTTGTTTCAACAATTACCTTGTCAAAGTTAGGTATAAAATTTATTTTTAAATTTTACAAGAGTTTTGATCGAGGAAATTTAGAAATACATATTTTTCACGGGTATTTCGTCGAGAAAGAAATTGTGGAAAAAACTGAAATTTTCACGTTTTTAAAAAATTTTACACTTTTGACCACAGTGCTGACAAAATTAACAAGGTATGAAATTGATTAAAAAAACGTTCCGGTTTCGTTCATCAACACTGGTTTCGGTTCCGGTTACGACTTCGTTCCGGTTGCGGTTTTCAAATAGAAACACCAACACGAAAAATTTTAATGCTGCAAAACTCAAGCATGCAGCTTAAAAATAGGTCTTAATTTTTATAACTTTCTTAGTGTCCTTTTTTCCTTTTTTTTGGATCTCGTAAATTTGTTTCGTACTAAGATCAAATCGTGTCTTTGCTGGCCTTGCTTGACAATCTATCGGTTTCAGTGCCTACTTGCTTCAAACCCCAAAAAAAAATTTAAATTTTGAGTTTGCATAATTTTTTGAAACCATTTTTTTCAATTTTTCGTTCTTTGTTTGATTCCAACCATTTCAAGAGTTGACATGGAATGACCCAGCTGTCGATACCGCTGGATTTAAGTATACTAGTATCGCTTGTGATCGAAAATTCGACCAACAAAATCTTTAGAGAATCGTGGTTTCGCTAGTCCCGTGCCCACATCCTTAAATAGCGGGGACGCCCCTGAAAATATATCGCCTATACCTCCGTTTTTTTCCAATCTCCTTTCCATCGGTGCAAATTTCATTCAAATCGGTCAAACGGTTCCTAAAGTTTTTCATGTGGCGCATTTATACATAATATAGATAGATATATAGATAGATGTACATAGATTCCCAATAAATAAATTCTACAATAACATATTTTCTAAGTGACCCAATTTTACTAGACAGCGCTTGAAGTAAATATTTATTCAGCAATTGAATAGTCTATTTTCAAAAACGAGCCTTCTCACAAACGAATTGAATGGAGATGGCCGGTTTTGAAAGTAGACTATTCAATTTCCAGGAAATTAAGTGGCAGCTCAATTCGAATGCGGAGTTTTTTGTTGTTCGGGGAAGAACGTAGAAATTTTGTAGTGATGCGTTAACTATTAGCACGACACGCAAAATAGTGTCAATATCTACAATCGGGATAATATCGCAAGGTTCCAACAGGAACGCATTTGGTCCACTTCCGGTAAAGGACTGTAAATATCGACAACGCACTCCGAAAAAGTAGGGAAAGGTTTTTGACGCTACAAACAATCTCTGATGACGCACAGTAGTTCCCCCCACTCGACTATAATAAAGTGGTATTTGTTTCCTTTAGCACCCAACTGATAACACAGGCCGACAAAATGAGACCAAAATTTTTGACCATAAACCAGACCATACTTTCCTGAAGGTTTTCGATGTGCTGAAATCTGGACGCAGAATTGCTCTATCACGTCAGGATTTTGAGATATCCTAACCTAAAAGTGCAAAAAACACCGTTTTTGCCTATTTTTGAGGTTATATATATACGACAGATTTTTTTTTTTAAGCAAACATTGCATCTTAAAGAAGAAGTCTTCCTCTTACGAATGGCGTTGAGTTTGCTCAAATATCTTTTTTTTTCGCTAAGACAGAGCAATTTAAAGTAAGAGGTATGTGTTCTACTGCATCATACCGTTAATTCAGTGGTTTTTCAGCTATAGGAAAATTGGCAAATTTATAAACTTTAAATTGCTCTATCTTAGCGAAAAAAAGATATTTGAGCAAACTCAACGCCATTCGTAAGATGCAATGTTTGCTTTTTAAAAAAAAAAAAAATCTGTCGTATATATATAACCTCAAAAATAGGCAAAAACGGTGTTTTTTGCACTTTTAGGTTAGGATATCTCAAACTCCTGACGTGATAGAGAATTCTGCGTCCAGATTTGAATTCAGCGCATCGAAAACCTTTAGGAGAGTATGGTCTGGTTTATGGTCAAATTTCTTGTCGGCCTGTGTAATCGTACTAGTATATAAAAACGTAAGTTTGGGACTGACAGCAGATGTTTGTGGTTCTTTAACGTCTGAACCAATTCCCCCATCTTAACGAAATTTTGCAGACAATTTTTGAAGAGTATCAAGTCTGCAACAGGCATCATGAAATTTCGATATATTTATCGATAACAGAGTTATCGGTCAAAATGTGGTTTCGAATAAACTTTGGAATATTCGCATAAAATTGGTATCAAACGAAAGGGAATGGCCACAGCTTTCATTTGGACTCTGTTTAATTTCGATATATTTATCAATAACAGAGTTATCGGTCAAAATATGGTTTCGGATAAACTTTGGAATATTCGCACAAAAATGGTATCAACCGAAAGGGAATGACCACAGCTTTCATTTGAACTCTCTTTCATTTCGATATATTAATCGATAACAGAGTTATCGGTCAAAATGTGGTTTCGGGTAAACTTTGGAATATTCGCACAAAAATGGTATCAACCGAAAGGGAATGACCACAGCTTTCATTTGAACTCTCTTTCATTTCGATATATTAATCGATAACAGAGTTATCGATCAAAATGTGGTTTCGGGTAAACTTTGGAATATTCGCACAAAATTGGTATCAAACGAAAGAGGATAACCACAGCTTTCATTTGGACTCTGTTTCATTTCGATATATTTATCGATAACAGAGTTATCGGTCAAAATGTGGTTTCGGGTAAACTTTGGAATATTCACACAAAATTGGTATCAAACGAATGAGGAAGACCACAGCTTTCATTTGGACTTTGGTTCATTTCGATATATTAATCGATAACAGAGTTCTCGGTCAAAAATGGTTTTGGGTAAACTTTGAAATATTCGCTCAAAATTGGTATCAAGCGAATGGGGAAGACCACAGCTTTCATTTGAAGGGCTTAGAACCAAAAGGATCTAAGTAACATCGTAGTTGAATTGAGATAATTGAGGTTAAAGTAAATTGTCTATTGTAAAATATGGGTAAATGCGTTTGAAATGATTCCTGTCTAAATGAATGCAGGTTAGTCAACTATTTCAGAGGATGTTTACTGCAGATGGAAAATAACTGTAAATTTCCAAAAATTATTGCAAAAATTTCCAAAAATTATTGCAATAACATTTCGAACGTTGATTGCTCGGCCAAAAGAACATGTAGAATTTTTCCGAGTATGCAGTTTTGTAGCCCCTTTAATTTTAGTCTAACAAAGTGCTAAACTTAAGTTCGTAGGAAGTCTCGCTGATTTTTGGGAATTTTTTTTCTGGATCCATGCGCGCTTAGACCCTTTTGGCTCCAAAAATGCTTGCAATAAAATTTCAAGCGTTGATTGCTCGGACATTAAAACATGTAGAATTTTTTGGAGTATGCAGTTTTGTAGCCCCTTTAATTTTAGTCTAACAAAGTGCTAAACTTAAGTTCGTAGGAAGTCTCCCTGATTTTTGGCAATTTTTTTTCTGGATCCAAGCGTGCTTAGACCCTTTTGGCTCCAAAAATGCTTGCAATAAAATTTCAAGCGTTGATTGCTCGGCCATAAAAATCTGTAGAATTTTTTCGAGTATGCAGTTTTGTAGCCCCTTTAATTTTAGTCTAACAAAGTGCTAAACTTAAGTTCGTAGGAAGTCTCTCTGATTTTTGGCAATTTTGAAACCAGTAAGTAAGTTAATCTTAGTTTTGTAAAAAATTTCAAAAAAATTATTTTATGTTACTAATACGCCGAGTAGGACCTATAAAAAGTGCACTTGGTTCTAGAAAAAAATTGCCAAAAATCAGCGAGACTTCCTACGAACTTAAGTATAGCACTTTGTTAGACTAAAACTAAAGGTGCTACAAAACTGCATACTCGAAAAAATTCTACATATTTTTATGGCCGAGCAATCAACGCTTGAAATTTTATTGCAAGCATTTTTGGAGCCCAAAGGGTCTAAGCGCGCTTGGATCCAGAAAAAAAAATTGCCAAAAATCAGGGAGACTTCCTACGAACTTAAGTTTAGCACTTTGTTAGACTAAAACAAGTAAGGAAAGTTGTCTTCGGCTGTGCCGAAGGCTATATACCTTTCATGAATAAGCGTCACGATTTTCACTGTTCGATCCCCAGTACAGCCTGTTTCAATTTAACTATATTTACTACACACATTACACATCTTTGTTATAATTTAAAAAAAACTTACAAAATAATAGGATCCGAGTTATCGGAACAATCGATTGTATGGAGGCTATATATTATACGTGTTCAATTGTACTGACTTACACTATACACATTACATATGTAGAAAGTACTAAAGGTGCAATATTTTACGTTCCTAACTTTTTAAATGCGGAAGTATTGGCCAAAAAACCTTGTATCTGAACAACCGGTTGTATGGGGCTAAATATATGTTATATTTACCCGATCTTCTTGATTTTCCTCTACACACTACATAAATTGAAAGTACTCAAGTTGCAAAATTTTATGTTCCTAACTTTTTAATTGCAGAAGTTTTGGCCAAAAAACCTTATATCTGAACAATCGGTTGTATGGGGGCTATATGTTACATTTGTCCGATCTTGTTGATTTTCCCTATATACACTACATAAATAGAAAGTACTCGAGTTGCAAAATTTTACGTTCCTAACTTTTTAATTGCAGAAGTTTTGGCCAAAAAACCTTATATCTGAACAATCGGTTGTATGGGGGCTATATGTTACATTTGCCCGATCTTGTTGATTTTCACTATATACACTACATAAATAGAAAGTACTCGAGTTGCAAAATTTTACGTTCCTAACTTTTTAATTGCAGAAGTTTTGGCCAAAAAACCTTATATCTGAACAATCGGTTGTATGGGGGCTATATGTTACATTTGCCCGATCTGGTTGATTTTCACTATATACACTACATAAATAGAAAGTACTCGAGTTGCAAAATTTTACGTTCCTAACTTTTTAATTGCAGAAGTTTTGGCCAAAAAACCTTATATCTGAACAATCGGTTGTATGGGGGCTATATGTTAGATTTGCCCGATCTGGTTGATTTTCACTATATACACTACATAAATAGAAAGTACTCGAGTTGCAATATTTTACGTTCCTAACTTTTTAATTGCAGAAGTTTTGGCCAAAAAACCTTATATCTGAACAATCGGTTGTATGGGGGCTATATGTTACATTTGCCCGATCTTGTTGATTTTCACTATATACACTACATAAATAGAAAGTACTCGAGTTGCAAAATTTTACGTTCCTAACTTTTTAATTGCAGAAGTTTTGGCCAAAAAACCTTATATCTGAACAATCGGTTGTATGGGGGCTATATGTTACATTTGCCCGATCTTGTTGATTTTCACTATATACACTACATAAATAGAAAGTACTCGAGTTGCAAAATTTTACGTTTCTAACTTTTTAATTGCGGAAGTTTTGGCCAAAAAACCTTATATCTGAACAATCGGTTGTATGGGGGCTATATGTTACATTTGCCCGATCTGGTTGATTTTCACTATATACACTACATAAATAGAAAGTACTCGAGTTGCAAAATTTTACGTTTCTAACTTTTTAATTGCGGAAGTTTTGGCCAAAAAACCTTATATCTGAACAATCGGTTGTATGGGGGCTATATGTTACATTTGCCCGATCTTGTTGATTTTCACTATATACACTACATAAATAGAAAGTACTCGAGTTGCAAAATTTTACGTTCCTAACTTTTAAATTGCAGAAGTTTTGGCCAAAAAACCTTATATCTGAACAATCGGTTGTATGGGGGCTATATGTTACATTTGCCCGATCTGGTTGATTTTCGCTATATACACTACATAAATAGAAAGTACTCGAGCTGCAAAATTTTACGTTCCTAACTTTTTAATTGCAGAAGTTTTGGCCAAAAAACCTTATATCTGAACAATCGGTTGTATGGGGGCTATATGTTACATTTGCCCGATCTGGTTGATTTTCACTATATACACTACATAAATAGAAAGTACTCGAGTTGCGAAATTTTACGTTTCTAACTTTTTAATTGCGGAAGTTTTGGCCAAAAAACCTTATATCTGAACAATCGGTTGTATGGGGGCTATATGTTATACTGGTCCGATCATGTCAGTTCCGACAAATGATTCCTATATTACAAAATGGTGGCCACATACAAAATTTCAGCCAGATATCTCAAAAATTGAGGGACTAGTTTGCGTTCAAACAGACAGACGGACAGACGGACAGACGGACAGACGGACATGGCTAAATCAACTCATCCCGTCATCCTGATCATTTCGGTATACTTATTGATGGGTCTATCTCTTCTTCTTCTCATATTTACAAACATCGGACCAAAGTTATAATACCATTTCATGTTCATGAAAGGTATAATTAAAGGGGCTACAAAACTGCATACTCCAAAAAATTCTACATGTTTTAATGTCCGAGCAATCAACGCTTGAAATTTTATTGCAAGCATTTTTGGAGCCAAAAGGGTCTAAGCGCGCTTGGATCCAGAAAAAAATTGCCAAAAATCAGGGAGACTTCCTACGAACTTAAGTTTAGCACTTTGTTAGACTAAAATTAAAGGGGCTACAAAACTGCATACTCCAAAAAATTCTACATGTTTTAATGTCCGAGCAATCAACGCTTGAAATTTTATTGCAAGCATTTTTGGAGCCAAAAGGGTCTAAGCGCGCTTGGATCCAGAAAAAAATTGCCAAAAATCAGCGAGACTTCCTACGAACTTAAGTTTAGCACTTTGTTAGACTAAAATTAAAGGGGCTACAAAACTGCATACTCCAAAAAATTCTACATGTTTTAATGTCCGAGCAATCAACGCTTGAAATTTTATTGCAAGCATTTTTGGAGCCAAAAGGGTCTAAGCGCGCTTGGATCCAGAAAAAAATTGCCAAAAATCAGCGAGACTTCCTACGAACTTAAGTTTAGCACTTTGTTAGACTAAAATTAAAGGGGCTACAAAACTGCATATTCGGAAAAATTATGCATGTTCTTTTGGCCGAGCAATTGAATTTTATTGCTTGGAGGAGCGCACTTAGATCCTTTTTGCTCCAATCATTAATGCAATAAAATTTAGTACGTTTTTGGCCCGGCAAATATATGGCACTAAAATGTGCAAATTGACTTGGATCGCATTGTCAGCAAATATACACTATATTTAACTATACAAATATGGGTATAACTCAATTTTTTTAAAAATGTCACTTAGATCCTTTTGGTTCTAAGCCCTTCATTTGTACTTTTGTTTCATTTCGATATATTAATCGATAACAGAGTTATCGGTTAAAAAGTGGTTTCGGGTAAATTTTTCGCACAAAAATGGTATCAAACGAATGGGGTCCAATGACCGAGGACGAATGCTGATATTTAAAAAAAAAAGTATGGGACCAAACACTGTACGCCATGATGGCATTGTTAACAACAACAACAACAACAACAACAACAACAACATGGTGCTGTACCCATCGCGCTGAAACGAGCCGGGCCGTTTTCTTATATCGACCCGGCCAAGAGCAATACACTCTGGGTGACCCTGTCTGACATTAGGCAGGGCTACACCTCGCTACAACAACAACAACATGATGACAAAAAAATCTTATATAGTATTTTATTTTGTCAATTATTTTGTCAATAGAATTGTGTTATCAGTCAAAATGTAGTTTTACGTAAACTTTGGAATATTTCCTTTATTTGTTTGGAAAGCACGCGATTGTGCGCGTATGTTTCAAATGCACAAGGGGCATCGTTGTATGTTTGCATGGTTTCCAATATAATTTTTGAAAAAAATAGACAAATAGCACGAAATACCAGAGGTTGTGAATTGCGTAATGTTTTATTTAAATATTTTTTTATTATTTGTTTAAAGGTTTTAATGCTGACCTGCTCTTTATAGAAATTAATAAATAAAATTATACAGTCAAGTAGAAATGGAGCAATCTATCCTTTTACTCCAATATGTTGTTGTTGTTGTAACGAGGTGTGGCCCTGCCTAAATGTCAGACAGGGTCACCCAGTCTGGTATTGGTCTTGGCCGGGTCGATATAAGAAAACGGCCCGCGTAGTTTCGGCACGATGGGTACAGAACAAGTACTGGTACCGTTCTCGTAGAACTGGCAATACAAGAAACTAGCCGTGTAGGCTATGTAGGTCATTTAGCGTTACCCAGGGTGCACCAACTGGGAGGCGACTTACTTTTACATTGAAGCTGCTAGTTTCCTTGGACTCCCGTTAGAAGATATTGATGACAATTTAGGTTAAGGAAAAATACGCGTTGGGCAGGAAAAAAGTCGCGTAGCCCAGGGTTATTTTTTATAAGCGTGGCCGAATGCCGCCAACTCAGAAAGGTGTCCTGCACCAAACAGGGTATAAATAATAAGAGGAACCAACGCAATTCAGCAAGTCGCGGGTAAGGAATTCACCGCATGGTAAGAAAAGTTGCTTTAGTGTATTTCTTATGGAGGTGAATTTGCTTACACGCGGTGAATTCCTTACCCGCGACTTGCCGAATTGCGTTGGTTCCTCTTATTATTTCTACCCTCTTTGCCTGCACATAAATACCGTGGATCCCACCCCGATTTTTGTATCGGCCCGCGTCGGTCAAAGACCATAACTTTAAACTGAAGCAATTTATTAAAAATGCGCTTCCGGATTAGTGATCCTGAGGACAAAACACGTATTTTGAGCCCTCTCCCATAATTTTAGCTAATTTTTTAGTAGTTGGGTGCTAAAGGAAACAAATACCATCAATATCAATGCCAAGTACTTCCCCAGACTTCTTGGTAATGCATCTATTTGTACTTACAACAACACTGAGTGTACATAATCCATCACGTTCAATATATATTGTTGTCGCATAATCGTCTGCTATTGCGATCTAAAAGAAAGAAGATTAGAATAATTATTTGCCCGTTTTGACTTTCAAAGAAATAAAAAAGAGATTACCTCGCCAAGCAACTCTTCTGGTGTATAATCACATGGAATATCTGAAAGCACATCATTAGCTTGTAAAATTTTTCGTAGTGCAGCTAGAGTAGCATCGAACAATTTTTTATGCTCCATCCTTTCTGTTTCCATTTTGAGTTTACGATGTTTTCGTGGCCTCTTTTTGATGCCTGGTACATGCCGTTGCTCCCTTAAACGTTTTCGCAACAAATTTATCGGTAAACGTTTGGAACGCTTTTTAGACTTTCGCGGCATTTTAAAACTTTATTTAAACGTAAATTGACCAAATTGCAGCAATTCTTTTACCGGCTTGTAAACAAAACACATATGTTTTTTCTAGCGAAAGCATGTGGTCGTGCACAAAGAATCGATTAAAGAGCTTTTAACGATATTCGATTATGATGATTGTGATGTTATAAACTCGATACTACTTTTACCCATTAAGAGCCGGGCCAATCAATCCCGGTTGTTGTTGTTGTTAACAATGCATTGCCCTGTCTAGACTGTATGATCATTCCGAAGATTTTCATCAAGCTCTTCTAATGGGAGTCCAAGGAAACGTACAGTTTCAACAGGGTTTGTCCAGAAGGACAGAGGGGTTAGAAGAGTAGGTTCAGATGAACAATTTAAGAGATGCAGAGTATCATGGGGGGTCCTACCACATGCAGGGCATGTGTTTGAGATTGTATCATTAAGTCTGGATAAGTAGGAGTTTAACCTTACACTATATCCAGACCTAAGCTGTGCCAAGATGACTCTTATCTCCGTTGGTAAGGTGCGTCCTTCTTCAGCAATATTCGGTGGAGGACTGTTCAGAACGGGACTCACAGGTAGAGATCCGACAAAAGTGTCTACCTACTCGGTGTGGATGTCGGTTAGAGCCCGCTTATGATTCTGCAGATCAAACGGCAAGGTAATATGATGCCGGATCTCATCATAATGCTTACCGAGATGTTTCCTTATGTCTCTCGGGGGCGGATCTATGTCCAAAAGATGACGGTTTGGATGTGCTGGCTTGTGGCAGTTCAGAAGGAATTGCTTGCTCAGCATTTCCGCATGCTCTTTTACATTGAGCAGTTTTGCCTCCTGAAGGAGGTGAGACTCGGAAGACATGAGGAGGCAGTTCTGATGGCAGTATTTTGGCAGACTTGTAACTTCGTCCAGTTGGTGTTATGTACATTAGGCGACCATATGGGTGCAGCATAGTCAAAGACTGGTCGGTCAATGGCCTTATATGTAGTCAGCAACGTTTCTTTGTCTTTTCCCCAAGTACTGCCGGCAAGTGACTTGAGGATCTTGTTGCGACCACGTACCTTTGAGACCATTGCATACACATGATCAGCAGATGAGAAAGTATTATCCAGTGTCACTCCTAATAACTTTGGGTGGCTGACAGTTGGTAGCTTAGTGCCATCAACGAAAATGTCTAATTCATTTCTCACCTGGTGCGTCCATGTCGTGAAAAGCGTCGCCGTTGATTTAGTCGGAGATATCGTCAGATCTCGCTCAGTGAAAAACCTGGAAAGGTCGCAGAGGTAACCGTTGATTTTCGCACAGAGTTCATCAGTATAGGGGCCCTTCCCCGTCGCCATTATTGTACTGTCGTCGGCATATGAAACGACGGTGACGGCCTCTGGTGGTGGGGGCATCTCTGATAGATAGAAGTTAAACAGTGTCGGGGATAGGACACCACCCTGTGGCACCCCCTGTCTAATACGTCTAGGTTTTGATGTTGCGTTTCTAAAGTTAACCGACGCCTGCCGTCCATTCAAATAATTAGCGGTCCATCTCTTTAACCCATCAGGTATCTGTGTTTCGAAGAGATCTCGTATGGGAGTGGCATGGTTGACCGTGTCAAAAGCTTTCGACAGGTCAAGTGCCACTAACACAGTACTGTGATTTGGTTGGTTTTGATTTAGGCCGCTATTTATTTGCGTTGTAATGGCATTGAGTGCGGTGGTGGTGCTGTGCAGCTTACGGAAGCCATGTTGATGACTAGCCAGGTGCAGATTTGATGTATAATACGGGAGCAAAATGGACTCTAGCGTCTTCACTACCGGCGACAAAAGTGATATAGGGCGATATGAATCGCCTATGTTTGCCGGCTTTATAGGTTTTAGTAGTGGAACCACTCTCGCCTTTTTCCATATTTCAGGAATGACGAAAGTGTTCAGTGAAAGACTGAATAGAGCCGCTAAGTATTTGTGTCCCTCCTGGCCTAGATGTTTCAGCATCTGCATGGCAATGCCGTCGGGGCCGATGGATTTTGAGGGCTTAGCCTGCTGATGGCTTCCTTGACCTCTGAGGCAGTGATGACAATGGGCGTGTTTTGGTTTTTGTATTTACGCGCCTTTCGCATGGTTCTACGTTTAGCTCTATCGGGCGGGGAATGTAGTACAAATTGTCTACAGAAGGAGTTTGCACATCCCCTAGGGTCCTTCTTCACCCTGTCACCGAAAGTAATATCTACTTTATCCTTGTGTTGCGTTGGATTAGATAGAGCTTTGACCGTAGTCCATAATTTGCCTACACCATCAGAGAGGTTGCATTGCTCTAAGTGTTGTTTCCATTTGGCCAGTTTAAGTTTATCGACCAACCTACGAATTTCCGCGTTGAGATCCCTTATACGGGGGTCTGCGGGATTGAGACTTCGCACTTCATCTCTTTCTCTAGCCATGGCCGCTGCCTCCGCGGGGAAATTTGGCCTTAATTGGGATATTCGACCCGCAGGAATGAAGCGTTTAGAGGCCAAGTCAATGATGTTGCGGAAGTCTCGTTCGCCTTTGCGTACGTCCATAGGAATGGATAGAGCAGCCAAGGATTCGTCCGTATATGTCTGAAAACTGTGCCAGTCCGCCTTGGTAAAGTTTTGTATGTACCATGGTCAGGTGTAATAAAGTCCGTCGGTCGTTCGATGGTAATGACTATTGGGAGATGGTCAGACGCCAACGTGAGTATGGGTCGCCAATGTAGAAACAGAGAGAGACTGGTGCTCGGAGTTTCTCATGTCTAAACTGCTCCGGTGGGAGCGAGAGTGTTGAGCTGCTGCGCGTGATGTTGACGCCATAAGGAACGAGCAACAGTCTGGAATTTGTGTGGCGGGTATAGCAGAAGTGCTGCTAGTCGTTAAGACATTATTATTATTATTATTAGTATTGCTACTAGAAAGCGGCGGTAGGGGTGCGCTTGAACGCGGCTTACGCGGGACGCCCGAGGGCGCAAACAACAAGGGGCCACGAAAGTACTAAAGAAAGTACGGGGTCTGTGGATGTTAAGGTTAAGCCCTGAACATCCAGATTTATGGAGCCATCTCTTACACGAGAAGCATTGCACAGAATGCGACCGTTTAATATATATCTTTTTGCAACAGACACTGCATATCCATTCTTTTGGTCCGGGGTTCGGCTCAACGCCCGCCCGTAACAATAGAATATCTTGCAGCCCTGCTGCAAGGGGGGAGGATGATAGTTTCGGAATGGGACAAAACATACTAAACAGGGTTACATTGAAAGGACAGTCCTTGGCCGAGGTAAAACCCCGGGTGGTTCCACTGCGCAGAGATCCATGGCGATGTCCTGGGTTTTCTGCTCTGAGAAGTGACTGTACATAGGGAACCGGTATCCCGTATTGTCTTTCTAATATCCCGGAGTCCCGTAGAACCGTAATTTCTTTAGAAAACACTAGTTACACCCGTGATAAAACATAAATGTATAACAACATATTTTTGAAAATTATATCTCTTAGGCCCGGTTTTTCAGTGCAAGTTTAAACCACAGACAAAGTTGACTAGAGTTTATCCAATTCGAATTGGCCGTTTTGATTTAGCCGAATGATTTAGCCGGAGCCGATTTGTCAAAAAATTTAGCCGATTCTAGCCGTTTTTATAAGCTTTTATTTAGTTTCACCTGACGGCTGTCTGTTAACAAATTTTGCAAGCTAAATTTGATACACTTCCCGGTGTCCGATTGATCTGAAATTCTGCACCCATGTATAACCCCGATGACAATGCAATATTATAAAAAAAAATTTCGATAGGTGGCGCGCGGGTCGCTATATTTTCAAAATTCGCATTTATGGTCCGATTTAGCTGAAATTCGTAACATGTATTAGCTTTGTTTCTTTCCTGCTAATTATGAATAATTATTCCTGTAAAAGCGTTTCTTGAACAAAACTAGCAGCGAATTCAGCAGCTTTTTGACATTTAATTGAGAGTGAGAGCGCGAATTCGCTGCAAGTTATTGCTGGAGATTTTTCGTCCAGCAGAAACTAGCAAGGAGGAACAGCTGATCGGTGAAATAGCAAAACAACAATAAAAAATGTAAATTCAAATTGTTAGCCAATCAGAAACGTAACAGCTGTTGTGTCTGCAAGTTTCTGCTGAACCCTGTTCGACGAAAAATTAGCAGAAATGAGATTTTGACAGCTTTTTACAAGACTCTCTTCTGCTGACAGTTCTTTGCTGGAGATTTCAAGAAACAAAGCTATTACTACCATGAAAAGAAATATTTTTGTAAAAAAAAATTCCGCTAGGTGGGGCTGAGATAGCGGTAATAAAAACTCAAAATCGTAATTATGGACCGATTTGGCTGATATTTTACGTGTGTGTTACTTAATTAATTTCTAAATGTTAAAAAAAAATTGCACCCGCTAGGTGGCGCGTGAGTCGCTTTATTTGAGAATTACGAAGGTCTGTTTTCAGTGTCGATTAATTCGTTTTTCAACGAACTTCCCGTTGAGGTAGGATCTTGAAATTTTCATCATCGTTTAGTTTTATACCCCAATGCACTATAATAAAAAAATAATTCCGATAGGTGGCGCATGGGTAGAGATATTTGAAAAATTTAATTTACAGAGATTTTGCCATCGATTTTGAACTAACTCCCCGTTGAGCTGAGGTTTTGAAATTTTCACCATCTATCAGGTTTTACTGACAATGCATTATACAAAAAAAAAAAAATCTAAAATATTGCTTTATTTGCAAAAATCCAATCATCACCCAAGTTTAGTCGTTTTTCCCTATTGCCATAGAAAGAAGATTGGAATTCGGCGCGTGGTGTATTCCAAAAGTACCTTTACTTACCACGCGGTGAATTCCTTTACTCTTATGAGCATTGTCTATTGATATGCAGATGGCACTAAGCATTATATGTATATTGATATGCAGATGGCGCTGAAGAATACAACATTCGGCTAATTCCTTCACTCTTTTGAGCAATTATGCATAAAAAGTTGGCTCTGCTGATTATTAAATTGAAGAAAAAAGGAAACAGCTAATTATTATTGAAACGCAGTTCTAATTAATTTATTAGATTTTACTGATTGTGTTTTCATTTGCGTGATTCAAATGCTAGAATTAAGTGTTAATGTAATATGAGAAATAAAATTAAAGAAAAAAAACTTTTTTATAAGCTTTTATTTAGTTTCACCTGACGGCTGTCTGTAATCAAATCTAAACACTTAAATATAATAGCCGCGTGACAACCAAGATTCGCATGTACATGCATTTAACGCAAACTTATGCGTCACAGCAACAGCGGCACAATCAACTATATGAGAGCCAAGTGTAAAATGTTTCTTCTTATGCTTTTCATGCATACAAAGTTGAAAGTTGCCAACTTTTGCATGTCAGATGTCGCTCGTGATGCGCGATGTGTCGTTCTCTACCTATATACCCACGTTCAACTCATCTGTCAATACATAATGCTGCGGCAAACATTGATTGTGACGCCGCTATAAGAGAACACCAAAATAAAGCAATATAAATGCTGAAAACCACGTCAACTGAATATTTATTCACAGAATATTTCCTTTTGCACGTGCTTTTTCCATACGTCAAAATTTACTTATACAAAATATTTTCTACGTTCTCTGTTGCCGCAATAACCCTGCAAAAATCGTTGGATTATGTGTTCCAATTTTCTAATATTGGAGTACTCCAATAGTAATCCTTTGTCGATCATTGCTCCTGCCTTATCGACGAAAATCACGACACTATCGCTCTGACAATATATACTCCAAGGAGTGACAACATTGGAGTACATTGCAAAGTACTCTGACAGCAGGTACTCCAAGGAGTAGCAGAAACAAAGCGAAGGTTGGAGTAGGTGGTCCAGTCCTAGGACATCGCAATGTTAATTGGAGCACAATTTTTATATGAAAAAGTATTACATTTGGAGTACTCTGATGCTCCAATTGGAGTATTCTTTGGATAGGAAATAGGGTACTCTCGATTTTTGCAGGGCCCTGCAAAAATCGTTGGATTATGTGTTCCAATTGTTTGATATTAGAGTACTCCAATACTAATCCTTTGTATACCTCATCGGACCACCTTCAGCTTTTTGAAAGCCGATCATTGCTCCTGCCTTATCGACGAAAATCACGACACTATCTCTTTGACAGTATATACTCCAAGAAGTAACAACATTGGAATACATTGCAAAGTACTCTGACGGTAGGTACTCCATGGAGTAGCAGAAACAAAGCGAAGGTTGGAGTAGGTGGTCCAGTCCTAGGACATCGCAATGTTAATTGGAGCACAATTTTTATATGAAAAAGGATTACATCTGGAGTACTCTGATGCTCCAATTGGAGTACTCTTTGGATAGGAAATAGAGTACTCTCGATTTTTGCCGGGAAGGCCCAAATCCGCAATTATATGCTGCTAAATTTAAATTTTGTGTGTGTCAGGGTAAAATTTGAATCTGATTAAATTAAACTTAAATTTTGTGTGTGTCAGGGTACAATTTGGATCTGATTAAATAAGATTTATTGTGTGTATCCATAGCATTATGCACTCCAATATGCACAATGTTATGTGTGTCTTGTGGTTAGCCAACTAAGTTCATGAAAATGTGAATAATTACAGTTCTCTGATTAGAGTACCAAATAAGTTACCTGATGTTGGTTATGAAGTTGTTTCTGATTTATTTACAGAGATTTTGCTTTCGATTTTGAACTAACTCCCCGTTGAGCTGGGGTTTTGAAATTTTCACCATCGATCAGGTTTATTTGCAAAAATCCAATCATCACCCAAGTTTAGCCGTTTTTCCCTATTGCCATAGAAAGAAGATTGGAATTCGCCGCGTGGTGTATTCCAAAAGTACCTTTACTTACCACGCGGTGAATTCCTTTACTCTTATGAGCATTGTCTATTGATATGCAGATGGCGCTGAAGAATACAACATTCGGCAATTATGCATAAAAAGTTGGCTCTGCTGATTTTGAATTATTAAATTGAAGAAAAAAGGAAACAGCTAATTATTATTGAAACGCAGTTCTAATTAATTATAAGCTTTTATTTAGTTTCGATTAATTCGTTTTTCAACGAACTTCCCGTTGAGGTAGGATCTTGAAATATTCATCATCGTTTAGTTTTCTGCCTCCACGCAAAATAACAAAAAAATAATTCCGATAGGTGGCGCACGGGTAGAGATATTCGAAAGTTTTCATTCCAGGAAATTTTGCTTTTGATATTGTACTAACTTGCAGTTAAGATGGGATTTTGCAAATTTTCATCATCGTTCAGGCTTCGCTAACAGTAAAAAAAAATTAGCTTAATTTCAAAAATCCCATTTATCGTTTAAATTAGTCTTTATTCCAATATCCCAAAATTAACTTTATTAACCACGCGGCTTTATTGTAAAAGATTCTTTGTTTTCTGTTGCTGCTAGCAGCCGATTGATGTCGCTGCGACACAGTGGCGTGCCTTCCATATAAGCCGAAAAGCCCGGCTTGCCTAGCTAATCCTCTATGAGCTACAATATGTTTCAAAAATGTATCGTAACAATTTCTTTAACGTTTACATTTGGTTTCACTAACTGCCAATAGCATAAACATATAAATAAAGCTCTTCCTGCCATCTGTCGGCTGATAGCAAAACAATTAACATAAAATTTTTTCAGCGCATATGATGGCATCTCTTACTTGCTTACTTAAAATAGCCTTTAACCGCCTAGGCGATGATTGCCATCTCGCTTTTACTTATTGGCTTTTACCTGGCTTTCAAATCCCTTACTAAGATGTCTTTTTGAAGCTACAGTTTTTTTGAATTTAGAAGAAATTTTGTATGCAACTACGAAGCCAGCTTCGTGCTGTTGTTAATAAGCTTTAAAGCCAAACTGGATATGTAAATACATATCTACAATGTTAATGTGCAAAGAGCTCTACTCAAAAATTATTGGCGCATATTTTAAAGTAGAAAAAAAGAATTCAATAGTGGTGATTGCTGTAATATTTTTTTTTTTTGCTAGGCATTATAAAATATAAAAAATATTTTTTAGGTTTCTTAGGTCCACTTGCACGACGCCGAGTTATCTTTTTAGCTCAGAGTTAATTTGACATTAACTCTGAGTTAAAAATATAAATTTTCGTTGTGCAAGTGAGCCTTGGCTTCTGCGATGTATGTAAATGGGAAATAGTGCAAGTAAACCTTTTCCCTTGGATTGGAAAAGCTTAAAAAATCTGCAAAACAATAACTTGCCTATTGAAGAAACCTAAATGTTTAAGTTTTTCCCCGTGTGCAAAAGTCGATAAATATCTATCCTGAACTCTTCTTCTTCGTCTGAAATGTTCTTTGGCAGCAGTATTTGCTTTTGTTAGGGTTATAAGGACTGGGGCTTGCCTTGATTGAAACACGTAGGCACGCCACTGCTGCGACATTATTGCCTCTTTGCCGCACGGCTTTATAGCGGCGTCACAATCAATGTTTGCCGCAGCATTATGTATTGACAGATGAGTTGAACGTGTGCATTTAGGTAGAGAAGGACACATTGCGCATCACGAGCGACATCTGACATGCAAAAGTTGCCAACTTTCAACTTTGTATGCATGAAAAGCATAAGAAGAAGCATTTTACACTTGGGTCTCATATAGTTGATTGTGCCGCTGTTGCTGTGACGCATAAGTTTGCGTTAAATGCATGTACATACGAAACTTGGTTGTCACTCGGCTTTTGATATTGTACCTTTAAAGGTAAATTGGCTTTAGTACAATATCAAAAGATGACTTCAAAGAAGCCGTGTAATGTTGATACATTAAAAGAAATGGATCGGATGAGGAATGTTAAAATAACTAAGTAAAGATTGCATAACTAATTTAAACAATATTTTATATTTAAAATAAATTCAAGAAAAAAGATGTTCTAAGCACAAGCTTATAGGTATATTTCTTGTTGATAAACCGAACTAAAAAGTAAAAAATAAAATTAAAGAAAAAAAACTTTTTTAAAAATAAGCTTTTATTATTGGTTTATAAAATTAACTAAAAAGTAAAAAAAAAATTGACTGTAAAGGAATATAATAAGTTCATTGTAACCTTTAAAGATAATTTGGCTTCTTCGTCTGCCACAAAATAATTCCATATTGTACATAATTATATATTTCTAACATTAAAACTTTACACCTAAATTATTAAATCTTCCAGTACATATCACATTCCTAATTTTATTAATAATAAAAGCGTGTTAAATTTTGATGGTATAATTAAGAACATTTAGGACCTTCTTTTCTATTTGATGGTATAATTAAGAACATTCAGGACCTTCTTTTCTTGCTATCGAAATTTAACACGCTTTTATTATTAATAAAATTAGGAATGTGATATATACTGGAAAATTTAATAATTTAGGTGTAAAGTTTTAATGTTAGAAATATATAATTATGTACAATATGGAATTATTTTGTGGCAGACGAAGAAGCCAAATTATCTTTAAAGGTTACAATGAACTTATTATATTCCTTTACAGTCAATTTTTTTTTTACTTTACCTAAATTATTAAATCTTCCAGTACATATCACATTCCTAATTTTATTAATAATAAAAGCGTGTTAAATTTTGATGGTATAATTAAGAACATTTAGGACCTTCTTTTCTATTTGATGGTATAATTAAGAACATTCAGGACCTTCTTTTCTTGCTATCGAAATTTAACACGCTTTTATTATTAATAAAATTAGGAATGTGATATATACTGGAAAATTTAATAATTTAGGTGTAAAGTTTTAATGTTAGAAATATATAATTATGTACAATATGGAATTATTTTGTGGCAGACGAAGAAGCCAAATTATCTTCAAAGGTTACAATGAACTTATTAAGTGTTATATTCCTTTACAGTCAATTTATTTTTTACTTTTTAGTTAATTTTATAAACCAATAATAAAAGCTTATTTTTAAAAAAGTTTTTTTTCTTTAATTTTATTAATAATTTTTCATTATTCAATTTTCCATAAAGTAGGAGTCCAATGTTTACACTTTAAATATCACAAATTTTTATTTTGTAAAACGAATATGTTGATTTTTTCAGCCAGACTGAGGTAAGTCATAAAATTTCAAAAAAGTTAACATTTTTTTGCCATTTTTTTGTTTATTTTTAATAAAATAATTTAAGGAATTTAGTATTTAGTATTTTTGGTTTTATTATTTCTATTTATAACATTAATTCATTAAGCGGGCTACTCACATGCCAAGAAATGTCAAACTCCATATAAAAAAACGATCAAGAAATGGTCAAGAAATGTTTTCACACGTCAAATTTTCTTGAGCCAATAGTCAGCTCATAAGAAAAAATACTACAATTTCCGATGGTTGGCAACGCCGTTTTACCTCAAGAAATAAATATGTTCGTATATATTTCTTGAGGTAAACGTGCAGGTTCACGGAAAAGCTGAGTATATGCTTCGCAGCACATGTTTTATACATTTTTATAATAGTAATCTGCAATAAAATGGAAAATGCCGTAAACGTCAAATTTTCTTGACCAGGCATAAGAAATATATGCTAGTTTTTTTCTTGTGGCATTTCTTGGCAGGTGAGTAGCCCGCTTTAATACAGAATAATAAAATATATATATACATATTAGACTGGGCCAAAAATTCACAATTTCGGTTTTTTTCAAAAATTATATTGATTTTCTTTATAAGAAAGGTGAAAAAAAATTACTGTAATTTTTTCAGATTTTTAAAATAAAGCCTAGAAGTCTAGAATCGCTAGTTTAGATTTTACAGACTTTACCTCATATTTGCTATAAAAACGACAAACCATTGTTGTAAAATACCATTTACCTGAACATATTTTTGAAGGAAATCGAGAGTCCAGCTTTCGTTACCTCGGTCAATGACGCGTATGAGGATCCTGTCGTTGGTCACTTCAGCAAAGCTAAGTTTACCCACTACGGGAGTGTTCTCCTGCCGCTTCGGATGAGGTTTTAAGTCCACCTCCGATCTCTGGGGTTTGAAGGGATTTCCGTTAACCTTCTCCACCGTTGTTGTTGTTGTTGTTGTTGTAACGAGGTGTAGCCCTGCCTAAATGTAAGACAGGGTCACCCCGAGAGTATTGCTCTTGGCCGGGTCGATATAAGAAAACGGCCCGGGTAGTTTCGGCAGAACCGACAATACAATCCACCGTCTTCCTGGCATTCAGCGATAGTGTCTCCTGTGAAACTCCCTCGTATTTCTTCAGGATCCTTGCGGCCGCTCTTTTGTCCAAGTACTCAGAGGGAGGAATTTCGACCCGTAGTTGCCATCGCGGTCGTTCCCCTATTTAAAATTCTGGGGCCAGGTCGTGAGACCACTGCCACAGACGTTAATGAATTGGTTTCGGTACCGGCACTTAATGGGGGTTTAGCATCAGCCGTTTCTGGCTTTACTGTGTTTGTACCGGTGCTTGATTTGAGGATTGCCGCCTTATTATCCAGAGCTAATCGACCCGTAGTTGCCATCGCTGTCGATCTCTCGGCTGATATTGAAATGGAGGTTGTCCTCCGACGTTGCGTTCTCGCTTGCTCCAGCATTGGCCTCCTCTGCTGTGCAGTATAAGGGGCACGTGGTCGCATAACACTCTGGATTGGGAGGGGAAGATCTTTGTCGTCGCGCCAGAGAGGCTAGGCTTCTCTCGTGATGTAGTACCGGGCGGTGCTATGATCACAAGGGCAGCGTAGCCCTGTGGCTATCTACTTAAGCGCTCGTACCGCGACAAGGTGTCCACCCTTCACGAGGGCTGCTGTTGACAACAACAACATGGCCGCTTGGCTGAGAATAACAATATCCTGTCCGATAGTGTGTTGACCTATCCAATCCGCGGCGTCCATGATTGCTGAGACTTCAGCCTGGAAGACACTGCAGTGATCAGGTAGTCTGAAGGAGAGCTAAAGCTCGGATCCTTTGAATCGCCGTCACTTAATTTTCAAAACATTATTTTGTATTCCAATCTATGGAGTAAGCAGCTTTCCATATATTTTTTGGACTTAGCAGATTTTATTTAGCCATTGAACATATCATTTTCTTTCAATATCAGGTGCAGAAATCTCCATCTTTTCCAAAAGTATGAAAAAGTCGGTTTACCAAGTGAAAATAGGGCTGTAAGAGGCTGGGTAACGCTGAATGGCCTACACGGCTAGTTTCTCGTACTGGCGGTTCTACGAGAACGGTACCAGTACTTGTGCTGAACCCATTGTGCCGAAACGACCCGGCCCGTTTTTTTTATATCGACCCGGCCAAGAGCAATACACGCGGGGTGACCCTGTGTAACATTTGAGCAGGGCTACACCTCGTTACAACAACAACAACAGGACTTGTCATCTTTTACCGCTTTTTGGACGATATGAATTTAATAAAAAAAAATGTATTTAGCCGATTTTTTGTCAATCTAGCCGGTTCGCCAAAAAAGTTCTGACAACACTGCTCAAGCCCTGAGAATTTTCAGGATAGTTTTTTTCAGTGAAAAATTATTGGCAAGAAACAAAAAAAAATGACCGGGTCCATCACAAAATGGAGGTGTGGCCCATGGTATTTGTGTGCAGAACACCTTTCTGAGTTGAAATATCTGTTGACAGAAATAAAATATCGGGTCTTCGCTTTCGGATTATACATACCGAAGTCAAACGCGCTTTAATGTGCAGAACACATTCCTATCCCTCTGACCGGGCCCCTGCGAGTTAGGGGTTTAGAATATTCCCGTGGTAGGCATACCGGTCGTAAGAGGTGACTAATATGCACATAGGGAATGACGTGCTAACTCGATGGTTGGGATGACATGACCTAGAAGGTTGAACTGGTCATACCAAATCGCTACCACGGCAGTCGGGCAGTACCGCAAGGGAGTACCGCAGCGTTACGGGTTCATATCCGGCCAAGGACTGTCAATTTCGGCTTCACTCCCGGAAACCTTCGGGGAGGTGTTTTTGCTGTTAACAACAACAACATCCTTCAGACCGTGGACACGATAAAAGCTGATTTACACGGGTCGATTTCCTTCCCGTTCCAACGTGTAAATAGCATTTCGACCAAGCGACAACCTATATTTGTGTGGCCATAAGCAATAACAGCCTAAGTCGACTTAAGAAATTAGACCAGTTGAAATTTTTGCTGGTGATTTTGAATACCAACATCGAGACATTTTTCAAGACTTTCATTGGTCTTTTTTTACTTTATTTACCAACAATTAAATCCAATATGTTTGTCTTAGTTATAAAACAGTTTTGTTACAAAAATTCGCCAGCAAAAATTTCAACTGGTCTAATTTCTTAAGTCGACTTAGGCTGTTATTGCTTATGACCACAGATTGACTTGACTAAAAACTTCGATATGTATTTGAAAAAAATTTGGCAAACAGGTTACTTTTCGGCAAGGTAGGGTGATATTGAAAGGGGGTGCAATCGGAATGCAATCACGCCCCTTTTTTATATCAAACGCAGTGTTTTGGAAAAAGTACAGAATGGCATAAATCATTGCCACAAGCAGATAAACAATAAACTATAGCAAATTTTTTTTAAATATAAGCCAAAATGGGCTAAATCGTATTTCAACCAAGCCTACTTTTAGCAAAAACTTGTTAAAAATAAAATTGAACGGCAGGACATAGACTGCAGAATTTTGAAATAGGATGTTACTGTGTCATATTTTGTAATAAAATTAAAGAAAAAAAAACTTTTTTAAAAATAAGCTTTTATTATTGGTTTATAAAATTAACTAAAAAGTAAAAAATAAATTGACTGTAAAGGAATATAACACTTTATAAGTTCATTGTAACCTTTAAAGATAATTTGGCTTCTTCGTCTGCCACAAAATAATTCCATATTGTACATAATTATATATTTCTAACATTAAAACTTTACACCTAAATTATTAAATCTTCCAGTATATATCACATTCCTAATTTTATTAATAATAAAAGCGTGTTAAATTTTTATGGTATAATTAAGAACATTCAGGTGTTAAATTTTGATGGTATAATTAAGAACATTTAGGACCTTCTTTTCTATTTGATGGTATAATTAAGAACATTCAGGACCTTCTTTTCTTGCTATCGAAATGCTTTTATTATTAATAAAATTAGGAATGTGATATATACTGGAAGATTTAAAAATTTAGGTGTAAAGTTTTAATGTTAGAAATATATAATTAAGTACAATATGGTATTATTTTGTGGCAGACGAAGAAGCCAAATTATCTTCAAAGGTTACAATGAACTTATTAAGTGTTATATTCCTTTACAGTCAATTTATTTTTTACTTTTTAGTTAATTTTATAAACCAATAATAAAAGCTTATTTTTAAAAAAGTTTTTTTTCTTTAATTTTATTTTCATTTTACTCCCACCGCCAAAGCCAATCGCTTAAAAACTCAAGTATGTAGCTTCAAAATAGATCTGAATTTTCAAAACTTTTTTCCTGGTTTAATAAGCTTTTATTAATCCAAATTTTTATGAAAATGTCATTTTAAAGAGCTTTATAAAGCAATTTTATTTTTTATGAATAAGGGGGTTAGAACGGAATTGTTGTAAAATACCATTTACCTGAACATATTTTTGAAGGAAATCGAGAGTCCAGCTTTCGTTACCTCGGTCAATGACGCGTATGAGGATCCTGTCGTTGGTCACTTCAGCAAAGCTAAGTTTACCCACTACGGGAGTGTTCTCCTGCCGCTTCGGATGAGGTTTTAAGTCCACCTCCGATCTCTGGGGTTTGAAGGGATTTCCGTTAACCTTCTCCACCGTTGTTGTTGTTGTTGTTGTAACGAGGTGTAGCCCTGCCTAAATGTAAGACAGGGTCACCCCGAGAGTATTGCTCTTGGCCGGGTCGATATAAGAAAACGGCCCGGGTAGTTTCGGCAGAACCGACAATACAATCCACCGTCTTCCTGGCATTCAGCGATAGTGTCTCCTGTGAAACTCCCTCGTATTTCTTCAGGATCCTTGCGGCCGCTCTTTTGTCCAAGTACTCAGAGGGAGGAATTTCGACCCGTAGTGCCATCGCGGTCGTTCCCCTATTTAAAATTCTGGGGCCAGGTCGTGAGACCACTGCCACAGACGTTAATGAATTGGTTTCGGTACCGGCACTTAATGGGGGTTTAGCATCAGCCGTTTCTGGCTTTACTGTGTTTGTACCGGTGCTTGATTTGAGGATTGCCGCCTTATTATCCAGAGCTAATCGACCCGTAGTTTCCATCGCTGTCGATCTCTCGGCTGATATTGAAATGGAGGTTGTCCTCCGACGTTGCGTTCTCGCTTGCTCCAGCATTGGCCTCCTCTGCTGTGCAGTATAAGGGGCACGTGGTCGCATAACACTCTGGATTGGGAGGGGAAGATCTTTGTCGTCGCGCCAGAGAGGCTAGGCTTCTCTCGTGATGTAGTACCGGGCGGTGCTATGATCACAAGGGCAGCGTAGCCCTGTGGCTATCTACTTAAGCGCTCGTACCGCGACAAGGTGTCCACCCTTCACGAGGGCTGCTGTTGACAACAACAACATGGCCGCTTGGCTGAGAATAACAATATCCTGTCCGATAGTGTGTTGACCTATCCAATCCGCGGCGTCCATGATTGCTGAGACTTCAGCCTGGAAGACACTGCAGTGATCAGGTAGTCTGAAGGAGAGCTAAAGCTCGGATCCTTTGAATCGCCGTCACTTAATTTTCAAAACATTATTTTGTATTCCAATCTATGGAGTAAGCAGCTTTCCATATATTTTTTGGACTTAGCAGATTTTATTTAGCCATTGAACATATCATTTTCTTTCAATATCAGGTGCAGAAATCTCCATCTTTTCCAAAAGTATGAAAAAGTCGGTTTACCAAGTGAAAATAGGGCTGTAAGAGGCTGGGTAACGCTGAATGGCCTACACGGCTAGTTTCTCGTACTGGCGGTTCTACGAGAACGGTACCAGTACTTGTGCTGAACCCATTGTGCCGAAACGACCCGGCCCGTTTTTTTTATATCGACCCGGCCAAGAGCAATACACGCGGGGTGACCCTGTGTAACATTTGAGCAGGGCTACACCTCGTTACAACAACAACAACAGGACTTGTCATCTTTTACCGCTTTTTGGACGATATGAATTTAATTAAAAAAAATGTATTTAGCCGATTTTTTGTCAATCTAGCCGGTTCGCCAAAAAAGTTCTGACAACACTGCTCAAGCCCTGAGAATTTTCAGGATAGTTTTTTTCAGTGAAAAATTATTGGCAAGAAACAAAAAAAAATGACCGGGTCCATCACAAAATGGAGGTGTGGCCCATGGTATTTGTGTGCAGAACACCTTTCTGAGTTGAAATATCTGTTGACAGAAATAAAATATCGGGTCTTCGCTTTCGGATTATACATACCGAAGTCAAACGCGCTTTAATGTGCAGAACACATTCCTATCCCTCTGACCGGGCCCCTGCGAGTTAGGGGTTTAGAATATTCCCGTGGTAGGCATACCGGTCGTAAGAGGTGACTAATATGCACATAGGGAATGACGTGCTAACTCGATGGTTGGGATGACATGACCTAGAAGGTTGAACTGGTCATACCAAATCGCTACCACGGCAGTCGGGCAGTACCGCAAGGGAGTACCGCAGCGTTACGGGTTCATATCCGGCCAAGGACTGTCAATTTCGGCTTCACTCCCCGAAACCTTCGGGGAGGTGTTTTTGCTGTTAACAACAACAACATCCTTCAGACCGTGGACACGATAAAAGCTGATTTACACGGGTCGATTTCCTTCCCGTTCCAACGTGTAAATAGCATTTCGACCAAGCGACAACCTATATTTGTGTGGCCATAAGCAATAACAGCCTAAGTCGACTTAAGAAATTAGACCAGTTGAAATTTTTGCTGGTGATTTTGAATACCAACATCGAGACATTTTTCAAGACTTTCATTGGTCTTTTTTTACTTTATTTACCAACAATTAAATCCAATATGTTTGTCTTAGTTATAAAACAGTTTTGTTACAAAAATTCGCCAGCAAAAATTTCAACTGGTCTAATTTCTTAAGTCGACTTAGGCTGTTATTGCTTATGACCACAGATTGACTTGACTAAAAACTTCGATATGTATTTGAAAAAAATTTGGCAAACAGGTTACTTTTCGGCAAGGTAGGGTGATATTGAAAGGGGGTGCAATCGGAATGCAATCACGCCCCTTTTTTATATCAAACGCAGTGTTTTGGAAAAAGTACAGAATGGCATAAATCATTGCCACAAGCAGATAAACAATAAACTATAGCAAATTTTTTTTAAATATAAGCCAAAATGGGCTAAATCGTATTTCAACCAAGCCTACTTTTAGCAAAAACTTGTTAAAAATAAAATTGAACGGCAGGACATAGACTGCAGAATTTTGAAATAGGATGTTACTGTGTCATATTTTGTAATAAAATTAAAGAAAAAAAAACTTTTTTAAAAATAAGCTTTTATTATTGGTTTATAAAATTAACTAAAAAGTAAAAAATAAATTGACTGTAAAGGAATATAACACTTTATAAGTTCATTGTAACCTTTAAAGATAATTTGGCTTCTTCGTCTGCCACAAAATAATTCCATATTGTACATAATTATATATTTCTAACATTAAAACTTTACACCTAAATTATTAAATCTTCCAGTATATATCACATTCCTAATTTTATTAATAATAAAAGCGTGTTAAATTTTTATGGTATAATTAAGAACATTCAGGTGTTAAATTTTGATGGTATAATTAAGAACATTTAGGACCTTCTTTTCTATTTGATGGTATAATTAAGAACATTCAGGACCTTCTTTTCTTGCTATCGAAATGCTTTTATTATTAATAAAATTAGGAATGTGATATATACTGGAAGATTTAAAAATTTAGGTGTAAAGTTTTAATGTTAGAAATATATAATTAAGTACAATATGGTATTATTTTGTGGCAGACGAAGAAGCCAAATTATCTTCAAAGGTTACAATGAACTTATTAAGTGTTATATTCCTTTACAGTCAATTTATTTTTTACTTTTTAGTTAATTTTATAAACCAATAATAAAAGCTTATTTTTAAAAAGTTTTTTTTCTTTAATTTTATTTTCATTTTACTCCCACCGCCAAAGCCAATCGCTTAAAAACTCAAGTATGTAGCTTCAAAATAGATCTGAATTTTCAAAACTTTTTTCCTGGTTTAATAAGCTTTTATTAATCCAAATTTTTATGAAAATGTCATTTTAAAGAGCTTTATAAAGCAATTTTATTTTTTATGAATAAGGGGGTTAGAACGGAAACTAAAGTCTGGTTTTCATTAAGTCAAATTTTGACAAATTTTATCGACTTTATCGAAATATGCAATCAAATCTCGATAAAGTCGATGAAATTTGACACCATTTGACCTAATGAAAACCACCCTTAAATGAAATATGTAAATCGTCGATATCTAATTAATTCTGTTAAAAATGGAAAATAAAAAGCAATTAAATGTGCAATGTTCTACAGGAACAGAATTTTTTATTTTGCATACCACCGATATTTCCACTTAGTTCTTCTGGAACTGTAGGATTTAGTTCCTCTGAACATGTATACATTGCACAATGGTCCCGATTCCAATTTTTTTGGCATAAATTCAACCAACGCGGCTACGCAGTTGAAAGTTGACAAATCCTATAGCAATGGCATATGGAAGAAAAATAAAAACCAAATTAGACACTAATAGGGTGTGTCGAAATACTTTTTTGGAGGTTTTCTTTACACAAGACCCCTTAGAACTTACGTGTTTCATAGCAGATTACGAAATAGTATAATGAGTAACGTCCGCAACGCAACTTCTTACTGAAAAATCAATAAATTCGTTCAAACGTAACATCCGCAAATTTAACACGTTCTGTGCCAGTGAGTCATTGGTGATCACAACAAAAAACTTACCTTAAGTAACAAGTAAATGTACGTCACTTACCATGACATGAAAACATCTCAAAAGCGTCGTATTATTTTAGTCCTGATAAAAAAATCCTTAATAATTCAGAGCGCAATATTGTTTTTCTTTTTGGTATTTGTGTTAATTTTTTAATTATTATTAAATATTTATTAATTTTCCAGAACAAAAGTAAACACCAAATTAAAAGTTTGTACTAAATATACAAAAAGAAGAAAATAAACAAAATAATATACCGTCGCTCCCAACGAAGACTAGCACAGTTCGGTTAGCGTGGAAGACTAGCACTGTTCTTTGTTTGCGTGGAAGACTATGTTACGTGCTGGTTGCCGGTTGATCTCCAAAAATGGCTCATGCGTCTCGTCAACCCCATGTTGCATGCCCCGGGAGTCTTGCGGTATGCTTGCCTACTGCGCGAACTAGCTCGCCGGACTGTGGGGTGGATCTTTGACCCCGAGACATACCCACCGCACCACACAAGAAAAAAAAATCATACCTGGCTCTTCACTGCGCATTGGGGCACTCGGCCCGCACCCCCTCCAGGTTTCCCGTCCCTCGGCCATAGGTGTTGTTATGGCCGGCCACTCTAAACCCACCCTACCATGGTCGACCGTGGCAAATGTTTTATGTCAAAACCCCCTTGTACCCCCCTTTACACGTTCCCCCTCCCTGTCATCGTCCAGTCCGTCTGTCCCCACCACATCTGAAAGAAAGAATCACTCGTTTATAAGGAAAATTAACAAGCCATCTTATTAGGTTAGGTTCAAGTGGCTGCCGCAGAGGCACACCTAGGCCAGTATTAAAAGGCCCGTTGTGATACCACCAACACTAGGAAAGTCAGTTCCGGGACCCTGCCATATGGAAAATCCCGGTATTAACGGAATTCTCCACATAGCAGAATCCCGGGACTGACTTTCCTATACCGACACCGTTACTCCTCCTCGAACCATTTAGATGACTTGATGAAGGCCATCAGGTCCTTTATGTCCAGCTCCGTGACCTGGCGTAGGCTGACCAGGAAGGGAACTCCCAAAAAGCGCATTTTTGCGCCACTTAAAGCCGGACAGTTGCAGATCAGGTGCTCCACCGTTTCCTCCTCCTCATCATCCTTACAACTCCTACAGCATCGTCGGTAGGGCACACTCAAGTCTTTCTGCGTGCCTACCAATGAGGCAGTGCCCAGTTAATACGCCTATTAATATGGAGATTTCTCTTCTCCTTAGGGCATAAATTTGTCTTGATATTTTATGATCCCATTTCGGCCAGGTTTCTTTGGATATCCGGCATCCTGGAGATTGCAGCCATCTTTCGTTGGCTTGGCGGAGTGTGTACTCCTTCAGCATAAGCTTGCATGTGGCAAACGGCATACCTAAGCGCTCTTTATCGCGAAGAACCTGCTTGGTCGTGCCCTGCCTCGCAAGTTCGTCTGCCCTACAATTTCCCTCAATGTCCCTATGCCCCGGGACCCATGTGAGGTTAACGCGATTCTGTTGGGTCATCTCTTGTAGAGATCGACGACAGCTGAGCGTCAGTTCAGAGTTGAACGAGTAAGAGCCAAGGGATTTGATGGGCGCCTGGCTGTCGCTGAATATAAAAATGTCCTGTCTGATAGTGTGTTGGCCTATCCAAGCCGCGGCGTCCATGATTGCTGAAACTTCAGCCTGGAAGACACTGCAGTGATCAGGTAGTCTGAAGGAGAGCTCAAGGTTCAGATCCTTTGAATAAACCCCTCCCCCAACTCTGCCGTCTAACTTCGAGCCATCAGTATAAATTGAAGTGCCGCCATGAGTGACGGGACTCCGATCCGTGCTCTCCCATTCTTCCCTGCTGGGAATGTTGATTTTAAAACCGCTATCTCCGACTGTTGTGGTCGCACAGCGATCTGTGCTCAGCGGAAGAAAGCTATAGGATCCCAAAATACAGGCGTGTCCAGTAGTGCATGCGCCCCAGCCGGACGTTTCCCTTAGACGCAGAGCCGATGCTGCTGCTACTCGGTGCCCTTCCAGATCGAGTGGAAAAATGCCAAGAATGGCCTGGAGTGCTTCATTGGGCGTTGTTCTTAACGCACCGCTTATACAGATCATGCAAGATCTGTGCACTTTACCTAGCAGATTAAGGTTTGTTGCCTTGCTCAGCGCAGGCCACCATACCACAACTCCATAGAGCATGATTGGTCGAATGATTGCAGTATAGATCCATTTGCATATTTTGGGGCTGAGCCCCCATTTCTTTTCAATGGCTCTTTTGCACGTGTAGAGTGCAATACACGCTTTCTTCTGGCGCTGAAGACAATTCTCCTTCCAGGTTAGTTTCCTATCCAGAACTGTGCCCAAGAACTTGGCTTTGTCAGCCAAGTTCAGGTGCACGTTATTCAGTGTTGGCGAAAAGGACCAGTTCTACTTTTCCCGAGTTGATGCTCAGTCCGCAGCGCGAGCACCATGAGGAAACCTCTCTCAGTGCTACTTGGATCAAGTCGCACAGGGTTTGTGGGAATTTGCCCCTGTATACTATAGCTAAGTCATCTGCATATGCCGGGTCCCGTACGATATGTCGAAAAAAAAAATGTCGAATTTCCAAGACCGAATTTAAAAAAATTTTAAAATACCGAAGAGCTTTTTGACCGAAAAAAAAAATGTCGAAAAAATGCAAATGACCGAAAAAGGTCGAAATTTGGATGCTTAATGTAAAACTTCGGAAATTTGAGTTTAACAACGTGTTTTATGACAGTATACAATTATTTATCACTTCCTTACCTCTTACCAAGAACTTTTCAACCTTTTTCCAATACAAAGTCTATTCAAATTTTCCCCTTGTTAGAGGTAACAACAGAAATATTCTCAGACACTTTCGGGCTACAAACTGCACATGTAAAAATTAAGATTGAGAATGACTTATGATTTGTACTTATTAAAAGCATAACACTAATCATTTGGTAATGATCATTTCGAGAAAGGTCCCGTTATGTTATTGAGCTAAACTATGCTGGAGTCACCAATGGCAAAAATAAATCGATGTGTCTTTGATGCGAAGTCTATGTACATTTGTTTCGCTATATATGTATATCGATGCTTCGACTTGGTTAGTTTTGTAATATGTGTATATTTTTCTAATTACGTGCATATTTTTGAACAAGGAAAAGATGTTGGTCCAATTTACTTTTGTTTTTTGACAAGTGAGGAACCGAAATAACTTTTAAACGTTCAAAATTTCGCAATTTTTATAGAAACATCGATACATCAAATATTTACGTGACTATAAAAGTCGCCAAAAATCAAAATTTTTCTGACATCTTTAAACCGGAGATTCGTTTCTGAGAGGTTGTTGTTAATTATATTGAGAAGAGCTTAAGAGTTTGTGCTTATAACTTTACCGTCAGGTTTTATATTTGCTTGCAAGAGCTATTGCAAAACACTAGAAAAATAATACTCAACATTAATATATAAGATGTAGAAACAATGTAATGAATGATGTGTTAAATTCGCGCGAATTTTACACATCATTCATTACATTGTTTCTACATCTTATATTTTTTTTTTTCGACATTTTTTCATTCGACATTTTTTTCGAGACATTTTTTTTTCGACCTTTTGTGTTTTCGACAAATTTTTTTTCGACATTTTTTTTCGACATTTTTAGTTTCGACTTCTTTTTTTTCGACATATCGTACCAGACCCGCATATGCCACAACCTTCCCGCCCCCCAGCTTGTGTCTCGCAGGGGTCTGGTACGATATGTCGAAAAAAAAGAAGTCGAAACTAAAAATGTCGAAAAAAAATTTGCCGAAAACACAAAAGGTCGAAAAAGAAAATGTCTCGAAAAAAATGTCGAATGAAAAAATGTCGAAAAAAAATATATAAGATGTAGAAACAATGTAATGAATGATGTGTAAAATTCGCGCGAATTTAACACATCATTCATTACATTGTTTCTACATCTTATATATTAATGTTGAGTATTATTTTTCTAGTGTTTTGCAATAGCTCTTGCAAGCAAATATAAAACCTGACGGTAAAGTTACAAACACAAACTCTTAAGCTCTTCCCAATATAATTAACAACAACCTCTCAGAAACGAATCTCCGGTTTAAATAGTCACGTAAATATTTGATGTATCGATACATTGATGTTCCTATAAAAAATTTGAAGTTTTGAACGTTTAAACGTTATTTCGGTTTCTCACTTGTCCAAAAACAAAAGTAAATTGGACCAACATCTTTTCCTTGTTCAAAAATATGCACGTAATTAGAAAAATATACACATATTAGAAAACTAACCAAGTGGAAGTATCGATGTACATATATAGCGAAACAAATGTACATAGACTTCGCATCAAAGACACATCGATTTATTTTTGCCATTGGCGAATCCAGCATAGTTTATCTCAATAAGATAACGGTAACTTTCTCGAAATGATCATAACCAAATGATTAGTGTTATGCTTTTGCATAAAAGCTGATAACGACTAACCGGAGTTTAATTGACGTATTTTGTATGGTTAGCTGTCAAGTTAATCACCGATTAGGCTTAATCGGCTTTTATGCAAGTGGCCCTTAATAAGTATATATCATAAGTTATTCTCAATCGTAATTTTTACATGTGCAGTTTGTAGCCCGAAAATGTCTGAGAATATTTCTGTTGTTACCTCTAACAAGGGGAAAAGTTGAATAGGCTTTGTATTGGAAAATGGTTGAAAAGTTCTTGATAAGAGGTAAGAAAGTGATAAATAATTGTATACTATCATAAAACACGTTGTTAAACCCAAATTTCCGAAGTTTTACATTAAGCATCCAAATTTCGACCTTTTTCGGTCATTTGCATTTTTTCGACATTTTTTTTTCGGTCAAAAATCTCTTCAGTATTTTAAATTTTTTTTTAATTCGGTCTTGGAAATTCGACATTTTTTTTCGACATATCGTACGGGACCCGTCTCGCAGCATCCAGTTGACAGTGAGGTTCCATAGAAGCGGTGAGAGAACACCAATCTGAGGCGTTCCCCTTGTGACATAGCGTGATAAGTCAACCGAGCCCAGTGATGAAACTATTCGTCTACCCCTTAGCAGTTGATCAATAAGTCCAATAAGAGACCTGCTTATGCCCAGACTTGTTAAAGCGGTGTTTATAGTATCAGGGCTTATGTTGTTGAAGGCTCCTTCAATATCTAAAAAGGCCACAAGACAGTACTCCTTTTCATACAGCGATTTTTCAATAACAGAAACTAGGCTGTGAAGCGCAGTTTCTGTAGATTTCCCTTTGGTGTATGCAAGCTGATAGCTACAGATCAGGTTGCTATCAATAGTAGAGGAGAGGTAGTCATTTATTATCCTCTCGAAGGTCTTGCGCACAAAGGATGAGAGACTGATCGGCCTATAGTCCTTGGGCTCGTAATGAGACGCCTTCCCCGCCTTAGGAATAAACACTACCGTGGCTTTCTCCAGGAGCACGGAATGTAGCTAAGAGCCAGGCAGGCTGTATAGAGAAATACCAGCCATTTGGCTGATGTCTCCAGCGTGTTTATGAGTTGTGCGGGAATAATCCCGTCTGGCCCGGCAGCCTTGAACGGTTCGAAGCTTTTAACCGCCCACCTAACCTTTTCCTCCGTGATGGGTATGTGTACAGCCAGGTTTGTTGTAGGTGCTAGGGGTTCCTCATGCAAGTTCCCTGGGAAGTGCGTATTCAAGAGCAGCTCTAGGGTTTCCCTCTCCGTGCTGGTCCAGGATCCGTCAGGTTTGCGCAAATAGCTTGTGGCTGTTTGAGTTTTTGAGAGCACTCGTCTAAGTCTCGCTGTATCGTCGACATTTTCGACCCCAGTGCAGAAATTTCTCCACGATACTCTCTTCGCCTGCCTCAGAGCTTTTTTGTAGGCCCTGAGTTTAACTTTATATTCGAGCCATTGAGTCTCCGTGCCAAGGCTCTTGGCCTTATTAAATTGGGTCCTACATGATTTACGGAGCGAGTCCAGGTCGTAGGACCGCCAATGCGGCCTATGTTTACCGCGTGGTTTTGGCACTGGGCAAGCCTGCTCTAGGGCATTCGAGAGCGCCGTTGTAAAGGTCTTTACCAGATCCTCCAACTCCCCTACTGATGAGGGGACTTGTGGGGGCAGCGCTGGCAAGTCCCTAGATAGTATTTCATTGGGTAGCTGCCAGTTAGTGTTACGTGGGTTGCGTTTCATAACCGGCTGCTCAACAGAAAAGTCTAGAACTAATTCTACGTACCGGTGGTCGGAGAATGAGTGTTCATCGAGAACGCGCCATTTTCTGACCCACTCATAAGCGCCTTCGCTGTAAATAGTGAGATCTATGACCTCCCTACGGGTTTTAGTAATAAACGTTGGTTCGTTACCCACGTTGCAAACTACCAGGTTAGTTGTTAACAAATAATCAAACAACGACTCTCCTCTAGCATTAATATCGGAGCTTCCCCACTGGACGTGATGAGCATTGGCGTCAGTTCCGATAATAAGATGACCCATGGAAAAATTTCCCACCAGGTCTTTTACCTCCCTCTGTGGCGGAGGTTCTTCGGCGTCGTAGGGCATATAGACCGATGCCATCGTCAGCCTGGTACTGTCGACTGTTAAACTGGCAGCTGTAACGTCACCATTGGTATAGTTGGGCAAGAGAAAGGCATTCAGCCCCCCTCGCTGGCTTGGATTAGCTTAAAACCCTTAGTCCCCAAACCGCAAATCCTTGAGCTGTTGACCCAGGGTTCTTGGATGAGGACCACATCTATGTCGCCTTTAGAGAGACGACTGATTAAAGCAGCCGAGGCTGCTTTAGATTTGTGCAGGTTTATCTGAATCACCACCAACATGAGAGCGCTCAGACTTCCCTGCCACCGCCGTATCGTCGAGTTCCACCTCGTCTGGAGGCTTATCTTTGAACGACGATTTGTTCAGACCACGATTTGGCGTAGCCGAGATCCTTCTAACTGTGGCAGTATTGACATTGGTGCGCTCAGGACTAGCTGCTATCACTGTGGCGTTGAGGTCTTCCCCGTCCAGCAGGCTGTCTCCCATCTCCGAGCTGTTCACTGCTCCTTCGCCATTTGACGTGGCAGATACCATACTTTCCGAGTCGGACATCTCCGACTCCTCTACTGGCACTGCGATGTCCGAGCCCTCCGGTGCAGCCGAAATAGCAGCATCTCAGCATCCTGAGAATTCTCTCAGGCTCAGCAGGGATAGCAGGAATCCACGCTCTTGCTCTTGGCCGAGCCGGGATGTCCTTCCAGTCGACAACCTCGATTCTTGCCCCTTGGTAGATCTCACCCAGTCTTGCAGCTGCTGCCTTGTACAGTGCAACAGTTTTTGCATCCTCGCAAGCGAATACCTTGATTCGGCCCTGGTGCCATCCCGCATCAGAACCCATCGGCGTGGCACCCGGAGACTCATCCATAATGTCGAGAAGGGCATTACCGATAGCGTTCCGGACGTACCGCCACTGGTCCCTAGGGATGGCCCAGCTTTCGTTAGTTACTTCAGCAAAGCTGAGTTTACCCACTACGGGGGCGTGTTGCTGCCGCTTCGGGTGAGGTTTTAAATCCACGTCCGATCTCTGGCGTTTAAAGGGATTTCCATTAACCTTCTTTGGCGCGTAATCGCTTTGGAAGTTCGGTAAGATAGCTTCAGCCATCTCCACCGTCTTTCTAGCATTCGGCGATAGCGTCTCTTGTGAAATACCCTCGTATTTCTTCAGGATCCTCGCGACCGCTCTTTTGTCCAAGTACTCAGAGCCTCCATGTCTTTTGGTGTAAATTTCGACCCGTTATCCAGAGCTAATCGACCCGTAGTTGCCATCGCTGTCGATCTCTCGGCTGATAAAGAAATGGAGTTTGTCCTCCGACGTTGCGTTCTCGCTTGCTCCAGCATTTTCCTCCTCTGCTGTGCAGTATACATTGTTGTATCTTTAATTTTAGGGTTTTTGTTATTATTTATCATCTTGTTCGTACGACCCCTCGCCGGGCAAGGCCAGTTTAGGGTCAAGGGAAGAGTAAGGGGAATGTGTCGTCCGCCACGGCAGAGCCCCATACCGCGGTAAGGCCATAGTTACTCTCCGAGGCGGCCCGGTATCAGAGAGGCTCCGTTCGATTACAGCCACGATTTGCCTCCCGGCTGCAAACGTCCAATGGGCACGTGGTCGCATAACACCCTGGATTGGGAGGGGGAAGATCTTAATCGTCGCGCCAGAGAGGCTTGGCTTCTCTCGTGATGGAGTACCGGTGGCGCTATGATCACAAGGGCAGCGTAGCCCTGTAGCTATCGACTTAAGCCCTCGTACCGCGGCAAGGTGTCCACCCTTCACGAGGGAACCATCTTACTTATTATAATCTAAAATATCAAAAATGTGTATGTATGTTTGCGTACATGGTACTACGTGTAGGAGTGTGTTACTATAAAACTATGATAACAATTATTATAAGAAGTGGGCGCTACGCCTTCAAAATTCAAGTCAGGGTCCAACACTTTGGCCCTTATACATATATATATATATATAGAAAGAATTAATAAACAAAATATATCAGCGACCTGACATTTTGGTCCTTATATGCTCTTCGTGAGCTTTCTTAAACCTTAAGAATCCTCATGTGGGCTTACAACAGTAATGCTAGCGTCTTAAACTAAACTCATGAATTTGACTAAGTCATAAATGTGTATGTATGGGTGTTTGCCAAATGCAAATAGATTTCATATACCATAAGCGTATACATATGTATGTGTGGGTTGTCGACTATCCAAGGATGTGCATGTAGGAGAGAGTCGGGGCTGAGACTCGATGCGCCCACTTAGAGGGGTGGAAATATCGACTCCCACTTAGCTCAGTCCGACCCACTTACACCCCCATGCACGCCCTTCATGCGTAAAAAAAAAAACAATTTACAAAGTTAAGTTGGCTTAAACCAGCCTATGAAAATGAATGGAAAAAAATGAAAATGTATGACTTAATATATGGCCACATAAGTGGAAGGCTTCGGTTACTCCCCTCGGGTAAAAGACAAGCAAATTTGTAACTTCCTAACCCCGCCCTGGCCTACAAGACGTCTTGTTATAAGGGTGGTGGAAAGGGACCTACTACAACGAGTGCAACTTAGTTCATGCACTTATATACGGCTTAATATTTCACCGTAAGGGATGCCGTCGACGTGGGACCTAACAGAGCGTGTCTCTTTCATACATAATGGTTACTCAATACAATATTAATTTTTTTTTTTTTTAATTAAATTTACAAAACGTTTGAATTGCGCCACTTATCGTGTGGTATAGGGGTCATACTACACTACCCTGAATGGGATAGGTGGTCCTGGCCGGCCGTCCCGGCTCAGGTCTAAATCCCTTAACTAGTTACCCACTACACACTACACTTACAACTAGAAACCTGGCCTTGAACTGCTCCCTTGTTGTGGTGATGGTGCTGGTTGTTGTAGTTGTTGTTGTTGTGGTGGTTGTTGTTGGTGGTGGTGGTGGCACTCAACTTGACAGGTGCTTTGTTGTTGGCGGTGCTGCGTACTTGTGGCAGACCGCGGCTGGTGGTGGCTTTTGGCCTTGTGTACCGAACTGCTCACGGTTTTTTGGTTATGGTGTTGGCTCGCGGGGATATACCGCATCGGCGGTGCTGCTTAGCCTGTACTGAGGTTGTTCTCTCCCCGCCTTCACGTAAAATTACTGGGCTTGGGTGGTATCAGGTACCAGTGGTGTGGTGTGGTGCAAATTTCTGGCGACTTGCGCCGGTTGTGGCAACAGCAATCCGGTTAACGTGCTTCAGTTGCCCGCGTGTGTGACACCAGTGGCGGTAATGCAAAAGTTTGGTCACTTCGGCGCTGGCAATAACCTGCGTGCAAAAGCTGAGTGGTACTGCGTGGGGATTCCCGTTCCTACACACAAAGAGAATTATTAGACCTAGTTTTACCCGAATTTCCCTCTTAGACAACTTACCCACCAAAATTCCTGTACCGACGCCCTTAGTCCTTGTAGGTGTATTCCCCCAAGGACAGGTTTTGTGATGGGGCCCAAATATTATGGGACGTATGTTCCTGGCGCAGTCCCCGATGGAGTGATCACACACTTATTTGTCCAGATTGCATCCACTTATGGATGCATAGGACTTTAACATAAATAAAAAAATTTGTATTTTTACCGGTTGCTGCTTCTGCTCTCTGCTGCTGCTGCTGATGGAAAGGCCGGAAATCGGAAATGTTGAAGTTGGCTGCGTTTTCTCTTCTTATGACGTTTGCTTGCTGACGTGGCATGACGTTTGAAGGAAGTGTTCTGAAGTGGGGTTGCCAGATCGCGTATTTTGTTTGTTGCAGTGCTGGGTAGCCGTAACATGACCGTAACAGGGCGAGCGCTGCAGCTAGTCTCGGGTTGTTAGGCGCTCGAAAGACCGGTCATCCTTTCTTATCGTCGCATGTCTTTAGCGTGGTAAATTCCTACCGAGCGTCCGTTTGAGTCGCCGAGCTCGTACAACGCGTTTCCTTTGACCGCTAATACCATTGACCGGAGATACTTCGGTGCGAGCTTTGCGTTGAGAACCTCCGCCGCATTACTCAGTTTGAAATTCCTTCTGTAGACGATCTCGCCCTCTCTGTATCTGACCGTCCGGGCTCTGGTGTTGTAGCTTTGTTGCCCCTTCCTGAAGGCTTCCTCTAAATTTCGGATCAGTTTCGCTCTTATCAACGACACCCGATCCCTATCGTGCAGAGCCCCTATATCACCTTCTTGTAACGCCTCTATGCGTCTCAAAGTTTCGTACGCGTCGCCATGCTGGATCATCGCCTGCCCAAATACCGCTCTATAGGGCTCGAGCCCGATCGCCTCGTGTACTGCACTTCGGAGGGCGAACGCTGCATGCGATACATGTTGGTCCCAGAGGCTCTAATCTAGTCCCGCGAGATACGTCCTCAGCATTGCGAGCAGCGACCGATTGACCCTCTCGGACGCATTCGCTTGAGGCGCGTATGCCGCGGTCCTGACGTGCCTTATTCCGTACGTTTTCAGCAGTCCTGCAAACGAGTCCGCCATAAATTGCCTGCCGTTGTCCGAATGTAATGTTTCCGGTACCCCAAAGACATGGAAGATGTCCTTTTCCAAATAGTTGATGACATCCGACGCTAAGACTTGCCGCATAGGTTTCAGGAAGATGAATTTAGTCAGGTGATCGCGCAACAAATATGACCGTGTTTCCAGTTCGGGAGCGTGGGTATGGACCACGTACAGCCATTGGAAGGGTCTTTCTGATTTGAAGCGATCGGTCATGGGAGGCCTCGATGACGCGTTCGGCGCCTTGGAACATTTGCACAGCTCACATCTCGCAACAAAATCCCTTACTGCACCTGTCATACCTGGCCAGAAACATTTGCCCCTCAGCCTGTACAATGTTTTCGCTGTCCCTCCGTGTCCCGCCGAACGATCACCGTGTGCCTGTTCTAACAACTGCTGCCTCATCCCCTCCGGAATCCAAACCCTCCATACCGCTTCTTCGGTATCTTCCATGCTTCTGGGCCGCACCCTTTTATACACAACGCCGTTGACCACCCGCAAATCCGGCAACCGACCTACATTCTGTTCAATCTGACGCGCAAGTGACGTGTATGCTTCACTGGTAAATTCTGGCGATGTGAAATCTATCTCTGCAACTGCCTCTGGGACGCCCACCTCGTCCATATGCATGCGGCTCAAAGCGTCTGGAACGATGTTCTGTGCGCCCTTTCTATGTTCGATTTTGAAGTCGAAACCCTGTAACTTTAAGCTCCACCTAGCCAACCGTCCGGATAGGTCCTTCTGCCCCATGAGCCTCTCAAGGCTCATGTGGTCAGTGATTATTGTGAAGGGAAAGCCCTCCACATACGCGCGAAATTTTTCACGCTCACGACCGCTGCCAGACACTCCAACTCTGTGATGGTGTAGTTGCGCTGGACAGAGTTAAGCTTTTGGGACATAAACGCAATGGGCCTCTCATTACCGTCGTCGTCCTTCTGAAATAGCACGCTGCCTATCCCTTGAGTGGACGCGTCACACTGAACATAGAAATGTTTAGAGAAATCAGGGTTTACTAATACATCGGCCGAGGTGAGCGCCTGTTTCAACGCCTCGAACGCTTTCACTGCTTCTGGTGTCATGGCGAAAATTTTTGCCTTGCGCAGACACTCTGTCATTGGCGCCGCGATCGTGGCGAAATTTGGTATAAACCGCCGGTGCCATCCACACATGCCCAAAAATCGTCGCAGCTGTCGAATGGTGGCTGGTATAAGGAATTCAACAATGGATCTAACCTTCTCGGGATCAGTTTTGAGCTCTGCCTGCCCTACAATAAACCCCAAATATTTTAACTCCTTTCAGACATTCGGCCACTTCCGCCAAATGCACCAGATGTGTCTCAAAGTCCGGGGAGCACACGAGGAGGTCGTCGATGTATACAAAAACGTTTTCCCTTAAGCGCGAGGGGATGACCTTATCCATTAATCTGCATAACCGCTGGGCGCGTTGCATAAACCGAAGGGCATTACTTTAAATTGATACAACGGCCGCCCCGGGACCGTGAATGCCGCCTTTTAGCGCGAGGATTGCTCCAGCGCTATCTGCCAGAATGCGTCTTTAAGGTCAATCCCCGATATAAAGTGCGTCTCTCTCAAGCGCGTTAGAATTCCTTCAATTTGTGGCGTCGGGTAGGCGTCTTTCTTAGTCCTGTCGTTGAGCTTCCTCAGATCTACGTAAAGGCGCTTCTTCCCAGGCTTCTCCACTAATGCAATAGGCGAGCTCCACGCGCTGTTGCTTTCTTCAAGTTCGAGTTTCAGCATCCGGTCGATCTTCTCGAACGCATATTTCTGCTTCACCGGTGACATGGGGTAGTGGCGCTGTTTGATAGGGATCGTTTCATCCGATACCTCGATTACATGCTCTATGAGATGCGTTTTCCCAAGACCCAAATCGGCAAACGACGGGTACAACTTCTTCACGCGTTCTAACTCCCGACCTTGTACGGCCGACAGCTCCAGCTGTCCCTGGGTATCCAGTTCCGAGACTTTTATTGGTTCCACTCCAAAAGCATCCCAGAAATCGATGCCCAGGTACAGTTCTTGCTTTAGGCTAGGAACCAGATACAACGTCATGGGTTTTGTTTTGCCTCTCCATGTCATCTCAACGTCTATCCTGCCTACAACCGCTTGCGCCTTCCCATCCGCTGTCTTCAGCCGCTCGTTTAACTTGCGTAATTTTTCCCCCATCTTTTCTTCCCAAACGCGCGCCACTGACCCCAGGCAACAGATCGACGCCCCGCTATCTAATAAACCCTGTATGCGAACCCCCTCGATGTCAACTTGTGTATATGGACGCTTGTCAATGGCGTCCCGAATAACCGTCTCCTCTATCGAACGCGCCTCGCTTCGCCTCGCGCGCGTGCGTTTGCGCAGCTCCACTATCTTCCGCCACGTCCTGCTTGCTCCGCGTTCTGTTGCGCTGCTGTCCGAACCAATGACTTCTACGTCCTGTGTTGTGCCAAAAATCCTTTTCCGCGCTGCTTCATAGCGCGCTTGCCTCTCCTGTAACTTTAGATATGGACTTGGACCACGCGCTGGTTTCGCTTTACTATCTGTTAAAATTTGTATTGTTTTGTCTAAATTGGTTTTGCCCTGATCGTCGTGATCGGACTTGTCTAAACTGATGGTTGTTGTTACTTCTCCGGGGTCTGACGAGGTTGGCAAGGCTTGCCGGGTTTCCTGCCGCTCTCCAGGTTTTTCGGTTTACACTCTTCGCACAGCTGTCTGCTTGGTTGGTTGCATTTATAGCAAATCATGCTATGCAAGCGCCCGTCGCACCCATCTGCTTTCCTCGGCGCCAGTACCTCTCGCTTTGTCCCCGCATCGCCCCTTATTACGCGATGTAACGGTCTGTCCTTGATTGGCCGATGGAAAGCTTTTAGCGCGTCCAGCGGTTCCTCCTCATGGTCGCCCTCCAATTCGTCTATCGCCTTTCTGCGCTGGGGTTGCAACTCGAATTCCGCTAGGTGTTTTTCCGGCCGACGATACTCCTTCCGCAACTCCTCCAGTGATGTTATTTGGCAACCGAAGATCAAGTTTTTGATTCTTGGTCTCAGATTGCGGCGCATAAGGTTCACCAGACTCAGCTCCGGCAGCCGCGTCCTCATTGTGAGCTCTAACCCCCGCACTTCAGCATAATATTCTTCAAATTTCTCGTTATATCCCTGTTTGCGCTCGTTCATGGCTTGACGAATCTCTTCGTCGTAGTCTGCCCTGCGGAAGTGCTCAACCATCGCCGCTCGAAACTCTTGAAAGTCTATGGCACCGTGCTCTGGATGCTCCTCGGTATACAACCAATACCACTCCTGCGCTTGACCCTCGAGCAGTAAGTGGAAGTTTGCATACAAGTCCTGCGACGATATGTTATGCTTCTTCCGCAGGGTATCAACGCGGAACAAGAAGCGCTCTATGGGAATCGCGTCAAATTTCAGATGCCAGTCGCGTATCGCTTTTGTCGCGCCCCTTTCGTACCGCGCGCTCGCAGTGCCGCCCCTGGGCTCAGTGCCTGGAAGAACTAATCGTCGATTCGCTCCTGGTCCACGCTCACTCCCTACCTTGGCCGAGTTAGTGTTTGGGTTTCTCCCCCGAGTTCCCACGTCCAACAGCCAATCGTCGCGCGTTGGATCTGGGCGCGCGCGCGCCTGCCTCTTCCAAGTGTGAAAGTCGCCCCTGCAGACCATTGATCTCCCTCTTCAGCGTCTGCACCAAACCTTTGACCGCGTCGGTAGTAGAGCGGCTCACCTCTAGCTGGTGTTGCACAAACATTAGCTCGAACTTTTCCATAAAATCCTCGCCTAAAACGTTGGTTGGCGCTACCCCGGCACTACTCATCACCCCCGCGCGCTCCCCCATCGTCGACACTTTCCTCGTTCCTTTCGTCGCGCTGCTCGTCCGGTTGCTGCTCGCTGTCGTCGTGTCCGTCCTTGTTGTCATGCGCGTCGTTCTCTTCACCACTCTGCTGGTCGCTATCATCACCTTCTTTTTTGTCCATGCCCTCTTCGTCGCGCTCGTTCCTCTTCTCGCTCCTAAGCCCTTTTCGTTTAACTAGATCCGCCATTTATCCAGATATCGCTAATCTTACCTAGACTCAAAGCGCGTTTACTATTGCGCGTGCCGGCGGTAACAAGAAAAATACAATGACCAAAAGGAAGATGGAAAACAAAACTTGGGACTGAAACCCGATTTCAAGGTTGTACTTGACCCCGCGGTACTGTTGCGCGTTCGACGATGCTGTTGGGATTCGATAGCTCTGTAGGCGCTGTGTTAACTGCGATGACAATGACCACGCCGGTTATGATAATACAGAATCGTAGATGCCAGTCAAGCGGTATTGGACTTGCACAAAAAAAAATTTTTCCCAGGCCCAAAATCCAACCAAACCAATTCCCACAATAATTAACGGTCGCGTTTATCCACGCGATATTGGTGCGCTGCTGTACCAAAAAACTTGTCTAGTAGAACGATACCTTATCCTCGGATCGCCAAAGGATAACGCCGATCAGGAACGCGAATATTACTACTAGCCAATCAAAGCCGCAAGTCGAGTTGCAACAAATTGTTGAAAAACACCGAAATCAAAAAGGTATAAAGTTACAATATGGGTCGCCTTTCCCAGAAGGCAAACAAAAAAAAAAAGTGAATAAATGGAATATACGTGGTCATAAACGAAAGATGAAAAGGTAAATATCATCATCATATCATTTATTGGCAAGGCATTAGTACAATAAGATCTTAGATCTTTTATAGTACAACAACAGTTATAATAAAAAAGGTACATTTGAAAAGAGAAGAAAAAAAAAGAATAGTAATTATATAATCAATAGATAAATAAATAACAAGAAGAATAACAATATATGTGTATGTGTATAAGCGGGAAAACAGATATATGAACAAGGACTAACAAAAATTAACAATCATTAAATCAAAGACTTAAAGTTGAATTAATCTTTCATAACGCCAACCAGCTGATCCATTAACCCTACAGAAATCAATGCATTCAATTTGGCTTTGTGGTATCACACCGTTAGTCGATTATATTTACTCCCGTAGGATTAGTTGGGTCAGCTGCCTTACCCGGCTAAGGCGCAGTTATGGGTATGAAAGATACACTGATGCTTTATAGCAGGCCCTGGATTCTCCAACTGTGAGTTTACAAATTTTCACCTTTTCACCATTTAAAATATATGGGAAAAAAGCGTACATTTCAAAAACTCACAGTTAGAGAATCCAAGGCCAGGAATTACAAATTCAATTTTAAAAACAATAAAAAATATATCTATGTATGTAACTCTAAGGTGGTAGATAGGCAAGATCACAGGTTTTTAATATATTTTAACTGAAATGGGTATAGAGAACGTTTTTAAAGTTGCTTTTATTTAAACTACTTCTAACAGATACTGGAATAGAGTTCCAAATACTAATAGCATTTACAAAGAATAGCCGCCCGGAGGTCAAGTAATTATACCTTGGCACAATCATATCGGTAATCCGAAGAGACTTGGGGAAAACTAGTTTATCATACAAATAGCTGGGCTCTTTATACATAAAGAGTCTACACAGGAAGATACAATTCCTGGCTTTCAGGCAATCAAAAATATTACAGCCTAACAAATGTGACCTCCAGCTAGATATATGGTCAAACCTTGCTAAACCGAACACATAACGTGTAACATGATTAAATACTACATCAATTTTATGAGCTGACTGAGAACTCAGCTTACTGTAGACTAGTTCAGAGTAACATATGATTGGCATAATTAACTGTATAGCAAGCTTTCTCCTAACATTGATGGATGTATACGTTGCTGACATACGTAAGTTCCTAAGGATGTAGTATACTTTACTAACCACCGAGTTCATATGATCATCACAAGATAACGTCGTATTAATGATGAAACCAAGGTTATTTACGTTTGGCACCAGGTTCAGGCACTTGTCAGCAATGTATAAGCCAGGAATGTTTTCGAAATTTATTCTTTTTTTAGCTATAGGTAGCACGTAAGACTTATCACTATTAAGACATAATTTATTTCTCCTTGCCCATGCAGAGATGGAAGCCAAGTCATTATTTAACTTTGTAGATAGATATAGCTGGACATCATCAGCATATGCATGCATATGTACATGTTGGCACACATTAAAAATATCATTTATAAACAAGCTAAATAATAGTGGGCCCAAGATGGATCCTTGTGGTACCCCAGCCAGCAACGATTTAAGACCTGAAGATTCGGAGCCTACTTTGACACGCTGAGATCTACCCGCCAAATAGCTTCGCATGAGTCCCGCTGCAGAGTCCCGAAAACCGAAATAATTTTTAAGCTTGAAGGAAAGTAAGTCGTGATTCACGGAATCAAAGGCTTTTGAAAAGTCAAGTAGGCATAGAAAGGTCAATTGATTTCTGTCAAAGGGTTCCCGAATGTCATCTAAAATCTTTAACACAGCCGTGGAACAGCTGTGCTTTGCTCTGAAGCCTGATTGATAAGGGGACAGCAGGGTAAACTTATCAATGTGGCCATGAATTTGTTCAGACAACAAGATTTCGAAGACTTTCGAAAATGCAGGCAATATACTAATAGGTCGAAAATCTGAGGGACATTGCGGGGACTTAATTTTAGGGATGGGGCGCACGGTCGCAATTTTCCACGTATCAGGAAAACAAGAGGTTGTGATGCTATGATTGATTATATGTGTCAAAGTAGGCAAAATGTACGGGGCAATTATTTTCACAAACTTTATCGGTACGTTATCCTCCCCGATTGCATTCGATTTAATTTTATATATGCACCTTGCCACATCTAGTTCTGACACAGATTGGAACTCAAAAACTTGGCAAGTAGACACCACCGACGAAGAATGTGTTGTAAAACAGTCATTGGCACAGGAAGGGATATCACGCCTCACAAAAGCAGCATTAAGTTCTTCAGGGCAGAAGGAGCAATCCGAACTGTCACTAACATGCACACGCAGGTTTTTTAAATTACGCCACAAAACATTATTTGGCAACGACGTATCTAGCATTCTACTAAAATACTTGCATTTTTCACGCTTTATGCAGGCCGTGGTCTCATTTCGAATTAGCTTATATGCACGCCAATTGGATTCGGTCCGATTCTTTTTCCAGAGGGAGTATTGCTTGTTGCGCTCCATTATCATTGCACGTACCGATCTGTTGAACCATGGACAGGAGGTAGATCTACCACGATAGGTTCGCGACGGAACGTGAGCCGTTTAGAGGTATAGAATTGTCTCATTCAAAAATCTCAATTTATCATTCACCGAGCTCAGACACCAGCAGGTAGACCGATTTATATGGGATTTGTCACTTAAGAGACTGTTTAAGTCCAGTAGGCGATAATCTGGAAAAAAGGACAGGCTAGGCACAACACCATCATCATACATCTGTATATCAAAGGAACAGAAGATTAGATCATGGTCTGAAATAAAAGACATTTGGTCAAACTTGAAAATAGAAGAGACATCAGACACAATGAAGGAATCAAGAAGGCTGGGACAGCAGTTATGTCCATACCTTGTTGGAACAGACACATAAACCACCTCAAGGCCAACACCAGAAATATCGTCTAGCAATCTGGAGCTATACGAGTCATTACTTAACAGGTTTATATTGAAATCACCACATATAATAATGTCAGAATAATCAACGGCAACAGAGGACAACATTGTGAAATAGTCCTTCACATTACAAGACCTATTCGGAATATAGACGCATGACAGAAGGACTTTCGACATTGGACTAGAGACTTCAACTAGCAAGTGCTCAACACTAAAAAAAAACCAAAAGTGTTTGGTAAATTGAAAATAATTTTTTTTTATATAATAAAAAAGCATTTTAAAATAAAAGGAAAACGGCGTTGTAAATTAAACAAAAAAACATTGCGTTGTAAAATAAAATGTATATAATATCAAAAATAAAAAGCAGGAATCTTTACCAATAAACACACATTTTTTATAATACCCGTTTAGGTCCGTTAGGGATACAATTTTTTCTGAAAACAAATATTTAAAAAATATTAAGTATACATGTAGAACATTTCTTAAATAGCTTTTTGCTTTAATTGACACCATATAAACTTAAATGGTTAAATAACAATACTTAAAAATAAATAGGTTTATATGTATACATATATATTTTTTTACTAAACTCAAACTGTATAAAGCTAAGAAAATTATGAATGGCATAATATCTAATATCTGAATTTATGCACAATAATTGCCCATAAAGAACTTAACAATAATTATTGAAAGAATATTTTCTCATATTTAAAACTTAGTCACTTTATACACTCACCTTGGCATTTCTGTTTCTGCAGGAAAAGGGTATCGCGGGACTCCTAATCCGCATCCTAAAATACGGCAATGGTCGGGCATTTCTGGAAACGAACAACTTTATTAGATACATGTATACATGTCTTATTTGCTAAAATTCTTATTACCACACACTATTTTTTTCCACTTTAACTCGGCAAAAATATCTGAAAGACGGAAAAATGTTGTTCTTTGTAAATAAATTAAATTATTAGCCGAAATTGTATTATAAAATTAAATATTAAAATAAACTTTTTTTGAAACGACTCACTTCATCAACTGCTTCGTTTGAACTAACAGTTGTGTATACACACACATATGTACGTACATATTTACGCGCAGGGTTGCATTTCACGTCTGCAATGTATTTCAAAATATTCTTATTCATAATATATGTAAATATATTGAAATCATTTCATTTATCATCAAAATAAATATTGAATTGTATAAAAACTGCAAAATATATTGATATTCAAATAGTTATAGTTCATATAATTGAAATGACATTATTTTTCATAAAAAAACAATCAATTTTATCCAAATCACAAAATTTGTTTAGTTCATAGGCATACATTTTGTTCTACATTTCCATACTAAATTGCTTTAAAAATATACCTACACGGCAACCCTGTATGGAGATTTCACTCCATTTCTTCTTGGAAATTTCAACCCTGGGCCTCGGGTTGCTGTGTTAGATAAGCTAGTTTGACACTGTCTACAGTGTCAAAATTGGGTGTATTAGAAAGAGAGAGAAATAAGGATAACTTACTTGTAGACCTGTACTATGGGTGTTACAAGTAAAAGGTACGATGCACAGCACTTTCGTTGTACGTTGTGTAAATAATTTTTAATTTAATTCGCTTTATATACACGTCAAAAGTATTATTTCCCGCAGTTGGTTTACAAAACAAAACTTATCACAACAACCAGGGTTACCTTCCACAATAAAATAAAATTTGAAATCAAAATAATAAAGGAAATAAACAGTGACTTTCTTTTCAGATGCGGTGTCCGTCCGTCCCAACCGTCGTCCTACGTCTCATCAGTTCCCCCCCTTTATTACACTCCCCCAACAGCTGTAGGTACTATTAGCTGGCGTTAACATAGCCAACTAAGCTACCTAGACAGCAACCCCAGCCCCCCCCCCCCCCCCCCCCCCCCCCAATCGAAATCCCTCCGCGAACACTATCATCCGCCCATTCACTTAGCAAGATGAGATACCCGCGGACCTGATTCCTGATGGGTGGCTTCAGAGCCCTGCCACTATTGTCCAGCTTTAGAAAGAAAGAATCACTCGTTTATAAGGAAAATTAACAAGCAATCTTATTTATTATAATCTAAAATATCAAAAATGTGTATGTATGTCTTCTTATTATAAGAAGTGGGCGCTACGCCTTCAAAATTCAAGTCAGGGTCCAACACTTTGGCCCTTATACATATATATATATATATAGAAAGAATTAATAAACAAAATATATCAGCGACCTGACATTTTGGTCCTTATATGCTCTTCGTGAGCTTTCTTAAACCTTAAGAATCCTCATGTGGACTTACAACAGTAATGCTAGTGTCTTAAACTAAACTCATGAATTTGACTAAGTCATAAATGTGTATGTATGGGTGTTTGCCAAATGCAAATAGATTTCATATACCATAAGCGTATACATATGTATGTGTGGGTTGTCGACTATCCAAGGATGTGCATGTAGGAGAGAGTCGGGGCTGAGACTCGATGCGCCCACTTAGAGGGGTGGAACTATCGACTCCCACTTAGCTCAGTCCGACCCACTTACACCCCCATGCACACCCTTCATGCGTCAAAAAAAACCCAATTTAAACCAGCCTATGAAAATGAATGGAAAAAAATGAAAATGTATGACTTAATATATGGCCACACAAGTGGAAGGCTTCGGTTACTCCCCTCGGGTAAAAGACAAGCAAATTTGTAACTTCCTAACCCCGCCCTGGCCTACAAGACGTCTTGTTATAAGGGTGGTGGAAAGGGACCTACTACAACGAGTGCAACTTAGTTCATGCACTTATATACGGCTTAATATTTCACCGATCATGGGGTAAGGGATGCCGTCGACTTGGGACCTAACAGAGCGTGTCTCTTTCATACATAATGGTTACTAAATACAATATTAATTTTTTTTTTGTTTAAATTAAATTTACAAAACGTTTGAATTGCGCCACTTATCGTGTGCACAGTAAAAAATGAAAGACTACTTTTTTTAAATTTAATACCAAATAGTATTATTTTAAGACCCTGAAAAAGTTTGGAAATTAAATTTGGACTAATGGTTTTAAAGTAATACCAAAATAATACTAAATCGCTCTCTCTCTCAATTTTGGCAATTAAATTAGTCTAAATGGTCTTAAAATAATAACAAAATAATACTTTTTCTCTCAATTCAACGGATAATGGTATTAATTTAATACTTTTCGGCGTTGTTATATATAAACACCAAATTGGTATTAAATTTAGACTTTTCTTTTTACTGTGTGGTATAGGGGTCATACTACACTACCCTGAATGGGTCATGACATAGGTGGTCCTGGCCGGCCGTCCCGGCTCAGGTCTAAATCCCTTAACTAGTTACCCACTACACTTATAACTAGAAACCTGGCCTTGAACTGCTCCCTTGTTGTGGTGATGGTGCTGGTTGTTGTAGTTGTTGTTGTTGTGGTGGTTGTTGTTAGTGGTGGTGGCACTCAACTTGACAGGTGCTTTGTTGTTGGCGGTGCTGCGTACTTGTGGCAGACCGCGGCTGGTGGTGGCTTTTGGCCTTGTGTCCCGAACTGCCCACGGTTTTTTGGTTATGGTGTTGGCTCACGGGGATATACCGCATCGGCGGTACCAGTGGTGTGGTGTGGTGCAAATTTCTGGCGACTTGCGCCGGTTGTGGCAACAGCAATCCGGTTAACGTGCTTCAGTTGCCCGCGTGTGTGACACCAGTGGCGGTAATACAAAAGTTTGGTCACTTCGGCGTTGGCAATAACCTGCGTGCAAAAGCTGAGTGGTACTGCGTGGGGATTCCCGTTCCTACACACAAAGAGAATTATTAGACCTAGTTTTACCCGAATTTCCCTCTTAGACAACTTACCCACCAAAATTCCTTTTTATAAAATTGTATGCTAGCCGAACACTTTTTCAGTAAACGCTTTGTAAAATTTTATAAAATTTTATAAAATTTTACGCTGGCTGAACACACCTATTATCTCAAACTCAAAATAGTAAATAATTTGAAAAATTGTTAAAATGTTCAAAAAATTTGTAAATAAATAAAAAAATATTTTTCTAGAATTAAAAAAATATTTGTTTAGTTATTTTAAATTTTTTTTATTTCAGTCCATATTGTTTGTGGGACATAAGCTATGGTAATTTCGTTTATTTCATTTGCATTATTACCTGTAATTTGGAGATGCTAGTTCGGAAAAAATTTATGGAAATAAAAAAATCTTGGTTGGATAATTTTGCGTCCATGAAGCTACAAGAAAAAATATTCTTATTTTAAACAAACATTTTCTTATCCTGGATTTTCTTAATGACAAAAAAACTTTCTAAGTTCAAATTTGACAGCTAACCGTACAAAATACCTCAATTAACGCCGCTTAGCGGGTTGCAGACTTTTATGAAAACGGCCCCAAACTTAAAGCGTTCTGGTACCTATAGTTTATCTAATCTAATCTTGGCTAGCGTCATTTATTGACGCTTAACCGCCTAGGCGATTTTGGCCGTTTCGTATCAAAGCACGCCAGTTATTCCTTTTTAGCGATAACTGGCGGCAATTGGAAACCCCAAGGGAGTTCAAGTCATTCTCCACTTGTTGTTTCCATCTTTGTCCGTTCACATAACATGACCCAGCCAGCGGAGCCTTTGGGCTTTGCTTGTTGTTGTTGTTGTAGCTAGGTGTAGCCCTGCCTAAATGTCAGACAGGGTCACCCCGAGTGTATTGCTCTTGGCCGGGTCGATATAAGAAAACGGCCCGGGTCGTTTCGGCACGATGGGTACAGCATAAGTACTGGTACCGTTCTCGTAGAACCGGCAATACAAGAAACTAGCCGTGTAGGCTATGTAGGTCATTTAGCGTTACCCAGGGTGCACCAACTGGGAGGCGACCTACTTTTACACCTTTGCTTTGCTTCGCTGAACTATGGTCAGGTCTGCGTTAAGCTCGTACAGCTCATCGTTAAATTTCCTTCGATACTCGCCGTTGGCATCACGGGAAGGACCATAAATCCTAGTTTATACGCATACATAAAACGATTCATTTCAATTCTTTTTGATACAGACGTTTTTGAAAAACAGTTTGAGATAGGGCGAGCTTCCACTCTTCAGTCGACATACAAGTACTTTAATGATGATTTTATAGGACTGGCGTACTGACCACGCCCACCTTTACAACACTGAGTATTTAATATTCGGTTCCAGGCGCACTTGGACTTTCTTACTTTTTTCTGACATTTGAAATTTTTTGTTTGTTATAATTCAATTTAAGTGCAAAATCATATTTATAATCTAACGATATATTTTTATAATTTCTTTTGTTTTTTTTTTTTCAACCAACTCCAAGAAATATGAGTAACTGTGGTAAATTTGTGGATCGAACCCCGACAATGCGCGCCGCTGGAAAATGTACGGCGAAAATTGGATCAGCCAGAAGTTCAATGAAAATTTACTCCCCGGAAGAGGCTGCAGAAGATGTGTTGCGTACAAAATGTCGTTATAAAAATCAAGAAAAACGCAATGAATCCTTGCCCTATCAACGCTTCATACCAGAGGAAAATTTAAAGGAATTGCTCTGTCCCGAATCAAAAAAGAGTCGATTTGTTGTATTCCGCGAAAAATTTGCCGAAAATATGTACTTTAAAAAATCTGAGCTCGGAAAGGTTTTTCCATTAGACTCGAAACCAGAAAATATTACTAACGATAATACAACATTTGGTGATGCCGCAATTAGATCTGAATCCGCCTATGATCTTATATTGCCGCGTAAAACTCCTGATGAGGTTAATCGTGAATATATACGTTGGCATGAAAAATATATCGTCAGCCATAACCACTACTTACCATCAGAGCAAATAAGACGGCAGTATGTTTTTGAAGAGCCTCATTTGGCTAGGATAATATATTTTTGTATTTTTCAGTTATCTGGCGCCATTTGACCGAAATGGTAATTTTGGTGTAGTTTACGATGTAGACAATAATGGAAAATATGTTAAAAGGGTAATGGAGCAATGTGATAATCTAGTTGTTGTGAGTAAGGCGCAAAAACAGTTCCTTGAAAGAACTATGGGGCGTTTGGGACATAGCATAAATAGGTAAGACAAGATTTATGACCCACAGCGAGTTAAGGGCCTTTGAATATTGTGGGGATGACTTGAACTCCCTAGGCGTTTCACTTAAAATGGGTGACTAGTCAGATGGTGTTAATTTGCTTACACCAACAGAGGAGCTTAGGTGCTCCTTGTATTGGGGAACCTTACGTCAAACATTGTCTCTGTCCCGTCACAAAAAGCTTTTTTTAAATTAATGTTCGTAAGTGATTAAGGGCGGACTTCTCGACTGCCTGTTAACGTCAAAGTTCACTGTCAATTCACTGTCAGTTTAACAGCCAGTTCATTTGCCCTTTATTTAACAGGAGGATGAACTGCCCGATAAAATTTAAAGTGAGCGTTAAGTTGACGGCTAGTTGAGAAATCCGCCCTAAGTCGGCTGAAGGCAATGAAGGTGGGTAGTCTGCAGCTTTGGCAGGGATATTCGGTCAAATTGGCGATCTTGCGGAAAGCTCGTTCCCTTGTCGTGTGTCAAATAGAATTGTAAGAGTAGAGAGGATTTTTTTGGGTAGTAAAGCCATGTGTGGGTATTGATGTAGGAGCTCCTATGCTAGGGCTACCGCAGTTTATTCGTCCTGTCGCAACGCTGATCTTCGACAATTTTCTACCACTCGTATGGGGACTTCTCGGCTCATCTATCTCTTTAGACAGCTTCTGTCCACTCTTATCGTAGTAAGACTGGAGTGTCATGGGTCGTGATCTGCTTTGAAGTGTAAAGCAGTTTTCCGATTAGTGGACTCATACTAGGGCAATAATCTCTCGGACAATAGGAGACAAATGCTAAACCCCAGCAATAGAGGAAACCAACCTAGCGGTAAGACCGGTCTCTTGGATCACCACAATGCGAATGTTGTGCCCTTTGACAAGTGGCCGTTACTCTGTTGGTAAGGAATGGCCAAATATGCTTGTCTAGAGGCTACTAAAGTAAAAGGCCCGAGGGTTCAAACGGGTCATATCAAAATGTTTTCGCTACAGTGTCATAAAATTGCTTTCGGAGCGCTCCTGCCGAACTGACCCTTCAGTACCAGAACTTTTTCTGTAATTTTTCCCCAAGTTCTTTTTACCTTAAATTCCAACCGATTTTTTCAGAAACATCTACAATATTAACCCGGATATGTCTTTCGGTGCCGTAACTGGCGTCGATGAGTGCAACGTCAAGGCGCTTATGGAGGTACAAGACCAATGTGAACGTACGAGTCCCCTCATCAATGCAATTGGCCACCTGAATAAAGTACGCCAGAGTCTATTTGAACGTCAAAACTTTCATATGCAAGACTTGAAATTGGCCTTGGCGACGCATGATGTTCAGAAAACCGGATTTTTAACTCTAAAAAAAATATTTGAAATAATGCGCCGAGAATTAGTTCATTGCAATCCTGAAAAGATATTAACAGCACTGCGTCATTTTAAATTTATCGAGAACGAAGGTCTACCAAGCGAGGCTGTGAAATATGAAGAATTATGGAAATTGTTACACATACAATACCCCATCCCAAAAACCGGAAATATATCAAAAATGCCACCAAATATTTATAATAAAGACACAACTTATCGGCTAATGTGTCAGGATCTTAAGAAACCACCAGCTCAGCAAAGACCTCTGAAAATTGTGAACCTCGAGCATGACGAGGAACCAACAACTGTGAAGGATGTTATATCGCCGGATATACCAATGAAATTTGGACTTGCCCCAAGTGATTTTGCAAAATTACGGCCCAAAAATGAATTAAGACGTATATTCAAACGTTTATTGGATGACGAAAAATTCGAAATGGTTTGGAAGACAACTCAAAATAGTTTTAACCGACCAACCGAATTGCTTTCAGTGGATGAAATGCGCCAAGCATTGAATAATCAAAAATAATAGACAGTGAATTTATGGAACATTTCAGAAATATTTAAAATTGTAAAAATAACTCCCCATAAAATAAGAGGTGAAATTAGTCGGGTCAGATAATTTGGGACTTCATCTCTTGCCTTTTGTTGTTGTAACAGTAGTGCTGCGAGTTTCGCTGTCAGATTGCCGTATTAAGATTTAAGGGGTCACTCTGTATTGCGATTCGAAATTCAATGCGAATCGAAAGTGAAATGCGATACACTTTTCTTCGTCACATGCCGCATCATATTTCCAACTTTTTACTTATTTTTGTTACTCTTTCAATACAAACATTCCACTCATTTTTGCAAAGAGGATAGATAGATATAGATATAGATTAGAGATGGGCGGCGTGCGTGTTTTTTACCGTGACACGAAACACGCACGCGTGTGTCCATGTGCGCGTGTTCGAAAATGCGATTTCGTGTCGTGATCGTGTTGAGCCCGAAAACCATAAAAAAACACGCACGAAAAAACACGATCTTCTTTTGTTACCAAACTGGGTTGGCACATTGTATTTTTTCTAAATTATATTTTTTTATAAGTTTCTAATTCCACTTCACTCCACCACAAACTTTAGTTTGTTTGATGCATAAGTATATGCTATGTACAAAGTACATGCCATCTTTACAAATATATACAAAAACAAAATAAAATCCATGAAATACAGTTTTATATTTTTTTTGTGCGTGTCGTGTCGTGTTTTGGTATTTTTTCCCCGTGCGTGTTAGTGCCAACTTTTGAAAATCAGTTTCGTGACCGTGTCGTGTCGTGTTGCAAAAATCATGCACGCGCCCATCTCTAATATAGATTAATATACTCTCTTTGATTTTTGGTCTCAGCTGTTTTTGCTAACTCAATTTTCGATCGATGCAGGGGAGTGGCACACTGACGGACAAAAACAAAGAGGATTGCCCGAAGGCCTGGGATTTTGGAGGCAAAAAAATGTCATTTCAGCGAGTAAAAAAGCGCCGAAATCGTGCGAAGAGTACATTGACGCCTCTTATCTATCTATCCTCTTTGTACTTACCTTTCTTATCGAAAAACATGTTTATTTTGGCGCTTATTTCGCAAAATTAATAAAAAAAAATATTTTTTTCTTTGAAAAATATTTTGTTTAACTTTTAAATTTACAAAATAATTACCAAAAATTTTTAAGAAAACTTCAATTAAACTAATAAAATTATGTTTATACGGACGTGATTTTGCATATGCACACGCATGCGCTCTTTGGTGTTCACAGTCTTTACTCCTCACCATATTCGACTATTGCTTGTCAAAACATATCTTATGCCTTCTCTATTGTGACGAATTCGATGATTCCTTGATTATTTTCCCTGAGTTCGATCACTGTACGTTAAATAAAACACTCCGATTCTGCTTAGTAAATAGTACGCTTTATTTACTACTAAAAACCGTAGTACAATATCACGGGTTAACTCACTGTTCAGTACTTCACTGTACAACACTTGAAAATAAACTGATTGATTTGCGTTGTCTTTGCGCGGTTTATATACCCTAGCAGACAGCAGCATCACAACCTAGAAATGTCTACACCTTTCTGGTTTATTCGTGCAACAGTGTTCTCGAAGCGTTTATCTATCGTCATCTCCTCTTTGTGCCACAATCGTAAACACGCGAGCTGCCTCTCCCTCTCTCGCTCTCACGTCATGTATGTAAACAGCTGTAGTTGTGGTAGTGACGCTAGTGGTGGAAGATGAGCGATTCTTGATAACATTCGCCACACTATTGTATGGTTGTGAAATTTTTGCTAATTGTGGTTCAGCGTGCAAGCACAAACTTAATGTGCTCTTCAATAATATTACACGCTATGTTTTCGGAGTCAAGGCTAGGAGCTCCGTTTCCCGTTACGCAGTCTCTATTTACTCCATGTCATTGGATAAGCTCTTACAGTTCAGATCTCTTTTACTTTTGCATAAGATTTACTATACAAAGGAGCCCGAATACCTCTACCAAAGCATAACTGCCACAAGATCTATGAGAAACTCTAAGCTTCTCTCGGTCAGGTTCAAAACAATGACGTCTGAAAGGCAATTCTTGGTGCAAGCGACCCAACTTTGGAACTCTCTTCCACAAAATATAGTATCGATTGGTAACACGAGCACATTTAAGCCTGAGTTACAGAGACATCTTAGTTCGTAAACTTGATTTGTAACTTGAGTATATTGTATTGTATTTTAGTTTTATTTTTGTCCCAACTCCCATGTACCTAATAATATCTATTTTTAAAAACATACTGAAATGTTAACTGATGTGACTAGCACTATTAATTATAAGGTTTTACCCTTGCTGTGTTAGGATTGATCCATAAATTGAATAAATTGAAATTGAAAATGCACACATATTTCAATACAAATAAAAGGTATATATATAGGTACAAATATCTTTTGCAAGTACAAGTGTTTGCAGCATAGCATACAGTTAGGCGCCAAATTAAGAGAAATGGTATGGGTAAAAGCATAGGACAAATTGGAATGAAAAAGTTGTTATACACAATGGTTAAAAGTGGCTAGAAGAGAAAGGTGCAAAAAGCTAGCTATCTCCACAGATAGCTTGGCCTCCATCAATGCCCTTAAAAAGAGTACAACAGATAACTTCATAGTGGCTGAAATTCACAATACATTACATAAATCTAAGTTTGAGGAGATACAAATTATTTGGACACCGAGTCATGTAGGCATACCATTCAATGAAAAGGCGGACTTCGCCGCGAAACAAGCTGCTACTAGAGGTGCAATAATAGAAACTGCCCTCACACCCCAAGAAGCACTTTTAAAAATAAATAAGATTATAGCTGATGAATGGAATAATAAATTTCAAACCATCAGTAACAACAAAGGAATTTACTTTGCGTCAATAGTGTCTGATATCCACAACAAGCCATGGTACACTAGCAAACAAATTCAGATGGCACCGTATGACATCAAGATCATCAATAGATTGATCACAGGACACACGTATTCAAAACAATACCTAAGTAACTTTATACCTGGCGTATCTAATCAATGTTCATTTTGCACTGAGATAGAAACGCCACAACATCTCATATTCGAATGCACAACTTTTGATAATTTACGAAACAATTTTAACATTTTTAAGAGTTATACATCTTTAATTGAATTATTAAAATCAAAAAACATGAAATTGTATGAAGAACTCACATGAAATGAAATGAACTCACACAATTTATTCACGAGGCTCAGCTTGACAAAAAGTTATAAGAGCAGAATGTTCACCTCAATAACTTATGAACTATTTTTAGTTCACATATCTTGTACATAATTCCTTTTCTTTTGAAAAAAAATAAAATAAAAACAAATAACAATAAAAAATTTTATGCAATTAGCAATTTATTTAAATCAACTTAAATAACCATTATTCGTATACCATGTAGATTAGTTATAAGTTATTTCAAATTAAAACAAGTAAAACAAATGTTAGCAATCCACTCCCAAAAATCCACTTTTGAAATCAACGCACTTTTGCCAAAATTTGATACCTGGCCGTATAAGGTGTTACCCAAAAACACCTTTGCCAATCATCTGGTATTCATTGGAATACAACCATAAATACATCCAAATCCACAAAAAAAAGAAAAAAAAAGAGTACCATTTGCTTATCGCATCGCATTTGACTTTCGAATCGCAATACAGAGTGACCCCCCTGCATTAAAAGTCCTGAAACGTCTATAATAGTACATTGAAAGTTTCAGGAAGTCTTCGACCCATTTGTATACTGGGGTGCGATTTAGTTTAGACTCGCACGAATTTTGGACTGTTTTTGGTATGGAACGAAAGAGGGAGTTCTCCAGATCACAAATATATAGGTCTTAGAGTCAGGCGGTTTATAGTTCTCCGGTAAAACGTTGTTAAAATTAGTAAATTTTGCACGCTTTTTTTTGTATGTATATATATGTATGTACTGTTTTTGACATTGAAAGAGTGTTGCCACATCCAAAAAATTTTAATAAAAAATAATAAGGCTTACAATACTTTTCATGCGCACCAATTAAGTATTTGAATAGGGTTTGCAAGCCTCACCTATATTAAAATAAATGGGTGTACTACGCAGAAGGACTGAAATAAAAAAAATATGTTTTTTTTTTATTTTTTTTTTAAGTGTGGCAACATCCTTCTTTGACAACAAATTTGTTGTGAAATATCTGTGTATGGCTGTGCGAAGGTGAAAATTTATAATTTTGTGAAAATAGATGAATATTTATACATACTAATATTATTTTCTGTTAATCATATGCAATTCATAAGTGTTATGGTACCATTATGCGGAAAAATGCGTGAAATTTAAAAAATTGTGCGTTAGTTACCTATAGTGCCATGCAAAATTTGCAAAACTTCAACAACCATTATCTCAGTAAATATAAGGCTCCTTACGCTAAGATTATATATTTGTGTTCAGAAAAAGCTCCTCTATCCTCCTGAAAACCCCGTTTTTTTCTAGCTGTGCGAGTCTATACTAAAATTTCCCCGAAAAAGCTCCTCTATCCTCCTGAAAAACCCGTTTTTTTCTAGCTGTGCGAGTCTATACTAAAATTTCCCCGTATACTGTGCGAAGTTCATCATATTCCGCTTCTGCTTTAAGCATACGAGCATTTCCGAAAATAGTCCTGAAACATTTCTAATAGTACATTGAAAGTTTCAGAAAGTTTATTACCGTTGGCTTGATGGTTTAGCTGTGTGTATCCCAAGGTCCTGCAGGCGCAAACATTTTGTTGTGTCCACCAACCGTATGAGTATACCATCCGCAGTTCAACGAAAAGATTCCACTTCTAAGTTAATAATAATAATAATAGTTGTAGAGGAAGCGCACTGCGACCTTGTGATCTATTGTGCCCTCATGTACTCAAAGCACATCTAGCAGGCCGATCGCCGTCAGGAACTCCAGAATCGGGGTCGGCCCTAGTTGATGTATGTGCTTGCCCTCTAGGGTTGTGGACCCAAGGATCCTTAGCCTGCTCCTAGAGATAGCGTCACATTTGCACACTATGTGCTCCGCGGTTTCGTCCTCATAATCACAGAAACGGCACAGGCTGCTGGACGCGATGCCCAGTCTGTGCATATGGGCCTTTAACCTGCAGTGCCCTGTAAGAATTCCTGTGATGGTTCTAAGATTATTCTTGGATAGGCCGATTACAGCTTCGAATCGCTTAGCGTTGTACCCACCCATCATTACCTTCGCCTGACGCAGCCCAGTGGTCTGCCGCCAGTTCTCCTCTCTCAAAACTAGCTCTTCCTTTCTCAGTATATCGCTTATGGTGTGAGGGCCGATGCCCAGGAAAGGTTCCGGGCCTATGGGCTTCGTTGCCGCCGCTACACGAGCAAGTTGGTCTGCTCGCTCATTTCCCTCCACGCCGGCATGACCCGGGACCCACACCAGCCATACCCTGTTTCGAGACGCCAACTCGTTCAGCCTGTCGACGCACTCGAGTACTAGTTTTGATCTTATCTCACTGGCCCAGATGGCTTTAATTGCCGCCTGGCTGTCGCTTAATATCGTTATGTTTTCCTTAAAGTAGCCGCGCTGCAGGTTTATGTGGGCACATATGCTTATCGCAGCTACTTCCGCCTGAAATATACTTGGGTACTCTCCAAGGGGTATTGACTCGTTTACGCGGGGACCTGTTATTCCCGCTCCGATCCCTTCGGGTGTCTTTGACCCGTCAGTGTACCATACCAGATGTTTGTCTTGGTGGAATCTTTCCACTTTGGAGGCGTCCCAGGTGGTCTTGTCACCTAGTTCTATCCTAAATCTTTTTTCGAATCTCGTTGTTTTAGCGATGTCATCCCTAGGGAGCTGACATATCGGGAGTTGTTTCCTCAGTTTGTCCGCTCCAGTAGACGAGATGACTTTTCCTCTGCCAGTTCCTTCCCTTGCTATGTTTAGCAAGGTACGTTTGGCTACCTGTTCGATCACTGTGTGCAGGGGACTCAGATCAAGCAGCACCTCCATTGCCGCCGTCGGGCATGTACGCATGGCTCCCGTTATACATACGCAGGCCAGACGCTGGATTTTAGTGAGTGATTTCCTCACTGTGCCTAAGGCCGATCTGGGTGCCCATGCCACCGCTCCGTATGTTATTGCAGGTTTGACTATGGCGGCGTACATCCAGGTCAGCATCTTGGGGCTGCAACCCCAGGATTTTCCTGCAATTCTTCTGCACACCATTATTGCCCTGGTGGCTTTCGCTGTCGTGTTATCAATGTGTTTCCTCCATAGTAACTTGGAGTCAAAGGTGACCCCTAGGTACTTTACTTCGGAAACAGCCACCAGGTGTTCCCCGCCTAGTGCGATAGTTCTCAGTCCCGGAAGGGATCTTCTTCTTGTGAATGGGATTATGGCCGTTTTACTGGCGTTTATGTTGAGGCCCACCCCCGCACTCCATTCCTTGGTGAGGTTTAGTCCCCTTTGTACTATGTCACATAGAGTGCTCTCGAATTTGCCTCTTGCTATGATTACTATGTCGTCCGCATAACCTTGACATCTGATGCCGTTTTGGGTTAGTACATCCAGCAGTTCATCTACCACTATGCTCCACAGGAGGGGTGATAGGACCCCCCCTTGCGGACAACCCCTCGTGGTTCGAATTTGAACCGTGCGGTCACCGACCTGGGTTTCCGCTAGTCTTGTTTTGAGCAGGGCCCTTATCCATCGTATTATGGGTCCCTGAACTCCCTTTCTCTCCAATGCCCGACCCACACTGTCGTGAGACGTGTTGTCGAAGGCCCCCTCTATGTCTAAGAAGGCGCATAATACCACCTCTCCGCAGTCGAACGCGTTGTTGATTTCCTCGGACAGCTGGTATAGGGCTGTATCCGTCGATCTCCCCGCTCTGTATGCGTGCTGACCTGCATGTAAAGGCACGTGCCTTAGAGCGTTCGATCTGATCTCGTGATCAACTATTTTCTCCATTGTCTTAAGGACGAAGGAGGTTAGACTGATGGGTCTGAAGGATTTCGCTATCGAGTAATCCTTTTTTCCTACTTTTGGTAGAAATACCACTTTTGCTCGTCTCCATATTGTCGGTATGTAGGCTAGTGCTAAGCTGTCCCTCATGATGCCCGACAGATATGGGATCAGAGCTTCCCCTTGCTGCAGGAATGCCGGATATATGCCATCCACCCCAGGGGATTTGTAGCTATCAAAGGAGGATATAGCCCACTTAACTGCACCCTGAGAGAACAGAGTTCTTGACAGGTGCCAGTCTTGTCGTGTGGGTCTCCTCCAGTGAGGCTCCGCCTCCTCTAGGTCCGTGGATGCTTCCGGAAAGTGAGCGTCCAGAAGAGCTCTTGCTCTTTCTTCCTCTGTGCATGTAAACTCCCCGGTGGGGAGTTTCAGCGCCATCTTTGTGTCCACTTGTTCCTTGGCCATGGCTTTGTGGAGCCTAGCGGCCTCTGGAGTGGATTCTATTTTCTCACAGAAGTTCCTGAAGCTACTTCGTTTGGAACTTCTTATTTCTTTATTGTACTCAGTTAGAAGCGTCGAGTACTCCTCCCAGTGGCCAGTGCGCCTTGCTCTATTGAACATCTTCCGCACCTTGCTCCGCAAATCAGAGAGCTTTTTTGACCACCAGGGGGTCTTGTATTTTGTCCCCCTGGATTCCCGACAACTAGAGTTAAAGGCCTCGATCACGATGCTGTTTAGCCCATTTACTCTAACTTCTAATTCCAAACTGCTTGTTCCCCTGTCGTTCCCTCCCAGACCTGGAAGGTTTTCCTCAATTCTCTGTTTAAAGGATTCCCAGTTAGTTCTCCTGGGGTTCCTAGTCGGTTCCTTTGGTACTATGTTTGCCCCTATGTTAAATTGTATGATGCGATGATCCGAGAGGGAGGGTTCAGTAGAAACTCTCCATCTCGAGATCAGGTCATCAGACAGATTGTTACCTAGAGTTATATCTAGTACCTCAGCTCTGACCCTAGTTACGAAGGTGGGTGTATTCCCCACGTTAAAAATACTTAGGTCGTTACTTATTATATATTCGAGAAGGTACTCACCCCTTACGTTCGTATCTGTGCTCCCCCATATCTCATTGTGGGCATTAGCATCGCAACCCATGACTAGCGGAAGTCGTGCCCTCCTGCAATAGTCCACCAATTTTGTCACGTTCGCAGGCGGGATGTCGCCGTCTCCCGCAAAGTAGGCCGCAGCAAATACAATGTTCACGGTTCGTCTTCCCGTGCTCATTGTTGCCTGCAGTGCCACTAGGTCTCTTCCCATGTACTCTGTAATGCAGAAATAGTTAATACCTTTCTTTATCATTATACACGCTCTGGGTCTTTCCTGAGAAAGATCCCATACTACCTCATTCTTCCGGTCTTTCAGTCCTCTGATGTGCCCCTTCACGGTGTACGGCTCTTGAATGAGCGCTATGCCCAGATCCTCCGAGGCGAATTTATGCGCAAGGACAGCCGAGGCCGCCTTTGCATGGTGGATTCTAAGTTAAGTATTCGAGTATTTCCTGAAACGTTTATTAGCAGATTGAAAAACTATTTTTAAAATATCCTTAAATTTATTTTTCTAGTTTATACATTATGTAGGTTTATTTAGATTATATAAAAACTAATAATTTGAAATATTTAGACAATTTCAAAATTCTTTTATCAGTTATCCACGTTCCTTGGACCCTTTTCCTGTTGATCGTATGCTACGATTATCATAATGATCACGTCCTTTACGATTACTTTCGCGACTACGACTGCGACTAGACTGGCGCCTGTGCTCATATTCCGTACGGTTATTCTGATCGTGGCGCTCTTTGCGATCTCTACGGTCTTCGCGATCTTTACGGTTATCGTGATCCTTGCGGTCTTCGCGATCCCTACGGTCTTCTCGATCTTTAGGACCTTTGCGTTCTTTACGATCCACACTTGCATAGCGATCTCGAGCCTTTTCATGATCATTTCGTTCACGGTTTCGCTCTCTTTTATTACGATTTATTTCGGGCGAGTTATCTCGACGACGACTACGTTCCTCATGTTTATCAAAATTGTGACGTGAATCGCGCATTTTCTTTTCCTCTTTTTTCTTATCCTTGCGCGGTACTTTTTCGCTATCATCTTTTTTTGCTTTGTCGGATTTCTTATTTTTCTGAGTATGTGCATCATTGCGTTTTTCTTTACGCTTACGCTTAACACCATCACGTCTTTTACGTCCATCGTCGGCACTACTTTTATCACTTGACTCATTACTCTCTTCTTCGGTTTCTCGTCTTTTATTTTTATCCTGCTTACCTCTACTCTTCTTTTTGGAGTCCTTTTTATCGCTACTAACCTTTTTTGTGCTGCGCTTTTTTGAATCATCCTTTTTGCGCCTCTTCTTCCTTTTTCTTCGCTCATCTTCTGAATCACTAGATTCAGTATCACTTGACGAAGAACTGCTTGAGCTTGATGAGTCCTCCGAGGAAGAGGATGATGAAGACGATGCACTTTGAGAGCTGCTTATAATGCTAGGCTTATTAGCCAATATTTCGACGTTTATGGCAGGCACAGACTTTGGTGCGTTCTTCAAAAACTGCCGTAGTTCATCAGTCAAACCACCCAAGCCAATCGATGTGAAAAAGTTAATCGCAAAACGTGTATTTCTAGGATTATCTTTGGGAAACAGACCGGCCAAGCTCTCAGTAAGCACTTCGTCTTTAAGTTTGCTATTAAGCCTCCCTAATCCCATATATTCGGCCAATTCTTGAAAGAGTATTTTAATAAATATACGGCTTGAGGATGTAGTGTCATCTTCATTTAATTTAATACATTCGAGCACATCCCATCCAATAGCATCCGTAAATAGTAAATGTGCAAAAAATTTGCTTACATTGCGCAGACGATTTGTATCCAAACGGTGAGTTGTCTGATAGGTATCCGTGAAAATCTCTTCGAAGGGTTGTATATAAATCTTATTAATAGCGCAAAAACGTTGAGCCAATAATCCATAGAACTTTTCGTAGGTGCGTTGTTCTGCACAGCAATCGAGGAACATATGACAGAGTTCGATCTCTTGCCCCGGCTTCAGTTGCATCTTCATCAGTTTATGCGCACATTCTTCATAATCCAAACTAGAATTTATTGTTAGATAAATTGTACGCCTCAGCGCTATTAAATTAGTTTCGGTGTTATCGATAATATCACCGGTTGTTGCCTGATCTTCATCCTGCCCTTTCCTCGCTGAAGCATTCGAGTCATCGGAGTCACTGTCAGAATCACTTCCAGAACCAGAGCCACTCTCACTACCACTAGCGTCACTACCTAAGATCTCTTTGCTCAGACCTTTATATTTATCCTCATTTGTTGCATATTCATCATCGAATTTAAAAACATCTGAAACGTATAAGAAATTTTGATAAAGCGGTAGAATTGAATGATATTAATCTCTAAAAAAAAAAATAAGAGGAAGTACGAATTGGGAGTGGCACCTCCCATATATGGAAAAATGAGTAAGGAGTTAAATGAGACTAATCTCTAGCACCTTAAGAAAAATCAAGAGGATTGAAATTTGAAGGGTTATAAGAGGTTAGTGATATCAATGGTGATAGGGAAAGGTATATAAGGAGAAGGATAGAGAGGCATATTTTTGAGGATAGGGATGAGGTTTGTTTTGTAATATCCCACTTGTCTTAATATTTCTTATCTTAGAATACTTTGTAAAATATTTTAATTTCACACCAAGTGGAGATACCACAGGTATATAAAGAAAGGGAGAGCAACCTTGGTTAAGCAAGTCGAGAGTTTTATTGCTCGTATAAAGTTTTAAACACTCCAAAAATTGGTTAATATATGTTTTTCTGCCTCCTGTTGGTCGGAGGTTAATGACTGTTTGCTGTCTAGTGTGCTTCTTGCAAGGATTTATAAAATTCATAAAAGCGCTTCAAAAATTTCGATTGTATTGCAACAACAACAAATAGGGCATACAAGCATACAAGTGGGGTACTTTGCGCCATTATCCACTGGTCTGACGCTTGTTGCTTTATATATGTTATTTTGCTTCCTGTTGATTGGAAGTTAAGTGACTGTTTTGCTGTCTGGTGTATGTATGTATGTTTATTTGAATATTTTCCTGGCACAACAATTTAACAAAATTATTCTTACAGTGCCAGTCAGGACTAGTATAATTATAATCGATTTAAAATTAAATGTAAAATTAAAATTAAATTAAATTTGAAGTAAAAATTTAAGTTTAAATCAAAATTAAATTTAGTAAGTAAAAATAGATAACAATATTGGAACTTAACCTAAGGAGTAAGGTATGGAAAAGAGAAACGAAGGGAGGATAATTAGACAGATGGGTAGTAGTGTAGAATTGTGAACGATAGAGAAATGAAAGATAAAGCAGTAAAGGAGTAAAGGCAGAAACTACCTATCGTCATCGCCAACGCCATACCCACAACCCTTTGGAAATCAATATAAAAGCGTATAATCGATTACATTGATTTCCATAAGTTTGGATGGAACAGCTGTCCAGCGCTATGGGCGTGGCGCTAGCAATAACGATAACTAATTCCGCCTAAAATCTTAGTAAAAATTTGAAAAAGCCTACTAGTTATTATAAAAGCGTATTAAACATTATTTAAAATGCTGTGCATTGGCAATCAACCTTAGTCTAGCTGGGAGAGAGTTCCAAAGACGGATCGATATGATGTAGAATTGCCGCTCGGACACTAGCATACGGTACTTGATGTGTGTGAGAAGCACCGACCTAGACGACTGGAGAAAAATAAGTCTACTATAGAGATAAAGAGGTTCCTTCGTATAAATGATTTTGTGAAGAGCAGTTAGCGTTCTCACTTTTAGTAAATTATCAAAAGAAATGTTTAGCAACTTTTTAGCGTAGAATGAGACGTGGTCAAACCTTTTTAGGCCAAATACATATCTAGCAATGTTGTTATAAACAACATTTAATTTCTTCTTGCTTACATAGTCACAACTTGAAAAAATCTCACAACTATATAGGAGCGTAGGTATTAAGTACGCTTTCGCTAAAAGTAGTCTTACATGCAGTGGAGTGTAGTACTGTGTTAACCATAGTGTACGGAGCATACCATACACTTTTCCTACTGTGCGAAAAATGTGATCTTTCCATGTCAATGTTTTGTTAAATACTATACCTAGGTTTTTTGCTGTATCAACGTATTCAATCACTGAACTCTCAAAAGTAACTTTGTCTAAGCCATCTGTATCTAACAGCTTTCTACAAATAACAATACATTTAGATTTTTTCGGGTTGAGACATAAGCCATTCATAGAAGCCCACAAGCCAATTTGTTTCAAATCATAATTTAAATTAGTAATACACGAGCTGATGCGATCACAAGGACAACATATATATAATTGTACATCATCAGCATAGATATGAACGCTGCAATACTGAAGAACATCGGGCAAGTCGTTTATATATAAAGCAAATAACAGAGGCCCAAAAGGCAAAAAATTCATAAAGTTCATAAAAGCGCTTCAATAATTCAATTGCATTGCAGCAACAACAAATAGTGTATACAGGCATACATACAAGTAATACACTTCGCGCCATTATCTACTGGTCTGACACTTGTTAAGAGGCAAGAGCGCCACCTGTTTGTGAAGGTTTTTTTTCTCTACGGATCTGATTAGATTAAGGTGACCAGGCGAAAAAAAAAAAACAAGTAAGGAAAGCTGTCTTCGGCTGTGCCGAAGGCTATATACCTTTTATGACTAAGCGTCACGATTTTCACTGTTCGATCCCCAGTACAGCCTGTTTCAATTTAACTATATTTACTATACACATTACACATCTTTGTTATAATTTAAAAAAAACTTACAAAATAATAGGATCCGAGTTATCGGAACAATCGATTGTATGGAGGCTATATATTATACGTGTTCAATTGTACTGACTTACACTATACACATTACATATGTAGAAAGTACTAAAGGTGCAATATTTTACGTTCCTAACTTTTTAAATGCGGAAGCATTGGCCAAAAAACCTTATATCGGAACAACCGGTTGCATGGGGCTATATGTTATATTTACCCGATCTACTTGATTTTCCTTTACACACTACATAAAATGAAAGTACTCAAGTTGCAAAATTTTATGTTCCTAACTTTTTAATTGCAGAAGTTTTGGCCAAAAAACCTTATATCTGAACAATCGGTTGTATGGGGGTTATATGTTACATTTGCCCGATCTTGTTGATTTTCACTATATACACTACATAAATAGAAAGTACTCGAGTTGCAAAATTTTACGTTCCTAACTTTTTAATTGCAGAAGTTTTGGCCAAAAAACCTTATATCTGAACAATCGGTTGTATGGGGGCTATATGTTACATTTGCCCGATCTTGTTGATTTTCACTATATACACTACATAAATAGAAAGTACTCGAGTTGCAAAATTTTACGTTCCTAACTTTTTAATTGCGGAAGTTTTGGCCAAAAAACCTTACATCTGAACAATCGGTCGGATCTTGTCAGTTCCGACAAATGATTCCTATATTACAAAATGGTGACCACATACAAAATTTCAGCCAGATATCTCAAAAATTGAGGGACTAGTTTGCGTTCAAACAGACAGACGGACATGGCTAAATCAACTCAGCTTGTCATCCTGATCATTTCGGTATGCTTATTGATGGGTCCATCTCTTCTTCTTCTCATACTTACAAACATCGGACCAAAGTTATAATACCATTTCATGTTCATGAAAGGTATAAAAATACTTATTAATCGCAATGTCTACTGCTGGCCTCTCATCTGCTACACTTAAACGCAGACTTAGCAAGCAGAACCCAACTGCAAAAGTGGCTAAGACTGATGATGATGGTATCACGCTTGCGACTGTTTTTGATAAACTTAAAGATCTTGAAGAGAAAGTTGATCGTCATGCGGAACAATTGCGGCCTCTAATTGAAAGTGTAGCCAACCAACTAACTGAGGTAGAAAACAAGCTTTCCAAGCGAATGGATGAAGAAGTATCTGCGCTTAATGCTGTGGTTGCCGACTCATCAGCCCGAATTATGGTTTTGGAAACGAATGCTATGAAATTTGAGCAGGAAATGGCTTCCATGAGAAACATGTTAACGGATATAATGGATCAGAGAGCTGCGCCTGATATTTCCGCTGATGCGGTTGTATTTGGCGTACCCTACTATGAAGGCGAAATTTTAAAATCTATATTTAACATGGTTTGTCGGACTATTGACTTCCTGGCTTCTCAAATAAGGGATATTTTTCGAACGAAACCCTCAACCTCAAATGTAAACAGTGCCGTTATCATCCAATTTCATTCGCCTCTAGACCGCAATCGTACCCTGCGAGCTTTTCGTGAGCACCGTAAAAAAATCAAGTCAGCTATTCCCCTGCTTCCTCTTGGTATGGAGGGATCCTTTCATATTTATGAAATCCTCTCTAAAGAAAATAGAGTTCTTCTGCAAGAAGCCGTTAAACTGCGTCGAAATGGGAAGCTGAAGTCAGTTTTCACATTAAGAGGCCTGGTTTACATGAGAAGCGACAGTGCTGCGGACAGCCCGCCCACAGGTATTAGCTGTGTAGAGGACTTGAATAAGTTTCGTTAGTTTAGCCTTAAGCATATTTCCTAGTTTTAGTGCATTAGTTTTTGTAAAAGTAGTTAAACTCAGATTTTGCATATTATCAATTTTGTCATTTTCTCGTTATCTTAAAGTTGCTTTTAACTTGTGCTATGCTAATGATGGTGGACTATAGTAGGTACGAATAGCGTTGGCGATAATAGTCTTGCGCTTGTGAATATTTTGTGCAGTCGGCAAAAGGGATTTAATGTGGTTCATTTTAATGCTAGGAGCCTTAATAATGAGAAAATGGATCAGGTGAGGAGAATATTTGAACAGTCTTCGGTGGATGTTATATGTGTATCGGAGACATGGTTCAGGAATGAGAAAAAGGATGCACATTTTGAAATTGAGGGTTATACTTTATATCGGAATGATCGAATTGTTAAAAAGGGTGGAGGAGTAGCTATTTACTGTAAAAAATACCTTAAATCGAGATTAGTAACCCACACTGGGGAAGGTACAACGGAGTACTTGTTGGTGGAGCTGTCCAATTCCCTGTCTAAAGTCCTTTTGTCTTGCGTGTATAATCCCAATAGATGTTTTAGTGTAGACGATTTCTTTAATGCATTGTCGGTAGTAGCAGTGGATTATGATGAAATAATAGTATGTGGTGATTTTAATGTAAATATGTTATGTCGTGATATGTACAGCTCCCGCCTTCTTGGTGATGTATCTAGTGTTGGTCTTTCCTCTGTACCGACTACGTACTGTAATAACTGTTCTCCTAGTCTACTCGATTATTTCATTGTGTCCGATTTGTCTTCTGTCTTAAAATTCGACCAAATTTCGTTTGTGTCTGATCATGATCTAATTTTCTGTTCCTTTGACATTACTTTTGACCGTGATAATTTAGTTTCTGTTCCTTGTAGTTTTCCAAACTATAGCTCGATTAATCTTAGCAACTTGTGCACTGATATATCTAGTGTTGACTGGACTTATTGCTGGAGCTTGCCATCGGTGAATGATAAGCTAAACTTTTTAAATAGTATGCTATTATCACTTTATGATGTCAATGTACCGATGCGCAACGCTCAAAGAAAGTCACGATCTTGTCCATGGTTCAACAAAACTGCTCGTGATATAATTATAAAGCGTAACAAAGCCTATGCGGTATGGAAAAGTAATCGAACAGATGTAAACTGGCGTGCGTATACGAATATACGAAATGTAGCTACTGCCACTATAAAACGTGAGAAGCGGTCATACTTTCGTAGAATGTTGAATTGTGAACTTCCAAAGAATGTGCTGTGGCGTAACTTAAGAAGTCTTCGTGTGCATGTTAAAGACAACCCAGACTGCCCGCTTGTCTCTGATGATCTGAATGCTGTGTTCGTAAATTGTTCTACCTCCACCAATGATCCAAGCACCCACCCGATTTCTTGTCCTGTCACTTTTTCTCAACAATTTGAATTTTGTGCTGTGTCGGAGCATGATGTGGTGAGATGCATTTATAGGATACGCTCAAATGCTATTGGTGCAGATGGAATTCCAATCAAATTTATAAAAATTATTCTTCCACAGATACTGCCAACCCTGACACATATTATAAACCACTGCATCACAACCTCTTGCTTTCCTGATGTGTGGAAGATTGCTACTGTTATCCCTATAGCTAAAAATAAGACAGCCAACTGTCTAAGTGATTTTCGTCCCATAAGCATTCTACCTGCTCTGTCAAAGACCTTTGAGACCTTATTATCTGAACAGATTCATTCTCATATTGATAAATTCAAGCTACTTTCTCCATTCCAGTCTGGCTTTAGAGCAAAGCATAGCTGCTCAACTGCAATTATTAAAATCCTGGATGATATACGGGCCCCCTATGACAGTAACAAGTTAACAATGTTGTGTCTGATTGACTTTTCCAAAGCGTTCGACTCTGTTAACCACACGTTGTTATGTATGAAGTTAAAGTCTTATTTCGCTTTTGGTGACGCTGCGGTAAGTTTCATGAGGAGTTATCTGGGTGGTAGAGCACAACGAGTGAAGGTGGGGTTGCTTTATCGCCCTCTAATAATAATCAAGTCTCCACGACCTGCAATAATTATATTGCCCAGCAGAATATATGTGTTCTCGGCTGTAGCTTACTTCCTAGTGCATCAACAGCACAAGCACCCACTCATGGCTACTTTCTTCGTAGCACATCAGTTGATGCTTGTAGCACTACTGAGCTTCAGCCCCCGTCTCTAAACTCTTTAATAACTTCTTCCGGCACTAGCACGAATGAAAGTCAAGTCCATGAACTTCTGGTCCCTCACTCTTCGTGCACTGTATGTCGGCACAGGATATATGCGTCTGTGGCATCGGTCAAGTGCAACTCCTGTCTAGGCCTGTGTCACCTTCGCATATGTTCTGGGCTCGCAAACAGAAATCTCTGGACTGATGTGTTTGTCGCGCCTTGCTGTCGAGTTGTGCAGCCCTCAACGCCGACGGATGTACACTCATCTAATAGTGAACGAATTCCGCCGGCTTCAGGACTGCAACGGAGATCAATATCGCGACATAACCTACCACCATCTGGGCGAACACATCAGTCTTTAACTCCCAGAGTGGCCATTGCCTCTCCTTCGCAATTTAAATTGTTGCAATTTAACTGCAACGGCTTGACCGGCAAGATAGCGGAGATAACCACATTTATGCAGCTAGATAAAATCAAAATTGCTGCAATCCAGGAGACAAAACTTGGCCCCCACTCGAATCTCCGAGCGAGTGGAGGCTACCACGTACTCCGGCATGATCGTACGGACGGCGGAGGTGGTATCGCGTTCCTTGTGCACCATACGGTGCAGTATAGGGAATTTGATATCAACACTGACCAAAGTGACTTACCTTTAGAGTGTCAAGGTATAGTTATACAAGCTGGTGGCGTTGATCTCGAGCTAATCAATATATACATTCCTCCCGTCACCTGCTGCCCCAGAAGTTATCGTCCTGACCTTAGGGCGTTTCTTTGTGGCGATAACCGTATCATCATGGGCGATTTTAATGCCCATCATGATATGTGGCATTCACAGCTTTCTGTGGACGGCAGAGGACGGGAATTAGCCGAGCAAATTGATAACTCCTCTTTCTGTACTGTGAACGGAGACACCTCAACTAGGATGGCTGTTAACTGCAGTAGCTCCCCGGACCTAACTATTGTTAGCCCGGGGTTAATTAACAGCATCAACTGGCAACCTATGTTGGCCCTGTCATCCGACCACCTGCCTATCATCCTGTCTGTCGATCGTGCCACGGATTTTATCACTTCGGAGAAAAGAACTTACGTGAATTTCAAAAAGGCCAATTGGGTCGGCTTTTTGGAATTCACGGAGAGCTCCTTTGGTGATCTTCCCATTCCCACTGACGTACACGTTGGCGAGCGTAACATACGTGAGGTCATTAAAAAGGCTACAGCCCGTTTTATACCAGCTGGTAGGATAAAAGATATTAGGCCTAACTTCCCAGCTGAGGCCGCAGCCTTGGCCAACGAACGTGACCTCATACGCAACATCGATCCATCTGACCCACAGATCGGTGATCTCAACGTGGAAATCAGAAGGCTGGTTAACGAACACAAACAAACCAAATGGGAGGAGCACCTCAGGTCTTGTAACCTCTCTACCGGTGTTGGGAAATTATGGTCCACCGTCAAGTCCTTGTCGAATCCTTCGGGTCCAAAAAATGTCGACATTACCTTTGGTGACAAGACAATAAATGACCCCAGGAAATGTGCACAGGCTTTTTGTCGACAATATGTCCCACACCCTGCGCAAGACAGGGCTAGACGTGGAATCTTCAGGCGTGCGCATAAACACAAAAACTATGCCCCCGTTCCCATCACCGCTACAGAGGTTCAAGAGGCCATCCGGAAGGCCAAAAACTCCAAAGCCATCGGCCCTGATGGCATAGCCATGGTGCATCTAAAACACATCGGCCTAGCGGGAGTCAAATATTTAACGGCCGTCTTCAATTTGTCTCTGATCACAGCTGTCATACCCGACAAATGGAAGCAGGCAACTGTGATCCCACTACTAAAGCCTGGCAAGCCAGCTAACGTTGGGGAGTCATATCGCCCGATATCACTCCTCTCGCCAGTAGTAAAGACACTTGAGGCGGTCCTACTCCCGCTCTACACATCACACTTGTAGCCGAGCACCAACATTGCTTCAGGAAAGGTAGGAGCACAACATCTGCTCTAAATGTCATAAACACTCAGATAACTGACGGTCTTAATCAAAATAGGCCTAATGACAGGACGGTTCTAGTTGCACTTGATTTGAGTCAAGTTTTTGACACAGTAAATCATGGGCAACTTGTAGCTGATTTGGAAGACTCGTCACTCCCCCCCTGTCTAAAGCGTTGGACCGCCAATTATCTCAGTGGTCGTCGGTCGTCTGTTGTATTTAGAAACAAAAAGTCTAAAGCCAGGAAGATAAAACAAGGGGTACCACAGGGTGGTGTCCTCTCCCCGTTATTGTTTAACTTCTATATTTCGAAGCTTCCTCCTCCACCAGAAGAAGTTACGATTGTTTCTTATGCAGACGATTGCACGATATTGGCAACTGGTACTTCCGTTGATGAGCTGTGCTCCAAAATAAATGGTTATCTCCCCTCTCTAGTCGAGTTCTTCACTGCCCGAACCTTGACATTGTCGCCAACAAAGTCTTCGGCGACCTTATTCACGACGTGGACGGCGCAGGTTGGCATGGAATTAGAAATCTATGTAGGTGATCATAAAATACCTACGGTCGCTCACCCAAAAATTTTAGGAGTGACTTTTGACACCATGCACACTTTCGCTGCCCATTCAGCTGCAATTGTCTCAAAATTACAGAGCCGCAACAAAATCCTCAAGTCACTAGCCGGCAGTACTTGGGGTAAAGACAAAGAAACGTTGTTGGTAACGTTCAAGGCAATTGGTCGGCCGATCCTGAACTATGCGTCGCCGATATGGTCGCCGGGGCTTGCAGACGTTCACTGGAGTCAGCTTCAGGCCTGTCAAAACACCGCGCTCAGAACCGCTACAGGGTGCGTCCTTATGTCACCTATATCTCATATACATAATGAGGTGGAAATGCTTCCAGTTAGGGAGCATAATGAAATGCTAAACAAGCAGTACCTACTGAACTGCTGTAAACCACAGCATCCCGGTAGACAACTGCTTGAACTCATTCCGCCTCCTAGGACCATAAGGTCGCATCTACGTAAACATTTTGATGAGATCCGTCACTATATAACAACGCCGTTTGATCTACAGGTGCACAAACAGGCTTTGGGGCATATCCATACAACGTCTGTTGGCCATTACTCTGCGCTCTGTCCGCTAAACAATGTCTTACATGCCGCAACACCTGGCATTTCTGTAGAGGAGCGTCATCTTCCTCGAGAGACAAGGGTCACTCTGGCTCAATTACGCTCTGGATATTGTAGTAGGTTAAATTCCTACATATCTAGACTGAACCCTGATGTGCCGAATGTATGTCCGGCATGCGGCTCGTCCCCCCACAATACCAATCACTTATTTTCTTGCTCTTTTGAGCCCACTCTTCTAACACCCATCTCTCTTTGGTCCAATCCTATTGAAACTGCTAGTTTCCTTGGACTCCCGTTAGAAGATATTGATGACAATTAGGTTAAGGAAAAATACGCGTTGGGCAGGACTACACATCGTTACAACAACAACAACAAAAGGTGGGGTCGCAGCTCTCTAGTCTCAAGGTTTTGTCTAGTGGTGTACCACAGAGATCTATACTTGGACCGCTATTATTTAGCCTGTTTATTAATGACATATTTAGCACCTGTTTGTATGCGCAAATGCATGCTTATGCAGATGATATACAACTGTATATGTCTGGGACACATGCACAAGCCTCTGAACTTTGTGCCAAGTTTAATAGCGATTTGTCAGCTATTTCGTATTGGGCGCAAAGAAATTGTCTTTCCCTTAATAGCGACAAATCGTATGTGTTACACATATCTAAAAGGCAAATTAATTCTTTGGATCTCCCTGCTTTATGTATCAATAATAATAGCCTCAAATATGTGTCTAAAGTAAAGAATCTGGGGGTGGTTATTAATTCCAGTCTCTCATGTGAGGATCATATTAACGCCGTTATAAGTAAAGTTTACTACACTCTACGTAATTTGCGAATGTCTGCGGCCTTCACCCCACTTGGAATAAGAAAGCGGCTTGCAATACAACTAATTCTACCAATTATCTGCTATTCAGAATGCATATACAGCAAATTAGACTCTAAATCGGCACATAAGATTGAAGTCGCCTTTAATCATGTCACGCGGTATGTCTTCGGTTTGGCAAAGTATGATCATATATCTGCTTGGAGAACAAATCTCCTAGGTTGTGAAATATCTGAGTATCTTAAGGCAAGAAACTGTATCTTTTTGTGTCGCGTGATTGCTGATAAAATGCCTACGTACCTATATAATAAGCTTACATTCTCTAGATCTGCTCGGATAAGTGATCTGATAGTGCCCAGCTACAATTATTTAAACTCTGCAAGACTTTTCTTCATCAATGCTATCCGCATATGGAACTCTATCCCCAATTCGGTTCGCAATAGCTTAAGTAAAGGCAATTTTAAGAATGAGATATTTTCTTTCTTTGGTAAGGTAGATGCAAATTAATAACTGAGTTTAGCTATTTAAAGCCTAGTCAATCATTGTTGTAAAATATTGCTGTTATGTGTCCTCGTAACTTTTGTTACCTTTATATTAATACTGCTGATACTTTATTCTTTCTTTTTGTTTTCAATATTGTACCTGTTATAGTATATAAATTTTTAAATTTTTAGTTCTAAGAATTATACTAAATTTTTATGTAATCGTTGTTGCACTATAAAAGATCAACCAGGATCTTATTGTGCTAATACTTACAATCAATAAATGAAATGAAATGAAATATGAGAAGCAAGGGGAGGGAGAAGGATACGGGGGATTAGAATAGAAAATGATAGACTCTGTGGGGGCGGTCAAGTTTAGTAGATGCATGGAAGTATATTTTCATGTAAGACAGTTTCTTATAAAAAAAACTTACTCAATACATCCTCTGGATTTGTGGCCTCATCCAACATTAACAGATGTGTAAACTGATCATCTTCTTCCACCAATTCCAATGATTCAATCACAGATTGATGATCCTTGAAGCCATCTTTACGCACTTGAAACACCACTTCAATCATATATTGTACACGTTTATCCAATTTGCCTTCGTGCAGTATATTCTTTAACATTTCGAATATGGCACCGATACCTTTCGATGAGACCTCAGTCAATTTCATGCCACACTCTTTTAAAAATGCTATAGCTACTTCCACAGAATCATCTGTTGGCGTCTCCACTAGTAGTGTTAGTATTTCCAAAGCAAGAATTTCGTGTGCCACACGTTGATTTACCAAATGTGCAATGAAACGTGACGAGGATAAACATACCGCTTTATCATTGCGACGAAAGGCGCGCTTAAATTGTATGACTAAGCGTTTGAGTAACAATTCGCCAATATTAGGAAATTTTGAATTAATTATTGATACAAGCGCTGCATAGACATGAGTGAAGGTGGGCGATGCAGCTTGTGCTTGTATAATAGAACGACAAAGTAAGCCACGACCACGTACAATATTCTCTTTAAGTAATTCGCGTGTAATTATGGCAATGTTATCAACATTTACTTTATTAATATAACCATGTATGGATTTTTTAAGTGCTTCCCAAGCGATACGCTGATATGCTGCGGATGATTTATCTGTTATTTCGGCTTGCATCATTCGCAACTTGGCTGGTGGTATGTAAGCACCGCCGGTACGTGATGTTAGTAAATCGACAGTACGCCGTTGACGTTCGGTAATTTTTGCTTGTGGATTATTGACTGTAGCATTATCATTATTGGCTTTAGCATCTGCAGATGCCCCTTGTGATGATGGTCGTGAATTCTCCGCACTATGCGATTTCTCGCGTCTTCTTTTGTTATGATCATCCTCTTCATGTTGATCTCGTTCAGCGTGTCGTCGTTTTCGTTCTTCTTGGCGTCTTGTTAGAGACTTTGAACGACGCGCACGTTTATTGGAACGTGACCGTGATCGGGAACGTGAACGTTGTCTTGTAGGTACGTAACTTCGTGATCGACTGCGACGACGGTGCTTTCGTTGGTCACGGGAACGGGAACGCGAACGAGAGCGTCGACGCACAGGACTCCTAGAACTTCTTGCTGGTTTTTCTTCATTTTTTTCTTTTTTCTTTGATAAACTTGATTCGGAAGATATATTTTCCTCAGACTCTTTCGGTTTATTAACTGTTTCTGACTTGTTCGCCGAATTTGACTCGGACGGTGGTATGGAATCCGTCTAAAAATACAAAAAAATCCAATTAAAATATTTATTATTGTGGTTTAGATGAAATAAGGTGAACCTGCTGGTGAGGAATGTCATTTTCATTTTCACTAATAGCATTTGGTGATTTATCACCGTCGCCTACATCTTTAGTAGCCTCAATATCGTCTTTCACAACATCGTTCGTGGTATTAGGCGATTCTTCCATTTCCTTTTCCTGCCGTGGTACTTCTGCACTATTTCCAGAAAGACGGCGAACTGGACTTGACGCACGTTTTTCTTCCTCCTTGTGCTCATTGTTTGTTTCAACATCATTTGTAGACCCTGGCTCAGTAGTTGACCTTGGCTCGGGCTGGAAAAATAACAAGTATGAATACATAACATTTTCTATTGGCTTCAAAGTTAAGACAAACCTGTTGTGTAGTATCATTTTCACTTTCCGCAATATCTTTTGGAGATTTGTCCTTACCACTCCCTATTTGAGTAGCCGCAGTTTCGTCCCCGGCAACAGCTTTCAAGTTATCAAGCGCTACTTCTTTTTCATCCGGCACTTTATTTGTGTCACCACTTAGCTCCCTTTCTTCTAATTCAACACTCGTTTTATTTGTATGTGCCTCTTCCGTATGATCCAGACTTGTATTGCTGGTCTTATTGGCTTCGCTGGCCGGCGCACCTATCTCCTCCTGCTCTTGCTCAATATCAACATTTTCTTTTGTAATAACGTCAGTTGACCTATTGGCATCGCAAATTGTCCCAGCATCTACGATTTCATTTGCCACAGCAGGCGGCGGTGATTCTTTGCCAGCACTGTGCTCGCTGGAGCTGCGTCTCGTATCATTTGAGCTCGAAGAACTTGTGGCGCTGCTTGAACTTGAATCGGACTCACTGTCAGACATTTTTGTTTATTTTATACACAGAAAATATAGAAATGCTGAAAACTTTCGCAAAGTTTTCACATGTCGTTTATAAAAACCAAAGATGACATAAAATTAGCTGCCCTACGCTGCAGTTATCGACTTATCCCTATGAGTAATGTCACACATTACATCCATATTGAACATTCATGGATCACGATTCAAAATTGACGCTACACGTTCAATATAGATGTAAATAATTTTTATGCTAATTTTTTAATTTTTGGCTTAAAATGTTTAAAAAAAATGAAACCCAAAAATTTAAAACAGGCATATACATTACTATATTTTGTATTCAAAAACATTAAATCAAAGCTGCTGGAGGAGAAAATATAGATGGAACACGGACCCTGCCAACCAGACCTATCCAAGGTGAAAATAAAATCAGAAAGTAGAGCTGTGTAATACCAAAAAAGACTGTGAGGAAAAGTAAGCATCGAAATTCCAACGCATAATTCGATAGTTCGATAATTTCCAACCCTAACTAGCAGCATCATCATGGATAGAAAAGGTTCGTCGCTGAAAAAATTATCAACCTTTCTACCCAGCTTTTTAGGAAACGCGACCTGGTATTTTCCCAGGAAATTATCCGAGGGTCGTTAACAGGATGGATCCATGGATGTAACATCCAGATTTCGGTATTTTTTCAAATATTATTTATATGATTACATACAAAATTATATATTATTATCTTTTTTAATAAAAAATAAGTAAAAACTACTAACAATCTTCGGATAATTTCCTGGAAAATTACCAGGTCGCGTTTCCCAAAAAGCTGGATAGAAAGGAAGATAATTTTCTTCAGCGAGGAGCCTTTTCTATCCAGGTTGAAGCTGCTAGTTAGGATTGCAAATTATGGAACTATCGAGTTTATCGAATTATGTGTTGGTATTTCGATGCCTACATTTCCCCCACAGTCTTTTTTGGTATTGCACAGCTCTAATTTCTGATCTTATTTTCACCTGGGCTAGCTCTGGTTGGCAGGGTAATATATCCGCGCTGTCGAAAACACAAATCGTACTGATGGATCGCTGATGGATCACAAATTGGTGCTAAACGTTCAATACGGATTTAACACCATCCATTGATGTCACATCTTGATTTCAAAATTTCTAAATATTTTGCGATATGGATCGCGACCAAGAACTTTTCATGTGTGACTTTGCATTCTCACACAATTCACTGTGAGATAGTAAAAAAGCATTTCAAAGCATATTTAACACTTTCACTTAATTTTAAATGCACTAAAATCAGTTGTTTAGGGCCGCTTGCATAAAAGCCGATGACGACTAACCGGAGTTTAATTGACGTATTTTGTATGGTTAGCTGTCAAGTTAGTCACCGATTAGGCGTTATCGGCTTTTATGCAAGCGGCCCTTATCCACTTACGCATGATTTTTTTTTGGAAAAGTGGAGTACTATCGACATTTTACAAAAATGAAATTTGTTCACGCTCACCCTGGTTCACGCTCAAAAAGATATGTATATAGGGCTTAAGCGGGCTACCCACCTGCCAAGAAATGCCTCAAGAAAAAAGCGAGCATATATTTCTTGTGCCTGGTCAAGAAATTTTGACGTTTACCAAATTTTCCATTTTTTTTGCAAATGACTCCTATAAAAATGTACAAAATATGTTTAGCGAAATATGTACTGACCTTTGCTGTGGATCTGCACGTTTACCTCAAGAAATATATACGAGCATATTTATTTCTTGAGGTAAACCGGCATTGCCAACCATCGAAAATTGTAGAATTTTTTCTTATGAGCTGAGTATTGGCTCAAGAAAATCTGACGTGTGAAAACAGTTCTTGACCATTTCTTGAGCGTTTTTTTATATGGAGTTTGACATTTCTTGGCAGGTGAGTAGCCCGCTTTAAAGTCGCCAACATTAGGTTTGTTTACTGACCAAAAAAAGTTCAGAGCAGGTTAGAGCAGAGCAGAGCAGGGCAGCTGTCATAATAGAAATAGAGCAATTTAGAGCAACTCGGAGCAGAAATGCCATGAAACACTTGAATCTCGATAGTTTCTTTTTAATTGGTTTTTTTGTTTTAATCTACAAAATTAATTCAAATTCACGTTTACAAAAACATTGATTTTCTTGCAAGCTAATTTTTTTGAAGTTTTCAAAAATTTATTTTTCCCTGACTGACAATTGCTTCTCTGCTCTAACTTCCCACCCGACCAAGAATCCTATTAAATCGAACATCGGAGATTTATGATAGTTTCTCTTAGCTTCAAAGCTCGTTAGATATAAGATTTTCGGGTTTAAAACGGATGTTAGAGAGTTCAAGAGAATTGCGATAATTTCTCGTAATTTGAAATTTCGTTAGATATAAGAATCTCGGATTTAAAACGGATGTTAGAGACTTCAAGAGAATTGCGATAATTTCTCGTAATTTGAAAGTTCGTTAGATATAAGAGTCTCGGATTTAAAACGGATGTTAGAGATTTCAAGAGAATTGCGATAATTTCTCGTAATTTGAAAGTTCGTTAGATATAAGAGTCTCGGATTTAAAGCGGATGTTAGAAAACTTTTCCTTTGAACGTTTTGTCAAATAAAAAAAGTTGTCTAAATGAAACAAATTTAATTATTCTAGTCATCAATTATACCACAACAAGAGCGCAACAAATAAACTTATAGCTTATAACCATATACGTTCATATGTAAGTACTTTTACATGCTTTTTTAAAAGTGGCCTAAATATAATAATAATTAAATTTTGTAATTATTTTTTAGCGTTGTCAAACCAAGCAAAGCAGGAACTGCGCCCACAACAACAACCACATTCGCAAAACATGGAACGACCTATTCAACAACAACCGAAAATGTTTAATTTGTAAATTAATTACACATTATTTTGTTGATTTCACAAAAATTTGTTCATTCTGCATTTTTTTTTAAATACTCTTTAATTAACTAAATTAAATTAATGAATACTAAATTATTCTACACTTTTTTTTAAATAAACAGTAATTAATTATTAAATTAAAATAAACTTGAAATCAACCATGAATGCACTCTTTTCTCGTATAGGGAACAAATTGGAATGCATCGCTAAAGTAAGTATTCTCGACCCATATTAGGTGCTGTTTGCGACACTTTCTCGACAGTGAAAACCTACTGAAAGAAGATCCGTTAGCAGTCCATTTACGGTACGAAAAAGATACTGTTTACGACACTTTCTCGATGGTTAAAACGTACCGTAAGAAGATCCGTTAGCAGTCCATTTACAGTACGAAAAAGAATAGTATTTGATACTGATTGCGACACTTTCTCGATGGTTAAAACGTACCGTAAGGAGATCCGTTAGCAGTCCATTTTCGGTACGAGAACAAATCGTATTTCATACTGTTTGCGACACTTTCTTGATAGTGAAACCGTACCGAAACAAGATTCCTTAGCAGTCCATTTACAGCACAAAAAAGAATCATATTAGGTACTGTTTGCGACACTTTCTCGATAGTGAAAACGTACTGAAAGAAGATCCGTTAGCAGTCCATTTTCGGTACGAAAAAGAATAGTATTTGATACTTTCTCGGAAGTGAAAACGTACCGAAACCAGATCCATTTACAACACGAAAAAGGGTCGTAAACTGTATCAAAATCTGACATCGAGAAAGTGAGCTCTGCTGCCACAAACTGGGCGAAATGTGATATTTTTACGATAGCTTTGCAGAACCCATTCTCGATACATTTGTCAGGAAAATTATTGCTAAAGCTTCGAAAACTTAACCGTTCTCGTGAGCGTTGGTCGGGTGGGTTACTCCATAAAAAAAGCTAGAGCAGAAATTTGTGATCTGGATTACTCTAGTTTTGTTTTGAGCGTACTCATGAAACAAAAGATAGAGCAACCTAGAGCAAGAAAATTGTTCGTTAAACACAATTTTGTGAAATATCTCAATCTGGCGTAAAGCGGGCTACTTACCTGCCAAGAAATGCCTCAAGAAAAAAACGAGCATATATTTCTTGTGCCTGGTCAAGAAATTTTGACGTTTACGGCATTTTCCATTTTCTTGCAAATTACTATTATAAAAATGTACAATATATGTTTAGCGAAGTATATACTTATCTTTGCCGTGAATCTGCACGTTTACCTCAAGAAATATATACGAGCATATTTATTTCTTGAGGTAAACCGGCGTTGCCAACTATCGAAAAGTGCTGTATTTTTTCTTATGAGCTGAGTATTGGCTCAAGAAAATGTGACGTGTGCAAACCGTTCTTGACCATTTCTTGAGCATTTTTTTATATGGCGTATGACATTTCTTGGCAGGTGAGTAGCCCGCTTAAGCTAGAGCAGCCCAATAAACAAACCTATTGAATCGATAGTGGTTGAAAGTTCAAACAATCGCTATAACTATCAATCGATCAATAGTTTTGAAGTCTTGCGATATTTCACAACTTGTCATTCCTATTTTTCCAGAAGTCTAAAAACATGGCATCAATATTACGCACAGGAAAGTTTTTACGTTATTTTGCGGGTTTTACGCGAAATTTCGTTGTAGACTCAGTACGTCAGAGTGAAAATGGAAACAACCTGCTGCAAAGCACATCCAGCATAGCCATACAATTCCAGCAGTAAGTATAAGGAATGGCGGCCGGTGTGACTACACACTGGTGGTCACACATTACGCAATGTAATCGAGGTGCAGAAATAATTTTTACACTTCCTATATATTTTTTTAAGCATACTCTTAGCGAAGTGCTTCTATAAAATATGATTATCATTTTTTTTAATTCTTTTAAATTGACTATATTAATTAATGCCTTTTGATTTGTTTGTGTACATAACCTAAAAATGATTCAATTCTTTTTGTTCAGTGGTTTTGCTAATAATCCAGCGCCGAAGTCAGATCTCAACTTGGACAAGCAGTTGCGTCGCTTGGATCAGGATGTGCGACGTATAGGACGCATTTCGAGACGCGATATAGAGGAGGTACTCGAAGAGATACGTACCCAGCGTTCGGCCACTAGTTCACAATCATTGCTCGTCATACGTTGCTGTGGTAATTTAGTGCCGGAAGAAATGCCCGAGGTGCGCACCGCGCTTGTGCAAGAGATTTGGAAGACACTCAATGCCTTGCATATACCCATGGACATTTCTCATTACAATGCATTGCTGCGTGTTTACTTGGAAAATGAGCATCAGTTCTCACCTACTGATTTTCTTACCGAAATCGAATCAAAAAGCATTGAGCCAAATCGTGTAACATATCAAAGATTGATTGCACGTTATTGCCAACAGGGAGACATTGAAGGAGCTACACGCATTTTAGAGTTTATGCGTTCCAAAAATTTGCCTGTTAACGAAAATGTATTTAATTCGCTTATATTGGGGCACTCGCAAGTACGTTGGAAACACAACATTGACATTTGCATTTGCATATCTGAACTTGAATTTTTTTCTTTTTTCAAATCTAGGCAAACGACTTGGAATCGGCTAAAGGCATCTTGACCGTGATGAAACAAGCCAACTTAGAACCCAGTGCTGATACATACACAACCCTTATGTGTTGTTATGCCCGCCATGGTGACATTGAGGCCATTCTTAGTACATTGAATGAATGTGAAAAGGCCGAGATCTACTTGCTGGACAAAGATCTTTTAGACATCGTCTATGCTTTAAGTATTAATGGTCATGCAGATAAAGTCGATCCCGTATTGGCTAAATTACGCATTTCCGTTGGTTTCAATCAGGATGCTGTTAATGTTATACTGCGTTTGGTCAATAAGGGTTATGAGGATGTGGGATTGAAAATATTGCGTTACATGCCACGCGCCACACGCCCTGATGGCACACAAATTGATGTTGGTGTTTTCTTTATCAAGCAATTGGCTAAAGTGCATCGCCCCGCAGAGAAGATTTTAAGTGTGTGCAAAACACTGCAAGATGAAGGTAATTATCTTAGAGCGTTTAACGCCGCAATGCATACCCTTTTTTTAAATGTACAATGTCGTCGAATGGAACTTTTCGATTCATGAACTCAGTAAAAAGTTATTCAGGGTCAAAATAAAATTTAATCTCAATTTGTTAAGTAAGAATCCTGTCAAAAATTTGGATTTTTAAAATATTTTATTTTATAAATTTTTTTACTATACAATAGTGTGTTAAATTCTTATGTTTTTCATGGAAAAAATTTAGAGAGAATACCCCTTATGTATTTTATTTATTTTTACTTTATTTTATTTTGTGTTATTATATTTTTTTAATTATATTTTTTATTTATTTTTTCTTTTTATTTGTAACTTTATGTTTTCTTTGATTTTTTATATTAAATTTTTTTATTTTTTTGTCAATTTCATAAAATTTTTTTATATTACTTTTTTGCTAAAATTTTTTAGTTATTTAATTTGTATTTTTTAAGTTTTTTTATTTTACTTCTTTAGTTAATTTAATTTGTTTTTTTTTTACTTCCATTTTTTGTTTGTTTCTATTATATTTTGATTTTTCTGTTTTTATTTATTTTATTTTATTAAATTTTTACATTTTTTATTTAATTTTTAAATTATTTCAACTTTATTTTGATTTTTTTTATTCAATTTATTTTTTTTAATTAATATTTTTTTATTTGTTTATTTTATTTTTTAATGTATTTTATTTAATTTTTATTATTATTTTTATTTTGTTTTGGTTACTTTTAATTGATTTTTTTATTCAATTTAATTTTATTTAAATTTTTATCTTATTTTATTCCGTTTTATTTAGTTTAAGTTTTTTATGTAACTCTTTTTTATTTTCTTTATTTCATTTTCTTTGCTTTGTTTTATTTTATATAATTTTTTATTATTTTATATCATTTTTTATTTTTTTGTCGTTTTATATTTTTTTATTCTAATTTTTTTATTTTCTTATTTTATTTTAGTTCATTTTATTTGTTTTATTCTATTATTTTATTTCATTTCATTTTGGTTAAATTTTTTTTTTTTGTATTAAAAAACTTTTATTTTGCATGTTTTTTTATTGTTTTTATATAATTTTAACTTTTTTTATTTAATTTTATTTTTGTTATTAGATATTTTTAATTTATTTTTTTTTTTAATTTTTAGTTTATTTTTTTTTGTTTACCTTTTATTTTAATTTTTTATTTTTAAATTTGTTTAAGTTTATTTTATTTTATATATTTATTTTATATTATTATTTAATTTTTTTGGTATATTTAATTTAATTTAATTTTATTCGATTAAATTTATTTCAATTTGTATTGGGTTACGTATTTTCTTTTATTTTATTTTTTATTTTTAGACTACAACACTCAATTTATGTTTGAACTTGAATAACTTTTAACGGGTTTTATCGAAAAGGTGCACTAGACATTTTCTGTAGATAATTAAATTTTTAATAAACACTTTCTTTTATTCAAGGATTGAATCCAAAAGCGCTTTTGATCGCCACTGAAGCAGCCCTCAGTTGTGGTGAGGTTTCTATTGCCATGCCGCTTGTGCGTGAACTAAAAAATGCTGGATTTCCCGTACGTCAACACTATTTTTGGCCATTATTTTGTTCCGTAAAACCAAATCAAATGATTAATGTTTTAAGAAGTATGCAAGATGAATTTGGTTTGAGCCCCTCTTCGGAAACATTACGTGACTACGTTATACCGAATTTAAAAGAAAAGAATACAGAGAAAATCATAACATTTTTACGTGATGCTGGCATATCAAATGGTAATGCAGCAGCATCTGTAGCCTACGTGGCATTGTCAAATAATGATTTGAAAACTGTTTCTGATATTATGGATTCATATAGAGCATATTATGCACCGACATTGTTTAGACCAACTTTAATGTCAGCGCTTTCAGCTACAAATGATTATGCCTCATTTACTAATATTATACGGCATCTATATGAAAGCGTACACAATCGTTCATTCGGTGCACCACAACATAGTATGGAACAGGAAGAAGTTGGTAGTGAAGCGGTTGAAACAAGTACAGAAGCTGTCAGTGAAAATGATGCAACAAATCAAAATTTTGATATTGTTGGTGCTATATTGAATGACGTCTGCTCATACTTTCGCATCAACCAACTCGAAGTATTGAGTAAAATATTGTCAGCGTTTGTGAATGAAGGACTTCCAATTAGCAATAAAAATGCAGCACGTATATCAGAGCGCTTAGCCTCTGACATGACCACAGAAATTGCAGAAAATTTGGCTAAACTAAGCTCTGGCGAACAGGTGCCTGTACCACTAAAAAGTTCTGAACCCAGAAAGCGTAGTTTGGATACATTAACAGTTGACGGTAAGTCGTAACAGCATAGATCAAAAAATAGTTTAGAGATGTTCATAAAGGAGTTCCATAACATAACCATAACAACCATACCATTATATCATAACCATGCCATTACCACACCAGATACCATTATCATACCTTTGACATATCACATCCATCCTATTACTATTTCATTACCATACCATTACCATATCACTACCATACCCTCCCGTAATCTCGTCTGGCAGCCTGTGTCGCTTCTGGGTCTGGTACGATATGTCGAGAAAAATCGAAACTAAAAATGTCGAAACAAATTTGCCGAAAACACAAAAGGTCGAACAAAATATATAAGACTAGTATATACCCGCGGCATTTCCCGCCCCTACGAAGTACCCTTTCAACATTGTAGATAAGAATTCGGTTGTCGAAGTTCATCAAATTAGGTAGATTGACAAGATAAAATACTGTTGGAAGATCAATTATTTGTCAATGTACCAAACTTCGAATATTGCTAGAGTTTTGAAAAAAAACAGTATTGAAAAAAGGGTTTTAAAAATTTTATTTACATATATCCTTAAAATCGATTGAAAGTGATGTTTTTAAAGCTAAATATTGCTTTGGCTTTAAATACATATTGATATTAATGTTTATCAAATAACTCATCTAAACTTCAAACTTTGATATTTATATAATATTAATGACTACTGAAGTATTTATCGATTAGTTCATAGTTTAATCGACAATCGTTTGATACCCATATTGTACGGGAATTTTAAGGTTTTTGATTGGGCAATCGCATTTTGACCGATAATTCAGTGATCGATAAATTTTTTCAAAATATATCGAAGTCCAGCGATAAATTTATCGAAATATATCGAAGTCCAAATGAAACCTGGGGCCATTCCCTTTCATTTGATATCCATATTGTACATAGCTGGGGAACTTCGATTAGAATTAGTAATCATTACGATTAGAATGGAAATAGTAATCATTACGATTAGAATTGGCGATTAGCGACGATTAGCATATCTAATCAAAAGTAATAAAAACTAATAAAAAGAAAAAATTTATTGGTTTTCTCGATTAGTTTATCTAATCAAATATAAGCAAAAGTAATCGATAAAACTAATCTTTTTTTTTTTTTTTGATTAGTTTTAATTACTTTTGATTAGAGATCGTCGCTAATCGCTGATAGCCATTCTAATCGTAATTAATACTAATTCTAATCGAAGTTCCCCAGCTATGCGATTGTAGGGTAATATTAAAGTTTTTAGGCAATCGCATTTTGACCGATAACCCAGTTATCGATCAATTTATCGAAATATATCGAAGTGCAAATGAATTGTGGGGCAATTTTGACCAAATCACATTTTCACCGTTTTATACCCATACTGTAGGGCAATTTTAAGGTTTTTGGGCAATCACATTTTCACCGATAACTCAGTTATCGAAATTTATCGAAGTCCAAATGAAGCCTATGGCCGGGCCCCAAGCGTACGAAAAGGTTTCAAAAATCTTTCTTTTTTATGCGACAGGTATCACTTTTTTTTTTAAATGGTGGAGTTGAATAGGCCTTGGATTGGAAAAAGATTGAAAAGTTCTTGATAAAAAGTAAAGAAGTCATGAATAATTTTATACTGTCATAAAACACGTTGTTAAACGAAAATTTCCAGATTTTTACATTAATCATTCAAATATCGACCTTTTTCGGTCATTTGCATTTTTTCGACATTTTTTTCGGCCAGAAATCTCTTCGGTATAGTAAAATTAAAAAAAATTCGGTCTTCGAGATTCGACATTTTTTTCGTCATATCGTACGGATCCCGTCGCTTCTGCCATTCTGACGATGAAATAGCGGAGCATATATTGTGCAAATGCGATACAATCTCTAGAAGAAGGCAGAAAACGCTTGGAGACCCAACTTAAGAGTGCAAGCACATACAGAATCTAAAGCGACCCTAATTCTGGATTACCTGAAAGTGGTCGGCCTTGTAGATTAACCATATCATTACTATACCATTTCCATTATCATATTGCAACCACGGTAGCTGAATAACTATATTTTATACTAGCTGGTGCCCGCGACTTCGTATGCGTTTAATTTCTTATCTTGAACTTTAAGTTGAGCGTCTAACAATCCAATGATTCAATTCCATTCAGTACTTTTAGAGTGTTACGACCACAAACATACAGACAGACATGGTCCACATATTGGGCGATAACTCCAAAACCGGTTGAGATATCGAAAAAAGTAATATTTTAAATTTTAGGTTGAGCGTCGAGCAATCCAACGAAAAAGTTTCATTCAATTCCATAAATTACTTTCAGAGTGATACGGCCACAAACATACGGACAGACAGACTCACAAAAATTTTTAAAATGGTTGATTTTGATTCTACTCGCTTAATAATGCTTCCCCCAATCATTTTTTCTTGATATCTGCCATGTACACACATCGACCTGTTACAATTTTATTATATGTAGAGATAATTCTTATAAAAATATAATTCAACATAAATAAACCATACATTTTTTTAGAACTCGAACGTTTCATTGTTAATGTCGAAACAAAAGGTGATAATGCTAACAATTTGAAACGACAATTACTAAATGCCTGCTTCCGTTCTGGAAATTTGGAGAAGACATTACAAGTTATCGAAAAACTAGAGTCTGAAGGCTTTACTATACCGATCGGCGTATGGGCACAACTAATCGATTTATACGCTACCGAAAATAAATCCGCAGCGGCCCTAGAGCAATATGAAAAGTTGAAAGCAAAAGATGCTGAATTTGTATTGGACAATTTAAAAACAGTAAATGTAGCCAAATTACTCATCGAAGAAGATAGATTCGATGATGCGCTTAAGTTTTTGGAACGCAACAAGAAAGCTGAATTATTACCTGAAGGCGAAGGTTCCTTTAATTACACATCGATCGTTTGGCGTCTATTAAATACGCAAGCCGAAGCTGGCAATGCTGATAAATTACAAAAATTGTTCGATGCTTTAGTGGATGGAAAATATTTATATCCGACCAATGTACTACTGGGACCCTTAATTAAAGTATGTATATAATAACACTGTACATTCACCAGCTGGGTATTGGAACAAACCAAATTTTTTTGAACAGATTTAAGGCTGGTTTTCATTAGGTCAAACTTTGACGACTTTTATCGACTTTATCGAAATAAGCAGTCAAATCTCGATAAAGTCGATGAAATTTGACACCATTGGACATAATGAAAACCAGCCTTTAGTATTAGATAAGTAAAAAAAAACTAATTTCCCGTTTTTCGAAGTTTGGCTCCAAAACTTAATTATGGACTTTCGAAGTTGAATTGAACCCTTCGTAATTTTTGAAGCCGCCTATTTTTAAATAAATTACAATATTTCTTCTTGCAGACATTTTCATATGAAAAAAAGAACACTAATTAACTAAGGAAGGCAATTTTTCAATTTTTTTAATACCACTAGAAAACCAAAATTACGAGCGTCGAAAGCCCATATCTAAGTTTTGGAGGCTAATTTCGAAAAAGGGAGAAATTACTTTTTTATTTATGTATGTCTTCAAAAAAGTTGGTTTGGTCCAGTATCCAAATAATGATGATTTTGTTGAATAGTGTAATTCTTAAAATTTTTTTTTAGTCGTAATGTATTAAATTATTATTTCATTCAGGTTCATTTAGTAAATGCCAACATGCAAAAAGCTATGGAGAAGTTTGAACAAATCTGCGAAAAATACAAATCTACACCAATGAAAAATGAGCTCGCCTGTCGTCTCATACAAATGGAAGATGCTGCTAATTTGCAAAAGTTAACTGATTTAAGTACAAATATACACGGTGAAGTGAATAGTTTATATGATTTGGTATTCGCATTTGTTGAATGTGGACGCATACGTCAGGCACGTAAAATTTTAGAAACACCTGGTCTACGCACACGTCCACAACGCATCAATACTGCATGCGAACGTTACAAAAATGAAGGCATGGTCGAACCATTAGAAGGTTTAGTCGAAGCTACAAAAGATCTCAATCATATTGACCGTAATAAAATCTATTTTAATTTATTACTAAGCTATTGCAAATCTGAAGATGCTGAAAAAGCATTAGGTCTATGGACAAAAATGCAAGAAGAAAACATAGCTCCAAACGATATATTTCTCATAAAATTAGCTGAACTATTGAAAAAGAAAGGCTTACCAATTCCTTTCGTTTTGCCAGGCAGAAGAGTCAAAGTATCATCAACAGCAGCTGAAGCAGAATCAGCGCAAAAACAAGTAAAAGATACTGAAAAGAAAGGAAAAAGAATTTCTGCGCAGTCAACACCATTGGCGACTTACCGCAAAGCACTTAAAGATGCCGATGTTGATACGGCACTTAAACTAAAAGCACAACTAAATAACACCGTACCATTGACTACGACAGATATTTCCTTACTTATTGAGCTTTTGGTACGCGCTGATCGTTTAACAGAGGCAAACAAATATGTGCAAGAGCTTTTAGATGCTAAACGTATGCCAGTACCAAAAATATTTAAATATTATTTGAATAAGACGGCTATTGCTGGTGATGTAGTCACACTACAACACATTGGCGAGAAATTGTCTGATGATGAAAAGAAAATTGTTTCTTTTGATAATCGATTTTGCCATGCCCATATTGCCGCAGGCAAAGCGGAAAATTATTTGCAATCACTCTATGATCAGATTGCTACAGCAAAGTCTACGGAGGAAGCTGCTATGATAGCTGAAAAGTTTCCGCGTGGTGGCGCTATTGGAATTTTAGAAGAGAAATCCGAAATGTTACCATTGTGTAAGTATCTATATAGATTTATGGCACTTAGCAGCGGTGCTTATCATTGGCCTTACTCTTATCGTTATCTCTCTTGTTGTCATTATCTAAGCTGATGCAGCCGACGTTATGTTTATCCTTATTCCTATCATTATTCATATCCATATTCAATCTTACCCGGCAGAAGTTGTACTGCTTAAAATTCACTTGCCTGGATGTATATAGTTTAACGATTATCCACTAGCCATGTCCTTATAATTATTCCCATCCTTTTCCCTATCCTCATATCGATATCTGTTTTCTCCTCCTTATTCTAATCCCTATCCACTTCTATACCCCTATTAGTTAGGGCTCTTTGAATTATTCGAATCTTTGTTGTTGATTCGAATTGTCGAATTTTTTGATACTGATAATCGAATGATACTATTCGAATATCCGATGAGCTATGATTATTCGAGTATTCGATAAACTGCGATTACACTATACGACAAAATCAACTTTTTTTTCTGGGTATGGGATCAAACCAACTTTTTTGAAGAGATTAACTTAATCTGATTAAGACATACTTAAAAAAATGGCGTTCTCCGTTTTTCGAAGCTAGCATCCAAAAAGTAGCTACGGCCCCTCGAAGATTTGGGTTTCTAATTGTTTTGTTTCAAAAATTTTAAAAGGTTAAATGTGAGTGTGTTTTTCTCTCCTCTTACTTTATTGGTGTTCATTTATTTATAAAGAAATATCATATAATTGAAAATATACGGCTTTTAATTTTTTCGAAGTTCTCTCTTGGACCCTGTATAGTACTTCTACATACACTTTTAAACAGAAAAAGGACACCAATCAATCAAGAGAACCAAGCAAGCTACGCCCACATTTTGCCTTTTTAAATTTTTTAAACAAAACAATTCGAAAACCTCTTTCCATCTTCGAAAGCGCATAACTAAATTTTGGAAGCTAGCTTCAAAAAACGGGAAACACCATTTTTTTACTTATGGCTTAATCTTTTCAAAAAAGTTAGTTTGGTCCCATACCCAGCCGGCTGCAGTAGCCCAACAAACACAGTCTCTAACGTTAGAGAAATGCTCGTCTTTACGTTAGATAACTAGGGTAATTCTCTAACTATTCTCTATTCGAAGGCAACCGTAGAGAACTACACTAGAACTCGATTCGAGATAGGTTAGAGAACTAGCCAAAAGGCGAACATTCGCAAATTCACATTAGAATCCCATTAGAGAATGACATTAGAATTCGACTCGAAAACTATAGTTTTCTCGACTTGAGAATTATGTCCCATTTTGTTAGAGAACGCTGTGATTCTCGAGTGTTTCTCGAGTCGTCCTCTAACGTTAGAGATTGGAGAATGGGGCTAGTTCTCGAATGTACCTCGAATCGAAATCTAGCTTCATGGTTTGTTGGGAAAGTGTTACTCGATGGACTACGATTATTCTTATACTTATTGGGGTCTATTAGCTATTCCGACGAAGCTTCCCGTTGGCGATGATTCGGGATCCTATACCAGATTTCGATAAAGTCGATGAATTAACTGTCAGAATAGCTGATAGATATATTTTTAACCTGCGTTGCTAGTGTTGCCAAACACTTGTAAGTATGCCTCTACGCATATGGTTTTGTTATTTAAAAAAAAAGTATGCTACATTTAATGATGTAATGTAATAATCGAACAGACACGAATACTCTATCACCATGGAATCGGTTCCATTCCAATATTAGTTTCTGTTCGAATATTTGCCGGATACATGTTTTTGAAAAGAATTTAAAGAAATCGCTTGTCCAATTTTTTCGTTTTTTCTTTGTTCCTTTAAGTTGAAAAAGTTGTTGAAAAATACGCCGAACACAAACAATTGGGACCAGCTAATGTTCTATGGATGCACTATCTCTCAAAAGGTGATGAGGCTGCATCCAAAGCGATATGGGATAAATATCTTTCGAATGCACCTCGTTTAATGTTCCAACGTGTCTTGCAAACAGCACGCGATCAAAAAGATGTTAAAACCGCAGAATCCCTAATTAATCAAATACGGGAGTCGAAGATATCAGAAGGCGCCATTGGTAATGCATACTCCTGCCTAATTGACATTCACATCACTGATAATAATTTCGACAAAGCTTTGGAAACTCTTAAAACTGCTATTAAAGATATTTGTTTGGAAAATATAAATCGCACAGCTCTTATACGTTTAAAAACTGCACTGGAAACGCAGAATAAAGAATTCCCGTATCAAATACCAGAAAAGAAGTCGAAAAATAACAACAGCAGTAGTAGTTCACAGTCATCCGATGACGATGTGACGCCTAAACGACCTGAAACTAGGCCAATTACACGACCCTCTAAATAAATATAGTCATAAATGCTTTACATACATAGTATCCAATCTTAATCAATAATTTGTTGCATCTTACATTAATTAAAATAAACTCTAAGTTATCCATAAAGGTTTGTAGTGCATTATTTCGACTCGAAGCTTTAAATCAGAAATTGAGAGGATAAATTTTGGACTTTTCTATGTGTATATTGGAACGATTTTCGGTCATCCCTTGTCAATTTTGGTTTTGTAACAAACCGGTTTCGGCGATCTGCCATCTTCAGTGTTTGATTTCATTCAACCTATAAATACAAGGTGTGAATCGATCGAATTACACGGTGGGACGAGAAAAAATCTACCAGAAAATCGGTCCGTGTAAATCAACTGCTTGTTTTTGATGGTCTCTTTGTCTGGACAGGCAATCCGCTGGGGTCCCCACAGGTTCTTCGCCTCGCCTTGTCAACCTGGTCTGATAGAAGCATGGAATTATGATTCCTGGGACCGGAAGGCATCTATAGGTACATATATATGTATATCAAGCAGATCACGTAGGTTGGTTGGTTGGTTGCCGTGCTGTAGCGCGCTGGGCGCCATTTTGATGCACTTACTGTGAACCCAATTCACTTTAATTGTCTATGGACTAGATGGATATTGGTCAAACCATTTGGTGAGACTTATGTTGTTGTTGTTGTAACGAGTAGTGAAAATCAAGCATGTTGTTGTTGTTGTTGTTATCAAGCATAAATTTGCTTATGTCAACTATGAAGCACTTAGACACATCCTTCAGGTCAGTTAGAACGAACCTACCTAAGGTCTTGTGTCTTATATTGGCCAGGGCAGGACACTCGCAGAGGAAGTGAGTAACGGTTTATTTACAGCCATCTAGGCCGCAACTTCTACACACCTGGTTGAATGTTCTGTTATGGTAGCTGTGATTCTGAAAATCTCCTTCCTAGATCTGCATAGCAGGCTCTCGGTTCTACTCTTGTTGTATTCAGGCCAAGTTTGTTTGGAAAACCTACAGCTAGCTGAGGAGCACCACTTATGTATGTCACTTTTGATTGCTGTGAGTGGGCGACGCACACTAACTACTTCTGAGTTGTCTGCTGAAGCCCCTGTCCTTGCCAGTACATCCGCTTTCTCGTTGCCCTCAATGTTCCTGTGACCCGGGACCAAGACAAGAGTGATTTTAGCGGAGTTTTTTGCTGCCCTAAGCGACCCTTTGCAGTCGCTTGCGGCCTTAGAGGAAGTGATCGGCGAGTCGAGCGCCATAAGCGCTGCTTGACTGAGTATATGCGTACCTCCCTCCCTTCAATTGACTCTCCTATTAGGTGTCCACAGGCTTTCTCGATACCAACTACTTCTGCTTGGAAGATGCTGGCCGAGTCCGGGAGACCCCTGTCCCCACGCTGCAGTCCATTTTGGACCCGTGAAGACAGAGATTATCCCCTGCTTACAAGCGCTACCATCTCTCCATTTGCCTCTTGGGTGGGAGGTAGTCTGGTGCTAGGTCTTCATTTGAGAACCTGTTTAGGATGCCGCTGTGGCCGGTAGCCGTTACACGAATGTGCATGTCTAGCGGTAATTGGTCTAGGATGATGTTGAGTGCGTCTGTCGGGCAGGATATAAGTGCACCCGTTACGCCTCCGAATGCCGCGTTGTATCTTGTTTAGGTTATTGATGTTATACTGTTTGTCTAGGGCCGGCGACCAAACTAACGCCCCATACGATAGTATGTGTCTTATGACTGCAATGTAGAGCCACATCATCAGATTTGGTTTTAGACCCCAGTTCTTGCTTACTATTCTTTTGCAGGAGTAGTAGGCAACGTATGCTTTGTTTATTCTTTTCTCAACGTTCAGTTTCTAGTTGAGTTTGCTATCTATTTCGACGCCGAGGTACTTTACCCGCTGGGAGAGCAATAGTTCAGTGCCGTTAAGCAAGGGTAGACGGAATTGAGGGATCTTGGTTTTGTTGCTAAACAGTATTAGTTCCGTTTTACTCGGGTTGATGCCTAGACCACTTGCAGAGGTCCAGATACCAACGTCGTCAGCATATGCTACTACCTTAACCCCGTTTTTGTTGAGCTCGAGTAGTATATCATTCAGTGCGACCACCCACAGTAGTGGAGAGAGGACACCTCCGTGAGGTGTACCCCTGCTCACTGTTCTAGTTATTGTGGCTGATCCCATGTCTGTCTGTTCTCTAGCATCGATTGCGTCCATCCACAAATATTGCTGTCTATTCCAGCCTTTTGGAGGGATTTGACAATTGTGCCTGTTTCTATGCTGTTGAACGCCCCTTCTATATCTAAGAAGGCTGCCAAAGTGTATCGTTTGTAGTGAAGCGATCTTTCAACGGTGCCTATGATGTCGTGAAGCGCAGTCTCCACTGACTTGCCTTTCATATACGCATGCTGCGCTACGGATAAAGCACGTGCAAAAGCAAATATTCTGTGAATAAATTTGCGATTTACGTGGTTTTCAGCATTTATATTGCTTTATTTTGGCATTCTCTTTTATTTAATGGTTAAATAACGTAAGTGCGCATAAATTCTTGTGAAATACTATGAATGTTAACATCACATGCATGCCTGTGTTCACTTTTTTTTCATATTCACCACGATAACTGTCAGAATTTACCATCGCTCTGTCAAAATTTCCTTTTTTTAAACCAATTGGCACATGGCCTCATTCTAAAACTAGGGCCACGAAAAGAACACGTTCGGATCATCGCGGTGAACCTGATGCTACGAAAAAAACGCACTGTCAGATGCCACAGCTGATTATCAATAGCTTTGTTTCTTGAAATCTCCAGCAAAGAACTGTCAGCAGAAGAGAGTCTTTTCTGCTAATTTTTCGTCGAACAGGGTTCAGCAGAAACTTGCAGACAAAACAGCGGTTACGTTTCTGATTGGCTGACAATTTGAATTTACATTTTTAGTTGTTGTTTTGCTATGTCACTGATCAGCTGTTCCTGCTTGCTGATTTCTGCTGGACGAAAAATCTCCAGCAATAACTTGCAGCGAATTGGCGCTCTCTCTCTCAATTAAATGTCAAAAAGCTGCTGAATTCCTGCTAATTTTTTCAAAGAACACTTTTTTAGGAATAATTATTCATAATTAGCAGGAAAGAAACAAAGCTAATTTCGCTATTGTTTTGTTGTTTGCAATTTACGTGTGTGTGATTACGATTTTGCAGTTAATCAAGTGAAAATATTGTGAAATTTAGCAGAAAATTAGCGAGATGTTACAAATATTTGGAAGGCTACCGAAAAATGCTTTGGCACCGACTTTTTTCACAACCAATCAAGGTGCAACGGCGGTGGGTGCTTCGTCGCACATTGTTTGCTACTACAAAAGATTCAACTCTAGCAATGCACAACCGGCAACATCTGCTGAAGGTAAGTACAATTTATAGACGCCTTTGAAGGCTTTCCTTTTAATTATTTCGGTTGTTGTTAGAATTCCGCAAAAAGCAGATACGTTTTAACATAAAAGCAGAGCAAGTGGATGGCAGACCTCTTTATATGGATGCGCAAGCTACTACACCGCTGGTATGTATTTGTTCTCAGATCTGTATATTGTATAAACTATTCGTGTTCATACATGTTTGCTTTTATAGGATCCGCGTGTATTAGATGCAATGCTGCCTTACTTAACAAATTATTACGGAAATCCACACTCACGCACCCATGCCTATGGTTGGGAATCTGAGAAAGCTGTAGAATTAGCACGAGAACAGGTAGCAAAGTTAATTGGGGCTGAACCGAAAGAGATAATTTTTACTTCAGGAGCTACTGAATGCAATAATATTGCCGTTAAAGGAGTAGCGAGGTAATTTTAAGTTATATAAACATGTACATACTACAGTGGTCAGACACGCGCCAAAGCGCGTGGTGTAGGATTCGTGGTGGGAAAGAGACTTCGCCGCCAAGTATTAGCGTTCACTCCTGTGGACGAGAGTCTCGCTGCGATCCGCATCAAGGCGAGGTTTTTCAACATAACATTTATCTGCGCCTATGCGCCGACTGAGGAGACGGACGACTTAGAGAAGGACTCCTTCTACGATAAACTTGAACAGACTTATGATCGCTGCCCCCAGCATGATATCAAAATCGTGCTCGGCGACTTTAATGCCAAGGTGGGCAAGGAAGGAGTGTTTGGTCCTACAGTTGGAAAATTCAGTCTCCACGATATAACATCCCCCAACGGCACTAGGTTGATTGACTTCGCCGCTGCTCGCAATATGGTCATCAGTAGAACCAGGTTCCAGCATAAGCGAATACACCAAGCCACATGGCTGTCCCCTGATCAAAGAACTAGAAACCAGATTGATCATGTCTTGATTGATGGCAGACATAGCTCCACCGTTCTGGTACACTGCGTGGTCCCAATATTGACTCTGACCATTATCTTGTCGCAGCCAAGATACGCACATGCCTCTGTGCAACGAAGAAAGTGCGCACAGTAACGGAAGGAAAGTTTGACGTCGAGAAGTTGCGCGTGACACAGACAGCTGATAATTTCTCCACTCGACTCTCACACCTGCTAGCAGAGGGCAATCCCCGACCTAACGATGTAACCGAGCAATGGAAGCATATCTCTCACTCATTGCGTACCGCCGCTGAGGCCACTATAGGGTTCCAGCGAGCCCGCAAGAACAACTGGTAAGATGAGGAATGCAAAACTGCCTCGAACAAAAAGGTCGCTGCCTACAAGGAGACGTTGCGAACGGGCGCAACCCGCAGTGTATGGCAACAATATCGTGAGGCAAAGAAGGAAGAGAGACGCCTTTTCAGAAAAAAGAAAAGTGAGGCCGAAAGGCGTGAGTGTGAGGAGCTTGAGATGCTGGCTGACAGGAATGATGCCCGAAAATTCTATGAAAAGATCCGGCGGATGACGGAAGGTTTTAAGACCGGGGCAAGCTCCTGTAAGGACAATAATGGCGACCTGGTAACCGACGTACAAAGTGTACTTAAATTATGGAGGGAGCACTTCTCCTCACTGCTAAATTGCGAGGGAGACGTCGAACCCGATACCCCAATCCCTGACGATGGAAAAGTCGTCCCACCACCTGACTATGATGAAGTGAGGATAGCTATATCCCGGCTCAAAAACAACAAAGCGCCTGGAAAAGACGGACTACCCGCCGAGCTGTTCAAACACGGAGGCGAAGAGCTGGCAAAAAGCATGCATCAGCTCTTATGCAGAATATGGTCAGACGAATGCATGCCTCCGGATTGGAATTTAAGTGTGCTTTGCCCAATCCACAAGAAAGGCGATCCCGCTAACCGCATCAACTACCGCGGAATTAGTCATCTTAATATTGCATATAAGGTTCTTTCTAGCGTGTTGTGTGAAAGGCTGAAGCCCATCGTAGACAAACTGATTGGACCTTATCAGTGTGGCTTTAGACCTGGTAAGTCTACCATCGACCAGATTTTCACGATACGCCAAATCCTGGAGAAGACCCATGATAAAAGAATCGACACACACCATCTCTTTGTCGATTTTAAAGCCGCTTTTGACAGCGCAAAAAGGAGTTGCCTGTATGCCGCCATGTCTGAATTTGACTTCCCTGCAAAGCTTATACGGCTTTGCCAAATGACGTTGAGCAATACCAACAGCTCCGTCAGAATCGGGAAGGACCTCTCTGAGCCTCCCTTTCGTGCGATTTCTTCAATCTGATGCTGGAGAAGATAATTCGAGCAGCAGAGCTAAACCGCAATGGTACAATCTTTTACAAGAGCGTGCAATTGCTGGCGTATGCCGATGATATTGATATCATTGGCCTTAACAACCGCGCCGTAAGCGCTGCCTTCTCTGGACTAGATAAGGAAGCGAAAAAAGTGGGTCTTGCCGTGAACGAGGACAAGACGAAGTATTTGCTGTCATCAAAGAAAGATTCGGCGCACCTGCGCCTTGGCAGCCATGTCACTGTTGATAGTTACAAATTTGAAACTGTGAGGGACTTCGTCTATTTGGGAACCAGTATTAATACCGAAAATAATATCAGTCTAGAAATCCAGCGGAGAATCACTCTTGCCAACAAGTGCTACTTTGGACTGAGTAGGCAATTGAGAAGTAAAGTCCTCTCTCGAAGAACAAAGATCACGCTCTATAAGTCTCTCATCATACCTGTCCTGATGTATGGCTCAGATTCATGGACAATGTCAAGAGAAGATGAGATGGCCCTTGGAGTATTTGAGAGAAAAGTTCTCGGGAAGATTTATGGTCCTTCCCGTGATGCCAACGGCGAGTATCGAAGGAAATTTAACGATGAGCTGTACGAGCTCTACGCAGATCTGACCATCGTCCAGCGAATTAAAGCCCAAAGACTCCGCTGGCTGGGCCATGTTATGCGAATGGACAAAGAAGCTCCAGCACAGCGAATGGACAAAGAAGCTCCAGGTTTTCCTATCGTCGCCTGAATTCGGCAGCAGAGGAAGGGGGAGGCCTCGACTGAGATGGAAACAACAGGTGGAGGATAACTTGAACTCCCTTGGCGTTTCCAATTGGCGTCAGTTATCGCTAAAAAGGAATGACTGGCGTGCTTTGATATGCAACGGCCAAAATCTCTTAGGCGGTTAAGCGCCAATAAATGATGATGAAACATGTAGTTATATTATGTGTAGGTTACAAACATATATTGGCGTTGATCTGAACCTACAACGGAAAGTATCAACAACGTCGTGCTATTCTGGGTAATAGAGGACATACAGTCAGAATTTATGATTCAGAAAGAAGACAAGATAAATGAGTACTTGCGCGACGGACGACCTCAAAAAGTATATAAAGTACTATAAATGTCTAGACCGTTTTATGGGCTGGACGGGACAAGGTATGATGATAATCATTTTGATAACGCTCTGGATATTGTAGTAGATAAATCTCCTACTTATCCAGACTGAACCCCGACATGCCGAATGCATGTCCGGCATTCGGCTCGTCCCCCCATAACACCAACTACCTATTCACTTGCTCTGCGGAGCCCACTCTTCTAACACCCATCTTCCTTTGGTCCAACCCTGATACCAAAGATAACGCTCTATAAGTTCATAATCTGCTGCTGCTCCGTATAATCAAAAGCAGAAAAGATGACCCTTGGAGTATTCGAGAAAAACATTATCAGGAAGATGTATGGCCTATTCCATGCTGCCATTCATTTTCAATTCGTCTACGGCATTTTGTTTTCTTGTTTATTAAATACATACATTTTTCTTCTTTCTTTATTTCAAAGATTTTATGCGAGCAAGAAAAAGCATGTTGTTACCACACAAACCGAGCACAAATGTGTGCTAGATTCATGTCGCGCTTTGGAAAACGAAGGCTTCAGAGTCACTTATTTGCCCGTGCAAGCTAATGGTATAGTTGATATGAAATTATTAGAGGATGCTCTAACCCCAGACACATCATTAGTATCTATAATGGCTGTAAACAATGAAATTGGCATGTATTCAGCAAAATTATTGATTGCATTAATTCTAATTGCCTCTTTATGCAGGTGTTAAACAACCAGTCGCAGATATTGGGGCACTTTGCCGTTCACGCAAAATATTCTTTCATACAGACGCAGCACAGGCAGTCGGTAAGATACCACTTGATGTCAATGCAATGAATATTGATTTAATGTCAATATCTGGACATAAGCTATACGGCCCAAAAGGCATTGGGGCACTATATGTGCGACGCAGACCACGTGTACGTCTTGAACCCATACAAAGTGGTGGTGGACAAGAGCGTGGTCTACGTAGTGGTACTGTACCTGCGCCATTAGTTGTTGGTTTTGGTGCTGCATGTGATCTGGCACTCAACGAAATGGCTGAGGATAAGAAATGGATTGATTTTCTATCGAAACGTTTATATGATCGCATCACCTCAAAGCTATCGCATGTCATACGCAATGGTGATTTGGAGCAGACATATAGTGGTTGTTTAAATTTATCATTTGCCTATGTTGAGGGTGAATCATTGTTGATGGCTTTAAAAGATGTAGCACTGTCAAGTGGTTCAGCATGTACTTCTGCATCTCTGGAGCCATCGTATGTGCTGCGTGCAATTGGCACTGATGAGGATTTGGCACATAGTTCAATAAGGTGTGTATGAAGGGCATGTAATAATACGTTCGCGTTGAGCCATAAACTCGAGTTTATTGACAACAACAATATGAATTAACTCAAAAAATGCCCCTTTAACTCGAGTTTATGGCCTAACATGAACGCAGTAAGTTTAAACGAACATTTTTATTGTACAATTTCAGATTTGGTATTGGTCGCTTCACCACCATTGAAGAGGTTGATTATATAGCCGATAAATGCATCAAGCATGTCGAACGTTTACGTGAAATGTCACCATTATGGGAGATGGTTCAAGAAGGTATCGACTTGAAAAATATTCAATGGTCGCAACATTAAATTTCTTTAAAAGTAAAAAAAGGTACCGTTTTGTATTGTATATGTACCTATTAACGTATGTATCCATGTATTGAATGCAAGTTTAATAGCAGCAAAGGATATCATAAGTTTTTTTCGTGATGCCTGTATAAAGATTTGCAATTAAATTTTTTGAATTACCTTTATAATTTGTACTTGTACATAAGTGCCTAAATTTGTTATTTTTGTTAGTAAACTAAGGTATTGGGCATCATACTCGATTTTTAAAGTAAAAGGGGGTTTGTTGGCTTTTATTACAAAAACAAAACACATTGGCCTTTAATGAAAAAATCAAGTCTGAGCAAACAAATGCTCTCTTTTTATGCAAGAGGTCCATTGTCTAGGCCTTTGTAATGCATTACTGAACTTATTTTCAATGCATGTATGTATACGTGTTAAAATCGCCGTTCTTATGGCCGTTTACAGTGCGAGATTAAGCTACAGTTTGATAAATACAAAGTTTAAACTTGCCTCTATGGCCGTTATTTTAATTCAAACGTTGTAAATTTGAGAGAGATTGTATTTGAAATTCTTTATTAATGGCAATTCTAAGAATAAAAGCCGATTTATCTTAATATTTCATGTTAAACTTGGAAACCCAATAAATATTTAACATATGTTCCCTTAGGGTATTTTCAAAGAAATATTTTTAGTACAGTGGAGTAGAATCTTTGTTAATAATTAAGTAAAATAAAAACACTTCTAAATTATTTTATTTGCATAAATTGCACTTTAATCACCAGTTAGAAGAAAAAATAATAAAAAGGGGGCCTTAAGGTATATAAATTATAATAGATAAATATATTTTAAAGCTTATGCAACGTTGTATGTAGGTATTTGTGCGCGAAAAGTAGCTGGAAATTAGTGAAACGCATTGTTTAAAATAACAACAGTTCTATAGCCCAACGTGCCGGTTTCAAAAACAAAGCAAATACAACTTAGAAAGCGTGTATCTATTTAAAGCTGCGCATAGGTGAAAGGTGAAGAGCCAATAATCCGAAGCATATTTAATGACAAAATTTATATGGGCCATTCCATGGCAAATCGTAAGGTAGTTAAAATAACTTGAATAAATCGACACTATTTCATTTGAACGAATATTAAGAGTAGGTCGCCTCCCCGTTGGTGCACCCTGGGTAACGCTAAATGACCTACATGGCTAGTTTCTTGTATTGCCGGTTCTACGAGAACGGTACCAGTACTTGTGCTGTACCCATCGTGCCGAAACGACCCGGGCCGTTTTCTTATATCGAGTGCCAAGAGCACTACACTCGGGGTGACCCTGTCTGACTTTTAGGCAGGGCTACACCTCGCTACAACAACAACGAATATTAACATTTTTTTGTTTTAAAGTTATGAAAATTCCAATATTCAAAATATTTTCTGTTTTGCAAACAAAATTTTTAAATTATTTTGAAAACCACTGTAACTTATAAAAATCCTGGCCACTTTTAAAGAGACCAACAATTAAAAATTTTAGAACTATTTTTTTCAGCATTTTAAAATTTTTTAAAATTCAAAAACTTTTTCGTTTCCCAAAATTTTTTCTAATTATTTTATTTTAAAAATTAAAATTGAAAAAAAAAAACACTTTCAAAGAAGATACTTAAGCTATAAAAAATACTTAAAAAATCATTTCAATTTCTAGCTTTTAGCGTGAAAATTTAAGTTTGGCATTAAGTTTTGGACTAAAAATTGTTTGTATGTATTTTGTGTATCTCTCGTCCCTTTTTTGAGAAAACTAGATTTTCATGTGGAAATATCCTTAAGACATCGGAACACCCGAATTGAAAATCGGCATTTTCAGTACACAAATCATAAGAGTTTTTTTCGTTTCTTGAAATATATTTTTCTTTTTATTTTGAAGATAAATATAGCTTTTTTCTTTGTAAACAAATGTTTTTCAAAATTTCATTTTTTCATAAAGCTCCATTATAAAAAATAAATTCATAGGCATCCATGGACGCTATTTCGACATACGAGGTGTGTTCAAAAAGTATCGCGAATTTTGAATTTTCGCTGGTTACGTATATTCGAATTTCGAATTTTTTGTGGCGTTATGATGGTACTCATGGTTGAAACCAAACGAGGCTTCAGACAGGGCGACTCCCTTTCGTGCGATTTCTTTAACCTGATGCTGGAGAAGATAATTCGAGCAGCAGGGCTAAACCGCAATGGTACAATCTATTACAAGAGCGTGCAATTGCTGGCGTATGCCGATGATATTGATATCATTGGCCTTAACAACCGCGCCGTAAGCGCTGCCTTCTCTGGACTGGATAAAGAAGCGAAAAAGTGGGTCTTGCGGTCAACGAGGACAAGACGAAGTATTTGCTGTCATCAAAGAAAGAATCGGCGCACCTGCGCCTTGGCAGCCACGTCACTGTTGATAGTTACAAATTTGAAACTGTGAGGGACTTCGTCTATTTGGGAACCAGCATTAACACCGAAAATAATATCAGTCTAGAAATCCAACGGAGAATCACTCTTGCGAACAAGTGCTACTTTGGACTGAGTAGGCAATTGAGAAGTAAAGTCCTCTCTCGAAGAACAAAGATCACGCTCTATAAGTCTCTCATCATACCTGTCCTGATGTATGGCTCAGATTCATGGACAATGTCAAGAGAAGATGAGATGGCCCTTGGAGTATTTGAGAGAAAAGTTCTCCGGAAGATTTATGGTCCTTCCCGTGATGCCGACGGCGAGTATCGAAGGAGATTTAACGATGAGCTGTACGAGCTTTACGCAGATCTGACCATAGTCCAGCGAATTAAAGCCCAAAGGCTCCGCTGGCTGGGTCACGTCATGCGAATGGACAAAGAAGCTCCAGCCCAGAAGGTTTTCCAATCGTCACCCGAATTCGGCAGCAGAGGAAGGGGGAGGCCTCGACTGAGATGGAAACAACAGGTGGAGGATGACTTGAGCTCCCTTGGGGTTTCCAATTGGCGTCAGTTATCGCTAAAAAGGAATGACTGGCGTGCTTTGATAGGCGACGGCCAAAATCGCTTAGGCGGTTAAGCGCCAATAAATGATGATGATGATATGAGAAGTTTAATAATAAAACTTTTCAATCCAACTTTTAAAGCGAACTTTAATTTTTACGACTTTGAAAAAGTGAAAAATTTAAATTTGAATTTTTTTAAATACATATGTACTTTCAAAAAAAATCTTTGATGTATAAAAGTACTTAAAGAAAATAGATATCTTATTTTATAAATTTTTTTAAAACTGATATTGCAGAAGGGCGTTTTTGGTTGTTTTACATTCAAGTTGTTGGATTTTTCCCATTTTTTTAACTTTGTTGTTGTTAACAGCAAAACACTCCCCGAAGGTTTTGGGGAGTGATGCCGAAGTTGACAGTCCTTGGCCGGATATGACCCCGGTACGCGGCGGTACTCCCTTGCGGTACTGCCCGACTGTCGTGGTAGCGATTTGGTATGACCAGTGGAACCTGCTAGGTGTGTAAAAGTAGGTCGCTTCCCAGTTGGTGCAGCCTGGGTAACGCTAAATGACCTACATAGCCTACACGGCTAGTTTCATGTATTGCCGGTTCTACGAGAACGGTACCAGTACTTGTGCTGTACCCATCGTGCCGAAACGACCCGGGCCGTTTTCTTATATCGACCCGGACAAGAGCAATACACTCGGGGTTGTCTGACATTTAGGCAGGGCTACACCTCGCTACAACAACAACAACAACAGGTCATGTCATTCCTCCATCCGTCAGGAAGAAGAAGATGGGTAATGAGAGGTGAGAGGAATCATATCCGTAGATCAACCATCGAGTAGCACGTCATTACTTATGTGCATATTAGTCGCTTCTTACGACCGGTATGCCTACCTCGGGCATATTCTAAGCCCCTAACCCGCAGGGAGTTTTTTAACTTTCAAAATTTTGTATTATGGTGTTTTTTTTTTCAAAAGTTTTTGGATTCTTCCCAACTTTTTTAAATTTATTAAACTTTCAAAGTGATATTTTTAAAACTTTTTATTTTCATTTTTTAAATTAAAACATATTTGTAAACAAAAAAAAAACCTTTACAAATTTCAGGAAATTTTTGTATACATATGTACATAGGTAAATAGTTCAAAAAAATTATAATAAAACATTTCAATCTAAAATTTAATGGCGAATTTTAATTTTTACGATTTCCTAATTTGTGCACTAATTTTTTAGGTATTTTCTTTGAGAGTGCCAAATATTTTTTTTTAGTTACAGTTGTTTTCGAAAAATTAAAAAAATTATCTTTAAAAAACAGGAAAAAAATGTTATATTTTCACAACGTTCGAAAATAAAAACATTTTAAGGGATAGTATGAAATGTGTTTTTTGAGAAAAAATTTACCCACGCGCTGCAGGACCAGACAAGCCGACAAATGTTTCGATGATACTGGATATACATCTCTTCAAAGACTTTCCTCCCGGCGTTGTGAGAGTCGAACACACAACACTGTAGTGACTTGTATGATAGAACTCTAACACATTAAGCCACCACCCAGCTTGTAGTAAACCCTTCTAGCGTTGTTAGTTTGTTAGTTTGTACACAATACAAATTTTTAAATTTTTTTTGCATTTTTATTTTCTAATAAAAGTAAACTCTCAACCAAAATTCATTAAAATTGAAAGGGCTCGGTTCTAACTATTTGAATATTTAACATGGAATTACCCATATGTAAATGAAACGTATTAATTTTTGTTTTTCGAAAGTGCGGCTGCAGTGGTTCAACATTTAAACACAAATTACATAATATGACAATAGATTCGCAAAGTCCAAAATCAAGTTAAGTATACAACTTAAAATTAATTCATACATACATACATACATATATAGCTTAAACATATGCACGTATGTTGTTACTTATTTGACTTTCTTTGCATCTTGAGACTTGTTGCTGGCTCCGCCACCCAATATCTTTTTACGCTGAGCAAACATATGCAAATACATTTGCGGGAAGAGTGGTATATACAACAGCATCACGATCCAGAGTAATGCAAAGTAGGAAAATGTAGCATTCCATTTATTTGGCATTGCCGCTGACCATACCGAATTGTTTTTGGCATAACTTTGTGCCCACCAAAAGCACAGTAGCTCTCCCGTCACACCGATAGGATAGAGTGCAATAAATGTGGTATAACGCAGAAACACAACCACGTATGGCATACAATTTAAAATATTCAGCGCATAATAGCCGTATCGAATGATTTCTGTAACAGACCAAGCAAGCAGAGCAATCGGCAAACCAGGCGAAATTTTACCCGTCGGTGTAGCCATCACAACGCCAATTACAACCATCATCCGACTCAAGACTTGAAATGTTGTTATTATTGGATTTGACTTGACCAAACCAAAAGAAGCGTTTAAAATCTCCACAAAAGCTGCATTTTGAAAAACAATAACTGCAAGGCGGGTGTAATCCCAAAGTGTTATTTGTGCACGAAATGCTGGTCCTTTAAGTAGAAAGTAGTTGATCAATTGGTAGAGTATGTAGCTCCAGCCCACCACTTGTACGGCGTTGTAAAAGAAAAGGTAACCTTTGACCGCTACACTTTGTTGTTTTTGTGCTGATTTCGCTGGCGCTGCTTTTGGAGACATTTTTGTTGTTGCTGTCGTTTGTATATTTGTTGACTTAGCGACGTCTGCACACTTTCACTCGCGTTTGTAAAGTGTTTTTTTATTGTTGAACAAAACAACGAAGGGAGGTAAAATTGTTTAAAAAAATATAAATGTCAGTGTTGTTATCATACCGATACTTTTTTCAATTGTGAACAGTTTCAAACTCGATATATCGAGTCTTTTCTGCTGCTTCTCTTTTGGACAGTCACAATGGTTTCACTTCAAGGCGAATTGGTATTTGTTTCCTTTAGGGGTCAACTGCTAATAAATTAGCTAAAATTATGGGAGATAGCTCAAAAGACGGGGTTTGGCCTCAGGATTACGAATCCGGAAGCGCTTTTTAATTTTTTTTTTTAGTGAAAAGTTACCCGGGTCTGATACCAAAATTCGGGCGGAATCCATGTGACGTGTGACATACCCGTAGCTACCCCCACGGCGCGACTTTTTTCGCACTTCAGAGAAGCAAAATATTAAAAAAGCGCTTCCGGATTCGTAATCCTGAGGCCAAACCCCGTCTTTTGAGCTATCTGCCATAATTTTAGCTAATTTATTAGCAGTTGACCCCTAAAGGAAACAAATACCGTAAACAACAACAACAATACCGGCGAATTTATATAGGTAGTGACCTGAAAGCACAATTATACTTCCTAATCGATAACGCCATACCCATAACGCTAATCAGCTGTTCCAACCAAACTTAGGGAAATCAATCTAAACGATTAGTGATGCCATACATTTTCGATTCCTGTTCATTGTATCATACTCTAGTGTTATTTTTTGTATTATTATCTATTATATTAATAGGCTAACAAATTTTACATATAAATAATTGCCAAGCTTAAACCCATACTAAATATGCATAAATATTTATGAAATGCATATGGATTTGTTGGCATACCTCTAAAGCAGTGCATAATTATCTAATATATAACCAATACTGCTTCATTTATCTGTAATAAGGGAATGAAAATTTCTCATGCAACTTGAATTGGTTATCTGACAATCAATTTGTAAATAAAGCGATAGCCCAGTGGGAAGCGTCAGGGGGTAGTGGTCGAGCGGTTGATGGTTCAAGTACAGTTACAGCTATCGGCCAAAATTCTTTTTCTTTTTTGTCATTGAAAATTGTTTATATTTTTTATATATTTTTATATTTCTAATCTTGACTTTTTAAAATTTTTATAAACAATATTTTTATGTTTGTGATCTCTATTTTCGAGAAAAAAAATTTGGTGCGAAAATTTTTAGTTTACGGAAAGCCATGTGAAATAATAATTTTAGATCATAAATATACATACATACCACCCATTATAGAAATGCTATAACCGCTTATACAATTTATTTTTTTTTTTTGGTAAATATTTCAAAAAATTACCATTAATATAAGTCTGACTGCTCTAATTTTTGAAGATGTGATGGGTAACGCTAAATGACCTACATAGCCTACACGGCTAGTTTCTTGTATTGCCGGTTCTACGAGAACGGTACCAGTACTTGTGATGTACCGGCCAAGAGCAATACACTCGAGGTGACCCTGTCTGACATTTAGGCAGGGCTACACCTCGCTACAACAACAACAAGATGTAAGCTGCAATTTGCGAATTTTTTTAAAACATAGTGGTCTGTTTATTAAAATTCTGTAGATTATTTCGATAAATTTCACGATTTCTATCGATTGAGATAGAGTTGCTGATAAATTCCTTATTTAAAGTATAAAAATCGAAAACATATTTTATGGATACTTAAATTTTGAACTAAACCAAGTGATAAGCGGAAATCTTAAATTTTACTGAAGACAACAAATAATTTCTTTTCATATGTATATATATGTATTAACTTTTAAAAGGGCAGATTTGCAACCCGAGCCCCAAACAAGTCTAGACCAAATAGAATAGAATTTTTTTTAAAATCAATATACATTTTTTTCTTTAAATCAAAAGAAAAATCCATATAAAGTGTCTTTTAAATATTGCTAAGTTATGGTTAAAGAAAAAAGCTAGAAAACCCTCAAACTTTTTTTGACCTAACCAGAATTTGTAATTTACCCCCACTAAAAAGTTTTAAAACCACGCCATGTATAATACATTTTTTTAAAATACAACCCATACTTCTCTAAAATGAATGTGTAAATCCGGTTTTACATTTGTCAAGTATTGCTTTCAACTCTGCTGGCGTTCTCTTTTGTGTTTTCTATTCGTGTCTACACTTGTCAATTTTTCTTGAAAGCAATTATGAAACAAAATATGGGGGTACAAGGAGGAGTGAAAGAGATAGCAAGAAAAACTTGAAACTAGTTGACGGTACGCTTTCAAGTGTACTCTTCCCCTCGCTTCTCACCCCCTTCGCCTATGTCGCGGCAGAATTGAATTCAAGACTTGAATAATGTAAAATGGGTATAACTATTTTCGTTCTCTCGCTCATTAATATTCTTTAATATTAGGTTAGGTTAGGTTCAAGTGGCTGCCGCAGAGGTACACTTAGGCCAGTTTTGAAAGGCCCGTTGTGATACCACCAACACAATAGTACGAGATCCGGCTGCAGATTTGTGTTGTCATCGAGTACATGCTAAAATCCATATTTTTACTCATAATTATGAATACGAGAATAAAAAATCACCAGGTTGCCAATCAAAATGTGGCCCTAGTATTTTTAATTAAATTATTATTAATTAATTTTGCGGGAAAAATTTCACCCATCAAGTTTTGAGATAAAATATCGTTCACTTCACGGCAATAGGTGTAAAGACTTAAAAAAATCGGGGTTGCCGTTGCCCGCTTGGCCGCACCTCTCCGCAGCCTGGTATAAGCAGGTATGATTTCGATACATTTTTACACCCATAACGTATATTGATCTTTTATAGATCAAAATTTAGGTAATTTTTTTCTGATTATTATGGTATAGGGTTTCCAGCTGTTAAAGATGGTAAATATTGAAGGTTTTCCATATTAACCAACAACTATCAAGTGCAACTACACATTTGTGCATTTTTATTGTTGCTAATAATTGATAGTGTGATTGTTTTTGGTTTTTATACACATTCTATTTTATGTTTATACATTATTTCTAATGCAGGTAAAAATACAGCATAAAATAGAATGTATATAAAAACCAAAAACAATTACACTATCAATTATTAGCAACAATAAAAATGCACAAATCTGTAGTTGCAAAAATTCATATTGAAATAAACAAAAAAAAGGTCACTAACAAAAAAACAAAAATATAATATATATATTTATTTACCTCATAACATTCTCAGCATTTAAATAGATATGTACATTAGTGCGGATCGGTCCCCATACAAAAAAAAAAGTTTTTCCAGTCCACCCCTAGGATTAAAGATATTTTGAAGGCGATCCCAAATTTTTTTTTTTGCCACGACTGGAAAAACTTTTTTTTTTTGTATGGGGACCGATCTGCACTAATGTGCATATCTATTTAAATGCTGAGAATGTTATGAGGTAAATAAATATATATATTATATTTTTGTTTTTTTGTTAGTGACCTTTTTGTTGTTTATTTCAATTTGAATTTATGCAACTACAGATTTGTGCATTTTTATTGTTGCTAATAATTGATAGTGTGATTGTTTTTGGTTTTTATACACATTCTATTTTATGCTGTATTTTTACCTGCATTAGAAATAATGTATAAACATAAAATAGAATGTGTATAAAAACCAAAAACAATCACACTATCAATTATTAGCAACAATAAAAATGCACAAATGTGTAGTTGCACTTGATAGTTGTTGGTTAATATGGAAAACCTTCAATATTTACCATCTTTAACTGCTGGCAACCCTAACTTGCGGCCAGATTTATTTAGGCAACCCTATACCATAATAATCAGAACAAAATTACCTAAATTTTGATCTATAAAAGATCAATATACGTTATGGGTGTAAAAATGTATCGAAATCATACCTGCTTATACCAGGCTGCGGAGAGGTGCGGCCAAGCGGGCAACGGCAACCCCGATTTTTTTAAGTCTTTACACCTATTGCCGTGAAGTGAACGATATTTTACCTCAAAACTTGATGGGTGAAATTTTTCCCGCAAAATTAATTAATAATAATTTAATTAAAATACTAGCGGCCACATTTTGATTGGCAACCTGGTGAATTTTTATTCTCGTAATCATAAATATGAGTAAAAATATGGATTTTAGCATGTACTCGATGACAACACAAATCTGCAGCCGGATCTTAGACTACAAGGAAAGTAAGTCCCGGGACCCAGCCATATGGAAAATCCCTGAGTTGTTGGGATTTTCCACATAGCAGAATCCCGGGCCTGACACTCCTAAACCGACACCGTTACTCCTCCTCGAACCACTTAGATGACTTTATGAAGCCCATCAAGTCCTTTATGTCCAGTTCCGCGATCGGGCTTAGGCTATCTAGGAACGGAACTCCCAAAAAGCGCGTTCTCGCGCCGCTTAAAGCCGGACAGTTGCAGATGAGGTGCTCCACTGTTTCCTCCTCCTCATCATCTTTGCAACTCCTGCAGCATCGTCGGTAGGGCACACCTAGCCTTTCTGCATGCCTACCAATGAGGCAGTGACCGGTTAATACCCCTATCAATATGCAGATTTCCCTCCTAGTTAGGGCATAAATGCGTCTAGACCTTTTAAGATCCCATTTTGGCCAGGTTTGTTTCGATATCCGACACCCTGGGGATTGCAGCCATCTTTCGTTGGCTTGACGGAGTGTGTGCTCCTTCAGCATTAGTTTGCATGTGGCAAATGGGATACCTAAGCGCTCTTTATCCTGAGAACCTGCTTGGTCGTGCCCTGCCTGGCAAGCTCGTCTGCCTTACAGTTTCCCTCAATGTCCCTATGTCCCGGGACCCATATGAGGTTTACGCGGTTCTGTTGGGCCATCCCCTGAAGAGATCGATGACAGCTGAGCGTCAGTTCAGAGTTGAACGTGTATGAGCCAAGGGATTTGATTGCCGCTTGGCTATCGCTGAAAATAGCGATATCTTCTCCGATAACACGTTTGCTTAACCAGGCCGCGGCGTCCAGGATTGCCGAGACTTCCGCCTGGAAGACGCTACAATGATCAGGTAGTCTGAGGGAGAGCTCAAGGTCCAAATCCCTTGAATAAACCCCTCCTCCAACTCTGCCGTCCAACTTCGAGCCGTCGGTGTATATGGAAGTGCTACCATTTGTTTCGGGACACCAATCCGTCCTCTCCCAGTCTTCTCTGCTGGGAATGTTTATTTTGAAACAGCTATCCCCGACTGTAGTGGTCGCACAACGTTCTGTGCTTAGGGGGAGAAAGCTGTAAGATTCCAGAATACTGGAGTGTCCAATAGTACCCGCATCCCAACTGGAGGTTTCTCTTAGGCGCAGAGCTGATGCCGCCGCTGACCGAAACCCTTCCAGATCAAGTGGCAAAATGCCCAGAATGACCTGGAGGGCTTCGTTGGACGTTGTCCTTAGCGCACCGCTTATACAGATCATATTGGATCTATGGACTTTCCGCAACAGATTCAGGTATGTTGCCTTGCTCAGCGCCGGCCACCATACGACGACTCCATACAGCATGATTGGGCGAATGATGGCCGTGTAGATCCAACTGCATACTCTAGGACTGAGCCCCCATTTTTTGCCAATGGCTCTTTTGCATGTGTAAAGAGCGATGCAAGCTTTCTTCTGGCGCTGAAGAACATTCTCCTTCCAATGCAATTTCCTGTCCAGAACTATGCCTAGAAACTTGGCCTTATCCGACAAGCCCAGGCGCGTGCCATCTAGTTCTGGTAGGCTTAGTGGCGGTATTTTGTACCGGTTGGTGAAGAGGACAAGTTCCACTTTCCCCGGGTTGATACTATGTTATGTTATGTTAAAGTGGCTGCCTCCGCCGTCCACGCGGAGGCTCACGTGGGCCTTAGTTTGGTCCGTTGTGATACCACAAAAAGAGCCCTAATTTCCCTTTCTGTAGATCGACCTGACCCAGCAGAACGGTCGCATCCCCCAAAAAGTTTTGTAAGAAACCTTCTGAAATACGACCGCTCCGCTGGGATGGGTCGAGGCAGGAGGCCCCAAAAACACCTAAAAACCTTGAAAGGATCCGTCCGTCCGTCACCCCCATACAAAGTACAACGTATACGTTGCAACTCTAAATGGTGATGACGGATCCCCAAGGTTCCATGTGTTTAGGGCCGGAGTTCATACACCCATGAAGCTAAACCAGCGCGTTTGTCTGATGTAGCGCAGAATATCATCTATATTTGCAGATTCTACATCGGTACCTGGTTTTCGGCAGAGCGGGACAGTGGCATAGATAGTGTTCTACACTTTCAATCTCCTCCTCGTCCCTGCAGCTGCGGCAGAAGTCATTTGTATAGAGGCCCATGAGAGCGCCATGGGTTCCCATAAGACAGTGTCCTGTAAGAAGGCCCACTAGTGGGCTAATGAATAGGCGATTCAGATGAATTACCGATTGCGACCTTTTTTCGTTAAGTTTGGGCCAAATTTGCCAGGACGTTCTGCAAGTCTGCTCCATGGCCCATCTTGCGTCGGCTTATTCTATAAACCGGGAACGCAGCCAGTGCTTGCATGTATTTAGAGGGGGCTCACCCAGCTGCCGGAGGTTATTGTATGTAGACAGGTGCCCTTCCTTGCTAGCTCATCGGCAGCGCAGTTACCCGATACAAAACTATGGCCTGGGACCCATATTATACTCAGGCTGCACTTATCGGCTAGCTTATTTAGAGCTTCCCTGCACTTAATCGCCACTAGTGACGACGTCTTACTACTTTGCAGGGATTTTATGGCAGCTTGGCTGTCGGAAAAGATGGAGATAGAGTTAGTCACCGGCAGGTCAGTCAGATAGCGAGCATCTTCCCAGATAGCTATAAGCTCAGCCTGAAAGACACTGCAGTGGTCTGGAAGGCGTAAGCTCATATTAATGTCGAGCTTACTTGAGAAGATTCCACTGCCAACTTTGTTGTCTAGTTTAGAGCCGTCCGTGAAAACGGAGATTTCTTGACTTCCCGGTTCCACGCAATTTTTCCACTCGCTCCTCTCTGGGATCCACGTTTCGAACTTGTTATCCCAGCAAGGCAGTGGTATTGCGTGGTCCAGCTTTAAGTAAGAGTTGGGGAGTTGCTTTAGGATTTGGGTATGCCCAAACCTGCAGTCCCTCCAGGGTTCTAGTGCGTTGAGCCTAGCTGCGTTGCAACTGGCAGTAAATTTCCCATACAAGTCAGTGGGAAGAAGAAAAAGTATGGTTTCAAGAGCCTTGGTTGGAGTGGAGGGGAGGGCACCGCTAATAAGCATTGCTGCCATCCGTTGCACCTTTGTGGCTTTGGTTTTGTTAGATTCGATCTCGAGAGCCGGCCACCATATGGTGACAGCGTAGAAAAGTATAGGTCGCACCACTGCCATGTAGATCCAGTGGGCAAAAAGTGGGGCTGAAGACCCCACTTTTTTCCGATTGCCGACCTACAGGCGTAGAGCGCCATTGTGGCTTTCCTGGAGCGTTCCTCCATATTACGCCTCCAGTCCAGCCTTTTGTCAAGAATTACGCCAAGGTATTTAACCTCGGTAGAGAGTTTGATCACCCTCCCATTCAGCGATGGGGCGGTGAAATCTGGTATATTGCGTCTGCGGGTGAAGAGCACCATCTCAGTTTTTTCACTGCTGATGCCTAGTCGCCATTCCTCAGACCAGGTTTTTGTTAGATTCAACGCATTTTGCAAGAGTTCGCTAAGCACCGAGGGATGCTTGCCAGTAGCCGTCAGGGCTATGTCGTCTGCATAGGCAATGACCTGGCAGCCGGTGTGCTTTAGTCTAGATAAAAGAGTGTTCACCGTCTGGTTCCAAAGTAGAGGAGAGAGAACACCCCCTTGGGGGGTTCCTCTGTTGGCAAACCTTGTAAGTGAAGAATTTCCCATTTCGGAAATAATGGTTCTTCTTTGGAGAAGGAGTTCAACGAACTTCACTAGAGGCTCTTCCACTCCCAGCAAACGCAGGGAGCTCGTTACCGCTGTTGGAAGAACGTTGTTAAAAGCCCCTTCCATGTCAAGAAAAATGCCGAGCGTAAACTCCTTGAAAGCAAGTCCTTTCTCTATCCCAGAGGTGATAGCATGTAGAGCCGTCTCTACGGACTTGCCTTTGGAGTAGGCATGCTGGCTGTTGGAGATTAGTCCTGGATTTGCCGTTCGCCTAATGTAGGCATCTAGCAATCTTTCTAGAATTTTTAGGAAGAAAGAGGTCAGACTTATAGGTCTGAGATCCTTTGGGTTTTTGCAGGATGTCCTGCCTCCTTTCGGTATAAAGACTACCTTTGCCTTGGTCCATTCCGTGGGGATATAGGCCAGGTTGAGGCATGCCTTATAGATTTGGGTTAGCAGCGGACTTATAAGATCGCTCGCTGCTTGTAGTTCGGCGGGGAATATACCATCTAGTCCCGGAGATTTGAAGGACCTGATTGCCCAGTTAACTCCTTTTTTGCTGACTATGTGGTCCAAGGGCCGCAACGGCCTTGGGTTAGATTGCGACGGGTTGATACTAAGTCCGCAGCGAGAGGACCACCTCGAAACCTCTCGCAGTGCTACTTGCATCAGGTCACACAGAGTTTGTGGGAACTTGCCTCTGAATGCAATAGCTAAATCGTCTGCGTATGCCACTATCTTCCCGCCTTTAATATTACACGAGCTCATATTTTCAAATTTCCACCCCTTCAAAATAAACGTCAAACCAATTTCATACTCATATCCAAGGCAAATTAAACAAGGTAGAATTGACAACTGAAATATTTTGTTTTTGTAGGAGTTTTTCCTTCAAATAAATGTAAAGAAGCGTATTAACCCTTTGCCACCCAAGCACAGTTTTTGTGTCCCATACAATTGTTTTACTGAAAAATTAGCTAGCATTTGCTCATGCCAAAAAATAGTCAATACCGCTAAATATGCTAGCCCAAACAGTAACGGAGTAACTTTGGCCACTTTGGAATCGACCTCTTTTCGGACCTTTGCGTTATAAAAATGGCGAGTATTGAATATTTGTCGATTTCCGCCGATGGCACCATAAGAAGGTTGGCGCCCGAATGTCGCAGAAACTGGTGGATTGGTTTCCATTAGAGTTTTTTTTTTATACTGAAGTCAAAACCAGGTTACCGTCTTATCAAGGAAAATATGTGTCCGCGAAATGAAGTAATCAATTTTAAAAAACAAGTAGAAACTTGTTTGGAACCGGTTCTGGACTTTGAAAGGGCTTCGTTTTTTTTATGAAAATATCGATTACGATTTTCGGTTTCGAGAAATTAATCGGCTTCGCTGTTGCTGTTGTAAGAGGGACGTGACGGACCAAACAGAGTTGTAAAAAGAGTAGACCATTCTTCTTAGCTAAAATGTGCTAAAGTCTAGCTAATCTGAACTCTAAACTCTATTTAAACGTGCAAGGTACTGAGGCAAGCGGTATTGTATTTATATGACACAATTTGCAGAGAACGTTGATATGATCAACGTTCTCTGGTTGAACTCATATATGTATGTATATTGGATGGCGTCGGCGCGAATAGCCAATTTGTTTCCGCATGAGAGTTGCCCCAATATGTGTTGTTATGTACCAAAGGATTAAAAAAAAGTGACAATTTGCTTTTTTTCTCATATCTCGCACGCTTTAGTAAGTTTAGTTTAAAAATAAATTTTTTAGGAAAGAAGCAATCAATGTTTTAACTCTCTCTTTCTGTTTTGAAATTCATCAAGGAAAAAAAAAAAAAAAAATTAGATTGAAATAGATACATACACCCATTGCCGTCAATTTTATATAATATGAAATTTTGCTTTTTTAAAAAAATAAAAATCAAACATCTTTTTCGTAGAATTCTATAATAAAAATGAGATAACTATGGTCGCTATATATTCCAAAGTATTAATAAACAAATGAAAAACTAAAAAATGTTATATTGTTGTGCCATAAAATCCTGAAAATCTTAAATTTTCAATTACATATATTTATAATAAAATGTAATTTAACTATACAATTTTTTGGGAAAACGTAATCAAAATTATATTTTTCCATAAAACTCTAATATGTATGTATATATCTAAATAGAGATTCAAAAGCCCAATAAAGCTTCACTTAATTGTAGAATTCCATATTAAAAAAATTTATTCAAGGAAAAATTCCGATGTAATAGATTTGTTTAAAATGAAATTCTACAAAGTTTTATGTTTTCATAACACCATTATTAAAATGTGAAATAGAGCAACCATGGTCAAACTTTTAATTTGAAAAAAATATGTCGCAATCAAAGTTGGCTTGCGTACCACCAAACAAAAAAAATGTTTCAAAAAAATAAAATAATAATTCAATATGGCTACTGTTGTTGGAGTACCAAGCTTATTTTGAGAAATTTGTATATGTGTGTAAAATACCAGCAATGGAAATATTTTGATTCCTATGGTCAAAGAGAATATATCAACAAGAGCCGTCACTCGTTATAAAGGCAAGGAAAAAGATGGATGCCGTTTTCTTTCAGGGTTTCAGTAATTTTCTTTTCCTCAGTTTTGTGAATTCGACAGCTGGTAAATTTTTGTTTCGACTCTTGTGTTATTTCAGTTCTCGTCTATTTTCTTTTACACATTTTGTTTTGATTAGACAATAACATATTTATATCGAAATTACCGAAACCCTGAAAGAAAACGGCATCCATCTTGTTCGTTGCTTTCATAACGAGTGGTGGCTCTTGTTGATATATTCTCTTTGCTATGGTGGGGAAAAAGGAAAGTTTTAAGTGGTGTGGGTGTAACACCAAAAGAGTCAAACAACTTGAAAAAACAGGTGAGTTTGAAAACGGGTCGTCATCGACATCATTTGCAGAGCGTATCTGTACGAATTGTGTCGTCACGGAGAAGTCAAGGTGAGTAAAGTCACTAAATTTAATTTTATATATATTACTTTATTTTGGATAGTAACTATTTTCTTTTTTATTTATAGATAAGCAGCTACAACGGAAAACCCAAATCAGCTAAGCAAGGAAGAAGGAAAAGGGGTAAGTGTAAAAAATATTATTTTATTCTTTTAAATTTTTTTATATTTATATTTTATTGGTTTAATTGGTTTTCATTTTATTTTTTTTTTTATGGTACATTTATTTGAATTTTTTTTACTTTGATTTTGTTTAATTTTCTATATATTATTTTTATTGAATTAAATTTCTTTTTTTAATTTCATTTATCTTTTTACTTAATCTTTTATTCGTTTTTCTTAATTGTTTGACTTGAATTTTTAATTAATTACGTTAAGGTTTTACTTTATACATTTTTTTGTCATCTTCTGTCAATTTATTTAATTTTATATTTTACTTTTACCTATTAACTTTTTTTTATGGTTAACAGATACATACAACATAAAAAACCTGAAAAAAAAACAATACAAAAACATCATCATCAAATCAGCTAAACAAGGCGGAATATAAAGGGGTAAGTCAAAAACATTTAAATTTCCCTAATTTGTTAAATAAAACTTTTGTTTTCACGTTTCATTAAATTTTATTGTTTTGTTTTATTTTTTTGTTTAAATAACTCAATCTAATTTCATTCTATCATATATACATTTTTTATATTTTGCTTTATTTCATTGTATTCCATTATTTTTACTTTGATTTTACTCAATTATTTTTCTAAAAAAAAGTTTTTAGTTTTCTTATTTTTATTTTATTTTATGTTTTGCAACTCATGTACTTTTATTATAATTTATTTTTTTTAGTTGGGCTTAATTTTGTTTTTATTTCACTTCATTTTATAAATTTTGTATTTCATTTTAGTTAATTACGTAAACATTTTTTTACATATTTTTATACCTTTCATGAACATGAAATGGTATTATAACTTTGGTCCGATGTTTGTAAATATGAGAAGAAGAAGAGATAGACCCATCAATAAGTATACCGAAATGATCAGGATGACGAGATGAGTTGATTTAGCCATGTCCGTCTGTCCGTCTGTCTGTTTGAACGCAAACTAGTCCCTCAATTTTTGAGATATCTGGCTGAAATTTTGTATGTGGCCACCATTTTGTAATATAGGAATCATTTGTCGGAACTGACAAGATCGGACCAGTATAACATATAGCCCCCATACAACCGATTGTTCAGATATAAGGTTTTTTGGCCAAAACTTCCGCAATTAAAAAGTTAGGAACGTAAAATTTTGCAACTCGAGTAATTTCTATTTATGTAGTGTATATAGTGAAAATCAACGAGATCGGGCAAATGTAAGATATAGCTCCCATACAACCGATTGTTCAGATATACGAATTTTTGGCCAAAACTTCTGCAATTAAAAAGTTAGGAACGTAAAATTTTGCAACTCGAGTACTTTCTATTTATGTAGTGTATATAGTGAAAATCAACAAGATCGGGCAAATGTAACATATAGCCCCCATACAACCGATTGTTCAGATATAAGGTTTTTTGACCAAAACTTCTGCAATTAAAAAGTTAGGACCGTAAAATTTTGCAACTCGAGTACTTTCTATTTATGTAGTGTATATAGTGAAAATCAACAAGATCGGGCAAATGTAACATATAGCCCCCATACAACCGATTGTTCAGATATAAGGTTTTTTGACCAAAACTTCTGCAATTAAAAAGTTAGGAACGTAAAATTTTGCAACTCGAGTACTTTCTATTTATGTAATGTATATAGTGAAAATCAAAAAGATCGGGCAAATGTAACATATAGCCCCCATACAACCGATTGTTCAGATGTAAGGTTTTTTGGCCAAAACTTCTGCAATTAAAAAGTTAGGAACATAAAATTTTGCAACTTGAGTACTTTCAATTTATGTAGTGTGTAGAGGAAAATCAAGAAGATCGGGTAAATATAACATATAGCCCCATACAACCGGTTGTTCCGATATAAGGTTTTTTGGCCAATACTTCCGCATTTAAAAAGTTAGGAACGTAAAATATTGCACCTTTAGTACTTTCTACATATGTAATGTGTATAGTGTAAGTCAGTACAATTGAACACGTATAATATATAGCCTCCATAGAATCGATTGTTCCGATAACTCGGATCCTATTATTTTGTAAGTTTTTTTAAATTATAACAAAGATGTGTAATGTGTATAGTAAATATAGTTAAATTGACACAGGCTGTACTGGGGATCGATCAGTGAAAATCGTGACGCTTATTCATGAAAGGTATATAGCCTTCGGCACAGCCGAAGACAGCTTTCCTTACTTGTTTAATTTCATTTCATTTAAATTTCATTTTATAAATTTAGGATTTTATTTTATTTTTTTTTTTCAATTGTTCCTTTTAAATTTTAGTTAATTACGTTAAAGTTGTTTTTATACATTTTTTTAATTTCATTTCATTTATAAATTTTTTGATTTTATTTAATTTTTATTTAATTGTTTGTTTCAAATTTTAATTAATTACGTTAAAGTTTTTCATATATTGTTTTGTTTCATTTCATTTAAATTTCATTTTATAAATTTTGGATTTTTTTTTTTTTTTTTTCAATTGTTCCTTTTAAATTTTAGTTAATTACGTTAAAGTTGTTTTTATACATTTTTTTAATTTCATTTCATTTATAAATTTCGGATTTTATTTAATTTTTATTTAATTGTTTGTTTCAAATTTTAATTAATTACGTTAAAGTTTTTCATATATTGTTTTGTTTCATTTCATTTAAATTTCATTTTATAAATTTTGGATTTTATTTTATTTTTTTTTCAATTGTTCCTTTTAAATTTTAGTTAATTACGTTAAAGTTGTTTTTATACATTTTTTTAATTTCATTTCATTTATAAATTTTTTGATTTTATTTAATTTTTATTTAATTGTTCGTTTTAAATTTTAGTTAATTACGTTAAAGTTGTTTTTTTACATTTTTTTAATTTCATTTCATTTATAAATTTTTTGATTTTATTTAATTTTTATTTAATTGTTTGTTTCAAATTTTAATTAATTACGTTAAAGTTTTTCATATATTGTTTTGTTTCATTTCATTTAAATTTCATTTTATAAATTTTGGATTTTATTTTATTTTTTTTTTTAATTGTTCCTTTTAAATTTTAGTTAATTACGTTAAAGTTGTTTTTATACATTTTTTTAATTTCATTTCATTTATAAATTTCGGATTTTATTTCATTTTTATTTAATTGTTTGTTTCAAATTTTAAATAATTACGTTAAAGTTTTTCATATATTGTTTTGTTGCATTTCATTTAAATTTCATTTTATTAATTTTGGATTTTATTTTATTTTTTTTTTCAATTGTTCCTTTTAAATTTTAGTTAATTACGTTAAAGTTGTTTTTATACATTTTTTTAATTTCATTTCATTTATAAATTTCGGATTTTATTTCATTTTTATTTAATTGTTTGTTTCAAATTTTAATTAATTACGTTTAAGTTTATTATATATTTTTTATTTCATTTCATAAATTTTGGAATTCATTTAATTGTTTTTAAAATTTTAATTAACTACGATAAAGTTTTTTCCTTTATTGTTTTGTTTCATTTCATTTAAATTTCATTTTAATAATTTTGGATTTTATTTCATTTTTATTTAATTGTTTGTTTCAAATTTTAATTAATTACGTTAAAGTTTTTCATATATTTTTTGTTTCATTTCATTTAAATTTCATTTTATAAATTTTGGATTTTATTTTTTTTTTTTTCAATTGTTCCTTTTAAATTTTAGTTAATTACGTTAAAGTTGTTTTTATACATTTTCTTAATTTCATTTCATTTATAAATTTTTTGATTTTATTTAATTTTTATTTAATTGTTTGTTTCAAATTTTAAATAATTACGTTAAAGTTTTTCATATATTGTTTTGTTTCATTTCATTTAAATTTCATTTTATAAATTTTGGATTTTATTTTTTTTTTTTTTCAATTGTTCCTTTTAAATTTTAGTTAATTACGTTAAAGTTGTTTTTATACATTTTCTTAATTTCATTTCATTTATAAATTTTTTGATTTTATTTAATTTTTATTTAATTGTTTGTTTCAAATTTTAATTAATTAGGTTAAAGTTTTTCATATATTGTTTTGTTTCATTTCATTCAAATTTCATTTTATAAATTTTGGATTTTAGTTTTTTTTTTCTCAATTGTTCCTTTTAAATTTTAGTTAATTACGTTAAAGTTGTTTTTATACATTTTTTTAAATTTCATTTCATTTATAAATTTCGGATTTTATTTCATTTTTATTTAATTGTTTGTTTCAAATTTTAATTAATTACGTTTAAGTTTATTATATATTTTTTATTTCATTTCATTTCATAAATTTTGGAATTCATTTAATTGTTTTTAAAATTTTAGTTAACTACGATAAAGTTTTTTCCTTTATTGTTTTGTTTCATTTCATTTAAATTTCATTTTAATAATTTTGGATTTTATTTCATTTTTATTTAATTGTTTGTTTCAAATTTTAATTAATTACGTTAAAGTTTTTCATATATTTTTTGTTTCATTTCATTTAAATTTCATTTTATAAATTTTGGATTTTATTTTTTTTTTCAATTGTTCCTTTTAAATTTTAGTTAATTACGTTAAAGTTGTTTTTATACATTTTCTTAATTTCATTTCATTTATAAATTTTTTGATTTTATTTAATTTTTATTTAATTGTTTGTTTCAAATTTTAATTAATTAGGTTAAAGTTTTTCATATATTGTTTTGTTTCATTTCATTCAAATTTCATTTTATAAATTTTGGATTTTAGTTTTTTTTTTCTCAATTGTTCCTTTTAAATTTTAGTTAATTACGTTAAAGTTGTTTTTATACATTTTTTTAATTTCATTTCATTTATAAATTTTTTGATTTTATTTAATTTTTATTTAATTGTTTGTTTCAAATTTTAATTAATTACGTTTAAGTTTATTATATATTTTTTATTTCACTTCATTTCATAAATTTTGGACTTCATTTAATTGTTTTTAAAATTTTAGTTAACTACGATAAAGTTTTTTCCTATATTGTTTTGTTTCATTTCATTTAAATTTCATTTTATAAATTTTGGATTTTTTCTTTATTTTTTTTTTTCAATTGTTCCTTTTAAATTTTAGTTAATTACGTTAAAGTTGTTTTTATACATTTTTTAATTTCATTTCATTTATAAATTTCGGATTTTATTTCATTTTTATTTAATTGTTTGTTTCAAATTTTAATTAATTACGTTAAAGTTTTTCATATATTGTTTTGTTGCATTTCATTTAAATTTCATTTTATAAATTTTGGATTTTATTTTATTTTTTTTTTTTTCAATTGTTCCTTTTAAATTTTAGTTAATTACGTTAAAGTTGTTTTTATACATTTTTTTAATTTCATTTCATTTATAAATTTTTTGATTTTATTTAATTTTTATTTAATTGTTTGTTTCAAATTTTAATTAATTACGTTTAAGTTTATTATATATTTTTTAATTTCATTTCATTTCATAAATTTTGGACTTCATTTAATTGTTTTTAAAATTTTAGTTAATTACGATAAAGTTTTTCATATATTGTTTTGTTTCATTTCATTTAAATTTCATTTTATAAATTTTGGATTTTATTTAATTTTTTTTTCAATTGTTCCTTTTAAATTTTAGTTAATTACGTTAAAGTTGTTTTTATACATTTTTTTAAATTTCATTTCATTTATAAATTTTGTGATTTTATTTAATTTTTATTTAATTGTTTGTTTCAAATTTTAATTAATTACGTTTAAGTTTATTATAAATTTTTTATTTCATTTCATTTCATAAATTTTGGACTTCATTTAATTGTTTTTAAAATTTTAGTTAACTACGATAAAGTTTTTTCCTATATTGTTTTGTTTCATTTCATTTAAATTTCATTTTATAAATTTTGGATTTTTTCTTTATTTTTTTTTCAATTGTTCCTTTTAAATTTTAGTTAATTACGTTAAAGTTGTTTTTATACATTTTTTAATTTCATTTCATTTATAAATTTCGGATTTTATTTCATTTTTATTTAATTGTTTGTTTCAAATTTTAATTAATTACGTTAAAGTTTTTCATATATTGTTTTGTTGCATTTCATTTAAATTTCATTTTATAAATTTTGGATTTTATTTTATTTTTTTTTTTCAATTGTTCCTTTTAAATTTTAGTTAATTACGTTAAAGTTGTTTTTATACATTTTTTTAATTTCATTTCATTTATAAATTTTTTGATTTTATTTAATTGTTTGTTTCAAATTTTAATTAATTACGTTTAAGTTTATTATATATTTTTTTAATTTCATTTCATTTCATAAATTTTGGACTTCATTTAATTGTTTTTAAAATTTTAGTTAATTACGATAAAGTTTTTCATATATTGTTTTGTTTCATTTCATTTAAATTTCATTTTATAAATTTTGGATTTTATTTAATTTTTTTTTCAATTGTTCCTTTTAAATTTTAGTTAATTACGTTAAAGTTGTTTTTATACATTTTTTTAAATTTCATTTCATTTATAAATTTTGTGATTTTATTTAATTTTTATTTAATTGTTTGTTTCAAATTTTAATTAATTACGTTTAAGTTTATTATATATTTTTTATTTCATTTCATTTCATAAATTTTGGACTTCATTTAATTGTTTTTAAAATTTTAGTTAACTACGATAAAGTTTTTTCCTATATTGTTTTGTTTCATTTCATTTAAATTTCATTTTATAAATTTTGGATTTTTTCTTTATTTTTTTTTTTCAATTGTTCCTTTTAAATTTTAGTTAATTACGTTAAAGTTGTTTTTATACATTTTTTAATTTCATTTCATTTATAAATTTCGGATTTTATTTCATTTTTATTTAATTGTTTGTTTCAAATTTTAATTAATTACGTTAAAGTTTTTCATATATTGTTTTGTTGCATTTCATTTAAATTTCATTTTATAAATTTTGGATTTTATTTTATTTTTTTTTTTCAATTGTTCCTTTTAAATTTTGTTTAATTACGTTAAAGTTGTTTTTATACATTTTTTTAATTTCATTTCATTTATAAATTTTTTGATTTTATTTAATTTTTATTTAATTGTTTGTTTCAAATTTTAATTAATTACTTTTAAGTTTATTATATATTTTTTTAATTTCATTTCATTTCATAAATTTTGGACTTCATTTAATTGTTTTTAAAATTTTAGTTAATTACGATAAAGTTTTTCATATATTTTTTTGTTTCATTTCATTTAAATTTCATTTTATAAATTTTGGATTTTATTTAATTTTTTTTTCAATTGTTCCTTTTAAATTTTAGTTAATTACGTTAAAGTTGTTTTTATACATTTTTTTAAATTTCATTTCATTTATAAATTTTGTGATTTTATTTAATTTTTATTTAATTGTTTGTTTCAAATTTTAATTAATTACGTTTAAGTTTATTATATATTTTTTATTTCATTTCATTTCATAAATTTTGGACTTCATTTAATTGTTTTTAAAATTTTAGTTAACTACGATAAATTTTTTTCCTATATTGTTTTGTTTCATTTCATTTAAATTTCATTTTATAAATTTTGGATTTTTTCTTTATTTTTTTTTTCAATTGTTCCTTTTAAATTTTAGTTAATTACGTTAAAGTTGTTTTTATAAATTTTTTAATTTCATTTCATTTATAAATTTCGGATTTTATTTCATTTTTATTTAATTGTTTGTTTCAAATTTTAATTAATTACGTTAAAGTTTTTCATATATTGTTTTGTTGCATTTCATTTAAATTTCATTTTATTAATTTTGGATTTTATTTTATTTTTTTTTTTCAGTTGTTCCTTTTAAATTTTAGTTAATTACGTTAAAGTTGTTTTTATACATTTTTTTAATTTCATTTCATTTATAAATTTTTTGATTTAATTTAATTTTTATTTAATTGTTTGTTTCAAATTTTAATTAATTACGTTTAAGTTTATTATATATTTTTTTAATTTCTTTTCATTTCATAAATTTTGGACTTCATTTAATTGTTTTTAAAATTTTAGTTAATTACGATAAAGTTTTTCATATATTGTTTTGTTTCATTTCATTTAAATTTCATTTTATAAATTTTGGATTTTATTTAATTTTTTTTTCAATTGTTCCTTTTAAATTTTAGTTAATTACGTTAAAGTTGTTTTAATACATTTTTTTAAATTTCATTTCATTTATAAATTTCGGATTTAATTTAATTTTTATTTAATTGTTTGTTTCAAATTTTAATTAATTACGTTTAAGTTTATTATATATTTTTTATTTCATTTTATTTCATAAATTTTGGACTTCATTTAATTGTTTTTAAAATTTTAGTTAACTACGATAAAGTTTTTTCCTATATTGTTTTGTTTCATTTCATTTAAATTTCATTTTATAAATTTTGGATTTTTTTAAATTTTTTTTTTCAATTGTTCCTTTTAAATTTTAGTTAATTACGTTAAAGTTGTGTTTAGTCCATAGGCCTAAATATTACGGCACACCCTAGTGCCGGGTAGTTCACTTATATTTACCGGTAACAGTGCTTTCCCTTCCGGATAATAGCGAACGCTTTTATTCGGAGTTACGTTTGAAGTAACTTTTCTTTTTTTAGTCTTTCACTTATTTTCCGTACGCCGACAAGCCCGCAGCCAAGTCACCGAAGGTAAGCCATTTATACTTCCAAATAATTGTCATCTAATTCATTTGCCACTTAATTCATTTGCCACTTATTTCATTTGCCACTTAATTCATTTGCCACTTATTTCATTTGCCACTTATCTTTGCCACTCTATTTAATATTCCATTTAATAAATATTATTATAACGTTTGAAGTAATTCGTTGCTTTGTTTATTTACGTGCGAGAACCAATTCCATAGGTAAGCCGCGTAAACAAGTTGTTTTTATACATTTTTTTAATTTCATTTCATTTATAAACTTTCTGATTTAATTTAATTTTTATTTAATTGTTTGTCTCAATTTTTAATTAACTACGTTTTTTTTAGTTGGGCTTAATTTTATTTTTATTTTATTTTATTAAAATTTCGTTTTATAAATTTTGTATTTCGTTTTAGTTAATTTCGTTAAAGTTTTTTTACATATATTTTAATTTTATTTCATGTTAAAAATTTTGGATTTTATTTCATTTAGTTAGTTGTTTGTTTAAAATTTTATTTAATTACGTTAAAGATTTACTTTATCATTTTTTTAAATCTCATTGATTGATTTCCTTTAAAATTTATATTAAAAATTTTATATTTCATTTCATTTTTATTTAATTGTGTGTTTTAAATTGTAATTAATTGCGTTTAAGTTTTAGTTTATAATTTTTTCAAATTTCTTTTAATTTTATATTTAGTTCATTTCATTTAAATTTTATTTTATGAACAATGAAGTTTAGTACCAAAAGGCCAATTCCATTGTTGTAAACAAATATGTGTTTATAATTTTTTTAATTCATTTCATTTTATATTTAACTAATTTAACTAAATTACTTTAAACGTAGGTCTCATATCGTCGCTCGCATGCCAGAGGCATGAATATGCCAATTTTCCAAATTTGAGTTAATACGTTCACGTGATTAACCTCCCGTTTCTTTACGATTCACGAAAACCCTGGGTTTCCAAAGTTCAAGGAGCCCTCGGAATTTGCAATGACATTTCCTTGAATGTGTAGTTCAATCTCTCAAAATTGTGCCAGAAAAACGAATGCTTTTGGCGCAACAAAAATGTCTAAAAATTTAATTTCCCATTTTCTTTTTAATATAAATTTTGCCAGAAGCATGAATGTTATTCCCTCAACAAGAGATGCCACGGCGTATACCTAACAATTTTGATTCACATTCGAGTACATGGCACCATAAAAGTTTTCTTTTACCGTTTGTTCGTCACGAAGTTCTTCATCGATGATGAAAATGGTTATTTTTGTAAACCCTATAATTCTCTAGCTAGAGCCAAATTTACTCCATTCATGATATCAAAACCCTATAGTGGTTTAAGTATAGATATCTTCTTCGATAGAGCTAAACTTTTGTGGAAAGCTTAGGTTCACCCCCAAAAAGAAAAGGAAAGGAACTTCGTGACGAACAAACGGTAAAAGAAAATTGTTCGATACATATAACCGTTTTCGAGAAAAATCCGGAAAAGTCTAAACATACGTGGCATTATACATACGTGGCGCGATATCTCAGAACTGGTGACTCCTAGAGAAAAACTTTTCGGACCATTTTTGTAGTGAATTTTCAGGTCTACAACTTTATCTCAGGTAGTTTTTTAGAGACAACTAACCGTTTTCAAGAAAAATGCAAAAAACCTCAAAACTTGACTAAAATTGGTATTTTAAATGAGTTTTTTAAAAAAGAGCTTAGGGAAAAATGCTGAAACTCAACATATCATCTTATTTTAATGCATATTTGAGAATTCAAAAGAAAAAATGTAGGGAATTGCCATGCTTAAAACCAAGGACTGTAACCGAAACCGAAACCGTAACCGTAACCGATTAAAACCGATTAATTTTTCAAAACCGAAACCGAAACCATAACCGTTATTTTGATCTGAAAAAGAACGAAACCGAAACCGTTTCAAAAGCCGGAACCGGTTCCAAACGGTTTTGAATTTTTTTAGTGTATCACTTTAAGTGGGCACAAACAGGTATTTACTCTGAACCTTAACCTTAGTATAAAAATTCTGAAAGATGAAATTTGACTATAGTTGAATGAAGCGATCGAAAAAAATTTACGAGATAGGAAAAAGAAATGTTCAGGCTTGACTCAGAAACACCACTCATATTAATGTTTTTGGCGATTTATACATTTCATTTAATATTTTTCTAATAAAAAAGTAGAGTTAATTTTAGGAATTTGTTTTGCAGAAATTTCATCCATGGATAATAGCGTTAATAAAATGTATTATTATATTATAGAAATCCCATCATGGCCGCAGGAAAAAGTTATGAAAATTCAGATCTATTTCGAAGCTACATAGGTACTTGACTATTTTAGTAGTAAAATTTATTTTGTTTGTGTTTTTATTTTGTAACCGAAACCGGAACGAAACCGTAACCGAAACCGAAATAAATGTTGAAGAACGAAACCGGAACCGAAACCGAAACACGTTGCAAAACCGAAACCGTAACCGGAACGTTATTTTAATCGGTTTCAGACCTTGCTTAAAACCCATCGTGACATATAACGTTATTATGAGGAAACTATTGCTGGGCCCCCATTTTTTTTTTTCAGATATAAAAATGTAATTGAATACCACATAATTTAATGTTATTTAATTTTTTTTCAGAGGCGCAGAAGTTAGTTATATAATAATTTGTTTATAACAATTAATGTTATTTAACAAAAAAAAAAAATTTATTTGTGTATAAAAAAAAATTCAAAATTAGAGTGCCTTTTTTTCTAAATGTCAAAAAAAAATTATTAAAATCGGTTCAGTAGTTTCTGAGAAAAAAATTTTTGACCGATTGTATTAAAATCGGTTCAGTAGTTTCTGAGAAAAAAATTTTTGACCGATTTGATGCGGCAAAATTCAATTGGTTATAAAAATGTAACGGTAAAAAATTTCGAGAAAAAATTAACAGGATTTCCTACCCTTTTATAAGGCTTTAATTTTTTTGGTTATTCGAACACTTGGTAAATACGATGCTCACTTGAGATGGCCTTACCCTCCTGTAAAACGCTGTCGCTTCGCAACAACAACATTCATATGGTTGTTGTCTTCCAATTTCGTTGCTGTTTTTCTCAAATGCATGCCGCTATAGAAGTAAACTTCAAAATTTTAACAGAGCTAAATAGCCACAATCAAAAGTTTTTAAGTGGGGTTTTTAAAATAAAACAGCTACCGTCCTTCTGTTTGTTCAGTCCTCATTTGTACATTTGTATTTTTGGATATTTGTATGTCCGGTACTATCTGCATTTTATTTATTTCTTCCTGCATATTACGACCGATTTGGATGAAAGTTTGTATGCGTATGGTATCCTTCATTTTAAGATTTTATACTTGGGGTTTCGAATTGCTGTGGTTTATAAAGTTCCCACCACTTAATATTTATTCGGAAATCTATTTTGAAAAGTTTATGTTGGTAAGTAACTATTGAAAAAAATGTTGGTAAATAAGACAATTGGGCACAATCGAAAACACCGAGCAAGCTTAGTCACTCCAGTACTTTTACTAATAATACTAAGTAAAATATTTTCATGTGGGGTTGCCACCTTGCCGCGGTATATTTGTATATTTTTATATCCGGTACTATCTTGAGAACCGCTCGACCGATTGCGATGAAATTTTACATAAAGACAGCATGCTTGATTCTGAAACTTTACGCTTGGGTGTTGCCGCTTGCGGCGGTTTACTGGGTTGCCACCTATCTCAGTTTTTTTTTTTAAATATTGAGCAAGATATATTGAATGAGTAAACATGTGTATCCGCAATAAGTTTACTTCGTAGCAAACATGAAAATAACTCTGCTTATTCATTATTTCTATATTTGTAAAGTCTTGAAAATGATCCCAATATGACCTCAAAATGATTCCAACTGACCCCAATAAGATCCCTTTTCTTTCTTTCTACTCTCCTTTCTTTCCCTTTTCTACTTTTTTTATCCTTTCTTTTCCATTCCTTTCCTTTTCCTCACTTCTATTTAATTTCCTTCCCTTTTCTTTTCTCTCCTTTCCATTCCTGTCCTTTCCTTCCCTTCCCTATCCTTTCCTTACATTTGCTTTCCTTTCCCTTCTTTTCCACCACTTTACTTTCCTTTCCTCTCCCTTCCTTTCATTTATTTTCCTTTCTTTTCCTGTCTTTTCATAGCCTTTCCCTTCCTTGCCTTTCCTTGCCTCTCACTTAATTTCATTTCCTTTTCTTGACTTCCCTTTCCTTTCCTTTAACAAAAAGAACATCCATAATCACGAGTTTTGTGTCTCATGCATGCAAGATATAAAAATAAAAACAAAACAGGTCACCTACCTTAAATCATGTCTGAAGTCTGGTTTTCATTAGCTCAAATTTTGACCAATTCTATTGACTTTATCGAAATAAGCAGTGAAATCTCGATAAAGTCGATGAAATTTGACACAATTTGACCTAATGAAAACCAGCCTTGAGCGATCACTTGCATTTTTGTTGTTGCGCGTTTGGTTGTGTATTTAGTATTTAAACACGATTAACAACGCGCCAGTGTGTGAATACAGACACATAAACCTACCCCCTACACCCCACCTCTTGCATCTTACATGTTACGCGTAACTTTGGGCGGTTTACAGGGTTGTCACCTTATTTTTTTTTAAATACCAGATAGGTCAATATGGGTATCAATGAAAGGTATTTTCGTCGGCCTACCAACTAAATATCTCTAAATAGGATTAATAACTAATTGCATCTTTTTATTATACGCGAATATTATTTATGTCCTGGTTTATTGATAGTTCAATTATCTTGATTTACTTTTAGTCGTATCAAATGCCGCGACTTGCAGGAAGAGGAGATAGGGTTAGAGACAGGGAGAGACGTCATAATGTTCTTAGCACATCTGTTGAATTAGTTGACAGTTTCAAGGGTGCTTTAAACGATGTACCCTCTGATTTTCTAAGCTCAGATTGTGGTCCTATGGATTTACGTTGTGTGCATTGTAATGCCATGCATTTCAATAGTGAGATTACTGCCAGAAGCAGAAATTCCCTTTCGATGTGTTGCCAAAAAGGAAAAGTTACTTTGCAACCTTTAACACAAAATCCGGTTTTCAATGACCTGTATGAAGGTTTACGCTCCAACAACCCGTCTTTAAAACGAAAATCTAACAATTATTTTGAAAATATACGAAGTTTCAATTCATCTTTTGCGATGGTTAGTTCTGAAGCGAATATTGTAGAGAATACGCTAGGTGCCTATCACTTCAAAATTCACAATATCTTCTATCATAGATCTGGCCCTTTGACGCATGGTCGAAATAATCCCTGCTATGCTCAGTTATATTTCTATGATGTCGATACCGCAAATTCTTTTAGATCGAGAGAACCATCAAACGTATCATGCGATAGAGGCTTGATAGAAGAAATTTCTTCCGAATTAAATCGGGTTAATCCTTTTGTACGGTCTGTGAAATGTGTTTGCTCATTACTGTAAACCAAGATATGGGGAATACGGCTATGGCTAGATTCAATGACGCCCTTGCAACTGATGTTGCGGTTATATTCAGTACGGTAGATGGCGAGCCTCCATTCGACAGAAGAATGGTATCGTTTTACAAATGCAATGATACGCTGAAGAACATTTCCGTTTTATATTCTTCTTTGGACCCATTGGCATATCCACTACTGTTTCCCAATGGGGACACTGGATGGCATAGAGAAATAATGCATAGTATACAAAGAACGTCTACTTCAAATCGTCCCAGAAATAAAACTACCATGCTTGAATTCGCATCATATCGACTTGCAATCAGAGACGAATTCAGCCTTTTACACCATTCTAAAAAGCTTTATCTACAGTGGATTGTAGATATGTATGTTCGTACTGAGGGCACACGGCTTCACTTAATAAGAACAAATCAAAATAGCCTAAGGTGCGATATTTTATACAACATAACTGATTATTTGAATACTAATCCGAATGGTAATGGTTATGAAAATATTGGGAGACGAGTCATTTTACCATCGTCATTTACTGGTTCGCCCAGAAACATGTACCAAAATTATTTGGACGCTATGACTATCGTTCGTCACTTTGGCAAACCTTCGTTATTTATTACAATGACATGTAATCCCAATTGGCCAGAAATTACTAGAAATATAGATTTCAATGAAGCGCCAAATTATAGACCTGAAATTATCGTGCGAGTGTTTCAGGCAAAACTAAAGGAGTTAATAAGCACAATATATACAAAGAAAATTTTTGGTACTGTTGCTGGTCACATTTACACGATAAAATTTCCAAAAAATGGTTTGCCTCATGCACATATTATGATAACACTACATGAAAGGGATAAACTTGATGGTGTTAGCGATATTGACAAAGCCGTATGTGCTGAAATTCCTGACATTGAAACCATGCCGAAATTGCATGAATACGTTTTGAAACATATGATGCATGGGCCATGTGGTGCTTTGAATACGAATGCGGTATGCATGAGGAATGGCGAATGCTCCAAAAATTTTTTGTGAGTCCACACGCGAAGAAGTAAATGGATTTCCATTGTATAGAAGACGAGATAATGGTGTCAATGTAGATGTTCGTGGTGCATCTCTTGATAACCGTTATGGTGTTCCATACAATCCGTATTTGCTTGCCAAATTTAACTGTCATATAAATGTGGTGGTATGCTCTACAGTAAAAAGTGTAAAATACATTTACAAATATGTATACAAAGGATATGACAGCGCCACCGTGAGATTAGCCACTGAAGAAATCGATTCGGCGGAAGGGAGAAATTGTGACGAAATTCAAAACTTTTTGGATGGGCGTTACGTAGGCTCAACTGAAGGAGCTTGGCGTATTTTTCAATTCCCCATGCACTCTCGGTCCCATTATGTAAATCGACTTGACATCCATCTACCTCAAAGGCAAAATGTTGTATTTAGAGATGGTCAGGCACAGCAAGCAGTTCAAAATTTGAGAAAAACCAAACTGTTAGCATTTTTTCAGTTGAATATTGATGATCCATCGGCACACTCATATAAATACACTGAAATTCCGTCTCATTATATATGGGATGATAGCGGAAAGAAGTGGAAAAAAAGACAGCGAGGCGGTGATAAAATTATTAATCGCATGTATGTAGTGTCGCCGAAGGATAGTGAACTCTTCCATTTACGTTTGCTTCTTTTACATGTGACTGGACCAAAATCGTTTACGGACGTTCGAACATATAATGGGGTTCAATATAATACATTTTTGGAAGCATGTCATGCTCGGGGAATCGCCTCAAATGATAACGAATGGCGAGAGTGCTTAGAAGAAGCGCGACAATTTCATTCGCCTAAACAAATGCGTCACTTATTTGCTGTTATATGTGCACGAATACTCCAGCAAATGCTTTGGCGTTGTGGAATGAGTTTAAACATGCACTCTCGGAAGATTTCTTGAGAGAAAGCGATGAATCATATTCATTCAATCGTGCACTTTTAGAAATCGAAGATGTTCTACTTACTCATAATACAACATGTCAAAGCCTTGGATTACCCACTCCTACAATAATCCCAAGTGTGACAAGTAAAAATATTCCACAACCGGAAAATGAGCAAATTTTATTTGAAGACTATTACTCAAGAGCGAACAACGAGCAGCGTAAAATAATAGATAGTGTCTAAGCTGAAGTTAAATGGTGGGCGGAGAGTAGTTTATTATTATATGTATTTAGTTATTGGCTAAGGAGTATGAGCTGTGGCACAGTGGTTGACGTACCCAACTCACACTCCGGCGGTCAGGGTTCGAATCCCGCCGCCGCCGGTACTTTTTAATTATTAATTTTTTTATTTTATTTTAAATTTTTAATTATAAGTGGACTGTAAATTTAATTTTATTGTTGTTACTAAATGAGGGTGAGTGTTAGCACCAACGAGTTTGCAGATAGCAGCAAAAGCTGAATGACACTCAGCACTAGGCAATGAGACAGGCATCTGGATGACTGCTTACTTTACCCACATTTTATTTATATAGGGACTGGTCCCTTCCAAAAGTATGCATAGGAGGCTAGCACAGTGCTAAAACCGCGATTTGTTGAAGCGGCTATAAACTATGTATTCCGAAAATTCCATAAACTATCTGCGAATTACATTGGTATGTAATGCAGAAGATATGAAATGAACGAAATAAACATAGCTTATGCCGCGTAAACAGATAGCGTCATCCAGGAAATCCTGTTTCATAATACTGGGTCCAATGTCTTCTGTGTTACTGCTCACGCAGGTTGCGGTAAAACTTTTATGCAAACTGCTTTGATTCACAGTGCTACTGCCTTAGTGGCATTGCATCCACTCTTTTGATTGGTGGAAGAACAGTGCATAATGTCTTCAAGTTACCCATTCCTGTTGTCGAAAATTCAGTCCCGAATATCACCCCAAACAGTTCTCAAGGTAGATATATTAATTCAGCTGCGCTGATAATAATTGATGAAATTTCCATGTGCCCACTTTTAATTTTGAAAGCTATAGATAGATTACTACGGGATTTGACTACCGATGAAAATAATAAGCTCAAACTGTTTGCAGGGAAAACAATTCTCCTCTGAGGGGATTTTAGGCAAATTTTGCCCGTTGTTCCTCATGGCTCACGTGCAGTGTTGGTTGAAAACTGTATTGTCAGTTGGAATGAATTCCCTTCATTTCATCATGAAACATTAAACCAAAACATGAGAGCACTACCGCACGAAATCCAGTTTATAGAATTTTTAAAGCGAATTGATAATGGTCAAGAAATGTTATATCCACAGTTTGGAGATAACATTATTCAAATACCACAGCAATTATTGGGAAATGAAAATAACTTAATTGCTGACATATTTGGAAATATTAATGAAAATTTGCTGTCAGATGAGGTGGTGAACTCTGTCATTTTAGCAGCAACAAATGAAGATTGTACCGTGGTTAATAGTGACATTTTAAATCGCATATCAGGCTCATTTAAAACATATAACAGTTTTGATAGTTTAATTTGCGACGACTTAACAGCCTTAATATGAGTGAATTGCCACCGCATAAACTTTCACTCAAGCTCAGTTGTGTAGTGCTGCTTATTAGAAATCTGAATACAAAAGAAGCTTTAGTAAACGGTACTAGGATGAGGGTTAAGGGCCTTCACAATAATGCCATCGATTGTGAGGTTTTAACCGGATATTCTAAAGGTAAACGAATTCTTATTCCTCGCATCAAACTAACATACTCTGGAACTATACTGCCGTTTAATTTACAACGGACCCAGTTCCCAATAATACCATCGTTTGCAATGACCATAAACAAGTCCCAAGGTCAAACGTTTGAGAAGGTCGGAATTTTGTTGAGGCGTCCTGTATTTACACATGGGCAGTTGTACGTAGCTGCAAGTAGAGTTAGGTCGTTTGAAAGTTTGAAGTTTTATGTTAGCGAACATTATAATCAAGGCCACTTAGCCGGCGATGATAGGGTATTCACGAAAAATATAGTTTTCCCAGAAGTTATAAGTTCAACACGTTAAAAATCTTTGTATTTCGTAACAGACAAAAAAATCAAGATGGGACGTAGCAACAAATCTTCAATTTACAAACATCGCTGCCCAGTCTGCACCCACAACCACCGGCTGATATTTTGCCGCGAGCTGCGAAGGATGAAAGTGGCCGAGAGACTGCGTTCTGTCCTCGTTCACCGCCACTGCGGTAATTGTTTGTCGCCTCACCATCTCGCCGTAAACTGTCCCTACACCCGAACGTGTCAACATTGCCACGAGCGGCACAACAGTCTCCTTCATCCAGAGGAAGACGTGCCGCGGCCGTGAGGGCCATCGTCGATCCCGGGCGGCCGAAATCAGCCATCTCCCTCCAGCTTGCACGCCGATTGCGTTTGCTGCCTAAGGGATGTGCAGGCTGCAGCTGAAGGGGATGCGTGAGAGGGTAGAGGTCTTGGCAGACGTTAAGTCAAAACTGTCCAGAATAACCCCAGAGCGCACGTTGGACGCGCGAATACAGGACCAGTTTGACAGTTACAATCTGGCCGACCCCGCCTTTTATCGCTCAAGCGAGGTCCAGTTCATATTGGGAGCAGAGGTATATGGGGCGATCCTGCGCCCGGGGCTTATAGCAGCTACCCCCACTAAGCCAGCAGCCCAGAACACCATTTTCGGGTTCATGATTTCTGGCCATAGGGGTCGTGCATATATGACGTCACGCTCTTTGAGGGGGGGAGGGGTCTGCGATTTGTGACGAAATGTGACATGGGGGAGGGGGGGAGTAGCACTTACGTGATGTCACGTTATTTTTTGCATGTTTTCTAGCGTGCAACGTCCATGAACGTTTTCAAATTTAGCACGTTTTCATTTTTTCGATTGGCAAATATTATTTAATAATTAATATAAACATTCTAAATATGTATCAGATTTTATGTCAAATAAATATTGAATTTATATTTATTAAGGGTGTGATGTGACATTCGAGGGGGAGGGGGGGGGGGGGGGGCGGGGGTCTGGCGTTTGTGACTGGGTGTGACATGGGGGAGGGGGGGGTCTAGTATTACTATTTTTTAATTTGAATTTTTATTGTATAAATTTTTTAATGAATTCATTTTTTGTTTTGTAGTTCCTAATACTTCTGTAAATAGTTTTTGTATATAATTTATATGGGTGAAATAGGCCTACTGGGGAACCGAGCACCCAAAATTAACTTCGGTAACGCGCCAATTGCATACCTCACGGGTTGTGTTGCCAGCTTAGTTGAACTCGGGTGAATTGCCTAGATATTTAAGTTCATTGTCAAAGGCCAGATTTTCAATAGTTTGTCCAGATAAAAGTAAGAAAATTGTAAACACGGTCGCTACAACGAAAGAAAGTGTCATCCGTGTTCGGATATTCCTTCTTAATCAATTGGGATCTGGCAACCCTACACACAGGTGGTGTGGAAAATGCAAAATTTTCAATACATGAAAATATATATCGCTGGCTTCGTGAGCAAATGTCTGAAGTCCATTTCTTTTTTAAATGAGATTTTAATGCAAAACGATGTATTTATAGCTGTACTATCGTTTTTTATTAAAATCTCGTTAAAAAAAAGGACTTAGGACATTTGCTCACGAAGCCAGCGATATATATATATAGGGCAGCTATATGTAATTTAATGTTTTTATAATATAATAGCAACTGCAATTTTTTAATCAACTTTAGTATTTTTTCGACAATATGCACGTTTTTAAGCTATAAATTTAAGCTGGTAGAGTTTCGACTGGGCGATGCGCAAACTATGTATTGAGCGAGATTTAAAAAGCCTTTTAGCTCTCATGTTCAGCTTTCGAAATTTCTAGCTTAACTTAATAAATGCAAATAATAAAAAATAAGGCCTGAGAAAAAGATCAACAGGGGCTTTAAGAAGTTTAACCTATTTAGATTGGTCGAATTTCGACCACGGGCGTTACTACCCTGCAGCGAAACCTCAAACTAGTCAGAAAAATACTAGTATACAACTAGAATTTTCTGGTAGAACTCATACTAGTCAGGAAATATCCACTTCATACTAGTATACAACCAGAATTTTCTGGTACAACTCATACTAGTCAGGAAATATCCACTTCATACTAGTATACAAACAGAATTTTCTGGTACAACTCATACTAGTCAGGAAATATCCACTTCATACTAGTATACAACTAGAATTTTCTGGTACAACTCATACTAGTCAGGAAATATCCACTTCATACTAGTATACAACTAGAATTTTCTGGTAGAACTCATACTAGTCAGGAAATATCCATTTCATACTAGTATAAAACTAGAATTTTCTGGTACAACTCATACTAGTCAGGAAATATCCATTTCATACTAGTATACAACTAGAATTTTCTGGCTGAACCCATACTAGTCAGGAAATATACATTCCATACTAGTATATAACTAGATTTTTCTGGATGAAATTATACCAGTTGAAAAATACAAAATTCATTCCTTTCGTTTTCTTTTATAGATGCTTTTTCGTGATAGGGTAAATACAAATAGCCGCTGCTTTCTTAAGAATAAACATAAAAATAAAGTCGAGGGATAAAATAAAGGGTAAGCCAGGAAAATTCTGGTTGAAATCACACTAGTCCAGGTTTAATGCTTTTTTGACTGGTATGAGACTAGTATATTTTATACTAGTCATTTTTGGACTAGTATGTGGACTAGTTCATTTAATGGAAATTATACTAGTCCAGGTTGAACTAGTATGGAACTAGTATTTTACAACTAGTATGAAACTGGTATTTCCTGACTAGTAGATAACTGGTATATTCTGGTCTAAATCTGACAATTGACATCTCGTAGGACATCAACACGTAAAAAATACCAGTTGCTTATATGGAAAAAATACAGAACACTGACTAGTTGGGCCCGGTGCACCAACTAGTTGTAAAGTAGTTTTCAACTAGTTGCTTTCGCTGCAGGGTAGTTGTTATTAATAGTTAGGTACTGGTATTAATATCAGCACTAACTGTATGAGCACTGGCTATTCAGGCCATCAGCTCTTAAGCTGATGACCCAATGTCCGTTTGCTTGGCTTGCCTTGCTTACCTAGGCTTACCTTGCTTTGCTTTTAAAGCTTATATGGCCCAATAGAAACTACAAAAGTTGACAAAAATACAGGATGAGACAAACAAAACATCAACAAGACAAACAGCGAAGCATGTAAAACGCTGTCAAATAAGGATTTGGGCTATTCGACGCTTTGAAACGTTTCAAGCAAGCAAAGTAAGGCTGCCACTGAGCCAACTTTCATACATTTCAGTAGAGTTCAAAAGAATTTTGACATTTCTCGAGCCAAAGCAAGCGTGCATTGGGCCATCACCTTTATTTTTTGTAGATGTTTATTGAATGTTGGTTAATTTTTCATGATTTTTGTTTGTTATAGGTATATGATAAGGTAATTTTGGACCTTTCGCAAGACAGGCCAAGATCGTGTATAATGCTTAAGAATTCGATTAACTATTTCTGCATTAGAGAGTTCATGAGTAGAGACCTGGTGGCACTGCAGGCAACGCTTGAAACGGGTGGAAATACTGTACACGTTGTCTTTGCCGCGGCCTACTTTGCGGGAGACGGAGACATCCCGCCAGCGAATGTTGATAGATCAGTGGACCATTGCAGGAGGGCGCGACTTCCGCTGGTCCTCGGGTGCGACGCCAACGCCCATAGTGAAGTTTGGGGAAGTACCGACACGAACCAAAGGGGTGAGTACCTTTTAGAGTTTATTATGAGCAAGGACCTCAGTATTTTCAACGTAGGGAACACACCAACCTTCGTAACGAGGGCACGAGCGGAGGTACTAGATATTACCCTAGGTAACAATCTGTCTGGTGATATGATATCGGGATGGAGGGTTTCAACAGAACCCTCCCTCTCGGATCATCGCATCATACAGTTCACCATTGGGGCAAAAGTAGTACCAAGTGCACCCAGTAGAAAGACTAACTGGGACTCTTTTAATCATATAATAGAGGAGAATCGCCCAAACCTTAGGGGGAGTAACAGAGGATCTAGCGTCATGGAGTTGGAGGACAGGGTAAATAACCTCAACAGCATAATGCTTGAGGCCTTCAACTCCAGCAGCCCGGAATCCAAGGGGTCTAAATACCGGACTCCGTGGTGGTCGAAAAGGCTCTCGGATCTGCGGAGCAAAGTGCGGAAACTGTTCAATAGAGCAAGGCGCACCGGCCACTGGGAGGAGTACATGGCTCATCTGACAGAGTACAACAAAGAAATCAGGAGGTCTAAGAGAAGTAGTTTCAGGACCTTCTGTGAGAAAATAGCATCCACGCCAGAAGCTGCTAGACTTCACAAAGCCTTGGCCAAGGAACAAGGAGATACCAGAATGGCGTTGAGACTCTCTAATGGAGAGTTTACGCGCACTGAGGAAGAAAGGGCACATGCCCTGCTAGCTGCTCATTTTCCGGAGTCATCCACGGCTCTAGATGAGGCGGAGCCTCAGGGGACAAGACCTACGCAAAGAGACTGGCACCTGTCGAGAACTCTATTCTCTCAGAGTGCAGTCAAGTGGGCCATATCGTCCTTTGAAGGCTTCAAATCACCTGGGGTCGACGGGATCTATCCGGCCTTTCTGCAGCACAGAGAATGTCTCATCCCATACATTATGAGAGACAGCCTAGCGTTAGCCTACATACCGACAGCATGGAGACGAGCCAGAGTAGTTTTCATATCAAAAATAGGGAAAAAGGATTTCTCACTAACGAAGTCCCTTCAGACCCATAAGTTTGGCCTCCTTTGTCCTCAAGACAATGGAGAAAATAGTAGATCATGAGATTAGGTCGAACGCTCTAAGGCTCAGGCCTTTACACGTAGGCCAGCACGCTTACAGGGCAGGCAGGTCAACCGACACAGCCTTGTACCAGCTGACCACGGAGATTACAAGGGCGTTCGAATGCGGGGAAGCTTTCGACAACACGTCACACGGGAGCGTGAGTCGAGCACTTGAGAGAAAAGGTGTTCAGGGTACCATCATACGGTGGATCGATGCCCTGCTCAGAACGAGATTGGCGGAAACCAATGTGGGGAACCGCACAGTTCGGATAAGAACCACGAGGGGGTGTCCACAAGGAGGAGTGCTATCACCCCTCCTGTGGAGTGTAGTGCTAGACGAACTGTTAGAGGTGTTAACCGACAACGGTATCCGCTGTCAAGGGTACGCTGATGACATAGTGATCATAGCCAGAGGGAAATTTGAGGGTACTCTCTGTGAAATTATCCAGAGGGCCTTAAGAATAACGAAGGAATGGTGTAGTGGAGTTGGCCTCAACATAAACGCCAACAAAACCGCCATAACTCCATTCACAAAGAGCCGATCCGTACGGGGAATGAGAACAATCCCATTGGGTGGGGAACACCTAGAGCCGGTTTCCGAAGTAAAATACTTGGGGGTCACTTTCGACTCCAAGTTATTATGGAGGAAACATGTTGATAACACGACATCTAAGGCCACCAGGGCTATTGTTTGGAGCGGCTGATTTGCCGTCCTGATAATGATGTCGGATGGAGAGGCTTAGATGCCAATCCACGTTTTGAGATAAATGGTTGGTAGTTTTCGACTAGGCGGTATCACCAAGACGAGAGGGTTGACAATAAAAGGCACTTGAACCTAATTGTCGTGGCGAGAGATAAATGAAAGGTGGGCTGTGGATTGTAGCTCATTCATTTCTCCATTCTTTATTTTAATTTCTTTGCTTATATACAATTTTGGTCTTAACATTATGCTGACTAGTGCATTGCTCTTGACTTCCGCAATACTAGGTCACTAGTCAGCAGTCTACCGTTCTAGGTCGTCAGTAAGTGACATTGCTGACCACCGTACTAGATCGCCAGCTGTCGCAACTGCTGACACTAGCGGTTGCAAATGCTGACGCCAGCGACGGCACACTTACTGACGGCCGCGAGCAAAATATGACGCAATCGTTACTCCGCACTTTTGCTTGTTCTTGAATTTCATGCAAACAAATATGCCTGTGTCTGCATATTTGGACAGAAATGAACATGCTCCCGCCCGTGACTTTATTCAACGAGTTTCGATATGCGTCATTTCCCTCACTTGTGTTTTAATTTACATTCTTAGTTCTAAATAAGGCATTTTTTTTTTGTTTACATTTTAAGTTTATAATTACATTTCATTCTTAATGCTAAGTTTTAATTTACAATTCATTCTTACTAACTCTAATGGTGCGGTGGTCCCTTTATGTCACTGTTACGGCAAATGGTGCTTGTCGTGCCGCTGGCCGTGGTTGAGGAACTGCGTATGTAACGGGAGCTCGGGACTTCTTTCGAATGCAGGTTATCACAATTGCAAGTATGATGCCAATTGATAGTATTAGAGCGGCATACGCAATTGTCGCATGATGGTATTTGAGGTGGGAAATTTGTGAGGGTAGCTCTGTCCCTATTTTCTGCATTAAATCTTGCTGTAGGGTCGATATATTTTTGACCTGATCAATGTACGGTTGTATGTGCAGGATTATGGAAGATGTCTTTTCAGGATACGTAATGCTGCTGAGGTTTGCGGTTGCCGTGTATGATGCGTGGATTGCAGATGAGTATACTTGATGCCCTTGAATTATGACTGACTTGTGTTTGAGTGTGCAGTCGGGGCCAATTTTTATAATCCCCGAGCCCTTTAATGTTAGCTGGGAATGATTTGCTCCGCACGCGGCATTGATTCGAGTGGGGGACTCCAACGCATACATCCAGAGATTATTGTGCGTCAGCTGTTTTATCGGTGCGTTGTCTTCTACCGGGGCTACCTTGCAGATGTTCCCTGGATTGTTGTTGAGCAGTGACATTTCGCATTGACAAGCGCCTGAGTCTGCGGTGAATTTTGTCTGCACGTTCAAGCATAACACCTGGTTCTCCTTTACAGTAATGCATTCTCGCCACTGATTTTCTGTCAATGTTATATATTGATCTCGATGCGCGTTGATTGCAATGAGATCATTGCATGGCGTGATGGCAACCGTTGAACTGTTTATTCTGCTTGAAATCGGATGTGGTTTGAGCACTTCCCAGGTCTCTGGATCACACAACGGAAGTGACATTTCGAAGATCACGTGTTCATTCGTTCTTCCGCCTTTCACCTTCATGACCTTGTAGAGTTGTAAGAGATTGTTTTGGTCCACTGGCAACCTTAGTGATGTGGGTAGATGGTTGCGAACTCGGACTAATTCTGCTCGAAGTTGCGATGGTGACAGTAACGTTGGATTGATTTTTCCGTGGTGCGCATCTGTCAACGTATTGATAATTCTTGCCTGGATTCTGTGTAGTCTGGCTGATAATAGTGCGAGTTGAGTTGCCAATGTACTGCTAGTTTGGACGAGGTTTGTTTGGTACCTTTGCGTCTGCTCCGTACGGACATATTTTGCCACCTTCACTATTTGGTCATCCACCACCTTGAACTTCTGTTTGATGTTCTGCTCCTCTTGTTTGAAGATGTTGAGAGTTGCATCAATAACTGATGTTTGATTGTTGAGTAACCCGTATAAATGGTTGTCATTTTGTTTGAGCGTGTTGATTGTGCTTGACATCTCTTCTGCATAGCTGGTGTCCAACACACCGAACAATGAGTTGGCAATGTTGCCGATGAAGTTGACCGCGCCTCGTTTGGATCGTGTGAGGAGGCTATTTTCTTCAGTTAGTTCTGCGATGTCGGCTTCCAAGGTGTCTACTACGTTTTCACAGGCCGATTTCAGCACTATGGTGTCGCATATGGCCCTTAATGTCTTTGTTCCATTGATGAAGCGTGCTGTTTCTTCCCAATATGGCTGTAGATCGTAGTAGGAAATTATTTTCCACTCAGAGCGTGACACTTCCATCTTGGTGATGCCTTCAAAGTGGATGCCGATCTTGGTGTCGAATTCTGTTGTTTCGATGTCTGCGGAAAACACAAGTGGAAGTGCCAGCAGAGCTATTATCATTGTTGTCATTGTTGACATGGACGTAACTTTTCGTCGTTTTGCCTTGGGTAGTTCCTCTGGGGATACTTCATTATCATCCGGTTGCGGTGAGCTTGGTGCCAGACTTGGCTGGCTGCCTGAGTTTTGGGTTTCCGTTTCCCCATCCTTGAGTCGTGGAATTGGAGCGAGGTATCTGATTGCTCGCTTCAGCACTCCGGATGCTGTTTTGACATCTGCCACTCTGATTATGTCGTCTGGACCCTTATAAGTTTTCACTATTCTCCCCAAGGGCCACTTCATCACTGGGACGTTGTCTTCCTTGAGTACCACTATGTCCCCTGGTTCTATATTCGCCGTCTGTTTTTGCCATTTGTTCCGGTACTGTAACTCGTTGAGGTAGTCCCGGGACCATCGTTTCCAAAACTCGTGTTTAAGCTGGGACACTAGCTTCCATCTTGTTTCTAGGTTGAGCTTGGCAGCCGTCGCTTGTGCATCAATTTGTGCTGTTAGTGGTTCTCCTATCAGGAAGTGCCCTGGAGTAAGTGCCCCAATGTCGTTCGGATCATCTGACATTGGTGATATCGGGCGAGAATTCAGTATCGCCTCGATCTCGATTATCAGGGTTTCGAGCTCCTCATACGTTAAGCTGGCATTTGCTGTACTTCTTAGCAGCAGATGCTTTGCCGATTTGACTGCAGCCTCCCACAGTCCACCAAAGTGTGGCGCTCTTGGAGGGATGAAATTGAATTGGATTCCTCTTTTCCCGCATTCGTTAATGATTTTTTCTTGTGCCTCTTGTGAATGTATTACCGAGTTTAACTCTGGGAGCTTGTTCTTAGCTCCTACGAAATTGGTGGCATTGTCACAAAACAGGTTTTGACAATGGCCTCGCCTGGCGATGAAGCGCTTGAGGGCCCCAATAAATGCCTCGGTGGTTAAGTCACTCACTAGCTCTAGGTGGACTGCCTTTGTGGTGAAGCAAACGAACACCGCAATATAAGCCTTGTGCGGCCTTTTTCCACGAAGTTTGTAATGCACTGTTATAGGGCCGCAATAATCCACACCGCTGTTTATGAATGGTCGAGATGGTGTGACCCTTGAGGAAGGCAGGTTTCCCATGATCTGATTGAGTAGTTCTGGCTTTGCCTTGCTGCATGTGACGCATCGATGCACTGTTGCTCGTGCCATGAGTTTTCCCTTTATGGGCCAAAATCGTTGTCGCATTATTCCCAACAGAGTTTGCGGGCCGCAATGTTTGTTCTCCTTGTGTACCATTTCGAACATCAATTTTGTAATGTTATCGTTGTATGGTAGAAGAAGTTGGTGTTTCGAGTCGTATGCCAATGATGAAGCCTCTAGTCTCCCTCCAACCCGGATCAATCCCTTGTTATCCAAAAATGGTGCGAGGTTGGACAAGTTGCTAGACCGCTGGAGCTCCTTATGATGTTTCAATTGTTTGATTTCTTCCTTAAAGTCTGCCGCTTGTATTTGTTTGACGATGTGCATTAGTGCCAGCTCCAGTTCTGCCGTGGTTAAGCTCCGTGATGATGGCTGTGCTGCTGTTTTGCTTTTAGCTTGCGTGATGAACCGTAGTACATAGCCGATTATACGTTGTAGTCGGTGAAATGAGTTGCCGTGATTCACCTTGTAAATCATCTCCGGTTCTTCTACTGATGTGACCAGTGATTTCGAATGGTTGGCCTTTACTTCTATATCGTTCTGGTTGTTGGAGGCTGGGTTGAGACGTTTCGGCCAGACTGATTCCTTGCCATGCAAAAATAATGGTCCACAGAACCATAGTGCACACTCTTTAAATGCCTTTGGTGACATTCCTCTAGACAGGATGTCGGCTGGATTGTCCTTTGATCGAACATGTCTCCACTGTTCCGCTCTAGTTGTTTCTTTGATTGTTGCAATGCGATTGGCGATGAATGTGGTGTGTGCTGCGTCTGAGTTTACCCAAGCCAACACTATCTCGGAATCGGTCCAGAAATATATGGCACCCTTAAATTGAATGTCTGCTGCTATTCTTTCTGCCAACTGGGCCCCTAATGCAGCAGCACATAACTCCAAGCGGGGTATTGTTTGTTTTTTCAATGGAGCTACCCTTGACTTTGCACATAATAACCTTGTCATGACGGTGCCTTCTTTCAGCGTGGCGCGAATATAGGCCGCGGCTCCATAGGCCTTCTCTGATGCATCCGAGAAAATGTGTAGTTGCATGGTTTCCGGGAGTCTTCCCTTAAAAATGTGCCTTGAGATCTGAAGTGTTTTTAACTCTTCAAGATCTGACCTGAACGTGAGCCATCTTGTATGTAGCTCTGCTGGAAGTGCCTGATCCCAATCTAATTTTAGCTCCCATAGCTCTTGTATGAGTATTTTGGCCGTTACTACAATAGGAGACAGTATTCCTAATGGGTCGAAGAGCCTTGCTAGGTCTGACGTGACCGAGCGTTTTGTTATCCTCTTTACTTCTTCTATGTTGACCTTGACAGATAACAGGTCCGGTTTTGGGAGCCATGTGAGCCCCAATGTTTTGACGGCTGCAGCCCTTGTGTTTTCCAAGTCCAGATTAACCTCTTGATCTCCTTCTGCTATATTTTGGAGCAGTTGAGGGTGGTTGGCGCTCCATTTTCGTAGATTGAAGCCGTTTTCCTTCATGATCTTTATTAGTTGTTCTTGTATGAGCATTGCTGTGGATAGGTTGTCTGCTCCGCCTAAGCCGTCGTCAACATAAAAGCTTTCGTTTAGGAATTGAGAGGCTAGCGCATATCGAGAAACATTTTCGGTGGCAATTTGTTGCAGACATTTCGTGGCTAGATATGGTGCTGACCTAGTTCCATATGTGACCGTGTTTAGCTGATAATACGTTATTGGCATGTTGGCATCCTTTCGCCAAATTATTAGTTGAAATGGCCGATCTTCTGGTGCTATTAAGATTTGACGGTACATTTTTTCGACATCAGTGGTGAACACGAACCTTGGCATTCTAAAACGCAGCAATATTGAAAACAGATCGCTTTGTACCTTTGGTCCTGTGTACATAATATCATTTAGGGAATGACCGGTCGATGTTTTCGCAGATGCGTCAAATACCACGCGAAGTTTTGTGGTTGTGCTCTCTGGTCTCAGTATACAGTGATGAGGTATGAAATAGTTCGGTGTAGTAATCGTATCTGTTGATATTTTCGTCATGTGCCCCAGGGCTTCATATTCGTCCATGAACTTGACGTACTCTGTCCTCACTTGGGGATTTTTCTGAAGTCGACGTTCCAATGATAGGAACCTGTTGAGCGCTATTGAGTGCGAGTCCCCCAGAACCATGGGGTCCTGATGGAATGGTATTTTTACTGTGAACCGATTTTCCTTATTCTTTGAGGTGTGTCTGGCAAAGTGCTCCTCACACTTTTCCTCGTCCATAGATAATGACTTCTTGTTGTCTTTTACCTCTTCTAGTTCCCAGAGTTTCGAGATCGAGGTTTCTAGGGATTCGTCCGCCAAGCACATTCCACAGGATGCATCTTTTGGGCTTACTTCGTTGAGTCTGCCAGACACAATCCACCCGAGTGCAGTATTTTGCATTATTGGTAGATGCGGGGCTAGCTTGATCTGCCCAATGGTGAGAAGCTGGTGATAGTGCTCAGCTCCCAAAAGTAGATCTATTTTGTCAGGGCGATTGAAGTTTGGATCCGCTAACTGGAGATTCCTTGGTAGTGACCATTTTTCAGTATTAATGAATTGCGATGGTTGAGGCGAGATGATGCGAGGAAGGACGAGTGCTTCAATGCGTGCTGTGAAGCTTGTGTTTCGAGAATGTAAGGCAACGTTCACTCTATGTTGTGTTTTTGTGTTAGTTGTCCCGATCCCGGTGATATTGACATGTGAGGTTTTCAGTGGTAACCTGAGCCGTTTTACCAGACGTTCTGTTATGAAGTTTACCTGTGACCCTGAGTCTAATAACGCGCGGCATTCAACTTCTGTGGCGTCTGTTTTGATTATAACTACTGCTGTGCTCAATAGGACGTATGGCCTTTGTCCACCTTTGTCCGTCGCGGTGAGTGAATCTGCTTCAGAACTTCGTGATGAGGTGGATGCCGCTGAGGCAGCTTCTGGCGTCCTTTTTCTGGTTACTTCCGCTGATGCTGCTGATGTCCTCCCGATTTTGGGCTCACCTTCGTGACTCAGGCTTGGCCTTGATGAGTTTCTGCTCGTTTCCAGGTGCAAAAGTGAATTATGTTTCTTGTTGCATTTCATGCATCCTCTTGACTTGCAAGTCTTAGAGGAGTGCCCGGGTCTCATGCAGTTTACGCATAGTTTTTGTCTTTGGACGTAATTGAGCCGTTCATTTGGTGTCATTGTTTGAAATTCTTGGCACCGAAACAAAAGGTGGCTTCCATTGTGGCAGAGCGAGCAGGAGGTTTCCTTTGGTTCGGAGGCGGCCGCACATGTTTTTGACACGAACTTTTCCTTCTGTCCCATTGCTTCCATTGATTGAAAGCGGGCTTCAAGAAAGTCCAGGAAATTGTTCAGTCCTTGAACTTCCTTCGGGTTTACTATTGAACGTTCGTATAATATGTGCGTTCCCCGATCCAATTTTTTTGTGAGCAAGTGTATTAAGATGGGGTCCCAAGTGGCTGTAGGGATGCCCATGTTTACTAATGCATGCAAGCATTCTTTTGTTACATCATGCAACCTTTTTATTGATGTGGACGTTGCTGTGATTGTTGGTTGCTCCAGTAATTGGTTCATAATGGATGCAACAAGAACCCGTTTATTGTTATATCTATTTTGTAGCAGCTTCCAGGCTGTTTCGTAATTTTCGGCAGTGGCTGATAGATGGCTTATTAGTTGTTCGGCTTCCCCACTTAGGTTTGACTTTAAATACCACATTTTTTGAATTGTGGGGATGTCTTGTTTGTCTACCAGTTGGGAGAAGAGGTCAAAGAATGCTATCCATTTTAAGTATTCCCCATTAAATTTGGGGATTGTTATTTTTGGAAGCTGAATCGTTTTATTTTTGACCGTTTCCTCAATTTTATTTGCCGTGTTTTCCTTGAGCTTGAAATTGCTATAAACCGATGCTTCGACAGTCGTGTATGACTCCATGTCATACCCATCTCTTACAGGATCTATGCTGTCTTCCCCGATCGAGAAGTGGAGCTCTTGTATTTGCTCCCAAAGTTTCTCTTTTAGCTTCATGTTTGCCGCTGTAGGGTCCATTTCGAGGAGCCGTTTTAGTGATGCTATCATCACGTTTTGTCTTCTAATGGCTGAAGACAATTCTGGTTTCCGAGAGGGAGCGTAGGTACTTCCGGGAAGTCCTTTCGTTTGCTCGTCCGGTGTTTGGGTTTTGAGAGGTTCCGTCATGCCGGACTCCATTATTTCCTTGTACTTTGACGTCAACTCGGATATTTTTTTGTAGTATCCGGTGGTGAAATATTGGTGGCTGGGATCCATGTCTGCGAGGCAACGGATTTTATTGTCCGTTACCTCAAATTCGGCCCACGCTATGTCTAAGCGTTCGAGGCGCTCTTTATAATATACAGGCGTTTTTCTCGCTGCTGAATCCTTTTTGAAGTTACGGATTATGGTCTCTATCAACTCTCCAGTTGTACTTTGGGAGGCTGTCAATGTTTCCATTGTTTCTTCATTGGTTGGAGCCATATCGAAATTGATTCTGATGCTGGCTAACTGAATTGGCAAGATTGAGGGTGGGTCAGAAGTTGCTGACGTTGTCGCTCAAGTCGTTGCGTGTTCGGGATTACAGACTGGCGGAGTTGCCGAGTTATTCAGGTCCTGTAACTTGCGGGGTCACAGGGGGTCAGAAGGTTGCGTGTTCAAATCACGTCGGGGTCACCAAAATGTTTGGAGCGGCTGATTTGCCGTCCTGATAATGATGTCGGATGGAGAGGCTTAGATGCCAATCCACGTTTTGAGATAAATGGTTGGTAGTTTTCGACTAGGCGGTATCACCAAGACGAGAGGGTTGACAATAAAAGGCACTTGAACCTAATTGTCGTGGCGAGAGATAAATGAAAGGTGGGCTGTGGATTGTAGCTCATTCATTTCTCCATTCTTTATTTTAATTTCTTTGCTTATATACAATTTTGGTCTTAACATTATGCTGACTAGTGCATTGCTCTTGACTTCCGCAATACTAGGTCACTAGTCAGCAGTCTACCGTTCTAGGTCGTCAGTAAGTGACATTGCTGACCACCGTACTAGATCGCCAGCTGTCGCAACTGCTGACACTAGCGGTTGCAAATGCTGACGCCAGCGACGGCACACTTACTGACGGCCGCGAGCAAAATATGACGCAATCGTTACTCCGCACTTTTGCTTGTTCTTGAATTTCATGCAAACAAATATGCCTGTGTCTGCATATTTGGACAGAAATGAACAGCTATTATGGTGTGCAGGAGGATCGCGGGCAAATCCTGGGGATGTAGCCCAAAGATGCTGAGGTGGATGTACACCATGATAGTTAGACCCATGATAACTTACGGAGCGGTTGCATGGGCACCAAGATCAGCCCTAAGCACAGTGCGTAAATCACTCACTAAACTCCAGCGTCTGGCTTGCGTGGGGATAACGGGAGCCATGCGTACATGCCCGACAGCTGCAATGGAGGTGCTGTTAGATCTGAGCCCGTTGCACATAGTAATCGAGCAGGCAGCCAAACGGACCAGGCTGAATATAGCAAGGGATGGCACTGGCAGAGGTAAGGTAATCTCGTCCACTGGGGCAGAAAGGCTGAAAAACCAGTTTCCGATCTGCCAACTTCCAAGGGACGACATTGCTAAAAGCATACGATTTGAGAAAAGGTTCAGAATCGAACTGGGTGACAAGGCCACCTGGGAGGCCTCGAGCTTAGAGACATTTCATCAGGACAGAGCGCTGGTATGGTACACAGACGGGTCGAAAACCCCTGAAGGGATTGGAGCGGGTATAACAGGCTCCCGCACAAACGTGTCCGTACCCCTGGGAGAATATCCGAGCATATTCCAAGCGGAAGTGGCTGCAATAAACATGTGTGCGATGATAAATCTGCAACGCGGGTACTTCAACGAGAACATAACTATACTAAGTGATAGTCAAGCGGCACTCAAAGCCATTTCATCGTATGAGATCAAATCCTCATTGGTACTGGAATGTGTTGACAGACTGAATAGCCTGGCAACGCGGAACAGGGTCCGACTAGCCTGGGTTCCGGGCCACGCCGGGGTGGAAGGCAACGAAAGAGCCGATCAGCTAGCCAGAGAAGCGGCAGCTACAAAGCCAACGGGCCCGGAACCGTTCCTGGCCCTCGGACCACATACCATAAAGGAGAGGCCTAGGAAAGAAGAGGATAATATGAGGGTAGAGCATTGGCAGCAGACGGCCGGGATGCGTCAAGCAAAAGCAATGATGGGCGGTTACAATAACAAGCGGTTCGAAAATGTAATCGGGCTGTCGAAGAACAATATAAGAATTATAACAGGAGTCCTCACAGGTCACTGCAGGCTCAAGGCCCATATGCATAGATTGGGGATTACGTTCGATAGCCTATGCCGCTTCTGTGATAATGAGGACGAAACAGCGGAGCACATACTATGTAAATGTGACGCTATCTCTAGAAGAAGACTGAAGTTTCTCGGGTCTATGTCTCTAAAGTGCAATCACATACATAAACTTAAGCCGACCAGGATTCTGGATTTCCTGGAAGCGGTCGGCTTAGAAGATGTGCTATGAGGATATGAGGGTACAATAGATCTTAAGGTCGCAGTACATTACCTCTTTTTACTTATTATTATTATTATTATTAGGTATATGACACTACGTATTTTCACTTTAATTTTTTTTTATATTTTTGGCCAGTATTTTTTGTCACTTTCACTCATACGATTTCAGTACTGGAATGAGGGTGATAGCTTTACTCCAAAAAAAAAAAAAAAAAATAACGAAAAACAAACTCGGCAGCTAAAAACAAACGAAACGGTTTATATTTTTCAGTTTTTTTGTCACTTGGACGTTTCTCTCTTATTTTATGTGAACATTTTTTGTTTACATTTTTATATTGAAAGTTTTCTGCGCGAATTCATATAAAAACGAATTTGTTTTGAAATAATTAAATAAAATATCCATAAAATATTTCGCAGAGTCTTTTTTGTTTGTCTATTGTGAAAAAACCGTGCAGAAAAATTAAAAAGTGTATGTGAGGCTGTTAGAAGCAAAGGGGTGTAAGTGCCACTTTTGTTATTTGAGAAAAACAGGTTCAAAGTTTAAGCTCTGGAAAAAAATGAGGAGCATTTAAAAATGTTCAAACTTATTATTTTTTATTTTTAATATATTTTAGAATATTGCTTTTGTAGCTGTGTGGCAACCTTGCGTTTTGCCTTTTTGACAGCACACATGTGATAAGCAAAAAATGACATCTTTCCTTTTTTCGGCGCAACTCGTGGACTACGGACGTATTCTGATATTAAAACATATTTCATATCAATTGTTAAATTCTAACTTTCATTTCACATTCTTAATTAAAGCTAAACTCGTTACCTTAGCACGCTTGTTTCACTAATAGCAAGGAAGGTAACATTGGTGACCCCGACGTCCGTTTTGAAAGCTAACCTAAAACACGCAAGACTTTAGGGGAAAATTCTTCAAGCAATGTCAGAACCTAAAGAGCAAACCGGCACCGGAGCCATGAATTCAAACGTACCCGGGCCCAGTCAAACAGGACAAATATCCCACGCTCTAATACAACAGCAGGTGCGAAGCGAAGTTTTTCGTGTAGGCGTAAAACCGCCAATGTTTTGCAAAGATCAACCGGACTTATTTTTTATTCAAATGGAGTCACAGTTCGTGGTGTCCGGCGTATCATCTGATACCACAAAGTACCACCAGGTAATAGCATCGCTAGAACCGCAGTATCTTATACACGTGGCCGAAATAATAAGAAACCCTCCGACCACAGACAAATACGAGGCAATTAAAACGGCACTCATTACAGAGTATGCCGACTCTGAACAACGAAAGCTAAACAAACTAATTCGCGAAATACAATTGGGTGATCTCAAACCGTCCCAGCTGCTCAAACGAATGAAAGAGCTGGCCGGCAACAAAATTACTGACGAGGCACTAAAACGTGCGCACAATCGTATCGATTGTTGATGGGGACTCGTATAAAATGTCGCTACAGGCCGACAAAATAATGGAAGTACGGAGCTATGCCAGCGTGTCAGAAATAAAAGGAACCGCCAGCAGCCCTCTCGAAGACGAAATAGAAAAGCTGCGCCAGGAAATAAGGCAACTAAAAATGAACGGACGGTACAACCACAGATCAGGTGGACCAGGATCTAGGTCAAAAACTCGTTTTCGCTACTGCAAATATCACCACAGATTTGGGGATAAAGCAAAAAAATGCACGGAGCCCTGCGAGTACAAGAAAACAAAGTCGGAAAACTAATTTGCACTCCGTCCACGACGACGTACGGAGTAGAAGTAGCTAAAAGTCGTCGGTTATTTATCCAAGACCAAACGTCAAAAGTAAAGTACCTTATTGACACAGTAGCCGATTTCTCAATCCTTCCTCCTTCAGATCGCAACGCACAAAGCCACAGTCACCTGTATGCGGCAAATGGTACGCCCATAAAAACATACGGGTCACGAGTAGCCTCAGTCAACTTCGGACTGCGAAGAAATATGGACTGGCAATTCGTAGTGGCTGACGTAACCAAGCCAATAATTGGAGCCGACTTTCTCCATGCTTACGGTTTAATGGTCGACGTGCGCAGAAAACTGTTAATTGACAGTTCAACAAATCTGACTACAAAAGGTATGGTGTGCAGCATACAAGTGCAAAAGCTTTACACTATCTCACCCACGAACAACGAGAGTCTGGATACATTATTACGTGAGTACAACGACTTAACACAGCCATACAAATATACATCTTCTAAAACAAACACGGCAGTCCAGCACCATATTCTCACAGACGGCCCGCCGGTAGTGTCGAAAGCTCGGCGCCTAAACCCAGAGAAGCTAGCGATTGCCAAACGTGAATTTAACTACATGCTGAAGCAGGGCATATGCAGCCCTAGTAGCAGCCAATGGGCAAGCCCATTGCATATGGCAGAGAAGAAGAACAAGAACGAATGGCGGCCGTGCGGTGACTATAGGCGGCTGAACCATATAACAAAACCAGACCGCTATCCCCTGCCGCACATGCACGACTTCTCATTCAAGCTCCATGGTAAGTCAGTGTTCTCGGTAATCGATTTAGAGCGCGCGTATCACTAAATACCAATAGCTCCCGAACACCGCGAAAAAACAGCCGTAATCACGCCATTCGGCTTATACCAATTCAACGTAATGACATTTGGCTTATGCAACGCGAGCCAAAAATTTCAGCGGTACATGGATGAGGTATTTCGTGATATGGACTACGTCATCGTCTACATCGACGATATATGCATAGCTTCCAGCAGTCACGAAGAACATCTCGGGCACGTAAAAAGCGTATTTGACCAACTTCGCCGCCATGGTCTACGAATCAAAGCTTCAAAGTGTACACTAGGTCAACAACAAGTTGATTTTTTGGGCTATAGCATAACAAAAGATGGCATCACACCAACAAAACAACGCGTACAAGCAATAATTGACTACAAGAAGCCGACGCTAGCGCACGAGCTTAGAAGTTTCTTGGCTATGTTGAACGTATATAGAAGGTGCCTGCCTAATGCAGCCTATAAGCAAGGTCAACTTCAAAAACTATTGCAAGGCAACAAAAAGCGTGATAAAACGCCGATTATATGGAACACAGAAGCCATGAGGATGTTCGAGGAGTGCAAAAACGACTTGGCGCACGTCACAACTTTGGCACATCCATCGGCGAACTCAAAGCTATTTCTTTACGTGGATGCAAGCAATTTTTGCGTTGGTGCTGCCCTGAACGAGTCAATAAATGGTGAGCTTAAACCCCTGGGCTTTTACTCAAAGCGAATGTCTGAAGCACAAGCAAGGCAGAGCTCATACGACCGCGAATTACTGGCAGTCTACCAGTCGGTAAAACATTTTTCTCACATGATTGAGGGGCGAAGATGCACAATCTTCACAGATCATAAGCCGCTAACATTCGCTTTCCAACAAAAATCGGAAAAATCAACACACAAGCAAACACGGCAACTCAGCTTCATAAGCGAATTCACCACCGACATTCAGTACGTAGCGGGTAAAAACAATGTTGTCGCAGACACCTTGTCGAGGATAGAAGCAATTTTCAGCAACGATCAGATCGATTTCGAGATGTTAGCAGAAAAACAGCAGTCAGACGCGGAATTACAAAGCTTGCTAGACAACTCGTCCCTAAAAATCAAAAAAATTCAGGTAAATAATTCAAACACATTTGTATACTGTGACACATCCTCAAAACACATACGACCATATGTAACAGAAGGCTTTCGCAAACAAGTATTCGAGGCAGTGCACAACCTGGTACACCCAGGTAAACGCGCAACGGTCAAATTGGTTTCAGAACGTTTTGTATGGAGAGACATGAAAAGAGACATATCGCGAATGGTGAAAAATTGCATGGCCTGCCAAAAGTCCAAAGTTCTCAAGCACAACAAGGCCGCCCTGAACAAATTCGATTTGCCAGACCGGCGTTTTGCGCACATAAACGTTGACATCATAGGCCCCTTGCCAGAAAGCAAAAATCAGAGGTACTGCTTAACATGCATCGACCGGTACTCACGATGGCCAGTGGCCGTGCCTATAGCTGACATAACTGCTGAAACGGTGGCCAGGGCACTGCTACATGGTTGGATTGCACAGTACGGCATGCCGCATTCGATAACCACCGATCAAGCCACCCCAAACTAACGGAATGGTGGAAAGAATGCACCGAACCCTCAAAAGTGCTATTAAGTGTCATACCGACAGCAACTGGACCGACAGCATACCCTTGGTACTGCTAGGGCTACGGGCCGCATGGAAGGAAGGTCTGCAAGCCTCGCCAGCAGAAATGGTCTACGGAACAACAATAAAACTGCCAGGTGAATTTTTTGAAAACACACCAAACAACTACATCGAGAGCGACTTCGTCATAGGCTTACGAAGAACCATGTCTAAACTCAAACCAGTAAACACATCGCACAACCGAAGTACAAATGTATTCGTGCAAAAAGACCTCAAAGACTGTTCACATGTATTCTTGCGTGACGATACGGTGCGGCCACCGCTAAAAGCACCCTACGATGGCCCATATGCAGTCGTCAGGCGTGGCGAAAAAACCTTCGTAATAAAAACGGGAGAAAAAGAAGTCACCGTCTCGATCGACCGGATCAAAGCCGCCTATGCAGAGGCGGAATACCCAGAAACTCCGTCACCGGGCTCCTGCACAGCGAACCTGGAGCCAACCACGAATGCACCCCACGACGTACCGATACACGAACAAGCGGAACCCACCCCAGAGCTTCAAATGCAGAATAATACACCCAGAACACGCAGGGGCCGACAAATAAAATTTCCGAGAAAATACGTGCACTTTGAAACTTGAGTGAGGGGGAGTGGATGTAGCGGTGTGGCAACCTTGCGTTTTGCCTTTTTGACAGCACACATGTGATAAGCAAAAAATGACATCTTTCCTTTTTTCGGCGCAACTCGTGGACTATGGACGTATTCTGATATTAAAACATATTTCATATCAATTGTTAAATTCTAACTTTCATTTCACATTCTTAATTAAAGCTAAACTCGTTACCTTAGCACGCTTGTTTCACTAATAGCAAGGAAGGTAACACTTTAATAAATTTTAATGCATTTAAGTTTGTAATTTAAAAAATACAGAGCTTTAAGTGAAGGGGTGCTAGTACTTACACCCCTTTGCAACTAAACGAAGTTTCTTTTTTATGATTTACCACTTAATTTGTGAATAACTAGTTCGGGTGCGCAAAAGTTGTGCCTTGGCATACTAGTTACCCTCTACAAATTTCATATTCCTAACCATGGTAGAAGAATATAGAGGTAGTTCTACTTCTTCTTCTTGGTCGCCATTGCCCTCATTTGACATAAACCGTGTTAGTGACGTTTCCTTTTGAAAATGAGCTACCTTATTTTCATACCAAAAAAGAACCAATTTAAACTTCAAACGGAAAAAATTTTGAAGTTTATTGAAATAATTTATTAAATTTCACAATGTAGTGTGTATCTAGAAAAAATATTTTTCTAAAATAAAGCGAAGGTAAGTTGTTTGCGCCTATTTGGCATCCCTATTGTCAATTAATCATTCACCTAAAATAACTATTGGCAGCGATGATTGTCAGCTGTCAATAGCCACTTCCGTTTTCCTTTCTCTTATTAAAATGTAAACAAACCAAAAGGAAGTGTTTTTTAATAAATCCAATTTAATCATCGCGTAAGTAATTCTTACAACCCGCAACCCGCATTTAATCGACAACATTTTGGTCCATCGACCCGAATCACGCTATATTTTGGAAAATACAGTCCACACCGCCGCAAATTAATAATTTTTTACAAAAACCGCCACACAAAATGTCTACGCTTAAAGTTAGAGACTCCGCATTAAACGCAATTAAGCGATATGTGAAAGAGAGCAAATCTGATGCTCTTGCAGTGGACGTAGAGTCTGCAACAACATATTTACAACTTTTGGAAGAACAGTGGGTGCGTTTTTGTGATGCCCAACAAGAAGTAGAGGTGTCTTGTGGTGAAGCAAACGTCGCCGTGGAAGAGCAGTCACGCGTTCAAGCAGAGGAATGGTACACCGCTGCAAAATCAAATTTGAAGCGTATTATTGCGCAGCATCGACCCGAACAACCACCTCCTGCAGCCACCCAGACTGCACCCGCACGCATGCCGCTACCAAAGCTGCAATTACCATCATTCAGTGGCGATCCAACTGAATGGATAACTTTTCATGACGCGTTTTGTTCGCTAGTGAGCACCAATGCAAGCTTGTCGGACGGACAAAAGCTGCAATATCTACGAAATTGTTTAAAAGGTGAGGCATTTGAATTAATTAGTAGTTTTGCTGTGAGCGACAGCAACTACAGTGAAGCCTGGGACATGTTGACTAAGCGTTATGATGTTAAGCGCATAATAGTAGACAGCCATTTAAAAGCATTGTCGTCGATTGAAAAAGCGACAAAGGACTCTGCCAAAGCAATCAAACATATTCTTAACTTAACATTGCAACACTTTGGTGCGCTGCGTGCCCTTAAACGTCCGGTTGAGTTTTGGGACGACTGGCTCGTCCATTTAACTGTTTCGAAACTAGCCTACGAAACCCGAAAGCAATGGGAATTATCACTTGTAGATGATGATGTGCCATCATTCACATCGCTTCGTGATTTTTTAGAAGCACGTGCTCGGTCGTTGGAGATGGTGCCTGCAACCGCAAATGCACGTACAACCGCAAAGAACGTGTTGCATGCAACGTGCAACCAGTCAGAGTCAAACAACACTAAAATCATATCATGTATATACTGCAAGGGTGAGCACAGAATCTACACCTGCACGAAATTCAACCAGCTCGACGCAAAGGCAAAGCTAACAAATGTCAAATCTTTAGGTGCATGTCTAAACTACCTTAGTAAAGGACATTCCTTCGCAAATTGCCGCAGTTCATCATCGTGCCGCATATGCCAACGCCGGCATCACACGCTTATTCACGCTGGCCTCAATGCAAATGAGGCAGCCACCGCTTTGAACGGCGCCGCCCAAGGCACCAATGTTACGGCGCACTACGCCGATTCTGAACGAATTGTACTACTGGCTACTGCTGAAATTTTGCTGCAAGATAACTCCGGCCGCTGGCAGCCAGCTAGAGCGCTCCTCGACAACGGGTCACATGCTTCGTTCATCACTGAATCATGCGTTCAACGACTTCGCTTGCCAAGAAGCACGTCATCAGCCTGCGTCACTGGTATTGGAGCCGTACAAGGAGGCCGCACAAAGGGAGAGGTTAAGTTATCCATAGCTCCAAAATCACTAAACTCAACATGTCACGTGAGTACACTTATTCTATCTAAAATAACTAACGACCTTCCCACAACCACTCTGACCGAATCACGGTGGCCGCATGTCAGCGACCTGCCACTTGCTGACCCTAACTATTTTAAGCCTGGGCCGATAGATGTCTTGATTGGCATGGACGAGATGGACAAGTTTTTACTCGAGGGTCTAAAAAAGGGTGAAAATGGTACTCCAATGGCACAGAATACCGTGTTTGGCTGGGTGCTGTTCGGAAACACGACTGCCTCGCAATCAAAACCCCGGTTAATTTCAACGCATTATTGTGACACACAACTAACTGACCTACTCGCTAAATTTTGGGAACTAGAAGAGCTACCCGCAAGGAAGTTCTACACACCTGAGGAGTCATACTGTGAAAGGCTATTCGACGATACGACTCAGCGCGCACCAGACGGGCGATTTATAGTACGTCTACCGCTCAAACCGGAGGTGGAGATTGGCGAGTCGCGCAATGCCGCCGTTCGGGCAATGGCACGGATGGAAAAAAGGTTCGCCATCAACAAAGGTCTTCACAAAGAATATTGTAAATTTATGAACGAGCTTCTGGATTTAGGTCATATGGAGTTGGCCGACCCCACAACGCAAACCGTATACTACATGCCACATCATGCCGTGGTAAAAGACACAAGTTCCACGACCAAGCTTAGGGTCGTCTTCAACGCTTCAATGAAAACGTCGTCAGGGTATTCGCTGAACGATGCGCTTATGGTCGGTCCTCAGCTCCAACAAGATCTATTCTCTATTTTAGTCCGTTTCCGCACTCATCGCTATGGTATAATTGCGGACATCGAGAAAATGTATCGACAGGTCTATGTCGATAAACAGGACGTTGACTATCAACGTATTGTGTGGCGCTAAAACCCATCACAATCTTTACAGGACTATCGCCTTTTAAGGGTAACCTATGGTGTAGCATCCCCTTCACACCTAGCTATTAAATCATTACATCGCGCGGCGCAACAAGGTGGCACGTCTTATACAAATGCCGCAAAGATCATCACATCCGATTTTTACATGGATGATTTACTCACCGGGTCTGAATCCATTCATGAGCTAACAGCGCTGCAACGTGACATCTCTCACGTTTTATCTCAAAGCGGTTTTGAGCTCCGAAAGTGGGCAACAAACTGCGAGCCACTGAGGCAACAAATACCGCATGCATCCGCGCAGGTGTCTCATCTCTTAGCCGAGGGGAACGAGATTCGAACGCTAGGATGTATTTGGCATACAGACACTGACTCGCTTTCGATTGCCTTCAACGTAGAACCGTTACATTGTAAACTAACGAAACGCATATTCCTTTCGGATACAAGCAAGATCTTCGACCCGCTAGGGCTCATATCTCCATGCACCGTTCGCTCAAAAATTTGGCTGCAGAGAATTTGGCGTTCCAATGTCGATTGGGACGAGTTAGTTCCACCCGAGTTAGCTGCAGACTGGTTGGTGCACAGAAAGGAGCTGGCAATGCTCTCATCGCTGAAGCTAAATCGATGGCTTGGCACTAGCGCAAGTGCTGACGTCGAGTTTCATGTATTCACCGATGCCTCGGAAGCTGCGTATGCAGCCGCTATTTACTGCCGCACTCAAACATCGGACGACGAGGCAAACGTCGTTCTCATCGCTGCAAAGACTCGAGTAGCACCTCTAAAATCTACTTCGCTACCCCGTCTGGAACTATGTGCCGCCCAGCTAGGCGCTAAGCTAGTCCGCCTAATTCAGTTAAGTTTAGGGCGCAAACTCGAAAAACTATATGCATGGTCAGACTCGATGGTAACTTTGGCATGGCTGCAATCAAACCCGAGTCGTTGGGCAACATTCGTCGCCAATCGTGTAGCCGACATACAAGAGGTCTTGCCGTCATCGAATTGGAGACATGTCGCATCAGAGCTCAACCCTGCAGATTGTGCTTCACGGGGTCTCTCACCTACACAGCTCCTCGATCACCGCTTATGGTGGCAGGGGCCACCATGGCTATCAGAACATAATCGCTTCTGGTCGCAAAACACCACGCAACATACTACGAAGCTGGAGTTGAAACCAAGCAAAACTAGTTCCCATGTAACGCAAACTCACGAAGATTGGGCGCTACTCACGAAATTTCACTCATACAATAAGCTCAAACGAGTCGTCGCATATTTATTACGTTTCATCAACAACGCGCGCATAGCTGTGCAGAAGACAATTGCAAATGAACGACTATCCGGACCTTTACGCTGCTCTGAAATCAGCAAAGCCGAAATCTCTTTGGTAAAGTATTCCCAAACTAACGTTTTCGAAACAGAAATTTCTTGTTGCAGGTCAGGGAAGCCAATACCAATGCGCAGTAGCCTCATCCACCATCAACCATTCTTGGATGACACAGGTATTTTACGGGTAGGAGGTCGAATTAAAAACGCATCGTGCTCTAACGATGTCAAGCATCCGATGATTTTACCTAAAAACTCACCGCTCGCCAAAACGATCGCCGCCGAAACTCACATAGCTATGCTGCACGCTGGGCCTCAAATGATGCAAGCCGCAATACAACGCAATTTTTGGATCCCTGGCATTCGAAACTTGGTTCGAGGCATATACCGCCATTGCGTCCGATGCAAACGAATAAATCGTAAACCACTGCAGCAACAAATGTCCGACCTACCATCCAGCCGTGTTACGAGTACGCGGTGCTTTCTTTAGAGTGCGGTCGATTTCGCCGGCCCATACAATGTGAAGTTCACGCATGGTAGAGGAGCAAAATCCACAAAAGCATACATATGCTCGTTCATATGCATGAGTACAGGCGCTATGCACTTAGAGTTGGCCGGCGATCTCACATCACCAAGTTTCATCGCTGCATTCAAACGTTTCACCAATCGAAGAGGATACTGCCAGCATATGTTCTCCGACAACGGCACGAATTTTGTCGGTGCCGAAAAGGAGCTCCGAGCAGCATTTGAACGCTGCATTAATGACGAAAGGCTGGCCTGCTATTTCGCCGATGCGCAAGTCACTTGGCATTTCAATCCTCCAAGCGCTCCACACATGGGCGGCTATTGGGAAGCCGGGATCAAGCGCATAAAGTATCACCTAAAACGCGCGTTAGACGCGTCGCTACTATCTTACGAAGAATTCTCAACAGTACTGACAGAAGTGGAAGCTTGCCTAAATTCTCGACCACTTTGTTGGATACCTTCTGACGTACAAGATTTCGAAGTTTTAACACCAGGACATTTTATGGTCGGTAAACCAATAAGGGGTCTACCGGAGCCCGGCTTAGAAGCTTTCAAAGGCAATCTTCATCAGCGATGGCAAGCAATCACGGCAATAAGGCAACATTTTTGGAAGCGGTGGCGAGACGAATATCTTGCGAGTCTCCAGAGGCGATCGAAGTGGTTTCGTCCGACGCAAAACTTACAACGTGACGATGTGGTAGTCATCCACGACAACAATGCTCCGCCTACCAAATGGAAGCTTGGCCGAGTTATCAACAGTTACCCCGGCTCAGATGATCGCGTACGAATCGTCAACCTACGAACATCCGAAGGAGAACTGCTAAGACCGATCGCAAAGCTTTCTTTGTTACCAACAAAAAATGATATATTTTCAATTTAAATCTTATTATTGTTAATACCAATTTAATGTATTTCTTATTTTTGAACGGTCGTTCAAGGCGGCCGGCATGTTTGCGCCTATTTGGCATCCCTATTGTCAATTAATCATTCACCTAAAATAACTATTGGCAGCGATGATTGTCAGCTGTCAATAGCCACTTCCGTTTTCCTTTCTCTTATTAAAATGTAAACAAACCAAAAGGAAGTGTTTTTTAATAAATCCAATTTAATCATCGCGTAAGTAATTCTTACAACCCGCAACCCGCATTTAATCGACAACATAAGTAAAATACAAGTCTAGTTTTTGCATTTTTGCGCAGATTATTTATTTTCATACATAGATGAGCTGCAAAAAAAACGTCACTTATTTTATAATGGATGAAACCAATACCGATCGATAGTCCTACCTGAATCTAGAAAGAATGTGAAAATTTCAAATCTGTACAAGAGCCTAGGAATCGGGGGTCAAAGTCGCCAAAAAATTACCCTAACTTCACTTATTTTATAATGGATGATTTTCACATATTTGACGTAGATTACTACCCCGCGTCAGTATCAAGTGTTGTTAGACCCGTACCAGTGACAAGGCTCCAGCCAGACACCCACAGTTCGCGGATTTTCCTATGGAAATTTATTCTGTTTTACCAATTTTACGCATTTGGGCCACTTTGGCTGCTTTTAACTACCCAATATTCTCCCATTTTTTGTAGAATACTACCCTCAAGTAGTATCAGGCATTTTTAGACCTCGTCCCATGGCAAATACTTCAGTCATACACCTCAAAACTCGGGAAATATCACTACTTTTCACTACGCTTTCGCATATTTAAGGGGGTTTGACAAACTTTGGCCACTTTTAAATAGCAGATCTTCACACATGTGTCGTAAAATGCTATCCTTAAGTAGAATCAAGCATTTCTACACCTTTTTCAGTTTATATTCAGAGAATTACAATTCATATTCAGAATTTTCAATTTATATTCAGAAAATTACATTTCATATTCAGAATTTTCATTTCATATTCAGAGAATTACAATTCATATTCAGAATTTTCATTTCATATTCAGAAAATTACAATTCATATTCAGAATTTTCATTTCATATTCAGAAATTTTAATTCTGAATATGAACTGTAACTTTCTGAATATGAATTGTAATTTTCTGAATATGAAATGAAAATTCTGAATATGAATTGTAATTCTCTGAATATGAAATGAAAATTCTGAATATGAAATGTAATTTTCTGAATATGAAATGAAAATTATGAATATGAATTGTAAAATTCTGAATATAAATTGTAATTCTCTGTATATAAACTGAAAAAGGTGTAGACATCATCCCATGGCAAAAACTTCAGCCAGACACCTCAAGGTTCGGCAACTTTTATTTTCCTATTAATTTGCTTTCTCTTTCTTGTTTGTCCCACTTTTACTGTTTTTAAATGACGGATCTTTTCACTGGGATTTAATTTACGTATTTTTTACGGTTACTGTCCTTAATCTCTCATCACTTAAATCGAAAGGTTTTGTCGCATTAGTACGACGTAAAAGGTTTTTTAAACGTTATTTTTAGGTAAATATGGTTTCTAATACGCATTTTTGAAGCAGAGATATTTTTTGAACCATTTACAAATTTTAAAGCAGCTTTATGGATCCTATTTTGTAAGTATTTTTACTTTACAAACCATGTTTTTTCCTATATAAAAAAGCCCCAAAGTTAAAAAAAAACAAGTAAGGAAAGCTGTCTTCGGCTGTGCCGAAGGCTATATACCTTTCATGAATAAGCGTCACGATTTTCACTGTTCGATCCCCAGTACAGCCTGTTTCAATTTAACTATATTTACTATACACATTACACATCTTTGTTATAATTTAAAAAAAACTTACAAAATAATAGGATCCGAGTTATCGGAACAATCGATTGTATGGAGGCTATATATTATACGTGTTCAATTGTACTGACTTACACTATACACATTACATATGTAGAAAGTACTAAAGGTGAAATATTTTACGTTCCTAACTTTTTAAATGCGGAAGTATTGGCCAAAAAACCTTATATCGGAACAACCGGTTGTATGGGGCTAAATATATGTTATATTTACCCGATCTTCTTGATTTTCCTCTACACACTACATAAATTGAAAGTACTCAAGTTGCATAATTTTATGTTCCTAACTTTTTAATTGCAGAAGTTTTGGCCAAAAAAACCTTATATCTGAACAATCGGTTGTATGGGGGCTATATGTTACATTTGCCCGATCTTGTTGATTTTCACTATATACACTACATAAATAGAAAGTACTCGAGTTGCAAAATTTTACGTTCCTAACTTTTAATTGCAGAAGTTTTGGGAAAAAAACCTTATATCTGAACAATCGGTTGTATGGGGGCTATATGTTAAATTTGGCCGATCTTGTTGATTTTCACTATATACACTACATAAATAGAAAGTACTCGAGATGCAAAATTTTACGTTCCTAACTTTTTAATTGCAGAAGTTTTGGACAAAAAACCTTATATCTGAACAATCGGTTGTATGGGGGCTATATGTTACATTTTCCCGATCTTGTTGATTTTCACTATATACACTACATAAATAGAAAGTACTCGAGTTGCAAAATTTTACGTTCCTAACCTTTTAATTGCAGAAGTTTTGGCCAAAAAACCTTATATCTGAACAATCGGTTGTATGGGGGCTATATGTTACATTTGCCCGATCTGGTTGATTTTCACTATATACACTACATAAATAGAAAGTACTCGAGTTGCAAAATTTTACGTTCCTAACTTTTTAATTGCCGAAGTTTTGGCCAAAAAACCTTATATCTGAACAATCGGTTGTATGGGGGCTATATGTTACATTTGCCCGATCTTGTTGATTTTCACTATATACACTACATAAATAGAAAGTACTCGAGTTGCAAAATTTTACGTTCCTAACTTTTTAATTGCAGAAGTTTTGGCCAAAAAACCTTATATCTGAACAATCGGTTGTATGGGGGCTATATGTTACATTTGCCCGATCTGGTTGATTTTCACTATATACACTACATAAATAATAAAGCGTTCAAACAGACAGACGGACATGGCTAAATCAACTCTTCTCGTCATCCTGATCATTTCGGTATACTTATTGATGGGTCTATCTCTTCTTCTTCTCATATTTACAAACATCGGACCAAAGTTATAATACCATTTCATGTTCATGAAAGGTATAAAAATTACCAAAAAATTATTTGTTGAGGTGGCAGCGCTCTGTGATCAACTGGCAAAAGATACGAATGACAACTAACACAGTTTATGTCAAAGTGAAAATACCTTTATTTTTTTATATCATGTTCCTAACGCTTTGTCATCAGGTGCCACCAGAACCCCAAAAACTTAAAAAATATCAAAAATTACATAGGATGCACACTGGGGTGATTCAAAAGAAAGGTCGACATGGTCTTACCCCCTGAAAAGTAAGGTATCGATTAGAAAATAAGCCTTGCAAAATATTAGCTCTGTAACTTAACTCTTAGGGGTGCATATTTTTTTTTTGTTGCCCTTTTCTATGGGAAAAATAGGGATTTTTTCAAAACGATTTTTCTCATAATTTTTGAAATTTTTTTCAAAAAACTTTTACATATTCTTAAAGTGAAGGCTTTGAAGTTTCCAAAACGGTAAACCGTGTGCGATTATCTAAACTACTAAATTAACAAGTAAGGAAGTCTAAGTTCGGGTGAACCGAACATTCAATACCCAGCGGTAATTTTTAGAACGGGATAACAATCATTAGGCTCTAGGAGGATTTACCAAATTTCCGTTACCGAATTATTTAAATTTATGTGATTTTCGATATCGAAAGTGGGCGTGGTTGGAGAGCGATTTTTCCAGTTTCATCAGGTATACTCCCAACGATACTAGTATGTTTTGTGCCAAATTCCATCGTTCACCTATAAAATTATATCTTTTTAGCCATTTCAGCTGCCGAGATATGTCAATTTGTGTGATTTTCCAAATTTTCGATATCGAAGCTAGGCGTGGTTGGAGGGCGATTTTATGCAATTTCATCAGGTATACTCCAAACAATACTAGTATGATTTGTGCCAAATTCCATTGATACACAATGGTACGGAGTACGGCCACTGATTGTGAATAGCACAAGAAGAAGCAGAATCAACAAAAATTGTTTTGTTTACAAAATACAGTACTACAGCTAAAATTAAATAAAAAACAATTATTAATTAAAAAAATGGTTACGCAAATGGACGATATTAAATTAATTAAATTGGTGAAAGAGAATCCAATTTTATATGACAAAAATCTTGGCAGAAAGCCGGGCGCGGCAGAAATGAAAGACGATATTTGGCACAGGGTTTCGCAGCAGATGAATTGCTCAGGTATGCTGCTATTAAGAAGAGGATTATCTATAAATTTTATTAAAATTTTTTTTTTATTATAAAATGTACAGAACGTGCATGCATAACGCGTTGGAAAAGTTTGCGCGATCGTTTTGGCAAAGTGTACAGAAGGGCGCATGAAAACTCTGAAGAAACGGTGAACTGGGACATGTTCGAACATCTGGTATTTCTAAGAGATCACTACAAGCATGGGTAAGCATTGCATCAACACGATATTTGCTTTAACAAAATCTTAACTTATATATTATCAACAGAGCAACCTTCGTCAATATAAAATATGAACCAAAACAGCTAAAACGAGGTCGAAAGCGTCTTGAACCAAGCGATAAAAAGGCGCGTAAACAAGTAAAGGCTGATGAAGAGGTTGAACCAGAAGAATTAATGGAGCACAAGCAATTGATTGCGCTGGTTAAGGAGCATCCAGTGCTGTATGATAGGAATAAAATACGGGAATCGAAAAATTTGACGCTGAAAAATGATGCATGGCGTACTATTTCGGAAAACGCGGGAATCTCGGGTAAATATTGTGGTGGGACTAAAAAATTGGGTTTGGACTGGTGTACGGAAAATCAAGTTCTTGGCTAAAAATGTTGTTAATTTTGCTTTTAACTAGAACTATACCCTTTAATGCCGTTTTCTAAATTAGTCATATTTCAAAGTTATTAGAATGAACAGGATATATGTATGTATGCCCGGGAGTGGTATCAAAAGATGCACTTTGTCCCCAGTATGCATAATCCGAGAGCGAAGGCCTGATGTCTTATTTCTTACAAGACATATATCAACTCAATCTCAACTCAGAAAGGTACCATGGCTCTCGTCCCAATTTTGGGATCGGACCCGGTAAAATTATTATTTTTTTGCCAATAACTTTTCATTGTTTTCATTTAATTTCCGCTTTCGAATTGACGAAGTCAAAATAAAAAAAATAAAAAAAAATTCTTTTGATACCTTTGCCCACAGTATAACCTTTGCCGGAATTTTTGAACGTATTTCGATAGGTTCGTGTGATTATATTTATTCAAATCCCGGGATTTTGGATTTTACGAGATCCCGAAAGCCCGTCATTTGAACAAATGTAATCCCGGGATTCCCCGAGCTCGATGCCTTACCCTGTGGGGAAAACGTCTAGTTCTCTTGAACTACAACTTTTTCAGTTTATATTCAGAAAGTTGCAATTTATATTCAGAAATTTACAAATAATATTCAGAAAGTTACAATTCATATTCAGAAAATCTCTTTGTACTCCGCATCTGAAATTTTTTCATATAAATTTGTATTTCTGAATTCAATTTTAATTTTCTGAACATTAATTTTAATTTTCTGAATAACAAATAGAACTTTCTGAATATCAATTGTAATTTTCTGAATATGAAATGAAATTTCTGAATATTATTTGGAATTTTCTGACTATCAATTGTAAATTCTGAATATCAATTGTAATTTTCTGAATATAAACTGAAAAAGGTGTAGTTCGTTTTCTATCTCTTTTATATGCAAATTGTCAAATAACCATGTTTAATTTTTTTATATTAGCTACTTGGCTCATGGTTACAATGTGATGAGTATGAGTAAAGACATTTTTAAATTCGAATTCTAATAAAGGATCATCCATACACGTCGATTTTCTGGTCGATTTTTCATTCAACCTTCAAATACAAGGTGTGAATCGACCGAATTGCTACTTGCACGGCGGAACGACAGAAAAATCGACCAGAAAATCGACACGTGCAAATCAGCCTTAACTTCAGATCCGTTTACAATAAGAAAGTACACCCAAGAATTTCTTTTTCCGTATAACAGTCAAAAAAAAAAAAAAAAAATTCCCACCCTTGTAAATTTTAATAAATTTGTTCGCGTATCTAAATTTGTTTAAATACTTTGTTTTTGCATAGAGGATGTATGCTTTAAGCGTTGGAAGAAAATACGTGAACGTTTTTCACGCGAGTATCGTCAACATCTATTAAATCCAGAGCAGCCTGTAACATGGGTGTACTTCAAAGATTTGTTATTCCTGGAAGAACATTACAGAAAGGGGTAGTAAATCTTTTAAATGTACATATGTGTCACCGTTAACCTCACACCTCAACTAATTTTAGGGTACCTCTACCAGTAGATGCTATCATGCGAACAAGGAAAAAAACAAAAATCCCCACAGAAAACCAAGATGATAGCACATTAGATGAAGATTGTTCTTTTTCGTTTGTAAAAGACGAACATTATGATGATGGTATTGATTTGGAAAGTATTATTGAACCAGAAGAACTTGAGGAATTTGACACAACTGCGCTAAATGAAATTATGGTTTCACCAAACAAATATACTGCGGATGTAAAAATTGACGAACCGCCAGTAGCAACTACATCACAAGCACATCAACAAAATAATCAACATAATAACACAGCCGACGAACCTGAAAAACAGCTAACAACCTTAATAACTGGCATACAACAAGTACTCAGTCAATCTCAGAACTGTTTGACATCTTTAAAGAAAAAGAATTTGGAACACAAACGTGAGTTGCAATCAAATGCATTCGCTGTAATTAATACGCAAGCGAGCATGTTACAGAAGGTACATATACTACTCGACGGCTTAGATGAAACACAGCGCACATTGGCTGAACGTCGAATCGTACAATTTCTATGCGAATGTCAAATTAAAACTTTGAATAATGATGATGTTGATGATGTGTCTTATACGCAGATTCGTTAGCTGTATTATTGAAAAAAAATAGATAAGATATCTATTGAATCTGTATATATAAAAAATCTTATACTTCTACCTAAACCCCTGGACCGATTTTGAAGAACTTTTTTGTGGGCTTGAGAAGATTTTTCCAGGTCGAAATCGACGTATAAATGCTAAGAAACGCTCTATCTCAGCTGAGAACGTATTAAATTTTCATCAAGATATGGCATTTTTGAAACTCATTCTGAAATAAGGCGTTCTTGAACCAATTTTTTGAAATAGGTTGGTATTGGAAAACAAGTACTTCCAAAAGTTTTGAGTTAAGGCTGCTTTACACGAGTCGATTTTCTAATAAATTTTTGAATGTTCGACTGCCTTTAACCATCAAATACAGGTTGTCGATCGAACGAAATGCTTTTTACCCGGTGGAACAACCATAAATCGACCAGCAAATCGACCCTTGTAAACCAGCCGTTAGGACATTTTGAAAAACTACCTAAAGCAAAAAAAAAATATTAATTTCAGATTAATCACTAAAGGATGATTTACACAGGTCGATTTTTGTCGTTCCACTGCGTTCTACATTCAAATACAAGGTGTGAATCGATCGAATTGCTATTTACACGGTTGAACCACAAAAATCGACTAGTAAATCGACCCGCGTAAGTAGGCCTTAACACCTAAAAAAGACGAGAGGTCAAAAGAAATTTTTGTACCGCATATCTGTGGAAGTATTTATGGGGAGCATCGAAAATTTGGTCAAAAGTTATATTAGGCTAATCTCTAATACTTATTAAAAAAGCATGGCTAAGAAAAAAAGAGGGCGTGGTTAATTTTATACTACTAATTTTATACTACATCAAGAAAGCTGAATTCGCTCTTTGCAACCATTTGTACGATCTATGATAAAGTTTATTTATTAAATGAGATTTTGACAGCTTTTTACAAGACTCTCTTCTGCTGACAGTTCTTTGCTGGAGATTTCAAGAAACAAAGCTATTGATATCCGCCTTTTGAATAATTATTCCTGTAAAAGCGTTTCTTGAACAAAAATAGCGAATTCAGCAGCTTTTTGACATTTAATTGAGAGAGAGAGCGCCAATTCGCTGCAAGTTATTGCTGGAGATTTTTCGTCCAGCAGAAACTAGCTTTGTTTCATGAAATCTCCAGCAAAGAACTGTCAGCAGAAGAGAGTCTTGTAAAAAGCTGTCAAAATCTCATTTCTGCTAATTTTTCGTCGAATCAGAAGAAACTTGCAGACAAAACAGCGGTTATGTTTCTGATTGGCTAACAATTTGAATTTACATTTTTTGTTGTTGTTTTGCTATGTCACCGATAAGCTGTTCCTGCTTGCTGGTTTCTGCTGGACGAAAAATCTCCAGCAATAACTTGCAGCGAATTGGCGGTCTCTCTCTCAATTAAATGTCAAATACCGGCTGAATTCGCTGCTAATATTTTCAAAGAACACTTTTAGGAATAATTATTTATAATTATTCATAATTAGCAGGAAAGAAACAAAGCTACTAGCAAGCAGTAAAGCGTTCAGTAGAATCAGTACGTCAGTACGTTGAAACAACTGACTGCAAAGTAGACTGCGGGTGTTTGTATGTGTAACGCCAGATACGACGGATACGTCAAAGTAGAATTTGCTCTAAAATTGACGTACGTCACGCAACTGACGTATTGGCGGAGTGATTCTGTTTCCCGCTGAACAGCTGATCGGTGATATAGCAGAACAACAACAAAAAATGTAAATTCAAATTGTTAGCCAATCAGAAACGTAACCGCTGTTTTGTCTGCAAGTTTCTTCTGATTCCTGTTCGACGAAAAATTAGCAAAAATGAGATTTTGCCAGCTTTTTACAAGACTCTCTTCTGCTGACAGTTCTTTGCTGGAAATTTCAAGAAACAAAGCTAATGTTTGTTGGGTATGCCAAATTTTATTCAAATCGCTTCAGCCGTTCCCAACACAGAAGTGGCTATTGCGACATCTGCACCACTCACCATAAACACATTTCATCGCCACCTAAGAAGTTAACTTCAAAGAATTGTTCGGACAGACGATGAATCCAGCCTAACCATGCTACACTTGTACAAGACGGCTCAATGCCTGATATCAATCAAAATTTATCGATGTTGATATCATAAGACAGGTCTTGTCCCACGTCCATGGTTGCCCCCACAACAGTTTTTTTAAATCACAACAGCGGCAAAAGTATAGTATGGTGGCAATTCTGTGTCAACTCATGACGTAGCAATAAGCTGATTCTGTCAAAACTGGCTAATTCAATCTAACGGTATCGCTTTTGGTACAATCTCCTCTCTTTGGTTCATAGTCTAGAGCCCAGTATCAATAATCGGATAGCGGAAATTAAAAATGTGATTCCTGTGAAGAGATATTTGCAATCAAAGATGCAAGTTTTCATGTGGTTGTTGTAATCACATTACGCGCGGTAGCCACGGGTATACCACACACCCGGACTAGACATGGCGTAGCCCACGGTTATTTTTTATAAGCGCGACCGAAGGCCACCAACTCAGAAAGGTGCTCTGCACATAAATACCATGGATCCCGCCCCAAATTCAGTATCGGACCCGGACCATTTTTCGTTGTTTTTGACCATAACTTTTCACTGAAGCAAAAAATAAAAAACCGCTTCCGGATTCGTGATCCTGAGGCCAAAACACGTTTTTGAGCCCCCTCCTATAATTTTAGCAAATTTATTAGCTGTTGACAGCTAAAATTACCGTTATATTTTATAAGCCAACCCGGAAAGGTGTTCTACACATAAAAAGTATGGATTACACCCCCGGTTTTGGACCGATTTTTGGTCATTTTTTGGACCAACATTAACTATTGAACAGTCTTTTAAAATGGTACTACCTTAATTGTAGTTTAAACTCACACTGAAAAGCTCGGCTCAATCACATGTGCAAACAAACGGAAGGTAAAAGCTGTCGCTACATCGTGTAGTTGCCTTTATCAAGCTGTTCTAGGCTTTAGAATGAATTCGTATCTGTCATCAATGGGTTTGTTCTTTTGTTAACTGAAAATTGCGAAGATTTCGCCCAAATCGTACAATTCGGCCACTTTACCTTGCAAATCACTATCATTTGTGCAACCTAAGGTAATTGGCAGAAGGCAAAGTAACACTGCCAACATTTGACATACATACACCAACGCACTTTACCACACTCGACGCACCTACAAAATTTCTCAACGCAGGAGCGGCTTTATTTGTGAAAATTTTAATTGGATAAATTTGGCAAATAAGTGGAAAAAAGAAGTGTGTGTTAACTAAAATACTAACTAAAGTGCTTTATATTTATTTTGCAATCTCTTAAAATAGCGCAAGTGGCCAGTAAAACGTCTGCAAGAAGCGGCACACTTCTATGCTGAAAAAAGTGAAAAATCTATCTGCACGTACTTATATGGCAAAAAAAATGGAATGTGGTTTGGGAGCGCAATGATATGGCAAAGTGCTGGAATTTAAGTAGATTTTAAATACTTTTGATAAAAATATATTACTGTTGCGAGTTGGTATTTCTATGAAGGCTTGGATAAGCCAGCAAAACACAGGAAAAATCGCATATTCAATTGTCCATATTTGTAGCCAACGTCGGCACGGATCCGTTTCTAGCGACACTCATGCACAAAACGTATGCGTAATCGCCTTGTGAAGAGTACACGCGGAATCAACACATACGCGCAAACTACATTATATTGCTTATGCGCTTATGTGTAAAATTAAAAAGAACGTGTCAGCAGTGATCAGCAACAGCAAAAGTGAAACAATCACGACGACGGTGGTGGGGCGTTGAAGGTAAACTTCAAACTATTTGGAACAACATTAGACATAACGCGAACAAAATTTCACTCAACCACTTATCTACTGATTATCACAATTGACAAAGTTGTCGTCACACTGCTACACACTTGGCGGGTGGTAGCCCCTACAAACATACGTTTTTGCTTTAGGAGCACCATTAAAAAGTGGAACGAAATTGGAACTGCAGTCAGCGATTGAAACTGCAATCAGCTATTGAAACTGCCTGCAAGCATACTAGCACTATTCATTCATCAAGTAAAAAAATATACTACACAGTAAGTTATAACCAACGTTCAACGTAAACCAGAGTGTGGGTGAGGGAGCTTGATCATAGGAGGAACACTTGCATTTACGCGTATCAGTCACAAAATATTTTTTAGGTTATAACATGATTCTACTGGAAATCAATAACCGCATAGTCGAAGAGACGCTTTTGGTTAAATTTCGTAATGCCCTTGCCGGGTAAGTTAATTATGTAGAATTGGAAAACATTTTATGCTTAAAATTATGTCACTATGTTCTCTTCTCTTATCAGTTGTAAATTGTGCAGCATTTTTGAATTATCTTTACAACATACCATGTACATTAGGCTGGTGTTAATTGAACTGTTCTTTGTCAAATATTAGAATTGCTAAAAAACGACGTTTAAGGATTTTTAGAATTTTTTTTCAAAATTTGATTCAAAAACGCTTTTATTCCAAAGTTGATTGTGACAACGCCTTATGTTGTTGTAGCGAGGTGTAGCCCTGCCTAAAGGGTCAGTTACATAAAGCTTTATTTTGACTTTACCTCAAACTTTGACTTTGACAGAAAAGTTCAGAATACGTATTTAAACGAAGCATGGCAAATTGGAGACCTCAAAGTTGAAGCAAGGTTAAAATTTGGCAAACTCTCAAATTTTAGCTTTGTTTCTTGAAATCTCCAGCAAAGAACTGTCAGCAGAAGAGAGTCTTGTAAAAAGCTGTCAAAATCTCATTTCTGCTAATTTTTAGTCGAACAGGGTTCAGCAGAAACTTGCAGACAAAACAGCTGTTACGTTTCTGATTGGCTAACAGTTTGAATTTACATTTTTCGTTGTTGTTTTGCTATGTCGCCGATCAGCTGTTCCTGCTTGCTGGTGTCTGCTGGACGAAAAATCTCCAGCAATAACTTGCAGCGAATTGGCGCTCTCTCTCTCAATTAAATGTCAAAAAGCTGCTGAATTCGCTGCTAATTTTTTCAAAGAACACTTTTTTAGGAATAATTATTCATAATTATTCATAATTAGCAGGAAAGAAACAAAGCTTTTGCTTGCTTTGCTCGCTTTGACAATCAGATGTTGATGACTTTGCTTTAATTAAAGAATAAAAAGTGGGTGGAAATAATAATTAATTCATTTATTTTCTATTAAATTAAGAAATTAACCAAAACACTCTGAATGCAAAGAAATAAATAACGAAAACCAATGTATAAAAGAGAGGCGTCAAGGCGTTCATTGTAACATACCTCTGAAGTTGGACGCAAAGTTTTGAGGTAGCAAATGTCAGGCGAGGATAATAAAGCTTTATGTATTTGACCCTTAAATGTCAGACAGGGTCACCCCGAGTGTATTGCTCTTGGCCGGGTCGATATAAGAAAATGGCCCGGGTCGTTTCGGCACGATGGGTACAGCACAAGTACTGGTACCGTTCTCGTAGAACCGGCAACACAAGAAACTAGCCGTGTAGGCCATCTAACCATTTGATTGAAAAACGCCTTATCTCAGTTGGAATGAATTGAATTTCGGTCAAGATATGACGTTTTTGAAACTCGTTCTTATACCAACTGCTGAAACGAGACATTGAGCCTTTCAAATATTACGACCGAGGAAAATGAAATAGACCATGAGAGACGTAGGTATCCTGTTTCTCGCTATTACACTTCCTAATCCTATTTCTACCTATTCCTCTCCATATTCCTTTTTCAATCCCTATACCTATCCATTTTCAATGTTCAACCATAAATAGTTCCAGATACATCATATATACAGAACCAAAAATCCCGTTAGAGATTAATACCAGTTCACTTTTTACCCATTTTCAATATTCTAAAATCCCAATTGTATGGGAGGCGCCACGCTCGATTCAGTTTGTATTGGGGTCTCACGCTCCTTTTCTTCAATTTTTTTTCTAAACTTTTTTAGATTTATAATGAGCAAAACAAGTTTGTCACACCGTTTTTGCTGTTAGTCCAGACTAATAACTTCATTTCTAATCAATACGATTTTCCAAAAACAAAAATCACCCCTCATATAATTTCAATATGTAAAAAGTAAGTCCAACATTTAATGGCGAATAGTTATGACGATCTTGAAAAATTCTACATAGGAAATTAAAAATCATTTTTTTTATATTTTTGTTATATGAATGTACCCAAGGCGAATTCATACAGGTGGGTTCGAGCGAATTCAGATCTACACACACGCACACACTCCTTGTAGCTGAAAATGCCAGACAAAGCAACAACATAAGCAATTTGACAGCTACGATTAGATTTTCAAGGAAGAAGAAGAAACCATATGATGGGAGGATGCCACCTGTAATGAATTCGCCTTGAATGTTTCTTTTAAATTGGCAAAATTTTTTAAAAACCGGAAAGAGGATAGAAAGAAAATTTTTGAATTTTTTTTCCTTTAGCGGAATTTTGGTTTTTATAATAAAAAGAAATTGCCCACGAAAATCTCTCATGACACATCAATAAAAATTTTTTTTTGCACAGTCTAATGTGCATACATCCATATTGTTTGTAAAGGTTTGTGCACATTTGTATGCACATCCGGCATTTACTATAAAGTTGCAATAGTAATGCTATTAACATTGACGCTTCACCTAACTCCACTACTCCCTTCCCCTTAAGCGTTGCTAAATGCATTAATCATCAATCGTGCCAAGACTGCTTAAATGTCAAGCCATAAAACAACAACAAATGTATACATTTTATTTCCAAATCGAAAAAGCAGTTGTGTGTCAAATAACTTGCCATACATACACTGACTCATAGCCTCATGTTGCTGTATATTTAACTTGCATTATACATAAATGTTTTTTTTTTTTGTTTGTTAAAACAGAATGAGTTAATCTCTTCAAAATTCATATAAAAATGATAAGAATTTACAAAAAATCGAAAAGCAAGACCTCTCCCATAATTGTATACAAACACACATTTAAAGTACTGCAGCTACTTTTATCTGAAAAATAGCTTTAGCAAAGCACTGATAAGATTTGTAGAAAACAAACTATTCGTCGATCGAATATTGGCGTTGGACGAAAACTGTAAGACAAAAAAAAATTATAAATACCTAATTTTATTATTTCAGCGCCAAAGCGGAATCCATTGATGTGCGAATTGCGGACTTCGATGGTGTGCTTTTTCACATTTCTAATGTAAATGGCGATAAGACAAAAGTTAGGGTAAGTCGTGGATAGAATTTAATAAAAAAAATTCGTGACAAAATTTCCCGAAAATAACAAAAAAAAAAAATTAAAGTTAAAAAAAGAATATAAGAGACATTCCATCGTGACTCCTGGGACATTTGACTCGAGAGCTTAGTCAACTTTGACTTAATAAACTGACATTGGGATTTCAATTGCTATGTAATATATATATCGACATGGATAAATATCCAATACAATAAATGCATTAAAAGAATTGACGAAATAACAACAAATAGCTTTATAACTACTCAGTAAGTGAGTGTGACTCCTGGGAAATCGAAAAATCCCTTTGTTGCACCTTTGTGAGCACGAAAACGAATTTTAGCTTTACAGTTCAACTTTGAACTACAATTTGTATATGATCGAAAGTACATACTACATAGTACCATATTCTTTAAAAATAAGATCAGTATTAGCTTTTAGAAACTTTTTACAAAGGTTAAAGGGTGTGACTCCTGGGACATTTTCCTGTTTTTTCGTGATACAATTTTTAAGTTTTTTCAGTATTATCGATGCAGTTCCCTAAAAATTTAGCTATGCAACTAGTTATCCCTAACCCATGATAATAAAAAGACCTTTTTTGTAAAGTTCTGTCAGAGCAGTGGGAGTTTACGGCATTTTAAAAATTTGGTACTTTTCCTCTTTTGGGTGAAATGTCCCCTAAAAAAAAAATAAATAGAAGAAAAAAATAAAAAGTGAAGGTAATTTATGATAAATAAAAAAAATTAAAAAAAATTTACAAAAGAAAAAATATAAACAAATTCATTTTTCTAAATTTACTAAACAACAAAAAAATAAAAAAAGAGTTAAAAAAAAAGAAGAAAAAAATTTACCGACAATCAAAAAACTTTGATAAAGATCGAGATAAAGTATGTACTAAAGTTAACGTCAGCTTTTTGACACCATTTCCAACGGCTTATCTGTCAAAAAAGCTGACGCTAAATTTAATTAAATTAAAAAAATTTAAAAACATTTTAAAAATAATTTTGTATCCAAAAATTCACTAACAAGAAAAAAATTAAATCAAAAAATTAAAAAGATTGAAAAAGAAATTGTAAAAAAATTTACAAATAATTAAAAAAATTTACTAAATTTACTAAAATAAAAAAAAAAAATAAAAAGAATTTAGAAAGAAAATTAAAAAAAAATTTAAAAAAAGTTTAAAATTTTTTTAAAAAAATTAGCGGAAAAAAATTAAAAAAAAAGTTAAATAAATTTAAAAAGAAAATTGAAAACAAAAATAAAAAAAATTAAATAAATTTTTAAAAGAAAGTTGAAAAAAAAAAAAAAATTAAAAAAAAAACAAAATTAAAAAAAAAAAAAATAAAATAAATTTAAAAACAAAATTTAAAAAAAGAAAAAAAAAATAAGAAAAAAAAATTGAAAAAAAATTAAATAAATTCAAAAAGAAAATTAAAAAAAAAAAGTATTTTACAAACAATTGAAAAATTTATTTTACCAAATTTAGAATAAAAGGAAAAATTAAAAAAAATGGTAAAAAAAATTAATTAAGAATTTTTAAAATTTTAAAAAACTTACTTTTACTAAAAATAACAAAAAAAAAAAAAAATTACATAAAAAAAATAAAATAGAGAAAATCATTTTACCAAACAAACCAAAAATATCAAGAAAAAAAATATAATAATAATAAAGAAATAAAAAATTAACAAAAAGTAATTAAAACAAAATTAAAAAAAAAAATGTTACAAAAAATTTACCGAACATACATTTTTCCCTCTACTTTCAGACAAGCATTTCTCTAAAGTTCTACAAGCAATTACAAGAGCACGGCGCTGATGAATTGCTAAAGCGTGAATATGGTGGCCTACTCACAGACACTGAAGATGGTAATCCAGTAAACAAAACGGCCCGTAGTCATAGTCAAGTTAAGTTAGTTTTAAGTTAGTTAAAGCATATTTACAGATAGTACATGTAAAGTTGTGTCAAAGCTTTAGCTAATTTAAAAACACCTACCCCCCTATTGTGATTCACAACTTATTTTACAACTACAACACAACTTTTTATTTATTTGTGAATCACAATATGGGCCTTAATTTTGACTATGACTACGACCCAATGAATTTACTATTTTTTATGGAGTTAAAAGTGGGATGCAAACTCATTGATAGCGTGTTTCTCTCAACACATTTTATCTCAGATGACTTGTGTTTGATTACAAAGCAATTATTTTTATCCAGTATAAAAAAAAATAACCTACAAAATATGCATTTCAACTAAAATTTGTCTAACTCTTATTCTCTATTAAATCATTTAACAGGCTATAATGTGTCCGTACTTATTGACTTGGAAAATATACCTGCTGATTGGGAAGCAATTGCAAAAAAGATTGGTTTATTAAAACGTAATTGTTTTGCATCAGTTTTTGAAAAGTATTTCGATTTTCAAGAACAAGGCGAGGAGGGTCAAAAACGCGCTGTAATCAATTATAGAAATGATGAGACGCTGTGAGTAGCCAAACGCATTATTTTCTTCTTATGGCATAATACTTTACTCTTCCGTAAACGTTTTCATTTTCTAGTTATGTTGAAGCCAAAGCAGATCGTGTAACAGTCGTATTTAGTACAATTTTTCGTGATGAAGACGATGTTATAATTGGTAAAGTGTTTATGCAGGAATTGAGAGAAGGACGGCGCGCATCGCACACGGCACCACAAGTTCTATTCTCGCATCGTGAACCGCCCATGGAATTGGCTAAGACGGACGCTAGAGTAGGCGATAATATTGGATATGTCACTTTTGGTAAGTAAAATTGAAGATATACCAAAATGTTTATTTATTTTAAAGGTAATGGTGAGCTAGTTGGTTTCAAATAGTGTTCTCAACAAAACGGACATTTTTTATAGTTATGAAAAAAAAACGCTGATTCTTAAGTTGAGGAAGGGATAGTTCTCAACTTGTACTCAGGGATAGCACTGAATATTAATGTGACTCTGAAAATAAATTCCGAAAATAGGTGACATCATCTATAATTTAAAAGTCCATGAATCAGATGATCATAAACATAACTCTAGTTTCTTTAAATTTAATTCGCACATGAAAGCTTGGAGAATAATTGGAGATAATGTTGGTAGATATTAACTTGAAAACTATCGAGTTATCAAAAAATCTCGAAGGTTGACGCGTATTGGTAATTATGTTGGATACTAACTTGAGAACTATAAACTACTAGCTGACCCGGCAGACGTTGTCCTGCCACAAATTTATTTCCCTCTCTGTTTCTCTAACCCGATCCCTATATCTATTTTAAACCATATCCCTATCTCCTTCATATAGGAGAAACCACGCCCCCTTTTTCCTTATCCCCAGTTTTTTTGGAGGTGTCCGGGATTGATCTTATATAACTCCTCACAAAATTTCAGTGGTCTAACCTAAATACTTCTAGAGATATGGACTATGAAGTATTTTATTCGTATGGGAGGTGCCAAGCCCCCTTTATCGTTAACTCGAGTTTTTTGGGAGGTATTAGGGATCGATCACATATAAACCCTCACCAAATTTCAGTGGTCTAACATAAATACTTGCAGAGATATGGGCTATGAAATGTTTCCTTCGTATGGGAGGTGCCACGCCCCCTTTTTCTTTATCTCCAGTTTTTTTTGGAGATGATGGGATTAATCTTATTTAACTCTTCAAGAAATTTCAGTGGTCTTTATCGTTAACTCGAGTTTTTGGGAGGTATTAGGGATCGATCACATATAAACCCTCACCAAATTTCAGTGGTCTAACATAAATACTTGCAGAGATATGGGCTATGAAATGTTTCCTTCGTATGAGAGGTGCCACGCCCCCCTTTTCGTTATCCCCAGTTTTTTTTGGAGGTGGTAGGGATCGACCTCATATAACCCCTTACCAAATTTCAGTGGTCTAACATGAATACTTCCAGAGATATCGACTATGAAATATTTCATTTGTATGGGAGGTGCCACGCCCCCGTTTTCGTTATCCCCAGCTTTTTTGGAGGTGGTAGGGGTTGATCTCATATAATCCCTTACCAAATGTCAGTGGTCTAACATGAATACTTCCAGAGATATCGACTATGAAGTATTTCATTCGTATGGGAGGTGCCACGCCCCCTTTGTGGTTAACCCCCAGTTTTATGGGTGAGAATGGTGTTGTTATCCAATAGGTCTGTACCGATTTTCAGGTCCCTACCTTGAACCCTTTCACAGATATTCTGCTTAAAAAATTTAGTTTGTATGGGAGGTACCACGCCCCCTTATTGGATAACCCCCGGTTTTATAGGTGAGAGTGGTGCTGTTATCCTGTAGCTCTGTACCAATTTTCATGTTCCTACCTTAAACAATTTTGAAGATATTCAAGTTGAAAAATTCAGTTTGTATGGGAGGTGCCACGCCCCCTTAATATTTTGTTCTGATGCGTGGTAATAACAAACAAATCCCCCAAAGGAAGTATTTCATTTGGTTCAGCCGTTTTCGAGTTTTAGCGTTACAATTATACACCATTTCATTTTTATATATATATAACTGAGATAATGCTCTAAGATATCAACTTGAGAACTATAAAGTCATCAAAATATCTCAAAGCTGGAAAATACTTGGAAAATGATGTTAGATATCAACTTCAGAACTATGAACTTATCAAAAAATTTCAAAGGTTCTAGAGAAATGGGAGAATGCTGTTGAATATCAACTTGAGAACTATACAGTTCTTTACAGGCTGGAGAAAAAGTTGATCGATCTTTGTGGGGGTGTGTTTCTCAAATGATCCAATGTGAAAACGTAGAACAAACGGGATCCTGGTTAAATACATTTTATCTCATATGACTTGTGTTTGATTACAAAGCAATTGCTTTAGTCAGTGAAGAAAATGATGTGAGTACTTTTTGTGGAGTTAAAAGTGGGATGCGAACTTATTGATGGCGTGTGTCTCTCAAATGCTCTCTAAATGAAAACATAGAACAAACGGCATCCTGAATAAACCACATTTTATCTCAGCTGACTTGTGTTTGATTACAAAGCAATTGCTTTAGTCAGTGAAGAAAATGAATTGAGTATTTTTTGTGGAGTTAAAAGTGGGATGCAAACTTATTGATGGCGTTTGTCTCTCAAATGCTCCTAAATGAAAATATAGAACAAACGGCATCCTGAATAAACCACATTTTATCTCAGCTGACTTGTGTCTGATTACAATGCAATTGCTTTAGTCAGTGAGAAAAATGAATTGAGTATTTTTTGTGGAGTTAAAAGTGGGATGCAAACTTATTGATGGCGTGTGTCTCTCAAATGCTCCTAAATAAAAACATAGAACAAACGGCATCCTGAATAAACCACATTTTATCTCAGCTGACTTGTGTTTGATTACAAAGCAATTGCTTTAGTCAGTGAAGAAAATGAATTGAGTATTTTTTGTGGAGTTAAAAGTGGGATGCAAACTTATTGATGGCGTGTGTCTCTCAAATGCTCCTAAATGAAAACATAAAACAAACGGCATCCTGAATAAACCACATTTTATCTCAGCTGACTTGTGTTTGATTACAAAGCAATTGCTTTAGTCAGTGAAGAAAATGAATTGAGTATTTTTTGTGGAGTTAAAAGTGGGATGCAAACTTATTGATGGCGTTTGTCTCTCAAATGCTCCTAAATGAAAATATAGAACAAACGGCATCCTGAATAAACCACATTTTATCTCAGCTGACTTGTGTTTGATTACAAAGCAATTGCTTTAGTCAGTGAAGAAAATGATTTGAGTATTTTTTGTGGAGTTAAAAGTGGGATGCAAACTTATTGATGGCGTGTGTCTCTCAAATGCTCCTAAATGAAAATATAGAACAAACGGCATCCTGAATAAACCACATTTTATCTCAGCTGACTTGTGTTTGATTACAAAGCAATTGCTTTAGTCAGTGAAGAAAATGATTTGAGTATTTTTTGTGGAGTTAAAAGTGGGATGCAAACTTATTGATGGCGTGTGTCTCTCAAATGCTCCTAAATGAAAACATAAAACAAACGGCATCCTGAATAAACCACATTTTATCTCAGCTGACTTGTGTTTGATTACAAAGCAATTGCTTTAGTCAGTGAAGAAAATGAATTGAGTATTTTTTGTGGAGTTAAAAGTGGGATGCAAACTTATTGATGGCGTTTGTCTCTCAAATGCTCCTAAATGAAAACATAAAACAAACGGCATCCTGAATAAACCACATTTTATCTCAGCTGACTTGTGTTTGATTACAAAGCAATTGCTTTAGTCAGTGAAGAAAATGAATTGAGTATTTTTTGTGGAGTTAAAAGTGGGATGCAAACTTATTGATGGCGTGTATCTCTCAAATGCTCCTAAATGAAAACATAAAACAAACGGCATCCTGAATAAACTACATTTTATCTCAGCTGTCTTGTGTTTCATTACAAGGCAATTGCTTTAGTCAGTGAAGAAAATGAATTGAGTATTTTTTGTGGAGTTAAAAGTGGGATGCAAACTTATTGATGGCGTTTGTCTCTCAAATGCTCCTAAATGAAAATATAGAACAAACGGCATCCTGAATAAACCACATTTTATCTCAGCTGACTTGTGTTTGATTACAAAGCAATTGCTTTAGTCAGTGAAGAAAATGAATTGAGTATTTTTTGTGGAGTTAAAAGTGGGATGCAAACTTATTGATGCGTGTATCTCTCAAATGCTCCTAAATGAAAACAGAGAACAAACGGCATCCTGAAAAAACTACATTTTATCTCAGCTGTCTTGTGTTTCATTACAAGGCAATTGCTTTAGTCAGTGAAGAAAATGAATTGAGTATTTTTTGTGGAGTTAAAAGTGGGATGCAAACTTATTGATGGCGTGTGTCTCTCAAATGCTCCTAAATGAAAACATAGAACAAACGGCATCCTGAATAAACTACATTTTATCTCAGCTGTCTTGTGTTTGATTACAAAGCAATTGCTTTAGTCAGTGAAGAAAATGATTTGAGTATTTTTTGTGGAGTTAAAAGTGGGATGCAAACTTATTGATGGCGTGTGTCTCTCAAATGCTCCTAAATGAAAACATAAAACAAACGGCATCCTAAATAAACCACATTTTATCTCAGCTGACTTGTGTTTGATTACAAAGCTATTACTTTAGTCAGTGAAGAAAATGAATTGAGTATTTTTTGTGGAGTTAAAAGTGGGATGCAAACTTATTGATGGCGTGTGTCTCTCAAATGCTCCTAAATGAAAACATAAAACAAACGGCATCCTGAATAAACCACATTTTATCTCAGCTGACTTGTGTTTGATTACAAAGCAATTGCTTTAGTCAGTGAAGAAAATGAATTGAGTATTTTTTGTGGAGTTAAAAGTGGGATGCAAACTTATTGATGGCGTGTATCTCTCAAATGCTCCTAAATGAAAACATAAAACAAACGGCATCCTGAATAAACCACATTTTATCTCAGCTGTCTTGTGTTTGATTACAAAGCAATTGCTTTAGTCAGTGAAGAAAATGAATTGAGTATTTTTTGTGGAGTTAAAAGTGGGATGCAAACTTATTGATGGCGTGTATCTCTCAAATGCTCCTAAATGAAAACATAAAACAAACGGCATCCTGAATAAACCACATTTTATCTCAGCTGACTTGTGTTTGATTACAAAGCAATTGCTTTAGTCAGTGAAGAAAATGAATTGAGTATTTTTTGTGGAGTTAAAAGTGGGATGCAAACTTATTGATGCGTGTATCTCTCAAATGCTCCTAAATGAAAACAGAGAACAAACGGCATCCTGAAAAAACTACATTTTATCTCAGCTGTCTTGTGTTTCATTACAAGGCAATTGCTTTAGTCAGTGAAGAAAATGAATTGAGTATTTTTTGTGGAGTTAAAAGTGGGATGCAAACTTATTGATGGCGTGTGTATCTCAAATGCTCCTAAATGAAAACATAGAACAAACGGCATCCTGAATAAACTACATTTTATCTCAGCTGTCTTGTGTTTGATTACAAAGCAATTGCTTTAGTCAGTGAAGAAAATGATTTGAGTATTTTTTGTGGAGTTAAAAGTGGGATGCAAACTTATTGATGGCGTGTGTCTCTCAAATGCTCCTAAATAAAAACATAGAACAAACGGCATCCTGAATAAACCACATTTTATCTCAGCTGACTTGTGTTTGATTACAAAGCAATTGGTTTAGTCAGTGAAGAAAATGAATTGAGTATTTTTTGTGGAGTTAAAAGTGGGATGCAAACTTATTGATGGCGTGTGTCTCTCAAATGCTCCTAAATGAAAACATAAAACAAACGGCATCCTAAATAAACCACATTTTATCTCAGCTGACTTGTGTTTGATTACAAAGCTATTACTTTAGTCAGTGAAGAAAATGAATTGACTATTTTTTGTGGAGTTAAAAGTGGGATGCAAACTTATTGATGGCGTGTGTCTCTCAAATGCTCCTAAATAAAAACATAGAACAAACGGCATCCTGAATAAACCACATTTTATCTCAGCTGACTTGTGTTTGATTACAAAGCAATTGGTTTAGTCAGTGAAGAAAATGAATTGAGTATTTTTTGTGGAGTTAAAAGTGGGATGCAAACTTATTGATGGCGTGTGTCTCTCAAATGCTCCTAAATGAAAACATAAAACAAACGGCATCCTAAATAAACCACATTTTATCTCAGCTGACTTGTGTTTGATTACAAAGCTATTACTTTAGTCAGTGAAGAAAATGAATTGACTATTTTTTGTGGAGTTAAAAGTGGGATGCAAACTTATTGATGGCGTGTGTCTCTCAAATGCTCCTAAATGAAAACATAAAACAAACGGCATCCTGAATAAACCACATTTTATCTCAGCTGACTTGTGTTTGATTACAAAGCAATTGGTTTAGTCAGTGAAGAAAATGAATTGAGTATTTTTTGTGGAGTTAAAAGTGGGATGCAAACTTATTGATGGCGTGTGTCTCTCAAATGCTCCTAAATGAAAACATAAAACAAACGGCATCCTAAATAAACCACATTTTATCTCAGCTGACTTGTGTTTGATTACAAAGCTATTACTTTAGTCAGTGAAGAAAATGAATTGACTATTTTTTGTGGAGTTAAAAGTGGGATGCAAACTTATTGATGGCGTGTATCTCTCAAATGCTCCTAAATAAAAACATAGAACAAACGGCATCCTGAATAAACCATATTTTATCTCAGCTGACTTGTGTTTGATTACAATGCAATTGCTTTAGTCAGTGAGAAAAATAAATTGAGTATTTTTTGTGGAGTTAAAAGTGGGATGCAAACTTATTGATGGCGTGTGTCTCTCAAATGCTCCTAAATAAAAACATAGAACAAACGGCATCCTGAATAAACCACATTTTATCTCAGCTGACTTGTGTTTGATTACAAAGCAATTGCTTTAGTCAATGAAGAAAATGAATTGAGTATTTTTTGTGGAGTTAAAAGTGGGATGCAAACTTATTGATGGCGTGTGTCTCTCAAATGCTCCTAAATGAAAACATAAAACAAACGGCATCCTGAATAAACCACATTTTATCTCAGCTGACTTGTGTTTGATTACAAAGCTATTACTTTAGTCAGTGAAGAAAATGAATTGAGTATTTTTTGTGGAGTTAAAAGTGGGATGCAAACTTATTGATGGCGTGTATCTCTCAAATGCTCCTAAATGAAAACATAAAACAAACGGCATCCTGAATAAACCACATTTTATCTCAGCTGACTTGTGTTTGATTGCAAAGCAATTGCTTTAGTCAGTGAAGAAAATGAATTGAGTATTTTTTGTGGAGTTAAAAGTGGGATGCAAACTTATTGATGGCTTGTATCTCTCAAATACTCCTAAATGAAAACATAAAACAAACGGCATCCTGAATAAACCACATTTTATCTCAGCTGACTTGTGTTTGATTACAAAGCAATTCCTTTATAGTACATTTATACCGCACCAAATTTGGTAAATTTGGCGAAAAATTGCAAATTTGGCGCTTTTTCCCATACAAATCTCATTTTCCAAATTTGGAATTCCATCACATTTGGTCTCATTCGCCGAACAATACAATCCACAGTTCATCCAAATAACAACCCTGCGGGTTAGGGGTTTAGAATATGCCCGAGGTAGGCATACCGGTCGTAAGAGGCGACTAATATGCACATAGTTAATTGACGTGCTACTCGATGGTTGATCTACGGATATGATGCCTCTCACCCCTCATTACCCATCTTCTCCTTCCTCACGGATGGAGGGATGACATGACCTAGAAGGTTCCACTGGTCATACCAAATCGCTACCACGACAGTCGGGCAGTACCGCAAGGGAGTACCGCAGCGTACCGGGGTCATATCCGGCCAAGGACTGTCAACTTCGGCATCACTCCCCAACACCTTCGGGGAATGTTTTGCTGTTAACAACACCAACAACAACCCTGCGGGTGTTCCACATTTATAATTGCCCAGCAAGAACCTTAATGGGTAATTAACGTGTGATAACTTTTGCATTATGAGCAGCTGTAAATAACCATTTCAACTAGTTTTTTTTAAGAAAATGGATCAATTCTACCAAGAAAAGACAGAAGCCTTGTTGACTCTTCATTTATTATTACTCTACAGCTGTTTAAAACATCACGGTGGTACATTTTCTTTCGGTGGCTTTGTGTTCTGGTAGAAGATTCTTGCAGGGAAAGTGAAGCCAAATGCAAATTTGCCAGTGTTAACAGGTTCGAAATGACCCATTCAAGTTCGCCAAATTTGGTGCAGTATAAATATACTATTAGTCAGTGAAGAAAATGAATTGAGTATTTTTTGTGGAGTTAAAAGTGGGATGCAAACTAATTGATGGCGTTGTTGTTGTTGTTGGCGTGTGTCTCAAATGCTCCTATATGAAAACATAGAACAAACGGCATCCTGAATAAACCACATTTTATCTCAGCTGACTTGTGTTTGATTACAAAGCAATCGGTTTAATATAGCAAACAAAATAAAATGAAATGAAATATGAAAAAAAAAATAGAGGGAAATTATTTTAATTGTTTAATCTTAAGGGGAATTCTATGGCTTATCACTCTTATGTGATTATTTAAAAAAAAGTTTCTTGTTTTTGTTTAGTATATTACCCCACAATATTAATGAAAAATAATTTTTTTCAGATAAAGTAATGGGGTTCCTTAAAAAAAAATTGAAGCTGTAAAATTTTGTACTGTCTCGTACAAAAGTAGTGTAAAAGTAGGTTGCCTCCCAGTTGGTGCACCCTGGGTAACGAGAACGGTACCAGTACTTGCGCTGTACCCATCGTGCCGAAACTACCCGGGCCGTTTTCTTATATCGACCCGGCCAAGAGCAATACACTCGGGGTGACCCTGTCTGACATTTAGGCAGGGCTACACCTCGCTACAACAACAACAACAACGAACCATGGAATGCTCCTTACGAAATTTATGTTTTTTTTTTTTATATTTATGGATATATTATATCTTTAGTCAAATTTTATGTTAAACTATTTAGTAAAAATGTTAATTTATTTTCTTTCACAGTACTCTTCCCAAGGCATACTAACAAAGAAACGAGAGATAACACCATCAATCTAATACATATGTTCCGAGATTATTTACATTATCATATTAAGGTAAGATTTGATACGATTGATTCCGTTATATTTATCTTTCCATTTATCATTTGCAGTGTTCAAAAGCGTACATTCATTCTAGAATGCGAGCAAAAACATCCGATTTTCTAAAAGTGCTGAATCGTGCTAGGCCAGAAACAAAAAATACGGAAAAGAAAACAATTACGTAAGTTGATTATCAATAAAATTATTTTATTTTCAACATTTATTTAAATACGCTAGCATTTTATCACTTGGTCTTCGATTACAATTTTTAGATAAAATATCTAATATTAATTTTTTTCTTTTATTATTTTCCAGGGGGAGAACCTTCATACGCAAGGAATGATTTGTGGACAATGTCTAGTTGTTTTTTTTATATATATTTATGTATTAATTATTAATTAATATTAAACATAGCTTGATGACAAACGGTTTTATGAAAATAGAAAACTCAAAATTTATGCGGTCGCTGGCAAAAGTCAAAAAAGCAGTATATATAATTAAAAAAAAACGTAATATTAATATCTGCCAAGGAATATAGTTTGTATAGGCGCAAAAGAAAATAAGGAATAAAGAGTATTAAAAAAATTATATAAAAAACCAATTAAACAGTTGAAACACCACAAATAAACAATAAATAAATTGAAAACTGCTATACGAGTTGTAATAAAGTTCATATTAACCACTAATTGAAATGTAACTAAATACCATAAACAATTAAGTTCCATACCGGAGATAAACGTGTTAAGCATTGGCGCGCATTATAAAAAAGCGTGCTAATTAAACCAATAAATTAAAAAAAATATAAAAAAGTTGAGTATACTAGGCAATGAAAACTAAAAAAAAAAAAAAAAAAAAAAATGCAGCAACTGTGTTACAGTTGTATTTAGTATATATATTAGGGTGATTAAAAAAAATGTCGAGTTGGTCTTGCCCCCTGAAACTACTGAAACTATAGGTATTGATGAGAAAATAGGACTTGCAAAAAAAAATTAAAATTATGGGGAAAAATGTCATTTTTTTTCAAAGTGAATTTTCTTTCAATTTTTGAAACTTTTTTCAAAATATTTTTACATACTGTTAAAGTTGAAGCTTCCAAAATGGTATGCCATGTGCGGTTATCTTAACTATTAAAATAATTACAGACATTTAAAATTTACTAGATTTTATAGGTGTTACTGTGTATATGTGTGCAATAGTACAAAACTCAGTCATTTTCAAATGGCTGTAATTAGCTTAATAGTTACGATAATCGCACATGGCATACCATTTTGGAAGCTTCAAAGCATCAACTTTAAGAGTATGTAAAAATATTTTGAAAAAAGTTTCAAAAATTGAAAGAAAATTCACTTTGAAAAAAATGCCATTTTCCCCATACAAAAAGTATGGGAAAGGCCGAAAAAAATAGCCACCCCTAAGGGTTAAGTTAGAGCGCTAATTTTTTGCAAGGCTTGTTTTCTCATCAATACCTATAGTTTCAGGGGGTAAGACCGAAAAAAGAACCAACTTTTTTTTATTTGAATCACCCTAATATATATGTATGTATAATGCTGCCGTTTAAAGAATTTGATATGGAATCCACAAAAATAATAAAACAACCGCAATATCGATAATCAAACATTGAATTTGAAATAATTTACTTAACATTGTTTACTGTATATTTATACTTGATGCTAAATGCGTAAGTATCAAAGTAACAGAAAGCACCAAAAAAGGTTTTTCTAATTTCGAAAAAAGGTTCAGGTCTTTTTTTTAAAATAGGTATATTTGGGACTCACTCTACGCCAAAAAGTCAAATGGTTGAAATCAAAGCCGTCCGATTTGATTAAATTTTTGTGGACAGTTTCGTTTTATCATAGAACAAAGCTCTGTCAAACGAAAAAAGGAAAATTTCCTACTGAGAGAAGTTCTTATCAATAAAATTCAACACTAAGACCCGGTTTTCAGTGCAAGTTTAAACTTCAGTGCGAGCTTAAACTTTGTTTAAAACGCCAATTTGTATGAGATAAACTCTAGTCAACTTTGTCTGTGGTTTAAACTTGCACTGAAAAACCGGGCTTAAGAAATAAATTAATTACACTAGTTTACAGCCAAAAGATACCAAGATATTCAATGTATATGGATGAATTGGCACTGATATGCCGAGCACTAAACATATTTTTAAATTTTTTGTATGGGCAGGTTTCCGAGATATCGGTAATTTTGTGTTTTTTCAGGTATCACTTCATTCAAAAATTATTTTCGCCAATGTTACAAAAGCGATGGACGCAAATAATACCTCGTTCAAGATGAATCAAAATACGCTTCCAACGACGTATAATATGTAGGGGTGGTCCAAACCATCGCTGAACAATAGCTGGTCAAAGTCGGAATTTTGTCGAACTTTTACGATTTTTGGAAAAGTTTTGATTTTGAAAATGTTGTTTTTATGCGAAGTTGTAAAAATCAGGAACTTTTTATTTTTTCTAAAATAAGTGTGTGTAATTATAATCACTTTAAGCATAATATTACCAAGATCTATTGAAAACTGTATTTTTGGCAATTTTTTTTGTAATTTTCTACATCCCTACTTTTAATAGAATTTGGACAGGCCGATATCTGTATATTGCAGATATTCAAAAAACACTCTTAGTGTTAATCATTACTAATACGGCTGATACATTAGCGCAAATTCCGAATTAACTGCCCTTTTGGGAGTTAACTTGAGCATAATCTTCATTATAAACTCCCAAAAATTAAGAAGATTTGAGCAGTTTTAAAAAATTTGCACTGGCAACACTCTGTACATAAATAGACAAAAACACCAAGAAACACTAGGAAGTTAAGGGTAGCTGACAGATAGGCGTCTCGCTGGTTTCTAAGATCCGACTTTCGACAACTAGATGTCGTTGAGGTAGGTAAGAATATGGTGCAATAACAACCAAAGTAGTAATTCTCAATGCTGTTAATCATCAATTTTGTGTGTATCAGGGTAAAATTTGGATCTGATTAAAGAAGATTTATTGGAGATAATCTCCGTGTGTGTATCCATAGCATAAGCCAATAGAGTCCCAATCAACCGTTTTTGGAACTTTTGTTTGTCTATTTTTCTGTCGGTCTGTCTTTCTTTCTGTCTGTATGTTTGAGGTCGTATCACTCGAAAACTGTTGAATGGAATTAAATGAAACTTTCACCATTGTATTATTAGACGTGCAACTTAAAATTTAAAATATTCCTTATTTCGATAACTCAACCGGTTTCAGAGTTATCAACCAATGCGTGGAGCAGGGGTGATCAAACACAAGTTCTACAATATGCGTATATTGGTTGATAACTCTGAAACCGGTCGAGTTATCCAAATAAGGACAAACAGACAGAAAAAAGTTCCAAAAACGGTTGATTTGGACTCTATTGGCTTAGTAATGATTAACACTAAGAGTGTTTTTTGAATATCTGCAATATACAGATATCGACATGTTAAAATTCTATTAAAAGTACTGATGTTGAAAGTTACAAAAAACAAGTAAGGAAAGTTGTCTTCGGCTGTGCCGAAGGCTATATACCTTTCATGAATAAGCGTCACGATTTTCACTGTTCGATCCCCAGTACAGCCTGTTTCAATTTAACTATATTTACTATACACATTACACATCTTTGTTATAATTTAAAAAAAACTTACAAAATAATAGGATCCGAGTTATCGGAACAATCGATTGTATGGAGGCTATATATTATACGTGTTCAATTGTACTGACTTACACTATACACATTACATATGTAGAAAGTACTAAAGGTGCAATATTTTACGTTCCTAACTTTTTAAATGCGGAAGTATTGGCCAAAAAACCTTATATCGGAACAACCGGTTGTATGGGGCTAAATATATGTTATATTTACCCGATCTTCTTGATTTTCCTCTACACACTACATAAATTGAAAGTACTCAAGTTGCAAAATTTTATGTTCCTAACTTTTTAATTGCAGAAGTTTTGGCCAAAAAACCTTATATCTGAACAATCGGTTGTATGGGGGCTATATGTTACATTTGTCCGATCTTGTTGATTTTCCCTATATACACTACATAAATAGAAAGTACTCGAGTTGCAAAATTTTACGTTCCTAACTTTTTAATTGCAGAAGTTTTGGCCAAAAAACCTTATATCTGAACAATCGGTTGTATGGGGGCTATATGTTACATTTGCCCGATCTTGTTGATTTTCACTATATACACTACATAAATAGAAAGTACTCGAGTTGCAAAATTTTACGTTCCTAACTTTTTAATTGCAGAAGTTTTGGCCAAAAAACCTTATATCTGAACAATCGGTTGTATGGGGGCTATATGTTACATTTGCCCGATCTGGTTGATTTTCACTATATACACTACATAAATAGAAAGTACTCGAGTTGCAAAATTTTACGTTCCTAACTTTTTAATTGCAGAAGTTTTGGCCAAAAAACCTTATATCTGAACAATCGGTTGTATGGGGGCTATAAGTTACATTTGCCCGATCTGGTTGATTTTCACTATATACACTACATAAATAGAAAGTACTCGAGTTGCAAAATTTTACGTTCCTAACTTTTTAATTGCAGAAGTTTTGTCCAAAAAACCTTATATCTGAACAATCGGTTGTATGGGGGCTATATGTTACATTTGCCCGATCTTGTTGATTTTCACTATATACACTACATAAATAGAAAGTACTCGAGTTGCAAAATTTTACGTTCCTAACTTTTTAATTGCAGAAGTTTTGGCCAAAAAACCTTATATCTGAACAATCGGTTGTATGGGGGCTATATGTTACATTTGCCCGATCTTGTTGATTTTCACTATATACACTACATAAATAGAAAGTACTCGAGTTGCAAAATTTTACGTTTCTAACTTTTTAATTGCGGAAGTTTTGGCCAAAAAACCTTATATCTGAACAATCGGTTGTATGGGGGCTATATGTTACATTTGCCCGATCTGGTTGATTTTCACTATATACACTACATAAATAGAAAGTACTCGAGTTGCAAAATTTTACGTTTCTAACTTTTTAATTGCGGAAGTTTTGGCCAAAAAACCTTATATCTGAACAATCGGTTGTATGGGGGCTATATGTTACATTTGCCCGATCTGGTTGATTTTCACTATATACACTACATAAATAGAAAGTACTCGAGTTGCGAAATTTTACGTTTCTAACTTTTTAATTGCGGAAGTTTTGGCCAAAAAACCTTATATCTGAACAATCGGTTGTATGGGGGCTATATGTTATACTGGTCCGATCTTGTCAGTTCCGACAAATGATTCCTATATTACAAAATGGTGGCCACATACAAAATTTCAGCCAGATATCTCAAAAATTGGGGGACTAGTTTGCGTTCAAACAGACAGACGGACAGACGGACAGACGGACATGGCTAAATCAACTCATCTCGTCATCCTGATCATTTCGGTATACTTATTGATGGGTCTATCTCTTCTTCTTCTCATATTTACAAACATCGGACCAAAGTTATAATACCATTTCATGTTCATGAAAGGTATAAAAATCGCCAAAAATACAGTTTTAAATAGTTCTTGGTAATATTATGCTTAAAGTGATTGTAATTAAGCCCTATATACACTTATTTTTGAGCGTGAACGTGGGTGAGCGTGAACAATTTTCTTTTGTGTAATATGCTGATATTACTCCACTTTTCCAAAAAAAATCATCCGTAAGTGGATAAACAACTAAAATATCTTTGATTGATATTACTACATTTAAACTTAAGTGAAAGTGTTAAATATGTTTTGAAATGCTTATTTTACTATCTCACAGTGAATTGTGTGCGAACGCAAAGTGACACAAACCCTTCGCAAGTGAGTGTTGAAATTTGGCAATTACCACGCCAAACTGTGATTTTTTTTACATTTTTTGGAGAGTTGAAGTTATTTGACAGATGTGCGTGAACGCACAAAAGAATTGATTTGGAATTCTTTTCCTTTGCGTACGCAATAGAAAGTCTCCACTCATTCACGCTCACGTTCACACGGAAATGTATGAGGGTCTTTATACACAATAGGTTTGTTTATTGGGCTGCTCTAGCTTACGCCAGATTGAGATATTTGACAAAATTGTGTTTAACGAACACTTTTCTTGCTCTAGGTTGCTCTATCTTTTGTTTCATGAGTACGCTCAAAACAAAACTACCCACTGGGAAAAGGTAATGTTTGGTAATGTATATCCCCTATAAAATTTTTTATGTATAATGGAATTCATTCATTACTTTTTCTACAGCAATGTCATAGGAAAAGTAATGTTTTTGAAAAATAATACCTTACGAAATACATTACATGGGAAATTTTTCAAATATTTTTTCATGCGTTACTTTGCTCATGCTTCTTTTCATGGATGAAAAAGGTAATGCATTACCTACTTTCCCACTGGGTAGAGTAATCCAGATCACAAATTTCTGCTCTAGCTTTTTTTATGGAGTAAGTTAGAGCAGAGAAGCAATTGTCAGTCAGGAAAAAATAAATTTTTGAAAACTTCAAAAAAATTAGCTTGCAAGAAAATCAATATTTTTGTATACGTGAATTTGCATTAATTTTGAAGATTTAAACAAAAAAAAAAAAACAAATAAAAAGAAACTATCGAGATTCAAGTTTTTCATGGCATTTTTGCTATGAGTTGCTCTAAGTTGCTCTATTTCTATTTTGACAGCTGCCCTGCTCTGCTCTGCTCTAACCTGCTCTGAACTTTTTTTTGGCCAGTAAACAAATCTAATAATTTAAAAAAAATAAAAAGTTCCTGACTTTTACAACTTCGCATAAAAAAAAAAAAATTTCAAAATCAAAATTTTTCCAAAAATCGTGAAAATTCGACAAAATTCCGACTTTGACCAGCTATTGTTCAGCGATGGTTTGGACCACCCCTACATATTATACGTCGTTGGAAGCGTATTTTGATTTCCTCTCGAACGATGTATTGCTTGCGTCCATCGCTTTTGTAACATTGGCGAAAATAATTTTTGAATGAAGTGATACCTGAAAAAACACAAAATTACCGATATCTCGAAAACCTACGCATGCAAAAAATTTTAAAAATATGTTTTGTGCACAGCATATCAGTGCCAATTCATCCATATACATTGAATATCTTGGTATTTTTACAAATTAATTATTTGTAAACTAGTGTTATCAAGGGATTAAAATTTCCCACTCAGAAAAGTTTCATTATCTAGAGATTAAAATTTCTCACTGAGTAACCTTTACTACAAGGTCACTGAGGAAAACCTTTATTATCAGGAGATGCAAGCTTTCCACTTAGAGAAATTATTATCAGAAGATAAAATTGTCTCACTGAGGGAAATCATTATATTATTATTATTATTGTAATCAGGGCATACAAATTTCCCAAACCTTTATACCTGGAGAAAAGAATTCGCACTGAGAAAACCTTCATTATTAGGAGGAACTTTTATTATTAGGAGAAACCTTCATTATTAGGAGAAAAGAATTCGCACTGAGAAAACCTTCATTATTAGGAGGAACTTTTATTATTAGGAGAAACCTTCATTATTAGGAGAAACCTTCATTATTAGGAGAACCCTTCATTATTAGGATAAACTTTTATTATTAGGAGAAACATTTATTATTAGGATACACTTTTATTATTAGGAGAAACCTTCATTTTTAAGAGAAACCTTTATTATTAGGAGAAACTTTCATTATTAAGAGAAACCTTCATTATTGGGAGAAACCTTATTATTACGAGAAACTTTTTTATTAAGAGAAACCTTTATTATTTGGAGAACCCTTTATTAAGTATTAGGATAAACTTTTTTTATTTTATTAAGAGAAACCTTTATTATTAGGAGAAACCATTATTATTAGAAGAAACCTTTATTATTAGAAGAAACTTTTATTATTAGGAGACACTTTTTCTTATATTAAGAGAAGCCTTTATTATTAGGAGAAACCGTTAGTATTAGGAGCAACCTTTATTACCAGGAGAACCCTCTATTATTAGGAGAACCCTTAAAAGGAAAAAAGTTAAATTTTGAAAAAATAAAAAATAATAATTTTGTTTTATGACAAAAAGAAACTTCACCAAATAAATAAATAAATTAAATACATATCTAGACTAGCAATGATAGACCTCTAAAAATTAATATTAAGTTTGGAATTCTGCAACTATATAAAAACGATTAATTTTGATACATTTTGTGCAAAAAATGTTTTTAAGAAAATAATTTCGCTAAAAGGTTACAGAATTCTGGCACTGAAACGTTTACAGTATTTTTATTTTTTTCCATTATAATTTCCAAAAAAAAAAACAAAATATTTTTTTTTTGGCTCAATCTAATAAGCATGCTTCTATCTATTTCCTAATAACTCTGATATTTAAACAGGCACTTGTATGTTGCTTTTCAATTTTAGATTTCTATATGGATCTTTCGCTGCTGCTTGATCGCCATCGCTGGTGTCACACTGGTTTTTGGCTGATAAGTGTTCGGCTTGAATATGCGCAATAACTGCAAACGGATATGAAAAGTTATTAAATTCTTATAAGTACAAGTGTGTATCAATTTCTAAATATTTTTAGTTGAGTTTGTAAACTTAGGATTTAATACTGTATCTGCATTTGAAGCTGTAGTTTATTGCATGTTTATATGTATGTATGTCTGTACTTACTTTTCATAGTTGTAAATTAGAGTTAAAACAAGTACAAAGCAAAAGGCATGCAGGCAGTTGTACAAGATTTATGTAGTGGCTATGGTACTTCGATATCTTCCAATTTGATAGAATGTAGTGCTGTTTTTGTTTTTAGATTAAAAAAGATTGGTTTTGCATTTATAGAAATTTAGGATAAGGAAAAGGCAGTTTAAGGATTTATTTGGTGTAGAACACAGCATGCCGACTAAAAGCGTGAAATATTTACAAATCGACGGCTGAGTGGAAGTTCGCTTTATTTCAAAATATTATTTAAAAACGTTCCATTAGAATTTGTTTGAAATATTTTCCCTCGAATGCCCTCTTTTCAAATTGATACGGCTCAGTTTTTAATGCGTCTTTATTTAAATATTTTGAAATATGGATAACACGACCACAAACGATTTCACGTAAGCAATTTTATTGTGTTTAAAAAAAAAATAAAAAATTTCAAAATGCTAAATAATATACCCGAAATTTTTATTTACAGTACCTGATGAACGATGGACAGTTCATATTTGGATGGTTGTCCAATGTGGGTTTGGAGCTAACGAGTCTTAAATCAGAAGTGGAATAAGTTGAATGCGAAAGGTTTGTATATGAGTTCATCTTAACCGCATAGGTTGAACAAATTTCATCAAATGGCATATTAATATATGTAGGAAGAAAGCGGCAAAAGTAAACGGAGGCCGTAACCAATAATGGCCAACAGTGGCCATCTAGACGAATCTACCGCCGGCTAAAGTCCACCGTAATCAGCTAGAAAATATTGTATACAGCTTTACTGCGACTCGAATCTAAATTGATCCATCGAAAAGAGTTATTAACACCCAACAATATCAGATCTGATACCACGCAACATAGCCGACTAGTATAACATTGATATTGAAGAACAAAGAAAAACGCAAGGGTGTAAGAGTAGGTCGCCTCCCCGTTGGTGCACCCTGGGTAACGGTAAATGACCTACATGGCCTACACGGCTGGTTTCTACGTATTGCCGGTTCTACGAGAACGGTCCCAGTACTTGTGCTGTACCCTTCGTACCGAAACGACCCGGGCCGTTTTTTTTATATCGACCCGGCCAAGAGCAATACACGCGAAGTGACCCTGTCTGACATCTGGGCAGGGCTATACCTCATTAAAACAACCACAATAAGCAAGGTCACGAAATATAATTAGGTGGCAAAATCAGCGGGAGACATATAGGTTAATAAGATATACAGATCAAAGGTGCGAGTGGAATCACAGCGAACAAAGCCAAGATCTCACGCAGATATTGAGGGTCACAAAACATATTTGTCATCAATCTCTTTTAACGGGAGACGCAGATTGAAGTTAGTGCAGCAGGAAAAGATGGTTGGTATCGTGGTGAGACCCGCCACATGCCGATCAAACATGGGTGAATGCTGTTGAGGGCCTGCCTTATCTCAACCAAGTTTCACCACTCTCAGTCTCTTAAATCTTGCCAGGCGTTCCCCTTCACACGTCACGATATCGCTGACTATAACCGAGCGAACCCAAGTTGTGGTAGCAGTTCAGCTGATCTCATTAGTACCTTTTAGTGTCCTCTGCGCCTCTACGGTGGCAGTGGGAGTTTGCAAACACCATTCTGGCCAAGATTTATCTCGTCAAAGGGCAAGTGTGGATGCCTATTGCACAGTATAATGTCGCCTAGTGGATAATCCAATATCGAAATAATAAGTTCAATCTATTACAATATTCAGACCGAGGTTGGAGCAGATTGTCTAGCGTGTCAAGGTTTTATAAAAAAGTTTTACCGATCTATGAAAGGGGGAAATGAGGCTTATTCTCAAAATGTTTGTGCAAATTGCTGTAAAAAACTTGACTATTCAAACGTAGTATGTGTCTAGTGCATCTAAACTAAAAACTTGAAGCAATACACATCTTTTTCGCTAACAAAAGTAGTTTAATTTTATTGTACTAGAATCATTACCTACCTTTTTGTAAGTCCATTTCATCCATATCGGAATTTTTGATTTGCTGCAGCTTTTCACGAAATTTCTTTGTGATTTGCTTGCGCTGGTAGTCTGCTTCTATTTCTTGTTTCGTACGGGGTATCCGAAAGCGAATGCAACAGCAGACCATAATTACTAAAAAAAAAAAAACGTTAGCAAGTAACAAGAACAAACTTCGAGCGTATTTGAAAATTAATAAATAGTTTTTCATTAGATATTGTCTTTGAGTTGCTGCTCACTATGTCATTTCCATTGTAGACCTGGAAGTTCCCTACAAATATGGCCCTCTTTTTTCTCTAAGAGTTACAAGCTCTGAGATGTCGCAATTGCAAATTAATTTTGGAAATTACATATATGAAAATGTATGCCACGTATGGACTTTTCAGTATTTTTCTCGAAAACTTTAGTATGCGTAGAAAAACTTTCTTTTACCGGTTATTTGTCATGAAGTTCCCCATCGTTATTGAAAATAGTTTGTTTTGTAAAGCCTTTAGATCTCCAGCTAGAGCCACCTTTTATCCATGCATAACATAAAAAAATACTACTCCGGTAAATAAGTATATCTTGTATAACAAAAGCTCCCATAGAGCCATTTTTTTGTCAGGTGTTTCGGTTCTTCCCCAGGAAGAAAACTGCAAAAGTCCTCATCGATCCCGTTTGTGCTCTAAAAGTTATTGGGGACAAAAGTCGCGAAAAATACAAATTTGAGGGGTTTTTTTCTATTTTTCTTGACTTTTGAGCCCAAGAACTAGCTCTTGAAATTATTGTAAAACGTTTCGAATCAACGAAAGTGATCTCTTTTAATACCCAGCGTACTAGTACTAGTACTAGTACAAGGGTATTATAATTTTGTCCACATAACGGTACTACGTAACGGCACAAAATAAACGAGATAAATATAGAGTTGCATGAATGAAAGTACTTAGGTTGAAAAAAAAAGTTGATTAAGGCATGTCCGTCCGTCCGTCTGTCCGTCTACACGATAACTTGGGTAAAAATTGAGATATTTTCATGAAATTTTGTATACAGGTTACTTTCTGGCCAAGGTAGGTTGCTATTGAAAATGGACGAAATCGGATGATTTCGATATCGAAAATCACATGACACAATGACATATCTCGGTAGCTGAATTGGGAGTATACCAGATGAAATAGGATAAAATCGCCCTCCAACCACGCCCACTTTCGATATCGAAAACTTCGAAAATCACCTTACTTGACATAATTCGGTAACGGAAATGGCTTAATTTCTATAGCTTGGTAGGATGATCCCAGTAGTAGAGGTGGGCGTCGTGCGTGTTTTTGACAGTGACACGAAAGACGCACGCGTGTGTCCATGTGCTCGTGCTTGAAAATGCGATTTCGTGTCGTGCTCGTGCGTGATCGTGTTGAGCCCGAAAACAAAAAAAAAAAAAAAAAACCGCACGAAAAAACACGATCAACTTTTTTCACTTTTTGTACTAAACTGGCGCACTTTAATTTTTTGTAAATTGTATTTTTTATAAGTATCATAAATCCACTTTACTCCATTCCAAGCTTCAGTTTATTTAATTTTTTATTTTACCATTATAATAGTTTTGCCTAGAGTTTTTTATTCATGTATGTATGTTTATAAATACTCGCACTTAAAAAAATATGTGTAAAAATATATCGACGACTGAGTGGAAGATCACTCTGTTTCAAAATATTTTTCAAAAACGTCCTAAATAGGTTGTTTTTGAATCAAATTCTTAGATAGAGCGTTGCTGTAAAAAAAAGTATTAAAGAGAGTGTTATTTAAACAAATTTTGATATAGGAAACTTTTGAAAAATATTTTTAAATAGGGCGAACTGCTACCCAGTCGTCGATACATACCTTATAAGCTTTAGATGCATAAGTACATACCTCGTACAAAGAACATTTTCAAATAAATGCAAAAAAAAAAATAAAAACCATAAAATACAGTTTTTTTCGTGCGTGTTAGTGCATATTTTCGAAGATCGTTTTCGTGAACGTGTCGTGTCGTGTTGCAAAAATCATGCACGCGCCCATCTCTACCCCCTAGTGTTTCTATTATAATTTTTTGATAAATTTTTAACGGTAGGCGTGGTACCGCCCACTTTTCAGGGAGGCATAATTGAAAATTTCACGGGTCACAACTTTTAAACTGATTACGGTAGAACTATGAAATTTTTACAAGGTATACTAGCATAATAGGGAGTATACCTGATGAATTAGCACGAAATCGCTTCCCAACCACGCCCACTTTCGAAATCATATAAAAACTACAGCTGGGTATTTAATGTTGGGTTTACCCGAACTTATTGGCGCATAATCATAGTCAACTTAAAGCAATAAAATTAGACCATACTTTAATGAAAAGTATTGTGGCGAATGTTCTCAAGAATCGCTCATCTCCCAACTCTAGCGTATTTCCATCACTAGCGTCACTACCACAACTACAGCTGTTTAGATACATGACGTGAGAGCGAGAGACAGCTCGCATGTTTGCGGATGTGGCACAAAGAGGAGATGACGATAGATAAACGTTTCGAGAACACTGTTGTACGAATAAACCAGAAATGTGTAGACATTTTTAGGTTGTGAAGCTGCTGTCTGCTAGGGTATATAAACCGCGCAAAGACAACGCAAATCAATCAGTTCATTTTGAAGTGTTGTACAGTGAAGTACTGAACAGTGAATTAACCCGCGATATTGTACTACGGTTTTTAGTACTGAATAAAGCATACTACTTATTAAGCAGAATCGGAGTGTTTTATTTAACGTACAGTGATCGAACTCAGGGGAAATAATCAAGGAATCATCGAATTCGTCACAATTGGTGTCAGAAGCGGTATTGTTAAATAAATTCAAGGACATTGAAAAGGATAACAAGGACATTGAAAAGGATAACAAGGACATGGCAAAGTTGAATGAGTTGAAGATCAAGCAACTCAAAAACGAGCTGGAACGACGTGGATTGTCAACAACGGGCAATAAAGCAGAGCTACAATCACGGTTGCGAGAGGCTATGGAAGCAGAGGAAATCAATGTTGACGATCATGTTTTTCTGCTTTCGGAAGAGGGAGCGACGAAAATAGAAGAGCAAAAGGATTCTCCGGATTCAGTGGCAAATGTGGACACAAACTCTTTATTGGCTGCCTTGGCTCAGATGTCAAACAACATAACATCAAGCATGTCATCTCAGTTGCAAGAACAGGATACACGCATGGCACCAAAGTTGGAGGAACAGAAGACACACATGACATCTGCGTTGGAAGAACAGAGGACATACATGACATCTCAGATCTCAGCTCAACTTGAGGAGCAGGAGGCCCGGCTATCCTCAAAAATAGCATTAGAGCTGGAGGAGCAGGAAGAACGTATGTCATCACAGCTAAAAATACAGGACGAGAAAATAATGCAGCTTGAGGAGAAAGTGGAGGCCGAGGTGGATGCGTTAAGAAGTCGTTTGCAGGAGTTGCAGCTGAGTCGTCCAAGTGTTTCAACAAGCGCACCCAAGGTAAAAACCCCATCATTTGACGGTTCTGTTCCTTTCCAGGTCTTTAAGCTACAATTTGAGAAGACAGCAGCTGTGAACAACTGGGGCGCTGAGGACAAAGTCGCTGCTTTATTTGTGTCATTGAAAGGACCTGCAGCCGAAATCTTACAGACTATTCCGGACGCTGAAAGAAACAACTATGAAGCGTTGATGGGAGCCATTGAAAGACGTTACGGCAGCGAGCATAGGAGGCAGATACATCAAATAGAGCTACAGAATCGCTCTCAGAAGGCTAACGAAACATTACAGGAGTTTGCATCGGACATCGAGAGGTTGGCTCATCTAGCAAACGCAGACGCACCAGTGGAATACATCGAGAGGGTGAAAATCCAGAGTTTCATAAATGGAATACGTGACGTGGAGACGAAGCGCGCCACATATGCAAATCCAAAGAGATCATTCGCGGAGACAGTATCACATGCTCTAACTCAAGAAACCGCATCTCTTTTGAGCAAACGATTGTACAAAGCTTGAGAAAGCTGAGGCCAAGGAAGATGTTATAGATGTACGGCTGATGACTATAACATCTACGGACGAATGGAACATGGAGCAACTAAGAAAGTATCAGCTAGAGGATCCAGATCTGGTACGTGTGATGCAGGGGATCGAGCAAAATGAACGACCAACAAGAGAGGAGATTTCAGCAGAGAGTCCTGTTGCCAAGTCATATTGGGCACAGTGGACCAGTTTGAAATTGGTATCCGGTTGCTTACATAGAGTTTGGGAAAGCGAAGATGGTCAATGCGCTCGGAAGCTGGTAGTTGTCCCAAGGAAGAAAATCTCTGATGTTTTGTATGAACTACATAATGGTCCAAGTGGAGGTCATCTAGGAGTCACAAAAACACTGGAGAAAGTCAAGCAGAGATTCTATTGGGTTGGTTGCCGGTAGTCGATCGCGGAGTGGATCGCCAACTGTGAGGTGTGCATCAAAGCAAAGGGTCCGAAGTCGAGAAAACATGGACAGATGAAGCAGTACAACACAGGTGCACCGTTTGAGAGGATTGCCATGGATGTAGCTGGTCCATTTCCTACTAGCAAACTCGGAAACAAATACGTACTAGTTGCTATTGACTATTTCAGCAAATGGCCAGAAGTTTACCCGATTCCAAATCAAGAGGCAGAAACCATTGCAGAGGTGTTCATTAACAATTGGGTAGCGAGGTTTGGTGTACCGATGGAGTTACATTCTGACCAAGGCAGGAATTTCGAATCAGTCGTATTCCAAGAAATGTGCAAGACATTGGGTATTCGGAAAACTCGAACAACTGCACTGCATCCTCAGTCAGATGGCATGGTGGAACGTTTCAATCGAACCTTGGAAGAGCACATGAGGAAAGTAGTGGATAAGTTCCAGAAAGATTGGGACACGCACATCTCCTTGTTCCTGATGGCATATCGCTCGGCAATACATGAAACAAGGGGTCAAACTCCGGCAAAAGTAATTTTTGGGAACGATCTTCGGTTGCCAGCTGACTTGAAGTTTGGGATAAATGCTGATGAAGGAATAAATGCCAGGAAATCCACTAGCATCTTGGAAGAAGAAATGAGAGAAATACACGACCTTGTAAGACAACGGACGAAGATCATGAGTGATAAGATGAAAGCCAGATACGACAAAGCAATCAACTCGGAAGGTTTTAAAGAAGGAGATTTAGTGCTGTTATACAACCCACAACGAAAGAAAGGTTTGTCCCCAAAACTGCAATGTAACTGGGAAGGCCCATATAAAGTAATAAAGCGGATAAATGATGTTGTCTACCGCATACAAACTGTTGGAAGACCACGAAACAAAATGAAGGTGGTTCACCTGGAGAGGCTAGCAACGTTTGGATCGGGAAATGTGTCTGATCGGGACGATCAGACTTAGGTGGAGGGCAGTGTGGCGAATGTTCTCAAGAATCGCTCATCTCCCAACTCTAGCGTATTTCCATCACTAGCGTCACTACCACAACTACAGCTGTTTAGATACATGACGTGAGAGCGAGAGACAGCTCGCATGTTTGCGGATGTGGCACAAAGAGGAGATGACGATAGATAAATGTTTCGAGAACACTGTTGCAGGAATAAACCAGAAATGTGTAGACATTTCTAGGATGTGAAGCTGCTGTCTGCTAGGATATATAAACCGCGCAAAGACAACGCAAATCAATCAGTTCATTTTGAAGTGTTGTACAGTGAAGTACTGAACAGTGAATTAACCCCCGATATTGAACTACGGTTTTTAGTACTGAATAAAGCATACTACTTATTAAGCAGAATCGGAGTGTTTTATTTAACGTACAGTGATCGAACTCAGGGGAAATAATCAAGGAATCATCGAATTCGTCACAGTATACTTCATCTTATTCATAGTCGAGTTAAAGTTGAGTTTTTCAGTTAGAGCCATTGCTAAGGTTAGAGCGGCGAATAGCTGTCACTAAAGCCACTGCTAAATATACTGAGGTTGAAAAAATCTGTCATATATAGCGTTTTGTTCTTTAGATTTTGCTAAAATTTGGTATAAATAGTAAATAATAATCTTACTTAAAAAACAAAAAACATTTATTTTTCATACTGTGCCAATTTTTTTTAAATGTCAACAACTGCTACAAACAAATAGAAAAAAAATGAGTCCCCCAAATATTTTTTTTGGTCATGCAGGATGCGCTTATTCATCATAAACATAAACTCCTAACAGTCATTTATGACTCATGAAAAAGTCATTTATGACTAGTGAAAAAGTCATTTATGACTCATGAAAGAGTCATTTATGACTCATGAAAGAGTCATTTATCATTAATGAAAGGGTCATTTATGACTCATGAAAGAGTCATTTATGACTCATGAAAGAGTCTTTTATGACTCATGAAAGAGTCTTTTATGACTCATGAACGAGCCATTACTCAAGAAAAATTCATTACTCAAGGAAAATTCATTTATGACTCATGGAAGTCATTTATGGCTCATTTTGTTTTATTTAGTTTTGTTTAATTTAATTGGCGGCCGCCGTGGTGTAGCGGTTAAGTGTTCGGCCTTCTACACCAAGTCGTGGTGGTTCGATGCCCAGCAAAAGTAACATCAAAAATTATTTAGAAAAAGAATTTTTCTAAACGGGGTCGCCCCTCGGCAGTAGTTTGGCAAACTCTCCGGGTGTATTTCTGCCATGAGAAGCTTCTCAGCAAGAAATTCATTTGCTTTGCAAGTGCCGCTATTTATCAGAAAAAAACTGTAGGTCCCGCCAACTTGTAGGAAAACTCAAAAAGCAACACACCACAAGTTGGAAAGAGAAGCTCGGCTAAAAATCTCGTTAGAGGTTATGATAACCTGTTGGTATATCGCCGTCATTATTTTTTTTTTTTTTTTAATTTATTTTATTTTTGTAATATTTTATTTCATTACATTTAACTTTTTTTTTATTATTTTTTTATTTTACTTTATTTAACATGCATATTCGCAATTTTTATATTTCTCCAACGTCCAAACACATGTTTTACAGCAATTTTGTTAAAAATTAATTATTTAAAAACATATATTAAAGAAAAAATAAAAAATAAAATCAAAGAAATTGCCAAGAGTCGAATCCGAACCTCCCGCTTACTACCGCGACATCTTAACCGCTAGGCTACTGTGGCGCACTGCATTACCATTTTTATATAGAACTGCGTTACCATTGCTACTCGGTAGAGCATGGCGCTAAACTGACTATGATATACCTAAAAAAGAAGTGCACTTCAATTTTTTAGCATTACTCTTACTAAAGTGTACACTAACTCAGGACTATGATTATGCGCCATTTATTTTTATTTTACCGAACTTATTTATTTTTTATTTAGACTTCCTTACTTGTTAAACAATTGTAATTGAGGTTCGCAAAGCAATGTAAAAAACCCTTCGGCGACTGACTCGCTTTCGTTACATTTGTCTAAGTAGGAATTTGTTCTATTTTCTACAAAGTATTTGAATTCACGTTCAATGTTCAATAAACTGGCTTACTTCATTGTTTATTGGGTATATCGGAAGGTGCGTCGTGGCGTATGAATAACATATTTACATGTCCTGAAACAAAATTTCTTTCAGAATTATTTGTGTAGAATTTTTTACTTCAATACTTTAACCTCCATTGGTTAATGTCCATATACATGAACCAATTACTACAGATTACGCATTCCGACAACCGTGTAAAAGTTTGTTGTCAAACGACGTCACGGTTTTGAAAGTTTCACTGACTTTTCTCTTTACACTTTCATTGACGTTTTTTTTTTTGTTTTCGAAATTTCTTAATTAAAATTTTGTAAACATTGAACGTTTTCGTCGGGATTGGATTGGGTGTAAGGATTCTTATGAAAAGGACATGTCGGGAAAAGTGGGTGCAGTTCTGAAGCCTAAACATTAGCCAGCACGCCAAAAAATGCAGCGACCACTTTCTTTCTAAAGATTTTGATAATCTGTTAATATTAAACGGTGATCGAAGCTGCTATTTAGTATCCAATGCTGATATGCTATCCCCTACAACACGGCTTCTAGAACACAACGTAAAATTAGCGCTTTATAAGGAGATTTTCCCAAAATTTTGTTTATAAACATAAAAATAAAATCACAACCAAAATATTTGTTTGTTTGTTTTCGTTTTTATTTCTTTGTAACATTTGAGATATTTAAATCGAAGCAGACATGTTTTTTAAAACCGTGACGTCACTGCTTTTTTCTAAATGCGTGATCTTATTAATTGGAACATGATCCACATATATGGAAAAACGTTTTCATGCTTTAATTTTGCCTAATGCTTCGTTATTTCTTTTAAAAGGCATCACAATTAAGACATAACATATTCGTCATTTTTAGTTTCTCTATTAACCGTTTATATCATGCAGTTAAAACCCATTTTTTTTGCCCACTCTATAGTTCATGTATTCAAATATAGCTTAAATACAGTTATTTTTAACACGTACAAACACTCAAAGATATGCCCAGACAAATAGCAATTATATGCCACACGCGAAATCCACCAATAGTAATTGTTTCCAGCCAAGCAGCTTCGGGATCCTCTTCTATGTTCATAATTCACCAATACGTTATACTTTTATATGTGTTGAGTAAAATTTACGGTGTCAAATTATGCAGTTAATCAATTATGCTGATTCGATTTTTTCATTTAATTAGCTCCAATTTTTAAATACAGCTATCATGATTTTTTTAATTTAAAATTTTGTTTTTAAATACTGTTTTAAGAACCAAAACGGCTGCGTTAAGTAATACTTTTATTTATTTTATTATTATTTATTCATTTAATTTAAATTTTTGCAATTTTTTTTCTTAGGAAGCGCTAAGTACTAAAGCTGAAGAAATACTGAAACTAAAATATCCTTTACGTGAAATATCCTTAGACATGTTGATGGGTATGAGCCACTTATTTATCGCTTGAATGTGTAGGTGTAGTGCGTACATAAATTAAATACAGGGTTCTGACGGCTAATTTGAGGAGTGTAGTGAAATTTATTTTTTACTACTTCATTCTATATTTCTTGGTTTTTCTTTTCTCCTTTGTATTCACCCTTTCCATTCCTTTCCTCTTCCCTATTTACACCATCTTATTAATTCTCATTCTTTCCCTCCTAATTTTTTTCTTCTTAATCCTCTTTGCCGTTTCTCACTTTTTCACACACATATGAATATTTTAAAATATTGAAAGACATTGCGTATGAACAATTTTAAAGAATCTATAACCAAATTGTTCATTCAAACCTTATTCGGTTTCAGTTTTACAATAGTGGGATTCATCCAACCATTTAAGTTTACGAAATGCGTAAATTTATAAATTTACCAGCTCAGTTTTTTTGACCTAACTTTGTAACCTAGTAGTGGTAACCAGTGTCGCCGTAATTGGTACTTTCGTACAAAATCTGGTACTGTGGAAATGATTTGGTACGTTTTGACCTTGCTCTTGATTTTGGTACTTTTTTCTTTAAAAGCCACTTTGGGGAAATTCAATATGTCCAAAATAGCACTTTTCTTCTTGACTGAACCCACAAACTTCATTGTTCGCGCCTGATCGCAGTGTTTCCACCGGAATTTCAAAATTCACTGTTCCAAACTCCATGAAAATTAATGTATTGAGCTTACAGATCCGTCAGCTTTTTATTGTTTGTGCTGCGCCATTTGAAGACTGTAAAGCTACACCTTCGCAAAGAAAGCATATATTAAGCAAAAATATGTTTGAACGTATATGAGAAATGTTTATTTTTGGTTATTATATTGATCATACAATGATTATTAATCATTTAGAATATTTATAAACAAAATTTAGTAAAAAAATTGGATCAAAACAGAGCTGTTAATTTTGATTAGTAATTAGTAATTGATTGATTAGAAGGTTTTTTTAAATTAGTAATGATTATTTTAATTGCTTTCAAGAAAAAGCAATTACTAATTGATTACGATTAGAAAAACTCAAAAAAAAAAATCAAAAAAAATCCAAAAAAATTAAAAAATCAAGAAAAAATCAAAAATAATCAAAAAAAAGCCGTTTTTGATTACTTTTGATTATTTTTGATTTTTTTTGATTTTTTTTATATTTTTTTTGATTTTTTTTTGATTATTTTAAAGTTTTGTCGTTAAAAGTATAAACATCTGTGTATCTTTGTATGCAAATATATACACCTACTTACACTTTGGGGCTCATGGATTTCTAGAATCAGCCTTGATCGCTAAATATATGTAAATATGAGAAAAAATGCCAGGTTTGATGGTTATATTGGTTGGTTGATGATAACACTAGTGTACAAATAATTAATTTGAAAATATACCAAGATATTCATGTATATGGGTGAATTGGCACTGATATGCCAAGCACAAAACGTATTTTAAAAATTTTTTGTATGGGTAGGTTTTCGAGATATCGGTAATTTTGTGTTTTTCAGGTATCACTTTATTCAAAAATTCTTTTCACCAATGTTGCAAAAGCGATGGAGCTAAGCGATACCTCGTTCGAAAGGATATTAAAATACGATTCTAACGACGTATAAAATGTAGGGGTGGATCAAACCATCTATGAGCAATAGATGGCCGAAGTCGAAATTTTGTCGAATTTTTACGGTTTTTGAAAAAAATTTGATTTTAAAAATGTTTTTTTCATGCGAAGTTGTAAAAATCAGGAACTTTTTATTTTTTCGAAAATTAGTGTGTATAATTGCAAACACTTTAAGCGTAATATTACCAAGATCTAGGAAAAACTGTATTTTTGGCGATTTTTTTGTAACTTTCAACATCTCTACTTTTAATAGAATTGTAAAAGGTCGATGTCTGTGTATTCATAGTATTAATCATTACTAAGCCCATAAAGTCCAAATCAACCGTTTTTAGAATTTGTGTCGGTCTGTCTATCCTGGTATTTTTTGGCTGTAAACGGCTAGTGCCGGACATTTCTCGTTTAATACCCTACGGGTACGGTCGGATAGTTCTATTTGAACACTTATGAGGCTAGGCTCACACTGCAACCGACTTCGGCCGTCCGGCAGCAATCACACATGTGTTTTAAATAAACTCCTCGATTTCATCCGATTTCACCCGAAAATAAAAACTTTGGCCGCCCGATAAAATAGAACGCGTTCGAATTTCCCTGATGAGACCGGATGAAAAAGTCGGTTGCAGTGTGAGGGTAGCCTAAATATGCTACACAAATTAAAACATAGGCATACCAACTATGTCCAAAAGAGACTTGTAATGATCAATTGATCAAAAATTAAGCGGTTATTATCCATAGAGAGATGTCCGGGATTAATAAATTTCGTCCACAATGGGCGACGTAGTCATTTATGGGCATTTGACATTTGATTTACTATCGTACAGTATACTATTAACAAGTTGTAAATTACACCGTTACATTCCATATTTATCATGTTAATATTTTATCATCATTATCATTCCATATTACATACACCTTTTTAAAAATAGTAGACTGAATGTGCAAAAGCGCCAGTCTTCTGTTTAGGTTGTAGTTCGACCACTTGATGAGAACTAGTACGAAAGATCTCGAGATTTTTCCTCCAGGGATATTTATGTGCATGAATACATGCATTATATAAAAGAAATTCTGGCTTCACCTATACATTTGTATGTTGGTGCAAGTGAATATGAATGTATGTACATTGTACATATTTTTCTACAACAGTACTGGAAAAAAAAAAATAAAAAAATCAAAAGTACTCAAAAGTAATCATTACTTTTGATTATTTTTGAATTTTTTTATTTTTTTGGATTTTTTAAATTTTTTTAAAATTTTTTTTTTATTTTTTTTTTTAATCAATTAAAAAATAATCATTAAAAAGTGAAAGTAATTGGTAATCAATCATTAGGTAGCTTCTCAAAAAATAATCAATGAAATGCAAATCATTACCGATTAGTAATCAATTATTAACAGGTCTGGATTAAAAACACCAAAAAAATACAGAAATATGTTTTTTTTTAATTTAATACTAAAAAAGTTTTGAAAAAGTAACGTTACCAAAAAAAGCTGTTTAATCTTTTTTGTAGCCCATTCAATTTCCTTTAAGAATCTGTATCTATCTTGTTTGTACATGGATATTTGCATTTTTGACAATTTTTGAAGGGAAAAAATGGGAAATCGAAAAAACATGCTAATTTTTTAGGCTAAAATACCAGAAACCAGCTAGTCTTAGAAAACTTTCGTCTATGCAGCTTTTGTAGAGAATTCGATTTCCTACAAATATATGTTCAGGTTTTGCAACAATGGTTTGCCGTACTTATACCAAATATGAGGTAAAGCCTATAAAATCTAAACTAGCGATGATAGACCTCTAGAATTCAATATTAAGATCTGTAATTTTTACAGTATTTTTTTCACCTTTCTGAAAAATAAAATCAATATAACTTTGAAAAAAAAAAAAAACACGATACAAAAGTATCTTTGGTATCTGGAAAACAAAAGTAACTCGATACAAAAGTAACTTTGGTATCTAAAGCAGGCCTCTGCTTCGTACCGCCTCTGAGGACCTGAAGGACTCCAGCCAGCTTGGAAGAAAATGTGGTATGTGGGAAATCGGGCTCCGCAACTAAGTAGTGCTGGCATCACTCACTTCGTACCGCCTCTGACGACACTATAGAGCTCCAGCTTGCCTGGAAAAACAATTGGTAGGTTGCGGAGTGTCGCTCTTACCCGGAAAAGTAGGACGATGGCGATATCCAATTTGTGTAAGGTCTTAACACTAGTGTAACTTAGCGGCATCGTGAGGCTAGGAAGGAAAAGAGACGCGATGGCGTGTTCGCGCGTTTTTGAGTAAATTCCTGAAAACGCCACGGTACCCTGTACACACCTCCAACTTTCTACGTACCTATTATTGATATTCCGTCAGTATGTTTGCCATTTATTATGTGTTTTGTACATACATTAATGAGTCAGAATAGCGGGCGGACGGACGGACGTAACTGGATACGCTAAGTTTGTGGCAAAATAAAAAGGCCAGCAAGTGACACCAGAATAACTGAATAGGGAGTGCCACAGCAAGCAATCATACCCACATGCATACAACCATATTTCTAGCGAGCGCCATTCTTATGCTTTAACTTTCCTCGTTGTTATTACTTTCCTTCCTACAACAACCGGGCAACCGCTGACTTTGCATATGAATATAGTTCATAGGCGTGCGACTGCTGACCTGAAGCGCGCTCGTATTTGTAGGCGAGGCTACCGGTAGGAGTGTAATGGAGTGTGGTTGCTGAGTGACCTTGCTCAATCCCGACTCTTGCGTCCTCGTTCGTGCACTCTGGGCAACGTGAGCTACCTAGGCTCGCGGCAGAAAGAGAGGGAGCCCCGGTGGGGCCACTCTGACATACTTGGTTTAAGGGCTCACCGAGGTCTTTTTCGCAGCGTCTGTACACCATGAGGTGCGGCTGTAAGCGGGCGTCTGTCTTGGAGCAAGCGGCTCGCTATATAAATGTGTAAATCTTTTCCAAAACCCCGAAAACGGGTTGTGCGCTGGGTTTGGGACCCGCCACGTAAAAACCAATTCCAATGAAAAGAACAAAAATCAAGCCTCGGATGAGAACCCCCTTTAATGTTGACGACCCGGCAAAACGAACACAGGATAATGAGAAGGATATTAGGGCATGTACCTGGAATGTCCGGACCCTTTCAAGGGATGGTACCGCTGCCCGACTGGTTGATGTCCTCGTTAACGCAAAGGCTGACATCACCGCCCTGCAGGAAATGCGATGGACGGGACAAGGAAAGACGACCATCGGACCTTGTGACGTATACTACAGTGGCCAGACACGCGGCAAAGCGCGTGGTGTAGGATTCGTGGTGGGAAAGAGACTTCGCCGCCAAGTACTAGCGTTCACCCCCGTGGACGAGCGTCTCGCTGCGATCCGCATCAAAGCGAAATTTTTCAACATAACATTTATCTGCGCCTATGCGCCGACTGAGGAGACGGACGACGCAGAGAAGGACTCCTTCTACGATAAACTTGAACAGACTTATGATCGCTGCCCCCAACATGATATCAAAATCGTGCTCGGCGACTTTAATGCGAAGGTGGGCAAGGAAGGAGTCTTTGGTCCAACAGTTGGAAAATTTAGTCTCCATGATATAACATCCCCCAACGGCACTAGGTTGATTGATTTCGCCGCTGCTCGCAATATGGTCATCAGTAGTACCAGGTTCCAGCATAAACGAATACACCAAGCCACATGGCTGTCTCCTGATCAAAGAACAAGAAACCAGATTGATCATGTCATGATCGACGGCAGACATAGCTCCACCGTTCTGGACGTGCGTACCCTTCGTGGTCCCAATATCGACTCGGACCATTATCTTGTTGCAGCCAAGATACGCACACGCCTCTGTGTAGCAAAGAAAGTGCGCACAGTAACGGAAGGAAAGTTTGACGTCGAGAAGCTGCGCACGACACAGACAGCTGACAATTTCTCCACTCGACTCTCACACCTGCTATCGGAGAGCAATCCTCGACCTAACGATGCAACCGAGCAATGGAAGCATATCTCTCACTCATTACGTACCGCCGCTGAGGCCACTATAGGGTTCCAGCGAGCCCGCAAAAACAACTGGTACGATGAGGAATGCAGCACTGCCTCGGACAAAAAGGACGCTGCCTACAGGGAGACGTTGCGAACGGGCGCAACCCGCAGTGTATGGCAACGCTATCGTGAGGCAAAGAAGGAAGAGAGACGCCTTTTCAGAAAAAAGAAACGTGAGGCCGAAAGGCGTGAGTGTGAGGAGCTTGAGATGCTGGCTGACAGGAATGATGCCCGAAAATTCTATGAAAAGATCCGGCGGATGACGGAAGGTTTTAAGACCGGGGCAAGTTCCTGTAAGGACAATAATGGCGACCTGGTAACCGACGTACAGAGTGTACTTAAATTATGGAGGGAGCACTTCTCCTCACTGCTAAATTGCGAGGGAGACGTCGAACCCGATACCCCAATCCCTGACGATGGAAAAGTCGTCCCACCACCTGACTATGATGAAGTGAGGATAGCTATATCCCGGCTCAAAAACAACAAAGCGCCTGGAAAAGATGGACTACCCGCCGAGCTGTTCAAACACGGAGGCGAAGAGCTGGTAAAAAGCATGCATCAGCTCTTATGCAGAATATGGTCAGACGAGTGCATGCCTCCAGATTGGAATTTAAGTGTGCTCTGCCCAATCCACAAGAAAGGCGATCCCGCTAACCGCACCAACTACCGCGGAATCAGCCTTCTTAATATCGCATATAAGGTTCTTTCTAGCGTATTGTGTGAAAGACTGAAGCCCATCGTAGACAAGCTGATTGGACCTTATCAGTGTGGCTTTAGACCTGGTAAGTCTACCATCGACCAGATTTTCACGGTACGCCAAATCCTGGAGAAGACCCATGATAAAAGAATCGACACACACCATCTCGATTTCAAAGCCGCTTTTGACAGCGCAAAAAGGAGTTGCCTGTATGCCGCCATGTCTGAATTTGACTTCCCTGCAAAGCTTATACGGCTTTGCCAAATGACGTTGAGCAATACTAACAGCTCCGTCAGCGTCGGGAAGGACCTCTCTGAGCCATTTGAAACCAAACGAGGCTTCAGACAGGGCGACTCCCTTTCGTGCGATTTCTTCAACCTGATGCTGGAGAAGATAATTCGAGCAGCAGAGCTAAACCGCAATGGTACAATCTATTACAAGAGCGTGCAATTGCTGGCGTATGCCGATGATATTGATATCATTGGCCTTAACAACCGCGCCGTAAGCGCTGCCTTCTCTGGACTGGATAAAGAAGCGAAAAAAGTGGGTCTTGCGGTCAACGAGGACAAGACGAAGTATTTGCTGTCATCAAAGAAAGAATCGGCGCACCTGCGCCTTGGCAGCCACGTCACTGTTGATAGTTACAAATTTGAAACTGTGAGGGACTTCGTCTATTTGGGAACCAGCATTAACACCGAAAATAATATCAGTCTAGAAATCCAACGGAGAATCACTCTTGCGAACAAGTGCTACTTTGGACTGAGTAGGCAATTGAGAAGTAAAGTCCTCTCTCGAAGAACAAAGATCACGCTCTATAAGTCTCTCATCATACCTGTCCTGATGTATGGCTCAGATTCATGGACAATGTCAAGAGAAGATGAGATGGCCCTTGGAGTATTTGAGAGAAAAGTTCTCCGGAAGATTTATGGTCCTTCCCGTGATGCCGACGGCGAGTATCGAAGGAGATTTAACGATGAGCTGTACGAGCTTTACGCAGATCTGACCATAGTCCAGCGAATTAAAGCCCAAAGGCTCCGCTGGCTGGGTCACGTCATGCGAATGGACAAAGAAGCTCCAGCCCAGAAGGTTTTCCAATCGTCACCCGAATTCGGCAGCAGAGGAAGGGGGAGGCCTCGACTGAGATGGAAACAACAGGTGGAGGATGACTTGAACTCCCTTGGGGTTTCCAATTGGCGTCAGTTATCGCTAAAAAGGAATGACTGGCGTGCTTTGATAGGCGACGGCCAAAATCGCTTAGGCGGTTAAGCGCCAATAAATGATGATGATGATGCTACCGGTATGTGTAGGTAATTCCCCCACATTTATTTAGTTTTTTACCGGCCTTTCACGTGGCATGCATTGTTTGCGATCTATACGGCACATTAGCGGAGAATACAGTGTGTTAAGATGGGATACAACCTGGAGGAGGTCGTCTCACCCTGCCACCAAAGCTAAGGGAGGAAAAAACAGGAGACTTATACCGAGAAGAGAAAAGTATTATGTATACCCATGTAAAGGTCATCTGTTTGCCCATCGTTTACCATTTCGATACGCCTCTCACCTCACATTACATGTCAACAGCCCTATCAGGATACGGCCTACACCTTTAGAAGAACAAGCATGCATCCCATCCCAAACCAGGACACTGTGCAATAATTTCATGACATGCACCATTGCAAAATGAACGGGACACTCCTTGTTGATGGTATTAATTTGTTGTGTGTTGGCCGGAAGGATGTTCTGAATCAAAACGTACATCAATGCACACCTATATAAACCTGTTTACCTAGTAGGGAAATTTTAATTAGACGTTTTACTGTGGGATTTTCGAAATAATTCGTAACCGTATCTATAACCATAAGCATAGCCGTACGCCAGAAGCATAGCGTTAATACTAAGCGTAATAGTTACCATAATCGTAACCTAATTCTTAAGCTTAATTCTGAACCATTAACATAATTGTAATAGCAATATTGAACGTAGTTGCATTATTACCAGCATTATTACTGCATAACCGTAACTATAAACGCTACCGAAACCGTAACCATAAGCATAAGCGTAGCCGTAGCTGTATTCGTAACTTAAATCCATAACCGTAACCGTAACCATAACATTAAGCGTTACCGTATACTTGAAAGGGATTTGGCTTCGGACATGCCATTTTACTTCATTGATTTCCGACTGGGCACAACCGCCCACTTACTAGCGCACTTCAATTTTATAACGTAAAAAATATGAAAATACTTCAGATATCTTTAGGATAGTAAGCAAAGTGAAAGTTTATTAACACAGCTTGTTAAGGCGATGAGGTAGGTTGCATTGGTATGCCTGAACAATGAATTCGGAGGGGAAAGTTGTCATCATGGCGTTTTATAGGTGATAAACAAATGCTTTTCGAATATACATAGTCTGTTTCCTATTGTTTGTTTGTTATTGTTGCTTCTTTCTTGTGTGTTTCACTGGTTGCGCGTGATCATTCCATTTGCTATTTGATGAGTTTTTTGCGTTTATGTACAGTCATTATCTTTGACGTAGAATGTGATTTAGGGGCTATCTATGTAAGTCACGGGTTTACATAATAAGTCCCTTAGGGCCGCTTGCATAAATGCCTATAACGACTAATCGCTGATTAACTTAACTAATCGCTGATAAATTAACAGCTAACCATACAAAATACGTAGATTAACGCCGCTAACCGGGCAATTAGTAGTTATCGGCTTTTATGCAAGCGGCAATTTTATATACCACCCGATATTGAAACATTCCGTCATATTTTAGATATTTTAGTAGCTCAAGCTCGCCACATTTCCACCTTTTGGTTATTCTTTCCGTTTTTCTAGAGAGACCTCTTACTCAATTTTTCGCTTCACGATAAAGCGCAAAAACATCGCAGGTTGGCTCCGTTCACAGCTTGGAAGTGTAGGTCGCGTTCTTCTTTTCCGAGGGGGAGCGATATTCCTCATCGTATCAGCTGTTTTCCGGGCTAGTTGAACTCTATAAGATCCTCAGAGGCGGTAGGTAGTTTGTAAGAAATTTGTTCCCACTGCATAGTTACATTGTTGGGTCGAATATTGTTATTATTGAGGACAAATGCGAGTGGAGAGATGATCAGCCTGTATCGTACGCACCTTCTCGATGTCAAACTTCCCTTGGACTACTGTGTGCAATTTTTTTTCGCAGCAGCCTTGAATTTTGTGAACTGAGCCACCTACAATTTTTTCGATGGCTATGTATTTTAATGAAAGTTGGTAGTATGGCTCACAACGATCCCTGCAAAGACGTTCGGGTAAATTTACTAGTAAATTTACGAGTAGCCCTCCCGAAAGTTTTCGAATTTTTCCCATCATTTTAACATTGCTGTCAGTAGACTTTTTTACCGGTCCATTTCACACGTTCCTGTCTGTGTGATTTGACAATGGTTTTGTATCTCGCTCTTCCTCATTGATTTTGACATTTTGCTTTACTGCTCACACCGTCACAGCTACCAGTCATATAACTAGCCATTTTACGGAAATTTTATAAGGAAAATGACTACTTCTGTGAATGTCATTTTACAGGAATATTTGAAGGGTTTTTACTGGTTATTTTACCAGTGCTTTACTCGTAATTTTCCTTGTATAATGACCGTAATTTTTACCGCCATATACAAAATAAAATGACTGCTATTTTATAAAACGCTTACCTATTCCAAATTGTAATAAAACACATAATTTTATATAATGTAGTTTATTTTATATTATTTTCAAGCGAATATGAATAACAATAACTTTATTTTTGTGTATTTAATACTTTTTTAAAAATCTATATTAATACGTAAATATTAAATTACATTTTTTAGTCTTTTTTGGTTCAATAAGTATTTACATTGGTTTTGTTTAAAATTTTTAATTTAGTTAATAATTTTTAATTTTAATTCTTGTGTATTCAATAAATACTTTTTTAAAAATCTATATTAATACGTAAATATCAAATTACATTTTTTGTCTTTTTGTTTCAATAAGTATTCACATATTTACTTTGGTTTTGTTTAGTATTTTTAATTGAGTTAATAATTTTTAATTTTAATTTTTGTGTATTTAATACTTTTCTAAAAATATATATATTAAATATCAATTCAAATTTTTTAAGTCTTTTTTGTTTCAATAAGTATTTACATATTTATATTTATTTTGTTAAGTATTTTATTATTTTTAATTTAGTTTAATAATTTATTTTATTTGCATTTATTTATTTTAGTATTTTGCTATATTACTATTTTTTTGTTTAGTAATTGATTTTTTTTTGTTTAGTTTAGTAATTTATTTTTATATTATTTACGTTTCTCTTATTTATTTTAATATTTTGTTATATTACCATTTATTTTATTTAGTACTTTGCTATATTACCATTTTTTAAATAAAAAAATCAAGTTTGCACTAACTAAAAGTAAACTTCCCACCAAAATCTTTTAAATAGAAATAGGTCGACTCCAATTGACGACTTGACATAAAATAACCCATGCGCAACCGCTAAGCATACACTTATTCTCCCTTGACAGTGCCCTCAGGCAATTCCAATGTCTTTTTAGCACCAATATCAGCTACCGGGGCACGAACAAAAATGATTCAGCGCTAGGGATGAGCCACCACTGCATATTACAGATGCACAGCTGACAGTAATGTCACGTACGCCCAAGAGCTGAAATGCAAACAAAAAAGTGCGTTAGCTGCAAAATTTTTCGATGCAGACACGTCATCAATACTTATGTACAATAGCTGGTAGATTAGCTTCCAAGCCATTAAAATGATGCGTTACACTGCCTCAAAGCTTTGTTTTATCCAAATCCGCAGTCCACTTAAGTTCACTATGTTTGGTGGTGATGCGCTATGGTCCGGCATATGAACTAGGATCTACTTTACCCAAGCGACCCATTTTATTATGCTGTGATGGTGGTGCAGAGACGAAAGAAGTGTGACTTGTTGTGAGTTGTTGGCAAAGGCCTTCCTGGGTGCTCACTGAACGTGTTGGGCTGAAATTGTAGAATTTGAGTTGGTTGCAGGTACTTCGGGTTTTAATCACTATGCAATAAATGAAGGTAAATTTGTATAAGGGTCCAGTGCATAAATGGACCATGTCCATTATTTAGGAAACCCAAGAACATTTGATTACTCAACATATTTTATGATTGCAACACAAAACCATGCAACAGTTTGGCCAAAAACTTTACTTGGCCGATAAATACACTGAACCCTTCAAAACTTTACTTACCTGTTGCAGCAAGCATTGCTGATACAAATTCCAAAGGACATAATTTTATTTAGTTTTTCTTAAAAAAATTGCACAATTTGTTTGTCTTCTTTCAGACATTTTTTAAAAATGGCGTTTTCGATTCGCGAAATTCCGCACGTCACAAATTAAGTGTTGCCGTATCGACAAAAATGGCGTTTTTGTATGGAGACATTTTGTGATTTCAGCTATTTTAGCAATTTGACAGCATTACTTGGTTCCATTTTATCCATTTCATTCCGAATTCTTACATGTACAAGGGATGTATTTGTAAATGCCAAGAATTCATGTGAATGTATGCGATTTTCGGTAAATCGACTTTTGCAGGGATTAAACAAAAATACATATATATCAATTTTTCGAAATTCGAATTATTTTCAAAGTTATAGTTAGCAACACTTTTCGAAATTCCTCACTTTTTGATGATTTTCTCATGATTGGGCAAACCGATTTTTCTAATTTTTTAAATATATATCAAAGATGGCAGCTTCTACCAAACAGCGATTCAAATTTTTGAAAAAAACATTTTCCGCAATTTTCAACTTCTCCATCGCGCTTTTGTATGATGTTGTTGGGCATTCCATTAGTAACTATTAGCAAAAAAAAATTTTTTGGCACTCTAAGGGAGCGGAAGTTATTTACATGTTTTACCTTCATAGTACACAGTACGTAGAGAAAAAAAAATTCATGAAAAATTAACTAGTCTGTAAAAAAATGTAAATAACTCCCGCTCCCTTAAAGCGCCAAAAAATTTTTTTTTTGCTAATAGTTACTAATGGAATGCCCAACAACATCATACAAAAGCGCTATCTGACCACGATGGAGAAGTTAAAACTTGCGTAAAATGTTTGCAAACAAAATTTTTTTGCAAAAATTTTAATCGTCGTTTGGAAGAAGATACCATCTTTTATATATATTTAAAAAATTAGCAAAATCGGTTTAACCAATCGTGAGAAATTCATAAGAAAGTGAGGATTTTCGAAAAGTGTTGATAGCGATAACTTTGAAAATAATTCGAATTTCGAAAAATTGTTATATATGTATTTTTGTTTTTTGGTTTTTTTTTTAAATTTACCTTTCTATTGACACACTTCAGTTAAAGAACAAAACTGCGCGATAAAAGTCAATTTCTTTAAAATTCCTTTCGTTTCATATCCCCAATGGCGCATCACAAATTGGTGGAAAAAGTAATATGTGGCAACCTTGTAAACATATCGGAAATGATAACACTTGAATAGTAGAGATTATGGGGCCTATCAGCGATTCCTTGGGAACGGTATTTCTATGGAGCTTTCCGTTCTTGTAATGTAGTTGGAAAATTTCAATTACATACATTACACAAAGTAACTTTTTTTCAATTCCGAACAAAAATACCTTGTACTTGGGCCTCAGAACGATGAAATACTTTTGGTGGTTTTTTGAGAATTCAAACTAGATCTGCCGCAGGAAAATAGATATGATATACGGAATCAGGAGAAAATTTTACATTAAGACAATGTTGTCTCATTTTGAATTTTTTTGTCGAGTAGTGTTGCCCTCCTTTGCTTAATTAGAAAGAAAATTGGTAATTCCACAATGAAACATAACAAAAATTTAGTTGATTGACGAAGGGGTGGGATATAGATATGTATAACCAACCCCCACTAGCTTTTGAGGGCCGACCCACCCATGCCAGTGGCACACCCCCAAAACCCCTCCTAGGGGGTCTTCCATACAAAAATTAAAAAAAAAAAACACCATTTTTGGCGCTTTATATGAAAAAAATCAGCAGAATGGCTATGCCTTTAAAAGTTACAAAGAGTAAATGTTCCTTGTCACTCAGCATAATAGGTCCCACCATTCCGGTTTTCCGTCTCATATTTTTGGGGATATCTCCGAACAAGCTGAGATATTGAAATTTTTCACATTGATTATGAAAGCACTCGTTAGCACCTTTCTTTTGATACCCATATTGTACTTACACATTTTTGATCACCCCTGGTCCACCTATTGGTCGATAACTCCGAAACCGGTCGAGTTATCGAAATAAGGGATACCTTTAATTTTAAGTTGAACGTCTACTAATAAATTACAAAAGATTCATTTAATTCCATTCAGACAGACAGGCAGACCTAACTATAGACCTAACTTTAGACCTTAAGTTACCTCAGAAAAGTTGCTTAAAATCACCCCTAGAAAAGTTTCCGCGATGGCGATTTTTCACTTTTTAAATCGACCCGCTCTAATACGTTTGTCCAAAAAATATCAATTAGTGCCAAAAAATGGCGTCAAAACCGGAGAAACCGAAAAACTTTGCAAAAAATTCAACTTTTCGCGCGAAAAACATGTCATAATTTTTCAAATTATCAAAACACTATATCGCTCATTTGCTGCAACGTCGTCATAACTCAAAAAACTCAAATTTTTTAGTTAACATCACTAATATATCGGAAATAATATGTTTGTTCAAGTATTATATCCGAGGTTTTAACATATATCAATTCAAAAACTTAATATGCGTTTTCCGTAATATCACATTTTTTGAGTTATGACGACGTTGCAGCAAATGAGCGATATATAGTTCAAACGTGTCAATATTTCTCTACTCAAGACTGTTGAGAATTTTGAAATCGGTTGAAAATTGGGTTTTTAATGAGTTTTTTTTACGAAGAAACGAAAAAACAATTTTTGACTTCAAAACCAGATTTTGGGAGTGTTACAAATCTTGTAAAGGGTGTTTAGTGTATAATTCGACCGCTGTTAAAATATATATGTAGATTAACTTAACTTATAAGCACTAGCTGCCAGGGCTATCAGGTATCCATTCTTTTTGATAAGTTAACTTCACTAAATTGGTCTGGTCACCTCAAGCATAGTGAATGCATATTCGCTTCTTCCGTTTCCGGTTTGTATAATACGCTCAATCGCACTGTTATAACCGATTTATTTACTCGCTAAATATAGAAAAAAGATAACTTAGGTATAAACTGTGCGCATACGAACATAATAAAGTTATTTGTAAACTAATTATTCCACTAAAAAAAGGAATAATCCGGCAAGAAGTGTGATTCATTTTGGTGAATAAGCGTAGCAACGATTTGTGGTTTTATGGTGTATTCAAACACGCCTACATTCATTCACCACCAACTCAACGAATACTCGTTTTCGTTAGTCAGGACATGGCGAAAGTCCTTTTGAGTTGTTGTTTTATAAATAGTATATTATTGACGAATAGCGAGTAAATATTTGTTACTTTTAACCAGAGTTATTCGAAACTATATGGCTCGTTAGTGCAGCTGCACTCCACTACGAAACGAATAGGTAGAAACACGAAAAAGTGAAGGTTCACGGCTGCCTGCGAGTGTCTGTTACTGTCTGTGTTTGTTCCAAAAGAATGTTGAAAATTTTATTGAGCACATAATAAGCTACTTGAAAATTATAAAAAAATAAGAAAAAAAAGTATAGAAAAAATAAAACTTGCTAAATTTTCAAGAGATATATCTAGGAAAATTGAAAAAAGGTCAATTGGCCTAGAAAATCATTATACCTCCATACATGTATGTTGGTTTGTTGTGCAAAAATAGATGTGCTCACATAAATCGGTTGATCGAAAAAATACATACATACATACATATATGTATGTATAATAAAAAAAAGTGCGTATATTAATGTGAAAAAGCATATGTTTAAATATAAAAAATTGTATGATGTTGAATAAAAAAAAAATTGAGTATGTAACTGCAAAAAAGTGTATCAAATGAAAAATAATAATTCATAAAAAACTGTGAGAATGAGTTTTTTTTATTTATTTTCTTGGCGAATGAGTACGTCTGATGCTTTGGTCGTGCTTCGTGAATGAGCGAACGCGAGCACGACGTAAACGACACACATACCTACTTATTTGCACTTGTAAGTGTATATGTTGACACATATACTAACTAGGTAAAAAAACAGGAGGTGGTAAAAGGGCCGCGCGACACGTTAACGTACGTAGCTGCATTACATCTACAGGTTTACAAACCACTTCATAAATAGTCCCGATTAGGTTCAGTGGATCGAAGCGCTTAGACCACAAGTAGACGATTGACGCCGACCGAGGTTTGCTAGACATTTTCCGAGGCTGCCATACAATTTAGGATTAGATGGAACTAGCTGGAACTCATATTACCAGATCCCACTAAAATATTCTACAAAATTCCGTTAGGTGGCAACTCCGTAAAAAAATCTGAGGGGAAGCACTACATTTAGCATTTATAATAGAGGACATGGAAAATATAAAGAGCCTAGGTCGTAGCCTTAGTTAGAGATATAGTAGGATAACGTTGCAGCGCATATAATATTTTGCCTCAAATGTGAACTTGTAAGAAAAATAATACTTGTATAAAAATAATACTTGCATAAAAAATACTCAAAAAAATTATGGCGGCGAGATACCAACATGTTATTATAACCTCTAACGAGATTTTTGCCGAGCTGCTCTTCCCACTAGTGGTATGCTGTTTTTTTAGTTTTTTCCTGCAAGTTGGTGGGATCTACAATATGAAAAAATACCAGCTTAATAATAACACTTGTATGGGAAATAATACTTGTATTAAAAGCAATACTTGTATGAAAAATAATACATGTTTGAAAAATAATGCCTGTGTGAAAAGTAATACTTGCACGAAAATGATATGTACTTCCATGGAAAATAATACTAGCTGAACAATAATACTTCTATGAAAGTAAAACTTGAATAAAAAAAATACTTGTATGAAAAGAAAACTGGTGTGAAAATTAATACTTGTATGAAAATAAACTTTTCTGCTTGAGTGTTGGGACGATAAAGTTTTTACAGGACTACCACATACCGGACATTTTTTTGAAATGAATTGAGTTGCCCCTATTGGCTACCAAAGGAAATGTTTATTGCGTCGGTCGTATTATACAATTATTATTTTTCATACAAGTATTAATTTTAATACAAGTTCTCAGAGCTAAATTAAACTTTTCATAAAAGTATTAATCCTGCAAGTAATAAAATACCTTTATTCAAAAATTTATACAACTTGGTCTAGTAGTTTTCGAGAAAATACCAACATAATTTTTCACTAGTGAACTGGTGAAACCCGTTTCACCTGTTCCTACATTTTTGATCACAAATTTTATGAGTGAGAAAATCCGCAAAGTAAGAAGTTGTTTAGAATATGTTTAAAGCCGGTTTGCAGCTCTGCTTCTATATACCGTTTTTAGACAATGTTCTCGTTTAGTGTTTTTTGTAGTAGCATACTTTTAGGCAATGTAGGGTGGTGGCAGGGTGTAGAATTTGTACACGCGACGAACGGCAGCGTTTATGTGTATATTTTTAGTGTGTGCATTCACAAGCAGAAAAGTGTAAAATGTAAAGTGTATCGCAAAAGAAGAAGTGTCAGTGCTGCAGTTTGAGGAAATATAATAAAGACAAGAGGAATAAGATTGCATCGCGTTGTGTTAAAGTGGTGCCAGAGAACACCGAGCCACAAGAGCACAAACACAAAAAAGGAAATAAAGAAAACCACTAAAACGTGATACAATTCATGTACAGGTGGAAGACAACAACATGAGAATATATACATATAACTTAATATGAATATGCACTCTTACATTAGGGTGTTTGTTTATGAACAGACTACCAGACATTTTTTTTTCTTTATTGATAACAATACCCATTCATAACAATTACCTACATTGTGCTATAATTTCAATGACGATTTCTTACAAAAAAAAAAAAAACGTGGATTTTGTCCTCCTACGCTCCTACCCTATTTTAGAATTAATTTTAAGAACTTCCTATGCATCTTAGAAAATTTTCAAAAACGTGATATCTCCGATATCAGAAAAACAACCAGTTTTTGTTTTTAAAGTTTTGCACCAACCGCGACCCAATGAGTGAATTTTGGTGAGGAGTTTACTTTTACTATAAAAAAATCCTTCTAAAAAGTAGGGATCGCGTTATATGAAAGCCCCATTAACATTCCACAATCATTTATCCGGGCTAAGATATGTATCAAAGCAATATTTTAATTAACCGCTTCATAAATTGATGTGATTAGGCTTAGTCGATCGAACCACTTAGACCACAAGAATGCGGTTTGTGGGTACTTCGGAGGCGCCGGTTTAGTTCTGTTGAGCTCAAAAAACATAACACAGCACGTGGGAGCCGCGTTTTGCTTGCCATTTTTCAAGGTTGCCATACAATTTAGGATTAGGTATCAGGCATAGGTAGTGATCCAACTTTGAACTTATATCGGCAGATCTCATCAGAATATTTTTTCTTAATATTTCGGATAAGTGGAAACTCCGTGAAGCAATTTAAGGATAAGAGCTTGAAAAAGATAGCTTAGAAATAAGAACTTAAATATCTTCTGTTTGATATCGATATTGGATTATCTCATTTCATTTAAAAAAAAGTCAGAAAAGTGGCAAATCTGAAAAAAAACTTGATAGTGTCAATACTTGAGTAGAAAACGGTCAGCTGTTGGTCATGCGTCTCTTTCTAACATTCGTAAAGATAGGACTTCCCTTCAAAAGACACATTTTGCATTGCGTGCGATGCGTGAAAACGTAAGAAAAAATACGACCATGTACCAAACAACTGACTGGGTTGTTGTGTGCAAAATTGTTCAAGTCGCTCATTTGGTGAAACCCAAAAGTAAGTTAGCCCCAAATCTGGGCTAAGTTAAGCCAAAATTTAGTTTTAGCTTAGTCGCGTTGGTGAAACCGGCTCATAGATACAGTAGTTTGCAAAAGTAAAGAACGATACGTCTCTTTACGTTTTGTCTAGCAGTCACATGCTAATTAGAATTCAGAGAGCTTATAACAACCAGTTAAGTTTTTTAGGTTTTAATTTTATAATAGTTCCGAACTCTAATCTCTAGTCTAGAGATGAATCGTTCGGGTGGGTTATCATTCGCAATAGATACTGAGGTGCTGCGTTTGATGATAAAAGGAAGCTCCCCTCAAAAATTTAATAAAATCGGCATAGGCCGATTTCATTTGACGATTTGACTAGAATGACCCTAATAGTACATTTAAACCCCACCAAATTTGGTGCTTTTTTCCATACAAATCTCCTTTTCCAAATTTGGAATTCCATCACATTTGACCTCAATTGCCGAGCAATACAATCCTTAGTTCCTCAAAATAGCAACCCTGCGGGTGTTCCACATTAAGGATCAGGGTTGGAAAATGCGATCGTTATTTTTCAATTCAATAACAGTTTATGAAGTGAATGAATCAGGTGTTTTTTTTGGTTATTAGTTACAAATGAATACTGCAAGGAAAAACTATGTGATGAAAAGAGACAGACACGGTGATTACCATTGACGTTTCTGACAGTGTTAGCTTCGAGCTTTGCTCGAAAGAAAATACTTTTCGACCAGTTATATACTTACTAAGTAGCTAGAGGTAAAAGCGTATAAAATACGCCTCCGTAGTACTTAAGTACTTTGTTTAGTCATATTGTATCAAAAAAGTCCGATTGGATCGAAAAGCCCAACCCTGTTAAGGATTGCCCAGCAAGAACCTTAATGGGTAATTAACTTGTGATAACATTTGCACTATGCGCAGCTCTAAATAACAATTTCAACTATTTTTTTTAAAGAAAATGGGCCAATTCTACCAAGAAAAGACATAAGCCTTCTTTGCCAGTGTAAACGGTGGCGAATTGGCTCATTTGAATTCGTCAATCATGGTGCGGAGTAAATGTACTATAACTTAGGGCCTAATTATGTATGGCGAACGATTCGTCTGCTTCCAAAATCACATTTTCTTTCATTTTTGTTTTTATGTTAAAAAAAAATCTATGGAACGAATGAAAATGAGTGATTTTGCGATGGCTACGCGATATTGTGAGCAGACGAATCGTTCGTCTGAGCTATCGTTCTCCATACATAATGATTGTTATTCATGAATTGCTCTATTTTTTTGGATGTGGGTAAAAAAGTGTGCACTATGAAATTGTTAAAAAATTTTATGTTACGAAAGCCACAACAACAAATACTACACACTCAAGCGCCTATTTGTAGCAATTGAAAAATTTAAGTTCATAACGGTTTTACACTTGGCGAGTGATTTTATTTTAGTTTTGTGTGAATGTGACACTGCCCAAGCCTACTAATTCATGCATACGTCTACATACATATGCATGTTACTATTAATATGCATAAATAAACAATATATGTAGTAAATTATTGTGTAAAAAATTAAGTAAACAAAAAAAAAATAATAATCTACCATTTAACCAAATTCAAATCAACCAAAGTGACAAACGAATAATACACACGCACAAATGCCGTTTTAATCGTCACTCTCGAATATAACGCGTTTCGAGTTTCGCTTGTCTTTCGTCGCGTAATAAAAAAGTGCGAATGTACAACAATTGTAGATAAGTATGTTGAAATATTCAAATGTATGCCACAAAATGCAGGCAATCAATTCAACCAAACAACAGTCAATATGGCAGCCCTTTGTTACAACAACGACCGTCACCCACTCGTCGTTTTCGCCCTCGTCCTTGTCATCGCCGCTCACACCCATTTTCACTTCGTCGGCAAATTCGGCCAAATTGTGATCGAAAATCCCGCAGTTAAAGAAAATGAGGAACAAGTAAGTTCACAATTGCATATTATGAATTAAAAGAAGACAAGAAAGTAATAAAATAACAACAACAAAAAAAAAACTATTGACTTTATGTCAAATTATTCACCTTTCAAACACATACATACGTATTCATACATAACACACATTTGTGAGGCTTAAGACAATAAGGAATCAAGGCTCTAGGCTAAAAAAAACTCGTTGCTGTTTTTATTATTTGCTTTTGGTTTCCGCGCTCATTAGGGTGATCCAAGAATTGAAATAGGACAACCAAATTTGGCAAATAAATACGTTCATAAAATCCTTTAGTTCAAACAAGGAAAACCAAGTCGTCTTTAACCTTTTTTTTGAATATTCCAGTTGAAACTATCAGCGGTAACTATCATGAGAGTAAATATTGCCACTAGCCATCGTTTCCCACAAGTCCCACTCAAGCCGGTTTAAAGGTGATGGCCCAATGCACGCTTGCTTTGCTGGCTTTGCCTCGAGAAATGTCAAAATTCTTTTGAACTCTATTGAAATGTACGAAAGTTGGCCCAGTAGCAGCCTTACTTTGTTTGCTTGAAACGCTTCAAAGCGTCGAATAGCCCAAATCTCTATTGGACAGCGCTTTACACGCTTCGCTGTTTGTCTTGTTGTTGTCTTGTTTGTGTCATCCTGTATTTTTGACAACTTTTGTAGCTTCTATTGGGCCATAGAAGCTTTAAAAGGAAAGCAAGGTAAGCCTAGGTAAGCAAAGCAAGCGTACATTGGGTCATCAGCTTAACATTCCCAGGCCAGTGCACGCGACAAACTTTTTTCGTTGCTCATACGCCGTGGCATCCCTTTCCTATAGTACCTTACAGTATACGTATACGACAAAAAAAGCACCAATTGTCGCTCTTTATTTTACAGCCATTTAAAGTGCATTTCTTGTTATTTATTTCGGCAATGGTGAACAAACATTCATAGCAATTTACCACTCTATCGAAATCCGCAAAATCAAATTTGAATTTGCAAAAAAAAGGGTTTCTGATTTTATTCAAATGCACTACAAAAATCTACTGGTTTTAATGTTTGTTGTAATCATGCCCTGGGAAAAAGTGATAGCAGCGGTAAAACTCAGATATTTAGAAGAAAAAGTGTTGTGTTATTGAACTTTAAATGGCAGCTGAAAAGTATGCTCTGGATATTTTTTTCTTCGTTTTTTATCCTTCTTAGTTTTTCCAATTCTCATTTTGTGCCTGCCTGTTTTTTTTTTTTATCTGCTTGTAAATTTCTTCAAGTTTTCTATTTCCTTGGTGTAAAACTGCTTCACAGGAAATGTATTTTTTTATTATTATTATTAAAAAAAAAAAGAAAAAAACGAATGGCGGTGATATAGGTACCAACAGGTTATTATAACCTCTAACGAGATTTTTGCCGTTGTTTTTGAGTTTTACCTGCAAGTTGGCGGGACCTACAGTTTTTTTGCAAAGCAAATGAGTTTTTGCTGAGAAGCTTCTCATGGCAGAAATATACCCGGAGAGTTTGCCAAACTACTGCCGAGGGGCGACCCCGTTTAGAAATATTCTTTTTCTAAATAATTTTAATAATAGTCACCACGATAACTGTCGGAATTTACCATCGATTTGTCAAAATTTACGATTTTCAACTATTTGGCACACGGCCATAGGTGGTAATCTAAAACCGAAACTAGTAGAGTTGCAACTTAAATTTAGGAACCAACTTAAACTATATACACATATTTTTGAGCGTGAACACGGTTGAACGTGAACAATTTTTTTTTGTGTAATATGTTTATATTCCTCCACTTTTCCAAAAAAATCATGTGTAAGTGGATAAATAACTAATGGTGATCAAAAAAATGCGCATTTTTGTTACACTCTTAAATTTTCCGTTTTCGTTTGCAAAATGAAGGTAAAACGTCAAACATTATACGTTTCCGTTTCCTAAAAATGTACACTTCAGGAGTGTAAAAAACTCACACTTTTTACCCTCTGAAGCTTTGACAGGGTAGCTGGTTGCACTGAAAATCAGCTGACGAAAATTTTATTTGACAGACAAATTGGGTGAAATAAGTTGGATTTTGCAATAACAATTAAATATTGGTGATAAGCGAAATCTAATTATTCATGCACATTTGCAGATGATTGTAGAAATCAAGTGGTGTAAGTGTGAGTTCAGTGTAATAGTACATTTACACAGCACCAAATTTGGTAAATTTGGCGAAAAATTGCAAATTTGGCGCTTTTTTCCATACAAATCTCATTTTCCAAATTTGGAATTCCATTACATTTGGCCTCATTCGCCAAACAATACAATCCACAATTTCTCAAAATAGCAACCCTGTCTGTGTTCCACATTTAGAATTGCCTAGCAAGAACCTTAATGGGTAATTAACGTGTGAAAACTTTTGCATAATGCACAGTTCTAAATAACAATTTCAACTATTTTTTTAAAATATTGGACCAGTTATACCAAGAAAAGAGAGAAGCCTTCTTGATTCTTCATTAATTTTTACTCTACATGTGTTTAAAACATCAAGGTGGTGCATTTTCTTTCGGAGGCTCTGTGTTCTGGTAGAAGATTCTTGAGATGGTGAAGCCAAATGCAAATTTGCCAGTGTAAACAGGTTCGAAATGACTCATTCAAATTCGCCAAATTTGGTGCAGTATAAATGTACTATAAGCTTTTGACAGTTGATTTTGAGGTTATGTTTCTCAAATTGATAGATTTTTGTTTATACATTTGGCAACTACTCTTTTCTGTGCTTCTTGGCATTTTTCGTGGTCAGTTTTTTTTATCAAAATAAAAATCAGCTGATTGTTGTAACCCCATGATAACAAGGTGCGCTCACGCTCATCTAAGTTACACTTACAATTGTACATTGCATACACTAAAGAGCGAATACCACTAGTGTTCTGTGTTCTGTGCATGTTCAACGTGCAGGTGTACATTTTTTTCGATGAAACGAAATCAGCATAAATTATCTTTGAAATTTGTGCATTTAAAAGTAATAGAAAGTTTTATATATGCTTTTAAATGCTTATTTTACCGTAATAAGATGCCAGAAATATAATTTATTCAAGAAAAAGAAAAGTGCATATTAGCAAAAGGAACATGATATACAGCTTTTTGATTTGTAGTGGTCTGACTATCTTTATTCATTTGAATATTTTCGTATTTATACCTATGACCAATGCAGTGTTAACAATTTTCCAATTATAAAATTGCAAAATTTGTCTCTGTAGTAAAACCGGTTTTGGCATGATTATGAGCTATTGGAACACTAACTATGCCAAAATCAACTTACTTTTGTCAAATTTTATTTTCATTAGACCTAGCTTTGTTTTGCTTTCCAAAAATATAAAATAAAAATATTTAAAAAAAAATTTTGTATGCATAAAAAACGCGTACCCGAAAATAGTCTACGCATGAAGTTGCAAAATTTTACTATGGGGTTTTTTCCTGAATTATGAACAAGCTTATGTTTATTTTACTAAAAAAACACTTTCCACTGTGGCTTTCTTTCATCGCCTACCACTGTATGTTTATTTAAATTGGAAATTTGTGTAGTATGCTTAAGATCTTTTCTAATAAAATCTCCACCTAGGTACCATACAAATATTCAACCCCTTTCTATTTGAATTGTAATCCTGCCACGGAAAATACTTAGGTAAACAAGCACATTCCGGAATTTTATTTAAAAGTTTTGTTATTTATAAATTCATCCATGGCAGTGTCTATCGAAAAAGACGGTAGCTCCATCCGTATTCGAATAAAGACTAGGGTTTCGTTAAAAAATAGGTCCGGGAGATATTGGGCCGTTCTGGCCGTTCGTCAAAAAAGTCATCAGAGCTTCCTTGTTTGCAATAACTTTCGTAAAATGAAGATATTGCACTGAGTTTTGAAAGGACCGTTTTTTGTAATATCCACAAAGTTTATCGTTAATACAAAATAAAATCAATAATATCTTAATAGCTGTAGGAGAGCCATTTTTTGCATGTATTTGTATATGTTTTCCAAACCAGAGAAAAAGATTTATGACATAACATTGAAAAATGATAAGAGATATCGTCGCTGGCTTGCCAAAGGCACACCACCATTTCTATTTTGAGTTAATCAGTGTACAGGATTGTCCTTTAAACGATCTATGTTGTATCAAAAACTTGAATTAAATGCATAACGGGAAGCCTCTGTAATTTGAAAACAAAAGAACGATAATGTTCAATAATGTATTGATTTTTCGAAAACAGCCAACTTTTAAACTTGATTTCGCCACATTTTGATTTTGGCCCATTCATGCTTCTAGCAAGCCAGCGCCGACATACACCATATTTAAATATTTGACAGTTGAAGAAAATTTTAAGTGCCCACTTCACAAAATTTTTATCATTACAAAATTTAAAATTTTGAAAATTAGTATTCCATATTCACATTACGAACCTTCGCTATTTTTTCGAAACATATTTATAAATGTTGCCTATTTTAAGGCGCTCGATTTGACATATTTTTCCGAACTCTAATTATAATTGTCATTTTCCGGAACTTTAACGATGACTGCGCCTAAATGTAAGCGACTTTTTCAAACTCATTTCGAATATGTGAAAGAGATGGCGCGAAGGAGAAACTGCGCTATTGATAAATATTCAGATAGCAATTAGGACTAAACATAAGATAGGAGACGATAATTGGGACTTTTGCAAATAAAGCAATATTTTTTTTTTCGTATAATGCATTGTCAGCGAAGCCCGAACGATGGTGAAAATTTCAAATCCCCAGCTTGACGGGAATTTAGTTCAAAATCCAGAGCAAAATCTCTGGGAATGAAATTTTTCAAATATCGCTTGCCGTGCGGCACCTATCGGAATTTTTTGTTATATTGCGTTGGCGTAGAAAACTAAACGATGATGAAAATTTGAAGATCCTACCTCAACGGGAAGCTGGTTGGAAAACGAATACAACGACACTGGAAACAGACCTTCGAATTTCTTAAATAGAGCGATTCACGCGCCACCTAAGGAAGCTTCAGCACAAAAGGATTTCCTATCGACACCCGAATTCGGCAGCAGAGGAAGGGGAGACCTCCACTGAGATGGAAACAACAAGGGGAGGATGACTTGAACTTCCTTGGTGTTTCCAATTGGCGTCAGTTGTCGCTTAAAAGTAACGACTGGCTTGGTTTGATACGAAGCGGCCAAAATCACCTAAGCTGTTAGGCACTAATAAACAATGACGAATTCTGGGGCCCAATCGTGACATGCGTGATCGTACAACTCGTCACGTAAAATTTTGTATTTCGTATTACGACTTACGTGAACGTACAACTTCTATCGTAGTTTCGGATTTTTACATACGTGACCGAGTGACTGAAGGTATTAAAAACTTTGTGAATTGAAAATAAATTACGTTTCGTTTGCTATCGTATCTAACAAAGCCATTTCGCTTATACGATGGACGTATCACGGAATTTTCTCTCGTCTGGTTTTCGATTCGTGATCGTATGTAACGATTCGACCCCAGGGGATATACTTTCTAGATTCTCACCATCAGGCAAGCTAAGATTACACCTTCCCGATAGTGGGCTTCACTTGAGGAAAAAGAAGCTCTTGGCTTCCGTCTGACTCAAGACTAAGGGGCGTTTTCAGTCTCCAACCCGGTTACTAGAGTTTATTTGACGTATTTTGTTCGGTTAGCTTTCAAATTAATCACCGATTAGTCATTATCGGCTTTTATGCAAGCGGCCCTAAAAAGTTCTCTTATACGGTGTTTCCACCAAAAACAAACACCGTGTTTGTAGGTTTTGGGTTTGAAATAATTGTCAACTGTTTCCACTGCGTGTTTTATATAAATTGTGTTCAATCTGTCATTCATATAATTTTATTATTCGAAAATTTTGTGGAAAATGGTATTTACCCCAAAAGGCAAATTCAGGGTCGAAAGCCCACTGGTAGCCATTTGGGTCTTATAAAAGCTATAACCTTTATAACATAGTCCAACTTTTCGGTGGGACCTATCAAACAAGTGTTTGGCCCTATGATTTTGCATTTTGAAAAATATAATAAATTAATTTAATTTTAATTGTCAACAACTTTGACAAACTGAAAGCAATGGTAACATGATTACGATAAGAATTTAAAAACTAAAAGGAAATAATAACGTAAATGAACATTATTGCCATCTTTTAATGATAAATCGTATGCAAACCCAAAGCAAACGCACTTTTAAAAGGGGTTTGAAATGGGTTTGGGTTATGAAATTTGTATGAGATTTGGCAAGGGTTTCGAGTAGTGTTTGATTTTAAACACGCTAGGGATAGAAAACACGGCGTTTGCTTTTGGTGGAAACACCTTATTACACTGCCATAACTTTCAGATATGTATAGTATAAAAAAGTCCTTACTTCTCTGGCAAAATGTGTTCTGGGGATGGATTCTCTAACTGTGAGTTTTGAAATGTACACTTTTTTCCCATATATTTTAAATGGTGAAAAAGTGAAAATTTCGAAACTCACTGCTAGAGAATTCAGGGCCTGGTTCGCAATCTGATGCTCCAACTGAAATGGAATGAAGGAATAGTATGAAGCCCAATAAGCCATTTTGTTTGATATCAACCTGAGACGCATTTGAGATGAAACCTTCAACGTCATTCTCACTTTTTGAAAACTTAATATCAATTACTCAATCAATTACTTTTCGATTTAGGGCGGATTTCTCAACTAGACGTCAACTTAACGCTCACTTTAAATTTTATCGGGCAGTTCATCCTCCTGTTAAATAAAGGGCAAATGAACTGGCTGTTAAACTGACAGTGAATTGACAGTAAACTTTGACGTTAACAGGCAGTCGAGAAATCCGCCCTTAATGATAAACTAGCAGTAGTAGATCAACTTTTTTGCTAAATGAGTATCTACTAGAGATATAATTAAATAAAAAAATTATAATCTAAATGTCCGAAAGTTTCTACCTTCACAGTTTTTAGAGATATGACCCCCTCTACCAATCCCTAAAATAAATTTTGTCCAAATCGCGGTGCATTATTCAAAAATTGACCCTCATTATTTACCAAACGTTTGAGAATATATTTTTCTGTGCTTATGGGTAATATGCTGTGCGTGTGTATTAGTGTGTTTTTGCGAGTTGCGCTACTATATAAGGTTGTTGTTGTTGTTGTAGCGAGGTGTAGCCCTGCCTAAATGTCAGACAGGGTCACCCCGAGTGTATTGCTCTTGGCCGGGTCGATATAAGAAAACGGGCCGGGTCGTTTCGGCACGATGGGTACAGCACAAGTACTGGTACCGTTCTCGTAGAACCGGCAATACAAGAAACTAGCCGTATAGGCTATGTAGGTCATTTAGCGTTACCCAGGGTGCACCAACTGGGAGGCGACCTACTTTTACACCTCCTAAGGTATACAATGCTTGTGAAACAATATAAATCGACCAAATGTATAAAAAAAAGTTCGACTTTTTGTACACATGCTCATAACCTAAATGCATTAGTAAATGCCGCAGCATGAACGCATCTTGGAAATGTATGTCCGGAAATGGTAAATGCAGCATTTAAAACTCAGCATGCACACTACATTAAGGGCCGCTTGCATAAATGCCGATAACGACTAATCGGCCGGTTACAGGAGTTTAACCGCCGTATTTTGTAAGGCATCACTCACCGTGGCTGAATTTTTCATGACGTATAAAAAGTCAATGAAAGGAGATAGGTCGCCTTGTTGTAATGGATATTGTTGACAGAAGTAAGAACAAACCTTAAGCTTTCGGCAGAATCAGTCCGTCACGTACGTGCCGGAAAAGGAAGAAACTGACAGCCGAGTAGGATGTGTGTATTTTGCATGTAAAACGCTACATTGACAAAGTATCAGTCAACGGATCCGGTATCCTTCGCCAATTTTCTACTTTGACGGAACGTCAGCTGCGTGACAAATGTCAAAATCAATTTTACCGCCAATTTGACAACGGGATTGTGAAAATTGTGACTATAACAAGTATTACTTTCCATGTTTTTAACCGAAATTTTGCTTTTGTTATGTTTTTTTTTAATAATTTTCGTTTTGCGCCAATTACTTTGTTGACATATCTGTGTACTTCAACATGACGTACGTCAATCGCTATGTGCCATCTCTGTACGGCACGTACGTTTTGTCACGACGTACGTCACGTACGTGACGTATTGACGGACTGATTCTGCCGAAAGCTTTAGGCTGTGTGCCAAACGGTTTAAAAAAGCAAATTTTGACAGAGCGATGTTAAATTCTGACAGTTAAAAAAAAAAAAAAAAAAACTAATGGCGGCGAAATACCAACAGGTTATCATAACCTCTAACGAGATTTTTAGCCGAGCTTCTCTTTCCAACTTGTGGTGTGTTGCTTTTGAGTTTTCCTACAAGTTGGCGGGACCTACAGTTTTTTGCCGACTCCGAACGGCACTTGAAAAGCAAATGAATTTTTTGCTGAGAAGCTTTTCATGGCAGAAATACACCCGGAGAGTTTGCCAAACTACTGCCGAGGGGCGACCCCGTTTAGAAAAATTGTTTTTCTAAATAATTTTTGATGTTACTTTTGTCGGGCATCGAACCGCCACGACTTGGTGTAGAAGGCCGAACACTTAACCGCTACACCACGGCGGCCGCCATTCTGACAGTTATCGTGGTAAATATGAACGTCAGAATTTTCCCTAGCCCTGGGGGCTAGGTCACATTTTGACAATCAATAATGTGAGCACAGGGATGCATGTGCTGTTAACATTCATATTATTTCACATAAATTTATGTTCACATGCGTTATTTAACACTAAAATATAATATAATGCGAATAATACGCAATATAAATGCATGAAAAACACGTAAAATGAGAATTGATTCACAAAGCATCTGCTTTTGCACGTGCTTTTTCCATACGTCAAAATTTACTACTGTCATAATTTAACGTTTCGTTTGGCACAGCAAAATGGCAAATATTCGTTCACCATAGGAAATTTGTTCACCTCATTTTACTCTGACGAAAAATGTTTTCAATTAGCACACAGCCTTGCTATTTAAAATAAGGATGCTAAATTGTGTCACTCTCCATTTATACGTTATCGAAAATTCAGTCACGGTGAGTGATGCCTTACAAAATACGGCGGTAATTGACGTATTTTGTTCGGTTAGCTGTCAAACTAATCACCAATTAGTCGTTATCGGCTTTAATGCAAGCGGTCCTAAGTAGTGTTATGAATGTGAACACGTTTTCGAAATCATTTAAAATTTGATCAGTATATCACAATAAAAGGTCACTGTGGCAGTAGCGACAGCGAGTTCGAAAACCAACTCGCTTGACACATTGCAGCGAGTAGCAAGAAATAGCAGCACAAAGAGAACACGAAGAACAGAACTGTCAAATACTGTGTCAGTTGGTCGAGAAGAAAATTTTTAATGTGCTAATTTTTTCCACTCGATTTGTTACAAGCAATATATAAATACGGCATTTTATACAAGAAAATTGTTAGCAAGTAAGTGTTGATTGCATTGCAAAGTGTTTTCTATAGGACAAAGTCCATTTGCGTTATAATTTATGCGAGATAAATGTGGGACGGCTGATTGTCGATTGGTGTGTGTGTATGTATGTATGTGGTTGACCTACGCGGACTGTTATGTCAATAATTAAAACTTATTTAAGAATTATTAAATGAGCTTGTGGACAAAAGTGTTGAGGGAACTACAAGGTCTGGCCTGTGTACATCGAACTGTTCCATAGTTGGCCAATTTAGCGAATAAGCGTAAGCAAAGTTGAATATCCAATTTGTATATATCAGAAGGAGTCACACCAACGTTTGTCATGCTTGCGCTGTGCTCAAAAGGGTTTTGGAGTTTTGTGAGCTTCAGAATTAAAATATTGCAAAATGTTCATTTTGAAGAAATTGATTTTTATACATTTTGGCTAGCGTTTTGGTCCTCTGTCATTGCTGGCCCATTCTGGTTCGACGTCGGCGACGATGACAGTAGTGCGCCTGTGTATACAATTATTTTTTTGTTGTCCATTCCTTTGTACATAGTTACTACGTACATTATTTGTATGCACGTTTGTCGGAACTCCTTGAAGGAGCCAGTTCGTATGTGCGCGACTATTGATGCTACCATGCAACTTAAATAATGTACCATCAAATGGCAATTAGGGCGATAAGGCACGAATTTGCATTTGCGGCAAGTGCCTGCAGCACAGACAATATGGTTTTTTTGCTTTGATGGCATCGTAACACATTTCCATGTGCCTTTTCTTATGTATTTTCATGGTGGTATCTATATTCGCTACTACTATGTATTGTTTATAAATTGAGCTCTGTCAAAGTAAGGCACACAGTAAATGCCAACGACACACTTTAAACATAATACAAGAAAAATCGCTTATTGCGGAAAAAGCCCAAAGATTTTGAAGTTCCAAGCAATACAAAATGGTTTTAAAATGGCCAAGGCCCTCTTAAAACTGGCTTAATTAAGAGGTTTGTGATCTTATTCCAAATTTCTTAATATAGCCCAGACACTCCAAATAGCTGTTAGGGGGCAAACATTTGTCCCTCTATTGCCACCTTGCAAAATGTCGAAGTAAGGAAAATCATATCGACTACTTAATTAGCACAATTAATCTAAATAAGCTCGCTTCCCCTTCGGGTTAGGGGTTTAGAATATGCTCGATGGTTGATATACGGATATGATGCCTCTCACTTTTCATTACCCATTTTCTCCTTCCGCACGGATGAAGGGATGACATGACCTAGAAGGTTCCACTGGTCATACCACTGCTAATACCGTTTCGCAATGAGAACCGCAGCGTACCGGGGAGGTGTTTTTGCTATTAACAACAACAACAACAGATAAGTTCTCATTCTCTACCCTAGGTGAAAGACTTTGCTGATTTTGGTTTCGTTCTACGCCCCGATGTTCTGTTGTTGTTGTTGTTGTTGTTGTTGTTGTTGGTGTTGTTGTTGTTGTTAACAGCAAAACACTACCCGAAGGTTTTAGGGAGTGATGCCGAGTTGACAGTCCTTGGCCGGATATGACCCAGGTACGCTGCGGTACTCCCTTGCGGTACTGCCCGACTGTCGTGGTAGCGATTTGGTATGACCAGTGGAACCTTCTAGGTCATGTCATCCCTCCATCCGTGAGGAAGGAGAAGATGGGTAATGAGAGGTGAGAGGCATCATATCCGTAGATCAACCATCGAGTAGCACGTCAATTACCTATGTGCATATTAGTCGCCTCTTACGACCGGTATGCCTACCTCGGGCATATTCTAAACCCCTAACCCGCAGGGGTGCCCTGATGGTCTCTCAACCGAAGGCTCATATGATAGTCAGATGAAGGCTCAGGGTAGTTTGTATGACTTTCATGAGCATGAAATGATTGAAAGTATGAAAAGTACATGAAGAGATTGAACTAACAATAAGTAGGTATAAGTAGAAGCTCTAATTTATGTTTAGTGAGACCTAGACCTTGTCCTGCTAAATAATTTACTTCAAGGATGTTAACAACTTGTCTGACTCCCTACCCATCACTCGTTTCCGGTTCTTATGCAACTATATTTCTCAATTCTTCCGCTTCTACTACATTTTCAAGTCATAAGTATGTATGTACATTAGAGCGTATCACCAAAAAAAGTCGGCTGTACCTCCCCTCATATGAAGTGTTTTTGAAAATCATTAAAAAAAAAATTATATTTTTTTCTGGCAACCATAGAAGTCGTCCAATTGCATTTTTCTTCATATCCTCGGCATTTTTTGTCGGATGTTAAAGTGTGGTACCACAACGAAACGCATGAGCTCAATGAACTTTTTTGAGAAAAAACCTCCTCTTTGAGACGAAAAAATTGGTGTGTCAAACTTTAAAATCCGACAACAAATGCCAAAGATTTGAAGAAAAATGTAATTGGGGGACATCTAGGGTTGCCACAAAAAAAAATTTTTTTTTTAATGTTTTTCGGTACGGCCGACTTTTTTTTTGCTTGTAAGCCCGAGACGCTCTAATGTACGTACATACGTAGGAAAAGATAAAACAAGTAAGGAAAGCTGTATTCGGCTGTGTCGAAGACTTTATGCCTTTCGTGAAAACGCGTCTAGATTTTCACTGTTTGGTCCTCAGTACAGCTTGTGGGAACTTAACGTTCTTTAGGCCATACCGAATTTATCAGAACAATCGATTGTATGGAGGCTATATGTTTTATTGGTCCGATCATGCTATAGGGTGGGGGTTTAGGGGGTGTGCCACTGGCATGGGTGGGTCGGCCTTCAAAGTTAGTGGGGGTCGGTCATACATTTGGACACGATTGGCGCATTCTAAATGGGTCAACTTAGGATTTTTCAAACTTTGGCGCTCAAAGTCAAAGTATAATGTCGGGACATCAGAATTTATTTTAGAGCTATGCCTCCTTCGGCAAAGTATCTTATTTTGATCCCTAAAATACGATTTTCCTTGTCACTTGGGCGTTTTTGAAATCGACCCGCCTAATTACACACAGTAGCTACTCCTGTAGGGCGCTTGACCCCAAAATATTAGATTTTGGTTTCTGCTGCATATCTTGAAAACTTGAAGGCCTTTCCAAAAAAATAAAATTGTTATAATTAGGTAGTATGTAGTTGCCTCTCGATGATATATAACACAAAAAATCATTCATTGTCAATTAGTGTCAAAAAAATGACGTCAAAACCGGAAAACCGGGTGAAATTTCCAAAAATTTCAACGATATATTATATCGTTTTATTCATTTGAGAAAAATACGATATGTTTTTTGAGCCAGAAGTTGAAATTTTTGGAAATTTCATCCGGTTTTGACGTCATTTTTCTGGCACTAATATTATATTTATATTTCGAAAGTGTCAACAATTTTCTACCCAAAACCGTTAAGAATTTTGAAATCGGCTGAAAATAGGTTTTTTAATGATTTGTTTTTTACGAAGAAACTAAAAATCCGGTTTTTTGGCCTTTCGTGTATAACTCGTCCAGATTAACAATCTTTACTAGGTCGCTTCAAAAGTGTAAAATGGCTGTAGCACTGTGTAATCATGCCAATTCTAAATAAATTTTCACTGGTGAACATTTATGCTCACAAATTATATGAGAGTGAGAAAATGGACAAAGTGAGAAATTATTTAGAGTCGGCCTGAATATTTATTTGTGTTATCTAACAAATATTCAGGCCTCTAAATAATTTCTCACTTTGCGGATTTTCTCACTCTGATACAAACAAAAATGTATGAAAAGGTCAACAAAATAAGAGTTTTGGTTTGGTGCAGCTCTGTTTGTTACTGCAGTCGGTAGTATTTGGTACTCTGATGAAAACTGTATACCCACTTTTTTAATGCTACGTATAGTTTTAAGATAGGGGCCAAGAACCCCTTTTCACAAGGTTAAGGCATAACTTTGTTTCTGTTTATTCCATCAACACAGTTTTGATGTCGTTGAAAAAGGAACATTTTGCCGCTTTTAATGTCCGAGAAACTGTATAAAAAATGTGAAAAATTTAATTTTTTGATAAATTTTTTCATTTTTAATCGCGGGTTTCTGTATATGTAAAATTATTTTGAAATAATCTCCTGTTAATTATCTTTTCAACAACATACAACTTTTTTATATCCGCTTAGGCTTTCCTAGTATGTTGCAAATTAATAAATTTTTACTGGAAAGACATTTACAGTGAAAACAATCTATCTATATATAAATACGCCACATGAAAAACTTTAGGAACCTCGTGTGAGCGAACCGTTTGACCGATTTGAATGAAATATGCACCGATGGAAAGGAAATTGAAAAAACTGAGATAGTTTTTAGGTCGTGGTGAAACTGTTCCCTTTTCCTTTACTATAGGAACCAAGATTCTCTGGAATAATTAAAAAACAAATTTAATTTTTTACATTTTTTATACAGTTTCTCTGACATTTATCAACATATATTAACTACTTCTATACAGATAAAAGCGGTAAAATGTTCTCTTTTCAACGACATCAAAACTGTGTTGATAGAATAAACTGACGGTAACAAGCCGAGCGTGTTATAAATGCAGTTATACTAATATGGTGTTTCCACCAAAAACAAACACCGTGTTTGTAGGGTTTGGGTTTGAAATAATTGTCAACTGTTTCCACTGCGTGTTTTATATAAATTGTGTTTAATCTGTCATTCATATAATTTTATTATTCGAAAATTTTGTGGAAAATGCTATTTACGCCAAAAGGCAGATCCAGCCACGAAAGCCCACTGGTAGCCATTTGGGTCTTATTAAAGGGTATAACCTTTATAACATAGTCCAATTTTGGGGTGGGACCTATCAAACCAAACACTTGCCCTATGATATTGCGTTGAATTTTAAAAAATATTAAAAAATTAGAAAATTTTAAATATAAATTAATTTAATTTTAATTGTCAACAATTTTGCAAACTGAAAGCAATGGTAACATGACTTCGATAAGAATTTAAAAACTAAAAGGAAATAATGACGTCAATGAACATTATTGCCATCTATTAATGATAGATCGTATGCAAACCCAAAGCAAACACGCTTTAAAAAAGGGGTTTGAAATGGGTTTGGGTTATGAAATTTGTATGAGATTTGACAAGGGTTTCGAGTAGTGTTTGATTTTAAACACGCTAGGGCTAGAAAACACGGTGTTTGCTTTTGGTGGAAACACCATATAAACTGATCGAGATCTTTCGAATGGAGCCGTCGGGGTTTTGATATCTCTTTTAGTTTCCGAGATATTGATTGAAATTTTTCAATTTTTTAAATTTAAGATACATTTTAGGTTTGGTTATAAGCAGAATGTGCTTAACTATAAGTGAAAAACTGTTTATTTTATTTTTATAAAAAACAAAATGACATATTTATTTAATTTCAAACATCTTAAATTTAGACCAAAATCCGATAATTATTCGTCGTACATCATACATTGTTCCTGCAAAACTGTTGCCAAATGTAACATACGACAAAACTTTACGGAAGAAAATCCTTTATAAATTCTAAAATAATTAACAAAACCCGTTAAAAATTAATTTCTTGGAACAGTAAAAGTCTCCCAAACTTTGGACTAAATGCAATGAAGCGTTTTTGAGAAATTGAACTCCAAACTTCAAGTCTCTTTTTCTAAAAGTCGTCAAATGTAACATACATGATTAGGTTAGGTTAGGTTGCGAGGGCAGGACAGAGTGCAGGACCCAGCGCACCACTTAGGCCAGTCAAGTTGGCCCATTGTGATACCCTATGCGGTCTTAAGACCCACCCCATATCCGAGAATCAAACATCAACAATCTCACATTCTCACACTTGGATTAGAGGATCAAACCAGCTCGTGGAATCAATGAATTTCGATAGAGCCCTAATATCCATTTTTGAAACCTCCGTGAGGTCGTCGATGAACGGTTGGCCGAGAATAGCCAATCGTCTTCTGCTGAGTGCAGGACATTGACACAGCAGATGTTGAACACTCTCCTCCTCTTCAATACATCTGCAACTGCGACAGTAATCGTGAGTTATTACGCCCATCCTAGCACCATATGTGCCTATTAAGCAGTGCCCTGTTAACACCCTTATCAGAGATGAGACACCGGATTTATTAAGGGACAGCAGACAGTTAGTGCGTCCTTTGTTGTACGAAGGCCAAGTTAGCCTTGATATCTCGCACGTCGAGAGACCTGACCAGAGCTCATTTGCCCTTTGTAAGGTATTTGTGCTAGCTCGGAGTTTGAAAGAGGCCATGGGAATGCCTACCAGATCATTTCCTGGAAGGAGATGAGTGGTGGTACCTCTTCTGGCCAGCTCATCCGCTATACAGTTGCCTTCAATATCCCTGTGACCAGGTACCCAAATAAGGCTGATACTGAAGTGCTGAGCCATCTCGTTAAGAGATCTGCGGCATTCAGTTAGAGACTTTGTGTTGTCGACACATGAGTTCAGTGCCTTTAGCGCGGCCTGACTGTCTGAGAAGATAAATATCCGTTTGCCGTTTTGGAGCGTAGACGCTAGGCTTTTCACTGCACCGTGTATTGCCAGCATTTCTGCTTGGTACACGCTGCAGTGGTCGGGAAGACGAAAGGAGATCTCTAGTCCCAGGTCCGGTGAAAATATACCTCCACCCACCTTCCCTTCAAGCTTAGAGCCATCGGTGAATATGTTCGTGGCATTCCGAACAGTATGCGGTCTGTTATCCCATTCTTGTCTTGTGGGTATTCACCTCGTAGTTCCTAACAAACACGTTGCTTGGCGTGCAATAGTCAGTATGTAATGGTATGCTCACAGGTGCATGGGAGCCTAAAATTGTGGCGTGACCACATGTGCCGCCCTTCCCCACGTCGGTCTCCCTTAATCGCAGAGCTGTAATCACAGCCATTTCTTTAGCCACCAGATCGAGTGGTGGAAGATTCAGCATCGTGTTGAGTGCTTCTGTTGGTGTGGAGCCCAGGGCCCCGGTTATGCAGAGTTCTGAACTCCTTTGGACTTTTTGTAGCTGCTTACCGGCCACCAGACCAGCACACCGTAGAGTAGAATTGGGCGAACAATAGTTGTGTATATCCAGTGCACCACTTTGGGAGAGAACCCCCACGATATACCAATTGCTCTCTTGCAAGTAAACAACGCGCATGTTGCTTTTTTAACTCGTTCCGCTATATTGTCGCTCCAGAGTAGTTTCCTGTCTAGAATAACTCCTAGATATTTGACTTTGTCACTGAGTACTAAAGTTGTATTCCCAATTTTTGGTGGTATTAAGTTCGGTATTTTGTACTGTAGCTGGTCAATAAAGTGACCAGATTATATTTTTATTTTTTATATAATTTTTATTTTGATACAAACTTTTCGTTATTAAGTAAATTTTAAGAATGAAAATTTTTGATGTTAGAAAATTTAAAATTGAAATATAAAATTCACAAAATTGATCTTGAACAATATACAAAGTAGAAATAATAAATATTAACTTAATTAGTATTTAATTAAGATAACTAACCCTACAATACTCCCCCTTCCGGAGATTTAATGTTAAATAAGTTAAATGTAACTTTCTTTTTGTGTTTTGTTTTAGGTGATGATGTAGTGTCATTTGTGTCTGTTGTTTCAATTATTGCTGGTTTCAATCTGTCAATTGGAATGTTTTTAATAGTACCATTTATTTCTAATTTAAAATATTTTTTATCTTTTTCAATAATTTTGTAGGGTCCTTCATATGGCTGTTGTAATGACTGTTTATTTATAACTTTAACAAATGCATATTTACATGTTTGAAGATCTTTAGGAACATAGATACCTGTATTACAATTTTTATGATGACATAAATTTGATTTTATATTCCTAAAATATTGACGTAAACTATTTAAAATTTCATCTGATGAACTATTCTCAGTTGATCGAACAACAAGTGCCCCTGGTAAACGTAAACTTCGGCCGAAAACCATTTCTGCAGAAGTAGCTGATATATCCTCTTTGTAAATAGATCTTAATCCAAGTAGTATAATAGGTAATTCGTCATACCAGTTATTTGATCCATCTCTAGCCATTATAGTAGCTTTTAGTTGTCTATGCAATCTTTCAACCATACCATTTCCTTGAGGGTGATAAGCAGAAGTAGTTATATGATGACTACCAAGTAATTTAGTTAATTCTGAAAATAATTTTGATGTGAATTGGCTCCCTTGATCTGTAGTAACTTGTAACGGAACTCCAAAACGAGATATGTATTCCCTGAAAAATTTGTTTGCAATTGTTGTTGCTGAAATATCTTTTAGAGCATAAGCCTCTGACCAACGAGTGTATCTGTCAATTATTGTTAAAATATACCGATGTCCCTTTGAAATAGGTAAAGGTCCAACTATGTCCAAATGTATATGTTCAAATCTGTTCTTGGGAATGGGAATTTTGCTTATAGATTTTGTGTGACGGTAAACTTTGGATTTTTGACAGTTGAGGCATTCTTTTGACCAAGTATTAATGTCTTTGTTCATATTAGGCCAATAATATTAACTATAAGTCTTCGTGTAGCTCTTGTTCCAGGATGTGCAATTCCATGCAAAGTGTCAAATACAGTCTTTCGTAAGTTGCTCGGTACAAATGGTCTAGGGGTATCTCCAGAAATTTCACACCAAATATTGAAATTTAATAAAGGAATCTTAATTAACTTTAAATTTTGAAATTGTGTGTCAGATATAAATTCATTTAAATCACTGTCCTTTTGCTGTTCACTTTGTAAAATTTTGAAATTCAGTTCGGTATTACTAATTGCATTAATTTCAAAAGCTCTAGATAGCGTATCTGCTACAACATTGGATTCACCTTTAATGTATTGTATGTCATCAGTGAATTGTGCTATAAATTCTAAATGTCTCGTATGTCTGGGGCTTCGTTCTGTTTTTGAATTTAAAGCGGTAGTTAAAGGTTTGTGGTCCGTAAAAACTGTAAATTGTCATCTTTCCAAAAGATATCGAAAATGTTTTATGTTTAAATAAATTGCCAATAATTCCCTATCAAAAGCACTGTATTTAATTTCGGTGGGACAAAGTTTTTTGGAAAAGAATGCTAAAGGTTAAATTTTTTTATTATAATTTTGTTGTATAACACCACCAATTGCTATGTTTGATGCATCTACTGTTAAAGACAATTTGGCATCTTTGTTAAAATGATTTAACAATACCGTAGATGCAAACTTATCTTTAATGCATTGAAAAGCTTCACTCGATATATCATCCCATACTAATGTTTTGTCACGTTTTTTACTTGTTCTGTTAATTATATCATAAATTTTGCTCGTAAGTTCTGCTAATTTTGGAATATATCTATGATAATAGTTAACCATGCCTATAAATTTCTGTGCTTGTTTAATTGATATCGGACGTTCAAAATTGCGAATTGCCGCTACCTTTTCATCAGAAGGTCGAATACCTGATCCCGAAATATTGTGTCCTAAAAAATCGATACTTTTGACGCCAAAAGTACACTTACTTGGTTTAATGTTTAAACCGTACTCTGAAAGGCGATGGAAAAGTATGCGTAAATCTTTTAAATGTTGCTCTTCGTCTTTACTTGCAATAAGTAAGTCGTCAATATAAGCATATACAAAATCCAAATCACTTACTACTTCGTTTATAAATCTTTGGAAAGTTTGCGCAGAGTTTCTAAGTCCGAAAGGCATTCGCATGAACTCAAACATACCAAAAGGAGTTGTAATAGCAGTTTTATAAATGTCTTCTTCAGCCATAGGATTTTGGTGGTATGCCCTACCTAAATCTAACTTTGAAAATATATATTTACTACGAAGGTTCATATTAAAGTCCTGAATGTGAGGTAAAGGATAACGATCTGGTACAGTCACAATATTTAATCTTCTGAAATCACCACAGGAACGCCAATCATTTAACTCTTTTTTAGGTACAAGATGAAGTGGAGATGCTACAGAAGTATTTGAGGGACGACAAATCCCAGTCTTAACTAAAAAATCAAACTCCGTTTTAGCGACTTTGTATTTAACCGGATCTAAGCGCCTTGGCTTAGAAAATGGAAGACTTCCTTCCGTTACTAGTCGATGCACAGTTGTGTGCTTAACAGGTTTCGTATAATCTGGCTCAGCGATAAGTGAAGGAAATTCTCTTAATAATTTTGTAAATTGATTATCAACCGCAAATAATTTTGGTAAAGGAATATCACAAAACGATGATATGGTATTGACCGAAAGATTAGTTAATGGATCTACTAAACGCTTGTGTTTCATATCTATAAGGAGACCATATTTACAAAGAAAATCAGCCCCTATTATTGGTTTAGCTATATCTGCAATCAAAAATGTAAAGGGAAATTCACGTCTTAAACCTAAATTTACGTTTAAGAGCCTTTTTCCGTAAGTGGAAATTGTTGAACCATTAGCTGCAGTGAGAATAATATCTGAACGTTTTGTATGCGGAAATTTAGACGAAGGTAATACAGAAATTTCTGCTCCACTATCAATTAAAAAATTTGGTTTATTTCCTCTATCAAAAATAAATAAGCGACGCGTCGAAAATTCTAAATTACCATTATTGGTAGCTGAGAAAACAGTCCAATTTACAAACCGTGTTGAATCTTTATTTTTATTAAAAGAACAAGGTTTATCGCATTTTCTAGCACAACTTCCAAATTTATGATGAAATCTATACTCAAAATTTTGTTTATTTCGCGAATTTGACCTACGTACAAAAGAACTTCTAAAAGGATTTTTCATATTAGTTAGTGATCTAGAATGATTTTGATTAATTTCTTTTTTGGTTTCTGATAACTCCAAAGAAAACATTTTAAAATTTTCGTTAATCATAGAAATAGTTTTTACTAAATTTTCGACAACAGAATTTTGAGCTTCAGTTTCCGAAATATTGCTAACCATGACTGAATTGGTATTCGGTATGGATGCATATGTTTTATATGATGAATGAAACATGTCGCGTTATTAAATTGCCAAACAAAAGGATAAATTTATGTAATTAATATAATTTAATAAAATAAATGTATTATTATTAATGTTATTAATAAATTTCCAAACAAAAGACTTAGGGTGCGAACTGGTTTGAACCAAATTTAAGTTGTGTTGTGTTGGTGTGATCGATTATGATTCAAATTAAAAATATTGGTGATGGATCTCCAAAAAAGGGGTTTACATGAAATTCTGAACTAAGTTTATATTGGATAAATCCGTATTTATATTTATGTATAACCATACATAAATAATGGGGTTAAAATTTAAATATCTAAATACTCGATACAGCTCACCGTTTCAATTTGCTGAATTCCGTTGTTTACAATTTTTATTTCTTTTTGTTTATCTTTTTGCTTTTTTATGTATTCATCCTTGTGTTAAGTATCAAATCAAATAGTGTTCTCTATAGATTATTGATGGCTCTGTTTTAGATCTTATTGCAGTTCTTTTTGTTACTCTATTAAAGTTGATGTTATTGTTTTGCTGTTGTTTGTTTGCCTCTCTGTTACACTATTTGAAAAAATGTTCGTTTTGCATCTATGCTACAATTTTGATGTTATATATCCTCTTGATCGCTTTTGACGTGAAGCCTTAGCATGATTTTGCTTTCAAATTTCTTTTCGCAGTACCTATAGATAAATGGCTGAGGTTGATAGTTCAAGGTTCAGGTATCAATTTCGCCTGGATTGCAGTGTCTTCTCCATGAACTTTCGCATAAGTGTAAGCACGCTCTGCAAAAATACTTCGCTTCCTCTTCTATAAGCTGACTGGATCGCCAATTGTAGCTGGTTAATAAAGTGACCAGATTATATTTTTATTTTTTATATAATTTTTATTTTGATACAAACTTTTCGTTATTAAGTTTGTTTACTGACCAAAAAAAAGTTCAGAGCAGGTTAGAGCAGAGCAGAGCAGGGCAGCTGTCAAAATAGAAATAGAGCAACTTAGAGCAACTCAGAGCTGAAATGCCATGAAACACTTGAATCTCGATAGCTTCCTTTTATTTGGTTTTTTTTTGTTTAAAACTTCAAAATTAATGCAAATTCACGTTTACAAACACATTGATTTTCTTGCAAGCTAATTTTTTTGAAGTTTTCAAAAATTTACTTTTTCCTGACTGACAATTGCTTCTCTGCTCTAACTTACTCCATAAAAAAGCTAGAGCAGAAATTTGTGATCTGGATTACTCTAGTTTTGTTTTGAGCGTACTCATGAAACAAAAGATAGAGCAACCTAGAGCAAGAAAATTGTTCGTTAAATATCTCAATCTGGCGTAAGCTAGAGCAGCCCAATAAACAAACCTATTAAGTAAATTTTAAGAATGAAAATTTTTGATGTTAGAAAATTTAAAATTGAAATATAAAATTCACAAAATTGATCTTGAACAATATACAAAGTAGAAATAATAAATATTAACTTAATTAGTATTTAATTAAGATAACTAACCCTACATGTACCTTCTAGACAAGTTCGGTTTTCTCGGGATTAACCTCCAAACCTGAAGCGTTCGCCCAGTCGCATACTTTAGTCAGAGCATTTTCCATTAAATTGCAGAGGGTTTGAGGAAATTTTCCCCGAATGATAACGCAGATTTCATCGGCGTACGCAATCACTTGGTAGCCTTCAGCTTCCATGAGACGAAGAAGTTGGTTTACAGTAACCAGCCACAGGAGCGGAGAGAGAACACCTCCTTGCGGGGTACCTCTGTAAACGAGTCTGTGAATCGAATTACCGCCTAGCTCCGTTGTAATCCGTCTGCTAATAAGCAATTTGCGGATAAACTCCACAAGGCAGGCATCGACCCGCAGACCCGTTAACGCCGAGGTAATGGCTTCCGGTAGAACGTTGTTGAAGGCTCCTGCTATATAAAGGAAAGCCACCAGTGTATATTCCTTTGTGTCAATTGACTTTTCTATAACAGATACCAGAGAATGCAAGGCAGTATCGGTCGATCTACCTTTACTATAGGCGTGTTGAGCCCGCGACATATGAGTTGAGTCTATCGATCTTCTGACATAGTCTTCCAAAAGTCTTTCCATAATTTTAAGTAGAAATGAAGATAGGCTTATTGGCCTAAAACCATTAGGTTTAGAATGGGATGGTTTCCCGGATTTTGGGATAAATACTACCTTAACCTCTCTCCATGATGCAGGTACATAGTTGAGCCTGAGGCAACTAACAAACATGGTCTTCAGCCCGGGCTTAATAAGCTCGGATGTTTGTTGTAACTGGGCCGGGAATATTTCGTCCGGTCCTGGCGATTTATAGGGCTTTAGACTGGCTAAGGCCCAGTCCAGCTTTTTATCATCGGTTATTTCCTTTATCAGCTGATCCGAAACATTTCATTCCCGACCGTAGTAGTAGCCGTGTCTCTGCATGTCGGAAAGTGAGCATCCAGAAGCAGATTCATTGTGTCAGTGCTCGAATCGGTCCAATTCCCATCCGGCATTTGTAGGTGGCTCAGTGTCGCTGGCAATTTTGAGAGCACCTTCCTCAGGCGCGAAGCTGCAGATGTTGATTCGATATTATTGCAGAAATTCACCCAGGACGCCCGTTTGGCCTTGCGAATTTCTTTCTTGTAGTTACTTAATTTAGTTTTGTGAAGTGACCAGGATGTTACGCAACCATCTTGTTTGGCTTTGTTAAAGGCCGACCTACATGTCCTTCTGAGATTATCTAGATCGGACGACCACCAGGGTGGTCTGTGGGTTTCAGCTAACTTTTTAGGCGGGCACGCCTTGTCTAGAGCAATCTTGCAGTGTTGATTGAAGGAGCTGACGAGATCGTCTAGCTCCTCATCATTTCAAGGTGTTACCGGTGCCGTTGGGGTGGTTTCCTCCAGCGATCGGTTTCGCTTGGCGGTTTCCCCCTTGTTGTTAACGTCATACAGCTCAACCTTAAAGTCCGGCACTATCCGCCGAGCCCACGCAAGATCGCGCTGTAGCTTCGCCCAGGCCTCTGCCGAAACGTCTTCCTCCCTTATCGGTGAGGTCGCGTTCTTGAACAAGATCCGGGCTGCCGACCGCTTATCATTGCGGTTGGGATTGGTGGATTGCCTGCGCGCCAAGTCCTGGACCCTAACGTCAGCACCCACATTCCTGGAGCCCCCAGCCAAGGGCTCACCAGACGCTTTACGCTGAAAGGCAAGACCACTTGTGGAGGCTACAGGGTTGATAGCCTCGTCTTTGGCCTCCCGATCGGAGCCCCTGGAGGAGGCACCGATCATCGGACTACTCAGACCGGTTTTACACTCGGCCTTACTACGTCGCGCTGCAGCAGCAGCAATGAAACGCTGGGGAGTCCTCTCAGCTATCGTCACTTTGCTAAGGTCCGGCTTGGCCGTGACCTTTTTAACGGGGCGAGCTCCTGTTGGCTTTTTTTGAGGAGACCCAGACTCCTTATTTTTGTTGTTGTTGTTGGAGTTGTTCATGCTTGAACCCACGAGTGGCGGAGAAAGGGGAAGGTCCACCCTGGGCAGAGATCCGCATACCCAGGGTACGGCTAATTAGAATCGGAGGTCGCCAGGTATCCGAAGCACTCCGTTAGCGACTGGGCTATTTTAGGGCCCCCAGCCAGGCTGATCCTCGGCACGGGTCGTATGACACCTTGATCCAGCCCATTTCAAGGAAGGAAGACAGGAAAGGGAGAAGAGGGGGCTGCGATAGAGGTTACGAGTAGCGAAAGGAAAATCAGGTAAGAGGGGGGGGGGGGGGGGGGGGGTGAGAGGTCGCCGCTCGAATTAGCCGCCGAAGCGTTACCGGGTGTCACCACGTGGAGGCTCCACCCCCGCTTGGAGGAGGAGGGTGCATGCACCTACGAGTCGACGGTTTGAGGTGGCGCTGGTGAGTGCAAGGCGCGGACACCCCCATAAAAGACACCCATACATACATAACATGCTCCTGGAAAAGTGCCACGGTAGTGTTTATTTCTAAGGCGGGGAAGGCGTCTCATTACGAGCCCAAGGACTATAGGCCGATCAGTCTCTCATCCTTTGTGCTCAAAACCTTCGAGAGGATAATAAATGACTACCTCTCCTCTACTATTGATAGCAACCTGATCTGTAGCTATCAGCATGCATACACCAAAGGGAAATCTACAGAAACTGCGCTTCACAGCCTAGTTTCTGTTATTGAAAAATCGTTGTATGAGAAGGAGTACTGTCTTGTGGCCTTTTTAGATATTGAAGGAGCCTTCAACAACATAAGCCCTGATGCTATAAACACCGCTTTAACAAGTCTGGGCATAAGCAGGTCTCTTATTGGACTTATTGATCAACTACTAAGGGGTAGACGAATAGTTCCATCACTGGGCTCGGTTGACTTATCACGCTATGTCACAAGGGGAACGCCTCAGGGTGGTGTTCTCTCCCCGCTTCTATGGAACCTCACTGTTAACTCCATGCTGCGAGACACAAGCTGGGGGGGGGGGCGGTAAGGTAGTGGCATATGCAGACGACTTAGCTATAGTATATAGGGGCAAATTCCCACAAACCCTGTGCGACTTGATGCAAGTAGCACTGCGAGAGGTTTCCACATGGTGCTCGCGCTGCGGACTGAGCATCAACCCGGGAAAAGTAGAACTGGTCCTTTTCACCAACCGCTATAAGATACCACCGCTAATACTACCAAAACTGAATGACGTGCACCTGAACTTGGCTGACAAAGCCAAGTTCTTGGGCACAGTTCTGGATAGGAAACTAACCTGGAAGGAGAATGTTCTTCAGCGCCAGAAGAAAGCGTGTATTGCACTCTACACGTGCAAAAGAGCCATTGGAAAGAAATGGGGGCTCAGGCCCAAAATATGCAAATGGATCTACACTGCAATCATTCGACCAATCATGCTCTATGGAGTTGTGGTATGGTGGCCTACGCTGAGCAAGGCAACAAACCTTAATCTGCTAGGTAAAGTACACAGATCTTGCATGATCTGTATAAGCGGTGCGTTAAGAACAACGCCCAATGAAGCACTCCAGGCCATTCTTGGCATTTTGCCACTCGATCTGGAAGGGCACCGGGTAGCAGCAGCATCGGCTCTGCGTCTAAGGGAAACGTCCGGCTGGGGCGCAAGCACTACTGGACACGCCTGTATTTTGGGATCCTATAGCTTTCTTCCGCTGAGCACAGATCGTTGTGCGACCACAACAGTCGGAGATAGCGGTTTTAAAATCAACATTCCCAGCAGGGAAGAATGGGAGAGCACGGATCGGAGTCCCGCCACTCATGGCGACTTGGATAGGCCAACACCCTATCAGACAGGACATTTTTATATTCAGCGACAGCCAGGCGGCCATCAAATCCCTTGGCTCTTACTCGTTCAACTCTGAACTGACGCTCAGCTGTCGTCGATCTCTACAAGAGATGGCCCAACAGAATCGCGTGAACCTCACATGGGTACCGGGGCATAGGGGCATTGAGGGAAATTGTAAGGCAGACGAACTTGCGAGGCAGGGCACGACCAAGCAGGTTCTTCGGGATAAAGAGCGCTTAGGTATGCCGTTTGCCACATGCAAGCTTATGCTGAAGGAGTACACACTCCGCCAAGCCAACGAAAGATGGCTGCAATCTCCAGGATGCCGGATATCCAAAGAAACCTGGCCGAAATGGGATCATAAAAGATCAAGACAAATTTATGCCCTAAGGAGAAGAGAAATCCCCATATTAATAGGCGTATTAACTGGGCACTGTCTTATTGGTAGGCACGCAGAAAGACTAGGTGTGCCCTACCGACGATGCTGTAGGAGTTGTAAGGATGATGAGGAGGAGGAAACGGTGGAGCACCTCATCTGCAACTGCCCGGCTTTAAGTGGCGCGAGAATGCGCTTTTTGGGAGTTCCCTTCCTGGTTAGCCTACGCCAGGTCACGGAGATGGACATAAAGTCATCTAAATGGTTCGAGGAGGAGTAACGGTGTCGGTATAGGAACGTCGGTCCCGGGATTCTGCTATGTGGAGAATTCCGTTAATACCGGGATTTTCCATATGGGGTCGTGCATATATGACGTCACGCTCTTTGAGGGGGGGAGGGGTCTGCGATTTGTGACGAAATGTGACATGGGGGGAGGGGGGAGTAGCACTTACGTGATGTCACGTTATTTTTTGCATGTTTTCTAGCGTGCAACGTCCATGAACGTTTTCAAATTTAGCACGTTTTCATTCTTTCGATTGGCAAATATTATTTAATAATTAATATAAACATTCTAAATATGTATCAGAATTTATGTCAAATAAATATTGTATTTATATTTATTAAGGGTGTGATGTGACATTCGAGGGGGAGGGGGGGGTCTGGCGTTTGTGACTGGGTGTGACATGGGGGGAGGGGGGGGTCAAAAACTACCAAAAATCGCGTGACGTCATATATGCACGACCCCTATGGCAGGGTCCAGGAACTGACTTTCCCAGTGTTGGTGGTATCACAACGGGCCTTTTAATACTGGCTTAGGTGTGCCTCTGCGGCAGCCACTTGAACCTAACCTAACCTAACATACGACAATTATTTATCCGGATGACGATATATATTTTTGTCAAATTATGTTGGTAACGCCGAACTTTTTTAACATTAACATTTTTTTTCATTTCACTCCCACCGCCAAAGCCTGCGATAAAATCTATGCAATAGCTTAAAAAAGAAATGCCTTTTTCCCCATACAAAACCCCTAAGGGTTAAGTTAGGGCGCTAATTTTTTGCATCAATACTCAAAGTTTCAGGGGGTAAGACCGAAAAAGAACCAAAAATTTTTTTTTTTTGAATCACCCTAATGTACAGTGTACGACAAAACTAAAGCACATAAAGTCGCTCAGCTAAATTTGGTTGAAAAAAGATTCTATGACAAGTCTTAAATTTTGCTTTTGTATTTATTGATGAAGGGCATATATTAGTTATTAGAAATATCAAACAAAAAACCCACTTTCATGGTCCAATAAAATAAATTAATTATACTTTTCAGGTTAACTAAAAAATTTGTGCGACAAAACTAAAGCAAAAATTAAAGTAGGTCCGGTTTTTTTCTTAAATCTGTGCAAAAAAATGTAAAATGGAGGTTACCGTGATCAAGGAGACTCCCCCCAATCTTTTTCAAGCAATTTTTAAAATTGGTTACATTGTTTCATACAGCCGTTAAAGGAAACTTTATGATTTAAAAAAAATGTCCAAAATAATTTTTGGGTGGTACTTTTGCCAAATTGTTTTTTTTAATTCGTTAAAAATAAATCAGCGAATATCACCGAAACATGATTTAACATGCATAATGACGTTATTTTGTTGTTTACAAACGTTTTTATTAAAAAAACGTGTCCTCTAAGCACTTTACAGAGAGGTAATAGGCCACCAAAACACCGAGTAGTAAGGATCTGGCCATCGTTCGGGCTGTGAAAATATCAAGTCTTGTTTCCGTAGGGAATTCCACAAGTTATTTGGTCAGGATATAGTATGTAGGACAATTTAACGATCTTATTTTTAAGAAATCTTACTTCACTTTTTTGCGCAAAAGAATTAGAGTGGGTTTTCGGGGCTGTAAACAGGTTCCAAGGTGTCCGAATGTTTCAGAATTGTTTTATTTGATAGCAAACCAGGATTCCTTGTCGTATTGGACCATTTCAGATCATATAGTGTCCAGCAAACAATTATTTTTCCTTTATTTGGAATAAAGTCGTTTTAAACCCTAATAAAAAAGTAAGATTTCTTCAAAGAAACGTTATTAAATTGTCCTGCATAATGGATCCTGACCAAATAATTTATGGAATTCCCTGCGGAAACAAGACTAAATATTTTTACAGCCCAAACGATGGCCAGATCCTTGCTATTAGGTGTTTTTGGTGGCCTATTACCTCACTGTAAAGTGCTTAGAGGGCAAGTTTTTAAAAAAACTTTCGTAAAAAGCAAAATAAAGTCATGATGCATGTTAAATCATTTTGCAGTGATATTCGCTGATTTGTTTTTAACGAATTAAAAAAAAAATTTGCCAAAAGTGCCACGAAACAATTATTTTGGGCAATTTTTTAAAATCATAAAATTTTCTTTAACGGCTGTATGAAACAATGAAACTAATTTTAAAAAATGCTTGAAAGAGATTGGCGGGAGTCTCGTTGATCACGTTAACCTCCATTTTAAATTTGTTTGCACACATTTAAGAAAAAACCGGACCTACTTTAATTTTTGCTTTAGTTTTGTCGCACAAATTTTTTAGTTAACCTGAAAAGTATAATTAATATATTTTAATGGATCATGAAAGTAGGTTTTTTGTTTCATATTTCTAATAACTAATATATGCCCTTCATCAATAAATATAAATGCAAAATTTAAGACTTGCACATAGAATCTTTTTTCAACGAAATTTAGCTGAGCGACTTTATGTGCTTTAGTTTTGTCGTACACTGTATATATGATTATTTAGGTCGCGTAGTATCAAAAAGCGCGGCAGTCATCAGTAATTTCAAATAACTGACGCCATTTATAAACAACAAGGGAGCAAATTCAAAAATGTTGAGTAAGCAAGGGAGAACCAGTTTGTATGTGGGTTTGTTTGAATAGCGGCAGAAATACATCCCGTGAGTGCGTGATCATTCCGAAGATCTTCATCAAGCTCTTCTAACGGAAGTCCAAAGAAACGTTTAGTTTAAAAATGAGTGATAGAAGAGTGGGTTCAATTGAACAGTTAAAGAGATATTGATACTTTATACATACAGTTTTTATCAGGTTACCGAATATACTTGAAACCAGTTTTACTTTTAGCGGCACCAAAATCACTGTTGACCAGTGTAATATATCGGCATGTTATTAATTATATGAATTTTCAAATATGAATATTGGGAAGTTTTTAATAATTTTTCCCTACGTACGTTGGGGCCCCCTATAATTGATACGGCATATACGGCGGTAGCTACGCCCTTGATCTTGTCGCTAATTTGCCGTAATTAAGCCGGGAGAAAACTAAACTCAGTTTGAGATTGAACGTTATTGGAAAAAATTCCGAGATAGGCTGTTTTTGAAACAAATGCCTAACATATATGTAATACTTCTATATAGATAATACCGAACAGTGAAGCGTGTCAAACATTACAGTACAGATATACCATGAGAGAAGGAGACAAAATCTCAAGGATGTCGTTAAACTTTTGTAAACAAAGGGGCATAAATAAATGCATACTTGAACAAAATGTAAATAAATTCACTTCGTTTTTCTTATCACTCCTTTCACTAATTAACATTAAACCATGCCAAAAATACCCAAGGTAGCGGATATGACATTATTTTACCAAATGAAAAAATTCTCTGTAGCTTATTATTATTTTTTAAACAACAAATACGAACATTTTTATTTATTTATTTTGTGATTTACTATTTTGGTATTTTCATTATTTAATCGACTAATCAAAGATTTTATAACTAAAACTATGCGCAATTTGTCTAATGGGGATAGTGACCCTTTTTGAGCCCTTTGATATATTTTTTTAAACGCGCTACTACAATTCACTAACACAAACAAAACTTGCGCATGCGCAGAACTCACATTTGCACTGATTCATATAATAATGTTTGACACGCTTCTTACACACGGCCAGTATACGAAAGGCGCAGGCTTTGATGCCTAAATACATCGTTATTGAAAACCATGCTATCTCAGCGCCAGGCGTCTTTGAAAAATATTTTGAAATGGGATGATAAACATTTTTGATACAAATTCTGTTGTTTTCTTTGTTGTTGGGCCGACAAAAAACCCGCCCTTAATTTTTGGGGAGTGGCGTAAAAAGTAACTGTCCTTGGTAAGAAGTGAGAAATCACAGTCCGTAAACTTTGTATGACCTGGTTGTGGTTGTAACGGCAAAAACAGCCAGAATAATCAGGGGAGTGAACCGTCGTGAACAGTCCCTGATGGATAGGGTTACGTTCATACTATGTAGCACTTTCTGGCTCTAGCCCGACTGCCGCGGGTATATTCTAGGCCCCATTCCATTTGATTTCCGCTACCTCCCTGTTAAATAATTTAAAATTAATGCATGTATGCAAATTGCAATACTACTAGCATAAACAACAACTATTTATGTACATATTATTTACCTACCGCTACGTAACTTTATATGGGCGTTAAACGATGGCTACTTGTCATGGCCTTAACAACTGTGGGATTGCACACTTTCTGTTTTTAAACTTTTCTTAATAGAGTCGTATAAGAATATACATACATGCAAAGATGATTATTTAAGTCGCGTAGTATCAAAAAGCGCGGCAGTCATTAGTAATTTCAAATAACTGACGCCATTTATAAACAACAAGGGAGTAAATTCTAAAATGTTGAGTAAAGAAGGGAGAACAAGTTTGTATGTGGGTTTGTTTGAATAGCGGCACAAATACTTCCCGTGAGTGCGTGATCATTCCGAAGATCTTCATCAAGCTCTTCTAACGGAAGTCCAAGGAAACGAGTAGTTTTAAAAGGGTTGGACCAGAACGAAATGCGTGTTAGGTTCAATTGAACAGTTAAAGAGATATAAAGAATCATGGGGGACATACCACATGCAGGGCATGTATCTGAAATGGTGTTGTTTACTCTGAATAAGTAAGAGTTTAACCTGTTACAGAATCCAGACCGAAGTTGGGCCAGGTTGACTCTAGTCTCCCTTGGTAACCCAACAAACAATGAAGCTAGATTTTGATTGGAGGTACATTCGAGAACTAGCCCCATTAACATTAGAGCACGACTCGAGAATTCCAGCTTTCTCCAATAAAATGGGACATAATTCTCAAATCGAGAAAACTATAGTTTTCGAGTCGAATTCTAATGTCATTCTCTAATGGGATTCTAATGTAAATTTCGAAATGGTGCAAAATGCATTCCTTTTGGCTAGTTCTCTAACCTATCTCGAAACGAGTTCTAGTGTAGTTCTCTACTGTTGCCTTCGAATAGAGAATAGTTAGAGACATTTCTCCAACGTTAGAGACTGTGTTTGTTGGGTAGCAACGCTAGCTAACTATAATATTGTTAAAACAACAACAACAACAAATGAGAATTGTCTTTCTACATGTGCCGATGAAGTCAAAGGAGGCCGAACTTTAAGGAAGAATTTTAAAGCAAAGGATAAGTACACGTTGGGCAGGGCTACACTCTGTTACAACAATAACAACAACACCAGGAAATGATTTTTTACGGAACACTCAAAACTACTTTCGGCGTAGTTAAAATATCTGAAAAGTTGTTGGCCTATAACGCTTACAGTAATCGAAAAAATATGATATTACGATTACGTAACCGTATTTTCAAACATTTAGAGTTTATGATTACTGTAATCATAATCCTAGGTGCAATCGATTACACATGCAAACCTTATCGTCCAGCTCTGATTCTGTGGTCTGCGGAATTGACACTTCGCACTTGGTCTAACCATAGCCACTGCCTATGCCGTGCAATTTGGTAGTAACTTAGATATTCGACGCGTAGGAATGAAGCGGCCAGAGGCTGAGTCAATGACCTTGTTGAAGTCTCTTGCACCTTGATGAATCGTCTGGGTATGGGTCCCGTACGATATGTCGAAAAAAAAAAATGTCGAATTTCCAAGACCGAATTTAAAAAAATTTTAAAATACCGAAGAGATTTTTGACCGAAAAAAAAAATGTCGAAAAAATGCAAATGACCGAAAAAGGTCGAAATTTGGATGCTTAATGTAAAAATTCGGAAATTTGGGTTTAACAACGTGTTTTATGACAGTATACAATTATTTATCACTTCCTTACCTCTTATCAAGAACTTTTCAACCATTTTCCAATACAAAGCCTATTCAAGAAATATTCTCAGGGCTACAAACTGCAGAAATATTCTCAGGGCTACAAACAGCACATGTAAAAATTACGATTGAGAATGACTTATGATTTGTTCTTATTAAAAGCATAACACTAATCATTTGGTAATGATCATTTCGAGAAAGTTACCGTTATCTTATTGAGCTAAACTATGCTGGAGTCACCAATGGCAAAAATAAATCGATGTGTCTTTGATACGAAGTCTATGTACATTTGTTTCGCTATATATGTACATCGATGCTTAGACTTGGCTAGTTTTCTAATATGTGTATATTTTTCTAATTACGTGCATATTTTTGAACAAGGAAAAGATGTTGGTCCAATTTACTTTTGTTTTTGGACAAGTGAGAAACCGAAATAACGTCAAAATTTCACAATTTTTATAGAAACATCGATGTATCCATACATCAAATATTTACGTGACTATAAAAGTCGCCAAAAATCGAAATTTTTCTGACATCTTTAAACCGGAGATTCGTTTCTGAGAGGTTGTTGTTAATTATATTGAGAAGAACTTAAGAGTTTGTGCTTGTAACTTTACCGTTAGGTTTTATATTTGCTTGCAAGAGCTATTGCAAAACACTAGAAAAATAATACTCAACATTAATATATAAGATGTAGAAACAATGTAATGAATGATGTGTAAAATTCGCGCGAATTTTACACATCATTCATTACATTGTTTCTACATCTTATATATTTTTTTTCGACATTTTTTCATTCGACATTTTTTTTCGAGACATTTTTTTTTTCGATCTTTTGTGTTTTCGGCAAATTTTTTTTCGACATTTTTAGTTTCGACTTCTTTTTTTTCGACATATCGTACCAGACCCTCTGGGTATGCCATAAAACTGTCACAGTCCGCTTGTTATCCTTTCCAGGGGGCAAATTCGGGTTCTATGAAATGATAAAATGAAAAGAAATTTCATACAAAATTTGTGAAAAGAAACTTCAAATTCATACAAATTTTTTTTCACGTTATCATTTCATAGAACCAGAATTCACCCCCAGGCCAGGAAAGAAGTTAGGAATATGAGATGGATGGCCGAAGACAAGCCATCAAGCCAAAGCAATGATGCGTGGTTACTACCGAAAGCCTAAATAACTTATCCAAGAACCAGAAATGTTTAAAGGTTCGGTCCCATCCTAACCTACTTTTCTCTCTTTTACTCTTTAAACTATTATTAATAGTCTATGAAACCGTAAAACCATGTACTGGAATAAATAATAAATCATATACAATCTAAGAAAAAGCTTAGTTCATTATTTAATTGCATATGGTTTGTCCTCCATATGGGCTCATACATTCCTATATAACCATTTACAATTGCCATTACTTGACTGACACATTTCTAATTTTCCTTCATTTTCGTTTTTCAGGTGCTCTCCCAATAGATTTGAGTGTGGTAACAAGAATGCAATAATTTCAAACGGAAACGTGTGCAGCATAGTGTCTTTGCCAAGTGCAAAACGAGAAAACACCACCACGTGTGCACATTCACGAGAGCTGCATTTACTGTTTCTGCCTTAGATTTGGTCGAATAGAAAAAAAAATTAAATAGCAAAAGCAACAAATTGCAACGATTATTCGACTTGAATGCACAAATACTAGAGCTGTGAGCTGTGGAGGGCGTATTACACATTGCACATTCATACCTAAGTTGGGTCAATTGAGCTGCGCCGTTAAGCAGAGGTCAATAAATTTCGTGGCTCGATTAAAATATACTTACATACATACGGGGAGTTAAACGATATTTGAAAAAAAAAAAAAAATAAATAAATTTAAGTGCATGTGGTACAGTACTAGAGCATTGAAGAAAACTTGAAAAAGATTTTATATCGTCTTTACTGCCAAAACGTCTCCAGCAAATCCAACCACACAAAAAACACCAGCAACATCTGCTATTGCAGGATCAACAGCAGGTGGTAAAGTAAAGTAATAACAGTGGCAACGACAGCGGCAGCACCAACTGCTGCTAAAACAACGGCAACAACGACAACAACGGCGGTCCCATCGTCATCAGGTGGTGGTGGTGGTGGTGCAGGTACTGGTGCTGGTGGTGGTGGTGGAGGCGGTGGCGGTGGAGGTGCACGTAATCGTAGCGGTCGTCGTAGTCAAAGCAGCACTATTCCGCACCAACAACAACAACAACATACGACAGTTAGTAATACCAGAAGCGGTCACAATATTAAGACAAGTGCGAGCCGCAATAGCAATATTCGCAGTTCTTCGTCCAATAGCACAATGGCATCGTCCAATCACCGTGGTGGAGGCGGCGGGGGAGGTGTTGGTTCGGGCCTACAAATTGGCTCGGCGTGGTTTCAACGCAAAATCAATTTACGACCACAGCATCGAGGTGTTCATTTAGTAACAGAGGAGATACTCCGACAAATGCCTGAATTAGCGCAATTTTCAGTGGGACTATGTCATGTGCAAAGTAAGTTAACAAATGTTATTCTAAATATTGATTTGATATTTTTTTTTTTGCTGTGTAATTATTTTGTAATATGAGCTCTATACGTTAGGTGCCAGGTAGTCATTATAGTCCCTACAAGAATTCGCCACGGCATTGAAGATGTTTTGCCATTTCGGGTTTTTCTGCATTATGGCTCTTTTCTCTAGAAGTCCACAAATTATCCCGAAAAAAATCCCGAAACGATTCCGAAAAAGGCAACAAAGTAACCTTGAACGGATCCCAAAAAGTCTACATGTTCCCAACTCAAAAAAGTAGTCCTACCAAAGACCTTTTTTGGTTCACATTTCAGTCGGATTTTTTTTTCAACCGTCTATGAATAGTACACACAAGGAAAACCTCCTCGAAAGTATCAAAGCCACTTGTAGATTCGTTTAAGTAGGTACCATGCAGGAACATTGATTCGCGATCACATTCGCGAACGAACATCTATACAAATTCATTTAATTTTTTTTTTCATTGACGTTCACGAATGCAATGGTCCAGTCAAATTAGGAACTCACCTCGGAATTTCAGATACCCGTCTGTAAATCTGCAAATATTTTTATATTGACACCCCAAAAGTTGTCTCAAAACTTACATATGGTAGGGTGTGCGCAACTATAAAATTTCAAGGTCAAAGGTCACAACAATCGGATTTTTACGCTTTTTTTTTTTAAATATCTCATTTCCTATGGGTTTTATGCTATTAGTACTTAGGAGATTTTACCAAACTACTGCCGAGGGGTGACCCCGTTTAGAAAAATTCTTTTTCTAAATAATTTTTGATGTTACTTTTGCCCGGTATTGATCCGCCGCGACTTGGTGTACAAGGCCGAACACTTAACCGCTACACCACGGCGGCCGCCTAGTATTAGTACACTGGGTAGTACACTGGGTATACAAAAACGAATCGGGTTACTGGGGTGGGAGTAAAATTAATAACTTTTTCAAGGGACATCTAACCCAGGACTTTTATAATGTTAATGGCTGTAAATGGCTAGATGAGAATACGGCACTAAATAAACTTCTTTTATTTACCGTCCCTGCTTTCAATACAGAATATAATAGCACAAACTCTAACATACTTGCTTCAAACTAGAGGTAGGCGCGTGCATGATTTTTGCAACTCGAAACGTTAACGAAACAGATTTTCGAAAATATGCACTAACCTGCACGGGGAAAAATTACTAAAACACGACACGCACTAAGGCCCAATTACATAAAACTTTGCAGCTTCCACTTTCATACAAAGTTTGTGGAACGTAAAGCGAAGCGAGATTTTGGCAAATGCTCCAAGCCGAACGTGCATTTGTCAAAGTTTATAAAGTTTTATGTAATTGGGGCTTATTTTATTTTTGTATATATTTGTAAATGTACTTTGTACATGGTATGTACTTATACATACATCTAAAGCTTATAGGGTATGTATCGACGACTGGGTGGCAGCTCACCCTATTTCAAAATATGTTTCATAAACTTCCTTTATCAAAATTTGTTTAAATAACCCTCTCTTTAATACTTCGAGCATGACACGAAATCGCATTTTCAAACACGAGCACATGGTAAAAAACACGCACGACACCCACCTCTTCTTCAAATCCTTCGTTCAGATGCTACTATTTTTTCAAACACAACTGTACATTTTTATTTGTATTTATCGCCTTTTTTAATCGATTGTTCTGCATATGAAATAGCACATACCGGGGTTGTATGAGCATACAAATTTATACTTTTATGGCTATGTAGCTATTAGTCTGCAATCTTTTATAGTAGAAAGGTAAAAAACAATGAGCCGGCTCCAAAAATTTCCTATAACACCTATAAAAAATGTTGATACTATTTACACTAGTTCATATTTTGAGGTTTCATACATCAACAGAAATCTACCAAGTTTTTCAACATTCCGCCGACAAAAGATGGGCGCAATCACAACCACATTGTACATTAGGGTGGTCCTTATAGTATGTAGTATTTTTTCCAGTCTCACCCCCTAGATCGGTTTCACTATATCGCACAAAATTTTGTATCCCGACGAGATGGTTTAGGGCCAGATATCTCTATGGATACAGATTTTGCATGTGATATCTCCGTCCATAGTGATATCAATTTCAAGTATTAGATAAGAAGAAAAATCGAACGAAATCAAACATTGAAGATGGCGGATCGCCGAAACCGGTTTGTCACAAACCCAAAATTGACAAGGGATGAAGAAAAATCACTTATTTTTTGAGTCTCCATAGTGAAATCTAAACTTTGACCCTCCTGCGACACGCCTAAACTGTCTCCAATCGGGATACAAATTTGTCTGAGATATCTTCGGCCATATTACTATCAATTTGGGGTTGAGCCTTCGAAAATCTGATGATAAAATTGTCTCCATACAAATAAGGACCTCCCTATTGTACATACATATGATACTAAGTATATATCAAACAATCGGGATATAATTTTGTGTGAGATATCTTCGGCCATATTACTATCAATTTGGGGTTGAGCCTTCGAAAATCTGATGATAAAATTGTCTCCATACAGATAAGGACCTCCCTATTGTACATACATATGATACTAAGTATGATATATCACATTTTATTTATTACCTTTTTGCTTACTCACCACACTCACCGCCTCCAAACGGCATAATCCGACCTGATTCGGTCACGATACGGCGTTGAAAAGACACATTGAATGAATTTGAGGTTTCCATAAGTTGTATTTCGCCTTATGTCCTTCGTATTGTTTCGTTATTACTTTAAGCTCTTCCTATTCACCGTTGCTCGGGGTGCTGCTTGCTTGTACTTGAGTCCATGAATCTGTTGTTATTGTTCTGGCTGCTTATTTCTTTTTAATTTGCTCTTTCATTTTACCGACTAACCAGAAAAAAATTGAGGTCAAGCTTATTTAAGGGATATGCTGTTATTATAGATAGCGCGGGACGATCAACTTCTTCTATACAACATTCTAGGTGCACAATAGCCGTTTTTTCTAGATTTTTTTAAATCTTTTAGTTTTAGTATGTAAATATTGAAAATTATACCAGATTAATCTCGTTTTAATTTGCTGAATTTAAATTTTGTACCTTAGCGATCCGGCTCGGCATTTATTAAATACGACGTAAAGCACCACTCGTCTGATACCCATATGGACATATCTGATTTGATTTTGTTTTTGTTAATAAAAAATTGCATACATGTGTATCAATTAGGGAATCCAATTTCCGGGATTTCTAGCCTCTCGGGATTTGAAAGTTTAATCCCGGGATCCCGGGATTGTCCTGAATATTTTTTTTGCTAAAAATGGCACCCCATATCTATGTAATAAAGTAGACTAAATTATAGTAATTCATTTAAGTATGTATGTATGTATTTATTAAGGCAGTCATTTTTATAACGAACGAAAAGTAACATTAAATTTGTAACTCAAAGTCAGTATTCAGGCACTTGAAACATAAGTTGTTTGTACTACTGGTAAACATAGCCAAATATACATACATACATATATGATTAACAATGACTTACATATCGTCGGAAAAGGTACAAAACTGCACATTGTACTTCTGCAAAATTTGTTTTTTTTTTAGCAACTCCTAAGTAGGGAAGCTTGAAACGTGACATACGTATTAAGCGTATTCAAATGAGTCTACTCATTTTCGCGACGATAGAGTAAATCCATGTCTCAATAGATTTTAAAATACTTCGAATAGGTGGCAACTCTAGGTGGTAAACCAGTAGCTTGTATGGATAAAACACTGGAATCTCATGTTTTGTACTCGTGACCTACTTGAGAACTAGTTGCTTCTACTGTCGGATATGTGTGATTTTAGCGTGGCTATATTGTTAACACCTTCACACACATACTTACATACATACATGTATTCGTATGTAGATGAATTGTTATTGCTTGGGTCGTGCTTTTGCAATTTTCAACCGCATTCAATTCAGGCCAAGACATATGAATATTGATTTCCACTCCCTTCCGCCGTTTAGCTTTTATTTCCTCGTTTACCGGATTCAACAATTTTCAGATTTGAACAATCCTCTTATTGGCACCTTTTTTATTGAATATGAATTGTGCTGATCGGAAGATAGGGCAAAGCACTTTCATAAGCGTGAAAATATCCATTAATTCAATGCTTTTTTTTTAAAGAACTTTTATTTCAACTAAGCACTGAGGGTTTTAAAAGCCTTAACATCACACTGTTGATAGTCATGGTTGATAGTTACAAATTTAAAACTAAAAATGAATTGGTCTACCTCATTCATTTTAGAACTATTTTGAGGGTATTTTGGGGTTTTTGATTATCACACAATAAAATCACAGATTTCTAAACATCTTATGACCATAATAGCACATCTCCTATTGAACACGATGGTGATTCAAAATCTGTGATTATCTTGCCACATTTTCCTACGTACCTGTTGTTGTTTCTATACATACCTATTTAAGGTCGCATGCAAAATAGCTGGTGTCACATCACCTGTTGACCGAAATTCCACATCACCTGACGAGCAGGATTTTACATGCTATAAACCCTGGTTACCCGGTGATGCAAAACCTGCCATTATCTTGCCTCATTTGCCTACAATTATATTCTAAGTCGTTTGCAAATTATCATGTGTCACATCAGCTGATGACCCAATTATCTCATCACCTGACGAGCAGGATGTTACGTACCTATAAATCCGGCCCCCCAGATGATGCGATTGGAAGTGTTACATTATTTGCCTACAAATCCAGTCGCCATGGTTAGCATATTTAATTTACTTTGCCATAAAAATCGCGGCCACCAGGTGATGCGACTACTGTGATGTTTGCTCATTATTTGCCAACAAATCTATTCTGAGCACCAGGTGCTTATAAAAAATAGCAGGTGTCAAAATGTCACATCACCTGACAAGCAGAATGTCACGTACCTATAAATCCGGCCCACCAGATGATGCGATTGATCGTGTTCCATTATTTGCCTACAAATCCAGTCGCCATGGTGGTCACCAGGCCACATCACCTGATGAGCAGGACGTCACATTATAGGCATGTCCTGGCGACAAAGTAATTAAAACTCTGTGATTTTCTTGCCTCATTTGCACACAAATCTGTTCTGAGCCGTCTGTAATATAGTGGCCATATAAAAAATTTTACGTATCCGGTTCATCAGATGATGCAACATATGAAGCTGTCGTATCACCTGGTGAGAAATGATTTACATCTTCTAGTTGGCAGGATGTCACATCATTTACCTATAAATCTTTGTCACCAGGTGAAGCAAAATCTGTGATTTTCTCGACTTCTTTTCCCCATAAATTTGGGTCACCAAGTGATGCGGAATCTGTGAATTTATCCCATTATTTTCCTACAAAATAATTCTGATTAATGGCCATTTCCTGTTTAGTATTAAAAAAATTCAAATAACAGGCAACCTTGTACACCGCCTTAAGTGGCAACACCCAAGTAAATTATCTTAGAGAATCATACTATCGATATGCCTAATTTGAATCATCATACTATGTTTGCGTCCGTTCGCAAGAGAGTATTACCGAGAGTAGGTCCTTAAATACGCTTATATATTAAAATTCATTCAATAAATTCGTACGAACGTAATGTCTGCAATGCCAGGAAATACCCATATTCATGAAAACAAAAATATGTTTGAAAACGCAAGTTTATGCGGTTGTTGCCAATTCCAGCCTCACTTGACGTGCGAATGACGTCTGTCACTTAGTTATTTAAAGCGTTTAAAATGCCTATGCAGATACTAGGACGATATTCACCCAGCCAGCATTTCAAATTTTGTTATGGTTTGGCGAGAAATGCATCCTCCAACTTAGTTTACTATATCCGAGAATTTTGGCTTTTAACAATTTTGATCCTCATTTTATAAAAAATGTAAATGCATCCAAAATTTCGAAAACCCCTTACGCACTTAAGCATTTTTATTTTGTTTCTTGTGAATTTGCGTCTGGTGCTTGTTGGGGTAATAGAAATAATAGCATTATTTATGTGAAAGTAAATCAATTTCCAATGTTTAACTTCGATAGGAAGTTTTTTTTCAATATATAATTACATTAATCTTTATTAACTCTAATATTACAACTAACAATTCAAATCATTTACGAATTCAATTATGATGAAACTTCTTAAGAAACTTTACAAGTGTACAAGTTACAAATTCATTTTTATTAGAAAATTCGGATTTCAATTTACGTTAATAAAATGAAGATTTAAGTAACCGAGGTTACGAGAGAAAAGTGGGGAAGTTTAGGGATTTGGGTGATTTTATACTTATGTATATTTGGAGATGTTGATTGATGTTGCTGCTGGATCGATGTTGTCCGTTCGGCGGTTGATGAAAGAAGAGAACGAGAGAAAATCTTTCTAGCCCCTTTGCCCGATTAGATAATGGAAACTACTTCCAATTCCATTGGAAGTAAGGAAACTATTATAATGCCAGATTGTTCCATTATTACATGGTGAAATAACCCCTTTTTAGTCATTTATTTACAGATGCACTTCAAGTGTCGAAAGTCACTTGACTTAGACTGTAATTGTGAGCTTGAGACCAAGAAATAATGAATTTTGTTTTTCTTAAATTTTCATTAGGTTTGTTTACTGACCAAAAAAAAGTTCAGAGCAGGTTAGAGCAGAGTAGAGCAGGGCAGCTGTCAAAATAGAAATAGAGCAACTCAGAGCAGAAATGCCATGAAACACTTGAATCTCGATAGTTTCTTTTTATTTGGTTTTTTGTTTAAATCTTCAACATTAATGCAAATTCACGCATACAAAAACATTGATTCTCTTGCAAGCAAATTTTTTTGAAGTTTTCAAAAATTTATTTTTTCCTGACTGACAATTGCTTCTCTGCTCTAACTTACTCCATAAAAAAAGCTAGAGCATAAATTTGTGATATGGATTACTCTAGTTTTGTTTTGAGCGTATTCATGAAACAAAAGATAGAGCAACCTAGAGCAAGAAAAGTGTTCGTTAAACACAATTTTGTGAAATATCTCAATCTGGCGTAAGCTAGAGCAGCCCAATAAACAAACCTTATGATTCTAATTTTTTGATGACATTGGATTGGAATGTGCACGTCATTCTCATCAAGCCATTCAACATCATGGTGCTCTAAGTTTTGATAATGCAAATCAGTTCATTAGCACGACGAGCAGCGACTCTTACAGGTCTAACTTTCCTGTCAGTGTTCTTGTTAACTTTTTTATGGATATTTTCAATGTGACGATTTAGTGACTTGATGGAAGCATGATAAAGACCACACGTACGACTTGATAGCCTCAATTTTACCGCCGGTACCTAATAAAATAGAACAAAAATGATAAGATATCTGTATAGTTTTTCTTCAAGAAGATGTGCTTCTTATTATTGTAGAGACAGTCTTTTTAATGTTATTAAGAAGATTTTCTTTTTAATATTTTAAATGAAAAATAAAATGATATCGCCCTCACCGAGAATCGAACTTACAATTTTCGGAATGATAAACCCAGCTGTTAACCATCAGGCCATCGCTCACTTTTGATTGCCAGCGTCTAATTACTAATATGTGTATAGTTGTTAATGTTTTCAAAGGAAAATCACATAAATATAATTGAGAAGATTATCTTTTTAACATTTCTAATTAGGAAAAAAAGAGAGAGAATTGAACTTACAATTTTTGGAATGCTAAACACAGCTGCTAACCATCCGGCCATCGTATACTAATGGTTACCAGCGTCTAACTACACCTTTGTACGAAATGTATAGTTTTATTTAATAAGAATTTCTTCTTAAAACCAAAAAGATTTCCCTATAGTTTTTTCTTCGTTTCCACCGTTGTGACTACCCCTTTGCCCAAAAACTGATCATGAAGACAATCTTATCTATTATATATAAATGCGCAAACATAACTGGTTTCTCCCTTTTTTGCAATAACCACAATTCTAAGGTATATAAGATTTGGTATGTATCGATATGTCTCGCCGAGCAGGGTGTCCGACAACAAACCAAAAATTAAAAAAAAATTAATTATAATATGATTTGAAAATCACACCACTACAAGTGCTATACACGCATTCGCTTTATAGAGCCGCTGTTATGGGTGTATGTAGGTATGACCACTTGCATTGTTGTGTTTGCATTCATTGCAGTAGGGTGAGTTGTTTTGTTGGCAGCAATAAGATAACATGAGCCAGCGCGTCAACTTTATTGAGCTTAGGTACAAACAGTGTTTACAAAAACAAAATCAGTGCGTGGGGATTCAGAGAAGCAAATGCTTTTGAAAAAAAGCACAAATAAGCTAGATCATGCACAAGGCCCTTCGTGGCTACACTTAGTGAAGTAAAATAAAATGGAAAATTGATAAAATTAAAAAATAAATAAAATCAGAAATAGAAAAGTGGTTGAAAGTAAAAAAATAAAATTTGTTGGAAATGAAAGGAAAGGGAATAATATAAAATAAATAAAAATGAAACAAAATGAAATAAATAAAATTATTAAATTAAGAAAATAATAGGAAAGGAAAGGGATGGATAAAAGGAAAATAGAGGTAAGTTAAAGTAAGGAACCGAAAATATGACAGAAAAATCAAAGGGAAAGGAGAGGAATGGAAAAGAAAAAATGAAGGGAAGAAAGGAAATGTAATGTAGGTAAAGCAGTGGAAAAGAGAAGCAAAAGGAGAAAGACAAAGAAAGGAAAGAAGAAAAAAAAGAAGGGAAAGAAAATGTAGCGAGGAAGAAGGTATGGAAAATAAATGAAAATAAAAAGAAAGAAAAATAAAGGAAAGAAAGGTAATGAAAAGCAAAAAAAAATTAGTTAAGGAAATGAATGAAAGAAAAAGAAAAGCAAAGGAGTTGCGGAAAGGAACAAAAGAAAATAAGGAAACGGTAGGAAAGGAAACGTAAGAAAAGGAAAGGCAAGGAAACGATATGACAGGAAGGGAAATTTAAGAAAAAAAGTGAAAGAAAATAAAGGTAAGAAAAAAATAAAAGAAAAAAAATGAAATGAAAAAGAAAAATGAATAAAATGAAAGGAAACTAAAGCAACGGAAACGAAAGGAAAGGAAAGAAAGAAAAAGAAAATAAAAGGAAAAAAGGAATGTAATGGAAATGAAAAGAAGGATCAGGTAAGAATATAAAATAAACGAAAAGAAAGAAAAATAAAAGAAAGGAATAGAAAAGAAAGAAAGAAAGAAGGGAAATAAAATGAAATGAAAGAAGAGAAAAGGAAATAAGAGAAAAGGAAAGAAAAGGAAAAGAACGGAGAAGATAAAGAAAGGAAATAAAAGGGAAGAGAAGGAAAGAAAAGCAAAAGAAATAAATTCAGATGAAAGGAGAGGAAAGGAAAGGAAATAAAAGCAAATGAATGCTAAGGAAAGGAACGGAAAGAAATACGTATGAAGACGACCTAAGAAGAATAAATAATTATCAACATTGAAACTAAGTATGTATATTACTGGATGGTGTAAAGAGGGAGGAAAAGGCAAAATGAATAGGAATGTATAGAAACCAAAAATATACAAAATATGGAAAAGAAAGGAAAATTTAAGAAATAGCAAAAAGATAGGAAAATAAAATAAGGTTTTGTGGTTGAATTTCAACCACTGGGCGAACTCTAGTTAATTTTATTAGGCATTTTTGGCTCTGTGTAATAAGTAAAAATGTTGCAAAATGTATAGCCCGAAATCCATTTATCGAAATAATCGGTTGTGAGGGCTAATATGTTATATAGGTACAATCTTACTTAATCAATTCTTTTTATATTTTTTTCAAAGGGTTGGCGGGACTGGAAAAACTAATTTTTTCGAAAAGTTCCAAATTCCATAATAGTTTTTAAATTGGAAGCCCCAAATTTTGACGCTTGTTACCTTGCCATATTCCGAGAAAATCCGAAATCGGCTAATTGTCGATGCACCCTAATAGGCATGTATGTACATTGATGATTGGTGATTCACAAAACATGCCGGCTTGGTCTTACCCCCTGGGGCAATGAACCCCCATACCAAATTTCATTAAGGTTGCTCAAAATTTACTCAAGATATCTATCGTGTTTCCAGACAGACAAACGGACAGGTATGGCTCAATGAATTTCTAATTTCCTCCTGTAAAATAGTCAATCACGATTTGTTTATGCAGTCATAGCAGTACCGTTAGGCGAATAAAATTAAAATACCTACCTTGTGTGGGCAGCACTACGAGGTATGGGTTTGCAATTATTCTCATAAAGTAGACCTCCAACAATTTGAATATAAACACAGCATTCGGTGACAAGTAAAACAAGTTGCAAGAAATACGTCAACAATAACGAAACTTACAACTAGTATGAAACCCACACACAACCAGTGCTACCAACTATCACCAAGTAAAAACCGCTAAATTTTTACAAAATACCGTTAGAATCCCGCTAAAATCGGCAAAACAAATCTGAAAAATAAATGCATGGGTGCATAATCATAGACAAATTTATGTAAATAGGTACATACCTAAAGCTATCGGCAGTGCCTACTTTGACTAAGAATATGCCACATAGTTTTGGGATTTCTTTAAAGAAATTTATTTTTCTTTTGAATATAATGGGACCTAACATATAAAAAAAAAACACTAGTAGATAACAAAAAATTCCAATATATCCATTTCTGAGAGATAAAATCTCAACGTTACAGGAGTCTATCAGCTGTTCTGTCGGAACATTAAACTCAAAATCAAGAAACTTATCGAAATTGCCCCCGTTTCGTTCGCGACATTATCGTTTTTTACGAAGTGAGATTGAATGTATTACTGAATAATTCTCTAGTTCTACATATTCCTTTGAAAAAACAATTTTTACCGTAGTAAATTTCTTCTATCGTCCTAACAATCTGCCATATGCATAGATTATAGCTGCAGCTTCTTTAAAACGCTAAATTTCCCGCTAACCGCAATTTGGAATTTTCTCCCACTAAAACGATTTCAAAAACGCCAGATCTGGCGGTAAAACCGCCAAATTGGTAGCACTGCATACAACTAGTATGTAGAAACAGCTGATATTTATACTTGGTTGTGCTTAGCAAACAAGGTCTTAGGTGAATACAGTTAGTTATAACATAAGACGAATTTTCATCGAAGCAAGTGTGCGAATTACCTTCATAGCAATAGCACAAACACTGTTTTTTTATCCATCCTTGTGAAGTCGGTTAACAATTATGTAGTGTGGTACGGTGAAAAATTATCATTGTCATAATATTCACATATGAGTCTAACTAATGAAATAGTCACAGGTTGATATCTTACTTTACCGTTCTTCTTCTATTTAATTTGCATTCACCTTCTCTTACTCTTACTCTTCTTCCCTTTTTTCCCTAAGCGTTTTGAAGTTGTTAAAAAAGTAGTGCTGTTTACATATGTGACCTCCACTCTATGTTGCCTCTTCTCCTTTCACACGCTTGACAACCTCATGGGCACCTCATTTGCATCACCAACCAACATTTACATAGCCCTGTTTGGCTATTTAAAAAGAGTTTGCATTACTGCAGTGGGCTCCTTACTGTGAATTGCCGCATAGCCACGCGACTTGTACCTACTCAGCGGTGGTGGTGATGGCTGACATTCTGTGCATTATTATAAAAGTTTCCACCGTTTAAACAATTAATTGTATAAATTAAGAAAAAACAAAAGCTAAGGAAGTGGAAGTTCGGATGCAACTGCATGTTATATACTTAGTTATGAATCTGAAAAGCACATTTTTTCGAGACACGAAGGAAGCATCACTCCGAGTCTAAATGGTTAAGCAAGGTATCCTAGTTTTTTAGTTTACTCGGGCAACCAAGTAGCTATGAAGGCTGGAGCTCAACAGTGGTGGGTTTCAATAAAACGTATGTCCTGTGTCATATTGACATCTGTGAACTGACGTGATGGGGAGTAGGGAATTCGGTGTTCCCCTGGCCAGCTGACATCAACCTAGAATAGCGAGACTCAGAGTAGAGTGCAGGGATTTGTGGATCTGGGTCCACCATCCTGACTCATATATCCCTGGTGATTGGATTTCTGACGGCACTGCTACTCTTGAGTTTAATGCAAATACTTCTAGAATTATTTCACCACATGTAACTAATATATTTTTATACCCAGCGTACTAGTTCTAGTACAAGGGTATTATAATTTCGTCCACATAATGGTACTACGTAACGACTCAGAACAATAGATATAGATATAGAGCTCCATATATGAAAGTTCTCAGGTTGAAAAGAGGAGTGGATTAAAGGCAGAATTAATCTTCCTTATCGCTATCGTCATACCCATAACGCTAATCAGCTGTTCCAACCAAGCTTATGGAAATCAATGTAATCGATTATACATACTTCCCATAACATAACGCTAACGCGTTTACATTGATTTCCAAAGGGTAGTTGGAACAGCTGATTAGCGTTATGGGTATGGCGTTAGCGCTAAGGAAAATTATTTCCGCCTTAACCCTTTCCCGCCGGCTGTACTTTTAAAAGTACAGCAAATTAGGCTCTTTTCCGTGATTTTTTTAGGACACACCTTAATCGATTCCGACTAATTTGCCAATCCTGTGGTTAGTTGACAGTCCATTCTAAGCAATTAATTTTTTTTACCGTTATTGGGATCACATTGTGTCACCTGTGATGTGTCAAAGTCAATCAGTTAGAAAAAAAATTTATCTTTTAAGAGTTGTACATCTGTGAAGTGATAAAAAAGTAAACTGTGACTATTTAATAATATCTTTATTTATTGAAAACGTGTATAGAAAAGCATAAGTAAGAATACTAAAAACAATACTTTTGCGATAAGTTCAGTTTTATACATTTTTTTACGCTCCAAAATTTGGTGTACTTTAAAAAGTACAGCCGGCGTATATAGTATTCATTTTTTGCTTTTTTCTACCGTATTCAGAACATTCTGTAGTACAGGACAAAAAAACTTTCCGTGAGAAAAATAGCTTTAGAGGTCTCCAAGAAGCAGTTGAGGATCTATTGTGTTATAATTATGAAAGAAATGATGTTACAAATTCGGATTTAATCATCACTTCCCTAGGGCAAGACCCCCAAATTTAAACTGAGGAGTGTACATACTAACGCCGGCTGTACTTTTTAAAGTACAGGTTAGGAAATGGGCGTGGCATAAAAAAAAAAAATGTTTAAAATATTTTTTGGCATCTAGAGACCAAAATTAGCTGGTCCATGAAAAATCATGACAATCGGTCCACGGGTTCTATACCCCGGCGTTAATGGGTTAAGGCATGTCCGTCCGTCTGTCCGTGTACACGATAACTTGAGTAAAAATTGATATATTTGCATGAAATTTTGTATACAGTGTACTTTTCGGTCAAGCTAGGTTGCTATTGAAATGGGCAAAATCGGATGATAACCACGCCCCATTTTTCGATATAGAAAATTTCGAAAATCACACAAATTGACATATAACGGTAGCTTTTATAGTGAATCCCCCTGGTCATGCTATTATGATTTTTTGATACATTTTTGAAGGTAGGCGTGGCACCGCTCTCTTTTAAAGGAGGCATTTTTGAAAACTCGATTGGTCGTAACTTTTAAACTGATTACGGTAGAACGGTGAAATTTGGCACAAAGCATACTACATAGTATCGTTGGGAGTATACTTGATGAAATTGGTAGGATGAAACCCTAGTCATTCTATAATGATTTTTTGATACGTTTTTGAAAGAAAGAAAATTCGACTGGTCACTTTTAAACTGATTACAGTAGAATCATGAAATTTGGCACAAGGTATACTAGCATTATAAGGAGTATACCTGATGAAATGGGAGGAAATCGCTTCCCGACCACGCCCACTTTCGAAAATCACACACATTTTTATCTCGTTTTGAAAACTATCGCTGGGTATTTAATGTTTGGTTTACCCGATCTTAGACTTCCTTTCTTGCATTAATTGAAGTTAGCTCTCAATATTATTACTTTACTCATGTTTTATCTTTTTTTACAGTCCTTCACACATCCGCGAGTTTGGCGTTAAATGAGAGTTGGGATCCAGATGTCAGGTAATTAAAAACCAATTTTTTAAATATAGTACATAATGTTAATTTCCCTTGTAAAATGTATGTATAGAGACGACATGGAAATGATGTTAAATAAAATAGTTCCCGAAGGTCTACCGTACAGGCACTCGTGCGAAGGACCCGATGATATGGTGAGTAGAAGACATTATAGAAACTAAATAATTATATTTCCTTTGTTGTGTGTTTGAGAAAAAAGATCGTAACTTCAAGAAATTAATACAACAAGAAATTAATACAACAAACTACAAAATTTTGGATGTTACCCTCTAAACTACGCCAGTCGTCTCCGGCCGTTATCTGTCGGGTTTAGGTTCCTATAGGAAATTTTTCTATCCCATCATCCTGATAATGAAATCGCACTCATGTCTTGGCTCAAGGAGTCAAACAAAACGTTCCCGCAGCATGCAGTATTAAATTGACTGATTTCGAGATGATTAGGCAGAGCTCACTTGAGTTTTGGAGGCATGTTTTCCATATTTTTCATCTCGGCCAGGCATTCTCAAAATGTTTATTGAGATACTAGCTGACCCAGCAGACTTCGTTCTGCACAGATGGGCAGAACCACATATATTAAGGGTCGTTTTCTCATCTAAAAAAAGTAATGGCGGGGATATACCAACAGATTATCAATAAAACCTCTAAAGAGATTTTTGTGTCGAGCTTCTCTTTCAATTTGTGTTGTACTGCTTTTTGAAATTTTTCCTACAAATTGGCGAAACCGACAGTGTTTTCCTGAATCCGAACGGCACCTGCGAATAATGAATTTTTGCTGAGAAGCTTTTCATGGCAGAAATACAATCGCAGCTTGCCAAACCACAGCCGAGGGCCGACCCCGTTTAGAAAAACTTTTCTAAATAACTTTTGATGTTGCTTTTATCGTGTTGTGATTCACGAATACTTGGTGTAGTAGACTGCCTTTAATTTTATAGCTCACTATAAATTTATTTGACACTTCATTTTCCCTATAAAATAAATGGCAAGTGATGTAAATTTACAGGTAAATTTATAGTGAAACTTGTACTCGGTTTTGGTGTAACGGAAGGACTAAAAACTTGAGCTGATGATACCCGAAGACCCGGGTATCCGGGTATTACCCGGACCCGCCATTACCCGCTATTACCCGGGTAATACCCGGGCATCATATGACAAACTTCTACTGTAAGCATGCTTGGTTTCTTTCAAATATTCAATTCACTGTACCAGGCGCACAGAATTTAAATGTAAGCAAATAAAAAAAGCTGAAATGAAAATTCAGTTAATACAGTTTTGAGCAAAACATAAGAATCGTAAACGGAAATTTATACAATTTCTTTCATATCAATTTGTGATGTAATCTTATAAATATGTTAACAATAATAAGTGTAATACTAAGAGCATACAAATTAGGAGAAAATTAAGAATTCTATACACACAGAATGATTTTTTTGACAACATGAACCATGTTAAACTAACAAGAAAGGTCCTGTTAAATTTGCATGAGATAATTAGGCAGATATTGTTGTCTTAACAGGAAAGCATGATGTGTTGAAAGAAATGCATGTAAATTTTATAGCAATTCATGTGAATTTAACGCGAAGTCAAGTTTTTTAACATGAGCGATAGTGTTGAAAAAAATAACCGGAAAAGTGTTAATTATACATGAACATTTTTCCCGAAAATCTTATGTACATATCGTCGCTGCGTCTGCAAAAGCAGATAACTATTTTTTTCTTAAACATTTTTATTTCATACTTATTTAGCACGGTCCATTCCCGACAGTTCTGCGTTTTTCTAGTTTAGAAGTTATCGAAAAAAGATCTGTCTGGTTATACTGTCATCTGGTAATTTTTTTTTATCGCAGATGCAACTCATAAATGACTGCAAGTACTCAAAAATATAAGATTCATTGCAAAAAGAATGATTTATAGGCTTGGGGAAAAGCAGATATATATACATATATACGCGGAAAAAAGGAGCAAATCATTAAAACGACCAAGTCAGCCAAAAAAATAAAAAATTAATGTCAGATCATAGAGACATAATTGGCAGAAGATCTTCCAATCAAAAAAGTGGTAAAATATGGCCCGCGATAGCCGGTAACCAGTTGTTTGCTCTGTAGCAAAGCATGATTGCTTTCACTCCAAAAAGTACAAGCTTTCTAAGTTAGGTAAAAGAGCCAACCTATATCTTAACATTTTTCCATCCTTTTTGGGTTCAAAGCTATACCTCGAAGTTAAAATAGCTATACTTTTTATATACTGTCCCAATGTTTTACACATTGCTGCAGTATTAAAACTTAAAAAAAGGCTGCTGGCGTATTTGTCAGTGCAGCTGATACTTTTTCGAAACAAAGTTTTGTTCAAGTTTTGTATCAGGCGCACAAAATTTACATGAAATAATAGTAGGTTGCTACAAAAACAAAAACTCAATTGGAAATAAAATTTCTGCTGCAAACTGGTGTGTACAGAAGGGGGCGTAAGTGGGGCTACTGCCCCTATCCACTCAACTTACTATTACATTGCATTTGAAAAGTGGCATCTATAACACAGTTTTTCAATAGTAAAATATGTTTAAAGTCTCGCCTGTGGTCACAGTGTCCGCGAAGTGTATTTTTTTTTGTTATGAAAACTTCGCAGAAAACAGAAAACTGACCAGTAGGTTAGGTTAGGTTAAAGTGGCTGCCGCAGAGGCACACTTAGGCCAGTTTTGAAAGGCCCGTTGTGATACCACCAACACAAGGAAAGTCAGTCCCGGGACCCAGCCATATGGAACCACTTAGATGACTTTATGAAGGCCATCAAGTCCTTTATGTCCAGTTCCGCGATCTGGCTTAGGCTATCCAGGAACGGAACTCCCAAAAAGCGCGTTCTCGCGCCGCTTAAAACCGGACAGTTGCAGATGAGGTGCTCCACTGTTTCCTCCTCCTCATCATCTTTGCAACTCCTGCAGCATCGTCGGTAGGGCACACCTAGCCTTTCTGCATGCCTACCAATGAGGCAGTGACCGGTTAATACCCCTATCAATGTGCAGATTTCCCTCCTAGTTAGGGCATAAATGCGTCTAGACCTTTTAAGATCCCATTTTGGCCAGGTTTGTTTCGATATCCGAAACCCTGGGAATTGCAGCCATCTTTCGTTGTCTTGACGGAGTGTGTGCTCCTTCAGCATTAGTTTGCAAGTGGCAAACGGCATACCTAAGCGCTTTTTATCCTGAAGAACCTGCTTGGTCGTGCCCTGCCTGGCAAGCTCGTCTGCCTTACAGTTTCCCTCAATGTCCCTATGTCCCGGGACCCATATGAGGTTTCTCCTGAAGAGATCGACGACAGCTGAGCGTCAGTTTAGAGTTGAACGTGTATGAGCCAAGGGATTTGATGGCCGCTTCGCTATCGCTGAAAATAGCGATATCTTCTCCGATAACACGTTTGCTTAACCAGGCCGCGGCGTCCAGGATTGCCGAGACTTCCGCCTGGAAGACGCTACAATGATCAGGTAGTCTGAAGGAGAGCTCAAGGTCCAAATCCCTTGAATAAACCCCTCCTCCAACTCTGCCGTCCAACTTCGAGCCGTCGGTGTATATGGAAGTGCCACCATTTGTTTCGGGACACCAATCCGTCCTCTCCCAGTCTTCTCTGCTGGGAATGTTTATTTTGAAACAGCTATCCCCGACTGTAGTGGTCGCACAACGATCTGTGCTTAGAGGAAGAAAGCTGTAAGATTCCAGAATACTGGAGTCTCCAATAGTACCCGCACCCCAACTGGAGGTTTCTCTTAGGCGCAGAGCTGATGCCGCCGCTGACCGAAACCCTTCCAGATCAAGTGGCAAAATGCCCAGAATGACCTGGAGGGCTTCGTTGGGCGTTGTCCTTAGCGCACCGCTTATACAGATCATATTGGATCTATGGACTTTCCGCAACAGATTCAGGTATGTTGCCTTGCTCAGCGCTGGCCACCATACGACGACTCCATACAGCATGATTGGGCGAATGATGGCCGTGTAGATCCAACTGCATACTCTAGGGCTGAGCCCCCATTTTTTGCCAATGGCTCTTTAGCATGTGTAAAGAGCGATGCAAGCTTTCTTCTGGCGCTGAAGAACATTGTCCATCCAATTCAATTTCCTGTCCAGAACTATGCCTAGAAACTTGGCCTTATCCGACAAGCCCTGGCGCGTGCCATCTAGTTCTGGTAGGCTTAGTGGCGGTATTTTGTACCGGTTGGTGAAGAGGACAAGTTCCACTTTCCCCGGGTTGATACTAAGTCCGCAGCGAGAGGACCACGTCGAAACTTCTCGCAGTGCTACTTGCATCAGATCACACAGAGTTTGTGGGAACTTGCCTCTGAATGCAATTGCTAAATCGTCTGCGTATGCCACTATCTTCCCGCCCCCCAGCTTGTGTCACGTAGCAACGAGTTGACTGTGAGGTTCCATAAAAGCGGGGAAAGAACACCACACTGGGGTGTTCCCCTTGTGACATAGCGTGATAACTCAACCGTACCAAGTGAAGAAGCTATTTTCCTTCCCCTTAAAAGTTGGTCAATTAAACCAGTTAGAGGTCTATCTGCGCCCAGATTAGTTAGAGCGGAGTTGATAGCCTCCGGGCTTATATTGTTGAAAGCCCCCTCAATGTCTAGGAAGGCCACGAGACAGTAGTCCTTTTCTACAGCGATTTCTCAATGACAGATACTATGCTGTGCAGAGCGGTTTCTGTTGATTTACCCTTGGCGTATGCAAGCTGATAGCTAGAGATAAGGTTGCTATCAATAGTCGTTGAGAGGTAGTCGCTTAGTATCCTCTCAAAGGCTTTGAGTACAAAGGACGAGAGACTGATCGGTCTGTAGTCTTTTGGCTCGTAGTGGGATGCCTTCCCAGCCTTATGGAAACACTACCGTGGCGCTTCTCCAGGAGCCCGGAATGTGGTTGAGAGCCAGGCAGGCTGTGAAGAGAAATACCAGCCATTTAGCTGATGTCTCCAACGTGTTTATAAGTCGCGTGGGGATAATCCCGTCCGGCCCGGCAGCCTTATACGGTTCAAAACTATTAACTGCCCACCTTACCCTTTCCTCAGTGATGGGTATATTTACTGCCAGGTTTGTTGCAGGTGCTAGTGGTGCGTCATGCAGATTCCCCGGAAAATGTGTATTCAAGGGCAGCTTAAGGGTTTCCTCTTCCGTGCTGGTCCAGGATCCGTCAGGTTTTCGCAAATAGCTGATGGCTGTTTGACTTTTCGAGAGGACTCGTCTAAGTCTCGCTGTGTCGTCGACCTTTTCGACGCCATTGTAGAAATTTCTCCACGAGGTTCTCTTCGCCTGTCTCAGAGCTTTTTTGTAGGCCCTTAGTTTAGCTTTATATTCGTGCCAATGAGGCTCAGAGCCGAGGCTCTTGGCCTTGTTAAATTGTTTCCGGCATGATTTGCGGAGCGAGTCCAAATCGTAGGACCACCAATGTGGCCTGTGTTTACCGCGTGGTTTTGGCACTGGACAAGCCTGTCCTAGAGCATTTGAGAGCGCCGTTGTAAATGTCGTAACAAGATCCTCCAGCTCCTCTACTGATGAGGGGGCTTGTGAGGCCATTGTGTAACTGCCAATTAGTGTTGCGTGGATTGCGCTTCATGATTGGTTGTTCTACAATAAAGTCTAAAACCATTTCTATGTAACAGTGGTCGGAGAATGAATGTTCTTCCAGAATCCGCCATTTTCTGACCCACTCATAAGCGCCTTCACTACAGATAGTGACCCTGCGGGTCTTAGTGATAAAAGTAGGCTCATTACCCACGTTGCAAATTACCAGGTTGGTTCTTAAGAGGTAATCAAACAGAGACTCGCCCCTGGCATTGATATCGGAGCTCCCGCATTGGACATGGTGAGCATTAGCGTCCGCTCCAATAATAAGATTACCCGTGCAGAAATTTGACACCAGGTCTTTCACCTCCGTTTGTGGTGGGGGTTCTTCGGCGTCGTAGGGCATATAGACCGACGCCACCGTCAGGCGGGTGCTGTCGACCGTTAGACTGATAGCGGTAATATCACCATTGGTGTAGTTAGGTAGGAGAAAGGAGTTCAACTCAGACTTGACCAAAATACACGTTCTGACTTTGCTCTCCTCGCTGGCTCGAATGAGCTTGAAGACCTTAGTCCCCAATCCGCAGATTCTCGAGCTATTGACCCAGGGTTATTGGATGAGGACCACATCCACGTCGCCTTTAGAAAGACGACTACTTAAAGCAGCCGAGGCCACTTTAGATTTGTGCAGATTAATCTGAAGCACCACCAACATGAGAGCGCACAGACTTCCCTGCCGTCCTCATATCGTCGAGGTTTGCCCCATCCCGGAGGTTGCCTATCAACGACGTGTTGTTCCGATTAACTGCCCAATATGGCGTTACAGGAGTCCTGCTGTCTGTAGCGTTAGATGTTAACCGCTCAGCGTTGGCTGCTACCACCGTGACGTCGAGGACTTCCTCGTCCTGTAGGCTGTCCTCCATCTCCGAGTTGTTCACAGCACTATCGCCAAGGGACGTGGTGGATAACATGCTTTCCGCATCGGAATCCTCCGCTTCCTCTTCTGGTAATTCGTTTTCCGATTCCACCGGAGCAGCCGAGAAGGCAGCGCGCTGAGCATAACCACGATATACGTGGATAACGATCTGGCCTACGCTGTAGTGTACTAGGCCATTGTACCTTTTGAGGGGCTCGATTGACTCGTTATTCTTGGTGAACACCACCTGTATGTCGGGCCCTACCACATCCCCGACCAGATTGACACTCCAGTCATGCGATGGGAGGGACGGATTCATTAGCCGTAGCATCCCGAGAATTCTCTCGGGTTCGTCAGGGATGGCCGGAATCCACGCCCTTGCCCTCGGAGGGGCTGGAATGTCCTTCCAGTCGACGACCTATATCTTTGCGCCCTTGTAGACTTCACCCAGTTTAGCAGCTGCTGCCTTGTACAGTGCTACGGTTTTTGCATCCTCGCATGCGAGTAATTTAATCTGACCCTGGTGCCAACCCGCATCCGTTACTCGCGCCGAACTACCCGGAAACTCCGGAGCAACGTTGAGAAGAATGTTGCCGAGTTCATTTTGCACGTAACGCCACCGGTCCTTGGGGATGGCCAGACGGTCATTGCCTCGGTCAAGGACTATAAGGATCCTGTCCTTGGTTACCTCAGCAAAACTTAGTTTGCCCGCTCCAGGGGTATTCTGATGCCTCTTGGGAGGGGGATTTAACTCCAGGTCCGATCTCTGGCGCTTGAAAGGGTTAACTTTTAACCTCTTTGGTATGTAAGAATTTTGGAAATCCGGTATCACAGTTTTCGCTAGCTCTAACGATTTACTGGAATTCGGCGACGGCGATTCCTGCGGTACCCCTTCATACCTCTTCAGGATCTTTGCAGCCAATGTTGTTGTTGTAGCGAGGTGTAGCCCTGCCTAAATGTCAGACAGGGTCACCCCGAGTGTATTGCTCTTGGCCGGGTCGATATAAGAAAACGGCCCGGGTCGTTTCGGCACGATGGGTACAGCACAAGTACTGGTACCGTTCTCGTAGAACCGGCAATACAAGAAACTAGCCGTGTAGGCTATGTAAGTCATTTAGCGTTACCCAGGGTGCACCAACTGGGAGGCGACCTAATTTTACACCCCGATTGCAGCCAATCTTTTCTCGTGGTATGTGAAGCGGCGGGGAGATGACTCCCGGGAGGGCGGACCCGTAGTTGCCATCGCGGTCGCTCTCCTTGCCGAAATCTCAGTTGCAGCTTCCTTCTCCTTCGAAAATCCGAGGCCAGGTCGTGAGACCGCTGCCACAGACGCAAAGATACTGGTTTTCATATCAGCGGTTGATGGGAGTTTAGCATCCGCCGTTGTCCGCCTAGCTGCGTTGGCAACCGCACTCGTGCACGGTAGGCAGGAAGCATCGATAGGTTGCACGAAAATGTCGACAAAAACTGCAAACAGGGTTGTATTTGTTGATGATTATAGGTTCAAAATCCGTTGGAATTAAAATCCGAACTGCTCCTTTTCAAAAGTTATGCCTATTCTTATATTTCAGATCGGGGAAATTCGGGAAAAAATAAATTTGTATTGTGCAAGAGAATAATATAGAATTTTATGTAAGTTTCTTGCCGATTTTAATCGTTTCCAAGGTACACCACGTGGAGGCAACTTACTTTGTTCCTCTTTTTTCTATTTTTATACGTTTTTTTTTTAATTTTTTAATTTTTTAAATTTTTTTGTTTGTTTTTTTTTTAATTTTTTTTTTGTTTTTCTTTTTTAATTTTTTTTTTTATTTTTTTTTTATTTTTAGATTTTAAGATGATTTTTAGATTTATGGTTTAAATATGCTGTGATGAAAATGTAACGACAGCTTTCTTTAAGCGACTTATAAAAGATGGTTCATCAAGCAAATTTATTTTAAATCTATCCCAATATGTATTGAACACGCTATGAACTGTCTCTCCAGCCTGCTCGGTCCAGCCTTATCGGTCAAAATGTGGTTGCCAGAAAACCTTAAAATTTCCCTACAATATGGGTATCAATCGAAAGGTGAAGGCCCCAGGTTTCATTTGGACATCGATATATTTGATAAATTTATCGATAACTGAGTTATCGGTCAAAATGTGGTTGCCCGAAAACCTTAAAATTTCCCTACATAATGGGTATCAAACGAAAGGTGAAGGCCCCAAGTCTCATTTGGACTTCGATAGATTAGGATAAATTTATCGATAACTGAGTTATCGGTCAAAATATGATTGCCCACAAACCTAAAAAATTCCCTACAATATGGATATCAAACGAAAGGTGAAGGCCCAGGTTTAATTTGGACATCGACATATTTCGATAAATTTATCGATAACTGAGTTATCGGTCAAAATATGATTGCCCAAAAACCTAAAAAATTTCCTACAATATGGGTATCAAACGAAAGGTGAATGCCCCAGGTTTCACTTGGACATCGATATATTTCGATAAATTTATCGATAACTGAGTTATCGGTCAAAATGTGGTTGCCCGAAAACCTTAAAATTTCCCTACAATATGGGTATCAAACGAAAGGGGAAGGCCCCAGGTTTCTTCATCGATATATTTCGATAAATTTATCGATAACTGAGTTATAGGTCAAAATATGATTGCCCACAAACCTAAAAAATTCCCTACAATATGGATATCAAACGAAAGGTGAAGGCCCCAGGTTTAATTTGGACATCGACATATTTCGATAAATTTATCGATAACTGAGTTATTGTCAAAATGTGAGGCCAAATACCTTAAAATTTCCTAACAATATGGGTATCAAACGAAAGTGGAATTCCAGAGGTTTCGTTTGGACTGCTGTATTTTTACCACGCTTTTATTAGGTTCACTTGTATGTTTGCTTGTTTGTTTGTTTGTTTGTTTGCTTGCTTGTATGTATGTAACTCTCGTTCGGTCTAAGCCCCAGTGGCCCAAACCCCGTAAAATGTCCCTACAATATGGGTATCAAACGAAAGGGGAAGGCCCCAGTTTTCATTTGGACATCGATATATTTCGATAAATTTATAGATAACTGAGTTATCGATCAAAATGAGGTTGCCCGAAAACCTTAAAATTTCCCTACAATATGGGTATCAAACGAAAGGTGAAGGCCCCAGGTTTCATTTGGACATCGACATATTTCGATAAATTTATCGATAACTGACTTATCGGTCAAAATATGATTGCCCAAAAACCTAAAAAATTCCCTACAATATGGGTATCAAACGAAAGGGGAAGGCCCCAGGTTTCATTTGGACTTCGATATATTTCGATAAATTTATCGATAACTGAGTTATCGGTCAAAATGCGGTTGCCCGAAAACCTTAAAATTTCCCTAGATAATGGGTATCAAACGAAAGGTGAAGGCCCCAGGTCTCATTTGGACTTCGATATATTTCGATAAATTTATCGATGACTGAGTTATTGTCAAAATGTGAGACCAAATACCATAAAATTTCCTAACAATATGGGTATCAAACGAAAATGGAAGTCCGGAGCTTTCGTTTGGACTGCTGTATTTCTCGATATATTTATCGATAATTTCATAGGACATTTGACTAAAAAATAAAAAATAAATATAGTTTAAAAAAACTAAAACTCACGCTTTTAGAGAGTATTGAACTAAAAGGTTGAAAATAATTTTAAAAACCCTACACAGTAGTATTGTGGAAAAAGCGTGGTCCGCTTTGTGCCATAATTTTCGTATATCGAGCGCTCGACGCTTTTCCCACATAATGCTAGTTTCTTTACTACACTTTCATTAGCTTTACTTGTACATACATTCATATGTGTGTTTGCTTGTTTGTATGTAACTCTATTTCAGTCTACCCGATAGTGGCATATGACTCACAAAAACCTTGAAATGTGCCTTCAATATGGGTGTCAAACGAAACGAGGGTGCATTATGACTTCGATATATTTATCGATAACTAAGCTATCGGTCATAATGCCTACAATCTGGGTATCAAACAAATCTTCCAGGTTTCTATTGGATTTTGGAATATTTCGATATGTTTATCGATAACTGAGTTATTGGTCAAAATGAGGTTGTCCAATAATATTCAAAATTGCCTACAATATGGGTATCAAACGAAAGTGGAACCCTAGAGGTTTCGTTTGCACTGCGGTATATTTCGATATATTTGTCGATTGCTTCATAACACATTTAACTAAAAAGTAAAAAATAAATATAGTTTAACAAGCGAAAACACGCGCTTTTAAAGAATATTGCACTAAAAAGGTAAAAATTTAAATAAAAAACGAAGATTATGGAACAAAGCGGACCACGCTTTTTCCACAATACTACTGTGTAGGGTTTTTTAAATTATTTTCAACTTTTTAGTTCAATACTCTCTAAAAGAGTGAGTTTTAGTTTTTTTAAACTATATTTATTTTAAGTTTTAATACTACAGCAATGTGTAAAACAATAAAACCGAATATAAATATTCTAGCTATGTTAGTTTATTTTTATGTTAATGATGGAACAATTTTAAAATTAAGGTTGGCTCTTTTACCTCGCCTTGAAGTGTTTTTACTTGTTGGGGTGAAGGCATTCATCCTTTGCTTCAGTAAAATATGCATAGGATTTTCGGGATTTATGTAGTTTTCCTGATGATTTTGACTAAAACCTTTATACGGACTAAAATGTAGAATTATGTTTAGAGGTAGCGACAAAGAACAGCAGATAGAACCCAAGTTTCATGTAGATACCATTCAATATACAAAAGGGTTGAAAAAATCACAGCGAGTATCTCTTTTAAATTAAACGCAAAACTTTTGAGATATTTTCAAAATGCCATTTTTATACTCTTACTATTATATTGTTGTTAACAGCTTTAGAAGTTCACATCACAAATTCATATGAAAGAAATTTCATAAACTTCCGCTCATGATTCTTATATTTTGCCTAAAACTGTATAAACTGAATTTTCATTTCAGCTTTTTTTATTTGCTTACATATGTATAAATTCTGTGCGCCTGGTACACTGAATTGAATATTTGAAAGAAACCAACCTTACAGTAGAAGTTTGCCATATGATGCTCGGGTATTAGCCGGGAAATAGCGGGTAATAGCGGGCCCGGGTAATGCCCGGGTAATAGCTCAGCCCTACTAAAAACCCAATCAGCGTACTTCAGCCAAATTTTGACAGTTTATTCTTTGCGCGATATGCACATTAGACTGGACCAAATGGAAAGAAAAACATATTCTGCTTCTATTTTCCAGAAAATTGAACTTATCTCATTTTTAGTATATAACATGCAAACTACTGCGGTGAAAAAGCTATATTTTAAGAAATATTATGATAAGATATCTAATGATTTTAGATGACATTGACTAAAAAGTTGGTTCAAAAACGACAACAAAAATACATAATTCGAATATTTTTAATGTCCATACTAAAATTTTTTTGAAAACTAACTTAATATATCTAAAAAAGTTTCAGCACCTTTTTTATCCCATTAAACTTTATTCAGGAACCTGTGTTTGTCTTTTTCCCAAATGGCCATTCCAATTTTTGACACATTTTGAAAACGATAAAAATCTCAACCGCCGCCGCCGCTATAAAAATGTCTCCACGCTGCCGCTGCCGATAAATTTGCCGTCGTATATCTCTACTTCGCACATTGGACTTAGAAACTCTCCCTGTTAAGAGCCCCGCGAACGCCTTTTATTTGATATCCATATCGTAGAAAGATCTTCTGAGCCACACTTGGCCTACATTTTGGTGAATATGTCGAAAACGTTAAAACCCTCATCAACACCTTTCATTTGGTACCCATATTGTCCAAACACTTTCTAGTGTCACACCTGGTCCACATTTTGGTCGAATTCTCGGAAACGGGTTCCTCCATGGGACTTGAAAAATTTCCACATAAAACTCTCATTAACACCTTTTATTTGAAACCCATATCTCAGAAATACCTTCCAGGGTCACAGCCGGTCCACATTGGGTTTCAAGGCCCTAATCACCTAGAGATATGATATATAGTTTAAAAGTTATTCTCATATCTCCCAAATATTGATACATACAAAATTTCAGAAACATCGACCAAGCCGTTTAAAAGATTTTTAAGCTTAGGAACAGCGTGAAACGAGATTTTTATATATTAGATGTCAATTGGGTATCAAATAAAAAGAATTTCACGTCTTCATTCTAAAAAAGTATTCTTTCTCAAGTGTTGCCACTATGGATTCTTTAGGAAGTTGCCACCACAGTGTAAGTTGCCACCTATTTAGTGAGATATGCCAATATACGTCTCAAACAAAAGACATTTCAGGTCTTATTTCAACAAAAATATTTCTTTCAAACACAGAAACGAATTATGTATAAATTTTAACTTAACAATTAATTTACTATTCTAAAAAAAATAACTTATTTTACTTGCAGCCGGCACACGTGAAAGCCTGCTTCCTCGGTAGTTCATTGACAATCCCTATAACAGATGGTAAATTATCGCTTGGTACATGGCAAGGCGTTTGGCTTTGCGAACATCGCGATCAAGCGGGTTCACGCAAATTGGTTATAACACTATCAGGATGTCCGCGTGAAACGGCGCGTAGTCCGCTCTCACCAGTATCGCCAATCGCGTCAACATCCAGTTAGGGAAGGCCTCGCTCCACTCGCGATAGTCGGTAATCGCGGGGGAGCGACAATAATGACATCATTTCGTCGAGGAAATTAATTTTTAATAGAAATTTAGCTAATACCAACAAAATCAGTGCAACAACAACAATGGCTGGACTAAAACGTATACCAAATGCAGCAGCAGCAGAAGCAGCAGCAGCAATAGCAGCCAATAATACAACTACTATTTATGCGAAAAGAAATACGACAAATTTAATAAATAATATTAATACGATGCATACGACGCAGACGATGACGACGACGACAAATACGACGTTATTAAGTAATAATAGTAGTAGTAGAAGATTGTTAATGAAAAATCAATTACATTTAAATTTAAATGTAATCGACACATTGAATGTTGATAATGATGATAATGAACTAAATTCGACGATGGATAAGGGTAAGGGAACGGAAACGGGAGAATGGGAACAACAAACATCTGTAAGAAAAGTAGAATGGGATGGTGTTAATGTAGAAACCGTCACAACAGTGCCTCAACAACAACAACCACAACCACATGAACAAAAACAACTATTAGAAGCAGAAGAATATAGTAAATACGAAGAAGCAATTTCAGTGGGGGGACAATCGTCTACAACAGTACGACGAATGGCTGCGGCAACATCGTTATCATCATCGCCGTCATCATTATTAAATTCATCATCAACGGCATTAGCTAAATTTAATCGAATCATTGATAGTACAATGCCGGCAACAAATTACTATCAGCACGAACAAGAACAGTCGCAGCAACAGCAGCGACAAATTCACGCTGACGATGCTGCATCGACAGCAGTATTGAGTGAGGCATTACAGCAGCGCTTAGCGCTCGTCTATCCCGACATTGTATCGACTGATTCGCAAACGAAAAAAATTAATTTCGCAACAACAAAAACAGCAGCAGCAGCAGCAGCAGCATCAACAACAACACATGCAGCAAAACCGAAAGCAAAAGTGAAAGCAAAGTCTATTGCGTCGCAGCAAGAACGTTTACGCACGACGCGTACGGAAACGACGATGGCAAGGAGAGAGACGCAAGACGACCAAGCAGTTGCAGCTGCGGCAGCATCAAACGACGATAATCAAATGAAACGAAATGATGTGCATTATTTGTTGAAACAATTAAATAGTTTTAGTGATATAGAAGAAATAGAAATTGTTGATATGGAGCAAACCCAGCGACAGCTGGATGAACAACAGCAACGTTTGTCAGTACAGCAACAAGAACAGCTGGCACAAGAACAACAGCAACAGCAGCAGCAATTTTTGGGAGGTGGAGGTGGTGGTGTGGACAATAAATCACAATCACCGACAGCGCAATCGCTTGTGATAATATCGCCATCTGCGCTATCGCACAAAGGCATACGACGTTACGCCTCATTGCATCAACAACAATGTAGCGCACACTACTATACCCTCGATAGCGATGAGGCGCTCGATAATATCGAACAGCAACAGCAATATTTATTGCAACAATTCGATGATTACCTTTTTCAGTCCTGCCATTATTTGGAGACAAATTCATTTGCTGCAAATTATCGCACTGCCATGGTTGAGAGTAGTTCGCACGAGTTTCGACCATCTACGACGACACCTTCGACGAATACGCGTACGGGCACGTCATCTGGTGCAGCATCGGTGTCATCAGAGCAATCGCTCGAGCTGCACGAGACCGAACCGCCAAGCGTTATATGCAAGGCAACACCGCCACCGCCACCAAGTGAGGCAGCGGCGTCACAAGTGCCCGTTGCATCACCAGCAAAGCTCACATCACCACCACTAGTCACAGCTGGCCTCAATATGCCGACTTCTGTTGTGCTACCGGCGTTATCGTCGCCGCCAACCAAACGCTACGGCATGCAAGCACGTTTAACCAGCAGTGGTGTACAAACTGAACTCACTGCCGCCAGCGCGATAACCCCAGCCGCCTCATTGCCAAAGAGCGCCAGCAGTTCCGCTAGCTCTTCTGAAGGACGTCGTGCGCCATTTTTCAAATGCTGCTATACTCCAATTGATCGCTGGCGTGAAAAGCGTAGTGCAGCGCATACAGCGCAAAAGCGTAGTAGTCGACGCAGCACCGACAAGCAAACCGAACGCGAAGTTGGCGTTGCAACAGCGGCAGTGAGTGATAGAGTTAGGCGTAGCAGTAGCGGTGACGTTGTTGTCGCCCAGTCACATACGCGCAAAAATGGTCATGCTGTCTGACAAATCGCATGCGCAACAACAAAATGTGTAGGCTTTAGTATAACCACGATCATTTACGCAAATGTAGCAGCACTCAATGGCCGTGGCGTAGCTGTGTATTTGCGATATCGACAATTTTTTCTATTTCTATAAATGCAACTTGAGATATTTATCTAAGATACATGCATACATACAAACATTCCAGATGTAGTAAAAAGTATTTTGCGAAAATGTCTCAAGTTAAATACATATTTGTTTGAAATGTTAAAATGGTTGCATGGGAAACCCGCTAACGTACAAGAGATTTACAAAATCAATTGTCGTATGTACTACATAGACAAACTATTGTAGCATAGAGAAATCTTTAAAGAAAAAGTGTTCTAAATGTTAAAGCTTTTTATAAACTAAAACAACACATAGAGACGGGCATTATGAAACAAAGAAGCGCAGCTGTTAAACACTTGTTCAAAAATTTCAGTGTCATTGTCTGGGAGCGAAAAAGCTTGCAACTCGTGTACGATAGAGCTACATATCGTTACCTTAATTCAAAAAGGCCCTAATTGACACATTTTTCGAAAATGACTTTTTCACATATTTAAGTATGATGCAGTAAAATACACACTTTCTACAAATTTGCAGGAGTTACTAGCAGTAAAACCGGAGATATTCCAAATTTACAAAGCTATATTTACGTGCGATTACGTTCAATGTAAAAAATTTTTTGTTTTTTGCTTCTTCTGTAAATTTTTTTTATTTCAGTTAGGGCCTTTGTGAATTAGGGTAACGATATGTAAATATATAGCCTGTTTATTCGGAATTTTTAATAATATTTTTCAAAAACACCCTATCTCAGAATTTTTTTCAATAACGCTGAACTCAGCCGTTGCGTTAAATTTTATTTCTATAGATCGTTTTTAAAACTCATTCCGAAATAGGTACCAATGAGCTAAGTACATGCATACTTTTTGCAACATCCTGTACTTGTATGTGAACTGTACTTATGTGCGTACTGTACTTATATATGTACTGTACTTATTTACGTACTGCCCAGTAATATGATTATTTTTGATTATTATATAATTGATTAAAAATTTCTGTGAAGAAATTACATTTAAAAAGCTATATATAGCATTATTAATTGGCGAATTTGAGAGTATTATTAAAATAAATTGCTTTAAAGTTTCCATAGTTAATTAAAAAAAAAAGATATAAGGGTAAGGACTAAACGTACTGTACCCACATTCGTACTTATATACGAATAATATAAAGATTTTAATAATTTTCGAATAAATTAATTAATAATTTCTGATTAAAATTTTAAAATTCAAAGATATCAATCATTATTAATGTGAGAATTTAACAGGTCTTGTGAAACCGAAAGCGCTCGTCTCCACCCTGGCTGACGGGATGACATGGAATGATTCCTCTGCTCATTCGTGCGCGAGTTGACAGGCAGGTTTCTCAAAAGATGACTATTGCACTGTATGTAAAGCTGAATTAAATAATTTCTTAAACTAAGTATGTATGTAGCACACAAGCTAAACTTCAAAGATATAATATGTAGTAAACAGCCTCTGAATTGCGCTTAGCTAAAGATACAACTGCTAACGTTTGCAAATTCTTTTGTCTAAAGTTTTTTTTTAAACTTTGAATTTGATATGTAAATATATGGTGAAGGTCAAAAGCGTTATAAAATAATGCTTGATGTTTATAATAATTTAATATTTACGAATATTTTAATACTTCTTTAGTATCGGGTTTTAGAACTTTTTTTTATATTGGGGTTTTTTAAATTTTTGACTAACATTTTTTTTATAACACTTTAATACTTGGGCTCTTCTCTTTAAATTTTTTTTCCTGAAAAACACAAGAAATTATTATATAAAAATACACGTATTTTGTTGTTGCATGAAAAAACTTTGTGACAATAGTCGAATAATTTTTTGTGTTTTTTATAAAAAAAGAAATTAGAGAGAAAAGCCCAACTTTATTGATAATTTTTTGATAGTTTTTGCTTCAAATACAAACATTTTTTTGTAATGGTTTAAAATGCTCTTTATGCGCTTTAATATCGAGTCGAAATTTCGATTTTATCGTAACAACCATGCTAAAACGACAATTAAGGTATTTCCACTCTTTGACATTAACTGTGTTAGTTGTCAGTCAATTTTTCTATAACCTTCCCAGACCAAAGGATTTGTTTTGAGCATTTTGCGAAATACAATTTTTTGTGAGTGTGGGCTTCAAAAATTATCTTTCCGGGGTCATGCAACTTCCGTTTTAAAAGAAAACGTCAAAAAACGCGGTTTATGTCAAATGAGGGCAATGACGGCCAAAAAAAACTAGTGGAACTATCTCTATATTTTTCAACCATACTTTTCCTTTTAAATTTTTTTAAATATTTTTCAAACTAATAAACTAACTTAAATTGCACAGCCATCTCCACACATATGTCCACACCTAATGGCCATAGAAGTTCCATTATTTTTCCAAAGGTTTTCAGTGAATTCGAGCCAAAAAAAAAACGCAAATAAAAATCTATATGAGCAAACACAAAAATTGTAGTAGCTTGTTAAACATTTTTTTATATAGCTTTATCTTATTTTTGTAATTAGCATGTACTACCAAGAGCCGTTCAGTGAGTTCCAAATTGCTTTTGTTTCCATATTGAATAGAAGCATTTCTAAAAAAATAAATAAAAGTAATCCCATATTGTAAGAACACCGAATGTCAACTCACAATGCCTACACACACACACACACACAGCGATTTACTAAAAAAAACCCAGACGTCATGAAAGACCGCACACGCAAAAAAAACCATAAAAATTCGCCTACATATATGTGTATTAGGGTCTTTAATTTTTAGGTAAGTTTTTGTGTGCTATTCTAAAATTTTAATGAACTAAGCACTTGTAAACTTTTTAATCTATTTCTTTCTAAGGACCGTACTTATTTACGTACTGTACTTATGCGCGTACTGTATAATGAACTTATTTACGTACTGTACTCATTAACATACTGTACTTATATTCGTGGTGTACTTATTACTACTACAATTATTCAGGAGTGCATACCAAGGTTCTAAGGAAAATAGACCTTCAGGTAAAACCTAGAAGAAAAAATTCACTTAAAAAAGAGACATCCTAATATGCATATTACACATTAAATTTTGCGGGCCTCACAAAATTGCATATTAAACAATATTAAAACTAAGAACTAACTTTACTAACAAAAATACATAAAACAATAAAGAAAAAATCGAAATAAAAGTGTGAATGCTTAAAGAGTAAATAATAGCTTATAATGTTTAATATTAAAATAATAAAATAGAAAAAGAAAAAAAATGCCGTCGGTAGGTAAAAAAATGCGAATAAAAAATTTCAGCAGCAGCACATAGCATACTACACGAATGTTTATGAAAAAGCAAAACTAAAAAATTAACAAAAACAAAAAAAACTTTATAAAATTAAAACTAAAATTGTAATAAAAATAATAACGCAAGCGTATAGTCTTAATTTATATATATATAAAAATAATGCAAATACTAATTATAAGTAACTTTTTCTAAAACAAAAAAAATTACATACATACATACATATATAAAACAGATTAGTAGAAACGCAAATAAGAAAAAAAATAAATAAAAAACGAAGCATAAAAATTTAATAAACAAAGAAACACGTTGTTGAAGCATTAAACAATTAAAAACAAAAAAAAAGCTAAAAATATGCTAAAACTACATATGCATAAAAAAAATGAAAATGCAAAAAACAACCAAAAACAAACCAAAATCACATGAAACGCATATTAATATTATATAAGCTATGAACTAATAAAAACAAAGCGCATCAAATACCAGTAAATAAATATGTAATTAATTTAGAGAGCTTGTATAGTAAATTAAAAAATAAATATATATAGAAAAGAAAAAACAAAACAAAAATAATTTGGAAATTTCATTACAAAAAATGAAAAAAAAAAAAATAATAATAATAATATACATAAATCAATTTTAAAAGCTCTTAAGTTTTAATTTTCAACGCATTCTAGCAATAAATTCTTAGATAAAAATGCATTACAATACATATATTATACTACATATACCTACACGAAGCAAAAGCGTAATGCAAATGAAAAGCAAAAGCAAAAGAAATACATACCACATCTCATACATATGCGTAGCGTAAAGCAAAACTCTGTTATATACCTACTTATTAACATAAAATCACGAAAAAGTGAAAAATAGGGTATTAAAAGAAATGAAGTACATACAGTCGGTTAACACAAAAAAGTATACGATTCATTATTCTCAAAATTCTAAGCATGTACACTTATTTTTTGTTCAAGCTTTAAGCGTACTGTACTTATGGCCGTACTGTACATTGTCCGAAAAGGGGTCGCCAGAGAAGTTTGGAAACTTCGAAACATGTCATCATAATTGAGAAAAAAACACAATTATTAGCCGCATTCTTCTGGTAGTGAACAGGAGATAGATAAAAAATTTTACATGTAAATACAAAAATAACAACTTAAGCCAGATAAATCCACACAGAAGTCTGGTTCACGCTGTGTTGAATTGGTTTTTGGCGTAGCTGCGTTTAATGAGCCAAATTTTTCAGTAACAGATGTCGCTGGCGAGCAATAATGTTGCATGGTTCAACGCAGTGTTCAAATTGGGGTTTTTTTGGGGGGTTTCATACTAAACGCATTAAAATGTTAGGAAGTTGCGTCCTTTTTTAATTTTTTTTACGTATTACTATCTTGAATTGGTGGCCGCCGTGGTGCAGCGGTTAAGTGTTCGACCTTCTACACCAAGCCGTGGCGGTTCGATGCCCGGCAAAAGTAACATCAAAAATTATTTAGAAAAAGAATTTTTCTAAAACGGGGCCGCCCCTCGGCAGTAGTTTGGCAAACTCTCTGGGTGTATTTCTGCCATGAGAAGCTTCTCAGCAAAAAATTCATTTGCTTTGCAAGTGCCGTTCGGAGTCGGCAAAAAACTGTAGGTCCCGCCAACTTGTAGGAAAAACTCAAAAAGCAACACACCACAAGTTGGAAAGAGAAGCTCGGCTAAAAAATCTCGTTAGAGGTTATGATAACCTGTTGGTATATCGCTGCCATTAGTTTTTTTTTTGTTTACTATCTTGAATGCATACATTTTTTTAATAATCAAAAAGAGCATTGTAGCCTTAAAATTGATTTAATGAATTTTGGTATTGAAACGAAAATTCTTTGGGTATTTTTGTTTTAATAATGTGTATACCACGGATCTACGTGAAAGCGCACCGACATCTGTTGGTGAAAACCCGTACTGTCCCCGTGAGAAATGAGCGTAAGCCGGAGCGATATCTTCCAGAAGAATGCGGCTATTATAAAACTGTTTTTGAGCTCGTAAATAAGTACAGTACGTTAAAAAATACCCTAATTTACAATACTGTTTGATCACTACTTAAGTCATTAAGGCCCGGCTTTTCAGTGCAAGTTTTAACCACAGACAAAGTTGACTAGAGTTTCTCTCATACAAATTGGCCGTTTAAACTTGCACTAAAGTTTAAACTTTCACGGAAAACTGGACCTAAGTTTTATTATTCAAGTTAATTGATTGCTTAAAATTCTGTTAAATCACTTCCTACATTATTAAATTGAATAATTACAATTAGTTGAGTTTCAAATTATGTTTAATCACCTCTCAATTACTAGATTAATCAAGCTATTATAATTAATTACTAACTCAAATTTTGGGTTAATCTACATTTCAATTTATCAAATAGCTCAGTTCATTGTAAAAAAATCTGTTTAATTCCTTCTTTAATTCCACTTCATTAAAACCATAGTTATAACTAATTGACTGCTCAAAACTTGGTTAATGATTCAAATTAATTGATCAATTACTTAATTAATCGTTTTGATCAAAGTAATTGGTTACTCAAAAATATGTTAAATCACTTCCTCAATTACATACTTAATTATTTTATAACTTAAATGCTCGAAATTATATTTCGTCCCCTTTTTGCGTTTTTATCGTAAACGCCAAAAAGCAAATTTTACAGGAGAGCATTTTTTTATTTTTTTTAAATTTTTTTTCATTTATGAATTGGTGGATACGATAAAAAAGAAAGCCATTTTTTGACATAACTGTAAGGATTTCAGTTATGAAATTTTACCAGAAGATGCGCTAAGGGATGATGAACCAATTCCCATTAAAAAGTAAATTTCGAAAAAATGGTGGTTACGATAAAAACGCAAAAAGGGGACGATTTGATCACTTCTGAAATTTCGTGTGTATAATTAAAAAAAATCCAATTTTTTAATGAGTTAAAACATTTTTACATTTTTCACGTACTGTATAAATTGACGTACTGTACTCGTTTGTGTACTGTACTTATTTACGAACTGTACTTATTTATGAACTGTACTTATTTACGAACTATACTTATTTAAGAAATGTACTTATGCACAGTGTCCGCAAAAGATTCTTTGATTAAACTTTTTTAACGAATGCGGAATTGTATACTTTTTTCGTTGCTTAATTGTAAACAATAAAACAGTTTGTACTTCATCGTATAAAGCACATACATAAATTAAAGCAAAATACCAGTTGTTAAGTTTGAATTTTTTATTATTCGAATTTCGAAATGTTACGTACGGTGTGCTGTTAATTTTGTTCGTTGATTTTATATAATTGTATACATTATATGTATATGTATATATAACTGCATCATAAATACGCATTCACACATTGAAAAATACATTAAAAGTAGCTATGAATGTGTGAGCGAAATTTTGCAGATTTACAAGGAATTGTTAAAAAGTTTTTGATTTGGTTTGATGAAACGAACAAAAAAAAAAATACATTTATAAATGAAATAGTTCTGTTAATATACCTATGTACGTACATATATCATAAATATTAATGTAAACAAACAAAAAATGCAAAAATACCAAAATGCAGTATGTATATTTCAAAACTTGAAACGTTTTCGAATGAAGTTTTTTTAGTTTTGAATTTTGTTTTCCGATTATAATATTTGAGTTATACATGCGTATCTAAGTTGAAAATGTATACGTATGCATAGTGAAAATAAATTCATAAATTTGGTAGTATATGCTAAAGAATTAACAGACAAAAATACATACATACTACATACACCCATACTTATATCAAAAGTAAACTTGTCAATTTTGTTAAAAACTTTTTCATCATTACTTCATACATGTATGAAATGCATATTGTAAATGCATACATATGTAGATGCATATGAATTTTCCACGCTCCGAATTGAGATGGAAAGCAAAAAAGAGCAAAGAAAATTTACACAGTTTTTCTTATTATTATTATCGTTAAATTATAATTACCAAAAACATTCTCTTCAAATCAATAATTCTTATATATTATATCACTAGTACCACAATAAAAAAAAAAACACGCATACACACCACATACTAAATATACTATATACTCACAAAATGGGCAAATGAAAATGCGAAGAAATTATACACAATAAAACAACAAAAAAATATAACAAAAATATCTTAACAAACAAATGCGTGTTTTTTCTTAATTTTTTCAATGGTTTTTAAGTGTTTTATAAGCTAAACAAGTTTGGTTTGTAGAAATACAAACAGGTTTTTGTCGTTGTGCCATCATCAGTGTCCCGAAACCGGACTTCGACGGAAAACTTTTCACCCTGACAGAAAATTAACAAAACCAATTTACTTACTTGAAATCCGTTCCGTAATCAATTCTTTGATACTACTGAGAGTTGAGAAAGGGTAAATAATGGTTCCTCTCAGTCATTTATTTAGCAAAAACGTCCGATATGAGAATTTCATTGAGAATGCTCCAACTAAATTTTTCTTATTCAATAACGCCCTATATCAAAATTTGGTTAAAGAACGGCCTATTACACTATACGACAAAATCAACTTTTTTTTGGATATGGGATCAAACCAGCTTTTTTGAAGAGATTAAGACATAAATAAAAAATCGCAATCCCCGTTTTTCGAAGATAGCCTCCAAAAATTAGTTACGGGCTTTCGAAATTCGAAATTGGGCCCTTTGAAGATTTGGTTTTCTAATTGTAATGTTTAAAAAATTGAAAAAAGGTTAAGTGTGGGCGTGTCCTTGCTCCTCTTACTTGATTGGTGTATTTTTTTTTTTTTTTTGATTTGGAAGTGTATTTATAAAGAACTAGCTGACCCCGCAGACTTCGTTCTGCACGAAATAGATTTTTGTTAAATTCATTTCCATAATTCACGATTATACCCATGGTTCAATTATACCAGGTTAGCTTTTCGATGACAGATTCTGTCAGTTGCCATCTTGCTCCCTGAAAAATTGTCATTCACATTCTGGGTAGCCTTTTAGCAAAATCATGTAAAAAAAAGTAGTTAGAAAAGCATTTTAAAATAGTAGTAGTTAGAAAAATAGTAGAGGTTGGCTTTTTGAAGATTGATGAATTTATCATTAATAAGTGATTAGTGCCTGAAAGAGTTGGAGGTAAATTTATTGGAACTGGTTAAATTTGGTTAGAAAAATGGTAATACTATCCCTTTGGCACACTTTTTCCGATCGTGTTTATTACCCGAAAGCCTTTCAAGGAACCTTTAGTAAAAATTTAGGTTAAGACTGCTTTACATGAGTCGGTGTTCTGTTCGATTTGACGTTCTTGTATTCAACCATCAAATACAAGTTGTCGATCGGTCGAGTTACTATTAACACAGTGGAACGAAAAAAAAATCAACCAGGAAATCGACACTTACTTTGAGGCTAGAATACTAGAAAACGGCTAGTCGGAAGGCTATGCAGCTTTTGAAGGGAATCCAAGTTCGTTCTTTTAATGTGAGGTAAAGTCTGTGAAATCTAAACTAGCGATGATAGACCTCTACAGTTTAAAGTTAAGATCTGTAATTTTTACAGTAATATTTCTTCACCTTACTGAAAAATAAAATCAATATAATTTTTGAAAAAAAAAACGAAAGTTTTTTTGGCCCCGTCGAATGTGTTAGTTTACTTTGCAATTTTTTATTTGCAATTTATATCCTCCTTTTTCGATTTTTCTACTACCATTTCCTTGACGAAAGAAAAAAAAACATTTCTCTTTTTTTATTAGCAAACGAACCCCGTACACATTTTCATATTGGGAGTGTCAATAATAAACGTCAAGGGAAGAGCAAACCTTCTTATAATTGAACCATGGATTATACCCAAAACGTATTCAACAAAGTGTGCTTGAATTTGACGTTGCTCTCAATCGGAACCAGGGTATAATGTCAAACAGAAAAATATTTTAACCCACTTGAAACAAATTTTTTCCGTTTATAAACTTTTAGGAAAAAATTTGTAAATTAACTTTTGTTTTAAATTTTCAATATTTATATTTTACCTTTAATTCAAATAAGCAATACGAAAGAATACTCGGTAGCAAATTTAGAAGTATTTTATTCGTAGTGAAAAAATCTTCGGTGCCAGTGAAGAACGGTTGGAATTCAACTGTTTTGTAAGCTAAGGTAAGAAAACTGTAACCAAACATTTTTTACAAAAATCGCGGATAGTATAAGAGTAAATTATTGCTAATATTAAAGAAGAGAAAATGATACCCAATTTACATGTGGTACCATAAAGGATTAATTCATTTGTTTACATTCGTTTGACATTATAGCCCCTTACAAGAGAAAATATTTAACTGTCAAGCACACTTTGTTGAATACATTTTGATTATACCCAAAGTATATTAAACAAAGTAATAGTGAATTTGACAGTTCTCTCTTTTCTGTAGGAGTTTTCCCGTCAAAAGAAAAAAAAATATTAACCCGTTCTGTTTAAGATTTTTAAATTTTTTCAATAGTGTGGAGAAATAGCAAATTGTTTCATATAAATACAATACCGCTTGCCTCAGTTCCTTGCACGTTTAAATAGAGTTTAGAGTTCAGATTAGCTAGACTCTAGCACATTTTAGCTAAGATGGATGGTCTAATCTTTTTTCAACTGGATCTAAAACCGAAAACGAAACTGTAAGCGATTAAAATCGATTCACGACCCCGTGGTGGAATGCCCGTCGCAAGAGGCGACTAAAATCCATTTCGACCACGATCACGGGGTTGATGAAATCGGCAATTGGAGTAGTACCAAAAGGTGGTTCGGCAGCTGTGAGAGCACAGACTCAAATCCGTACAACTCTGTTTGACCCATCACGTCCCTCTTACAACAGCGAAGCCGATTACTTTTCGAAACCGAAAACTTTTATAAATTGACTTCACTATAAAAAACTCTAATTGAAACTAATCCACCAGTTTCTGCGACACTCTGGCGACAGCCTTCTTGTGGTGCCATCGGCGGAGATCGGCAAATATTCAATACTCGCCATTTTTATAAGGGACATTCCATCGTGACTCCTGGGACATTTAACTCGAGAGCTTAGTCAACTTGACTTAATAAACTGACATTAGGATTTCAATTGCTATGAAATATATTTATCGATATGGATAAATATCCAATACCATAAATGCATTAAAAGAATTGACGAAATAACAACAAATAGCTGTATAACTACTCAGTAAGTGAGTGTGACTCCTGGGAAGCCGAAAAATCCATTTGTTTCACCTTTACATTTTCCTGTTTTTTCGTGATACAATTTTTAAGTTTTTTCAGTATTATCGATGTAGTTCCCTAAAAATTTAGGGAACAAGGGCAGAATACATACATTTGTCCAAAAAAAAAAAAATTGGGCTTGAAAGAGGGTTTTACGCTGAATTTAACGGTACTTTTCTTTTTTGGTGCACTCGAAGGGTTAAAAAGATATTCAAGGTCAAAGGTCAAACATTTTTTTTTTCATTTCAAAATATCTTGCAAACTGGTGAATTGATTATTAAAATTGTTTGTTCCTAAATTTTCTCTTCGAAATACCTTCCATTCAATGTATATTAACCCTTTGACACACTATGTACTAAAAACGAACAAAAAAGCAAATTTCGTTCAAAAACGATCAAATACTTAATTTTCTTTTAGCATGACCATCTTACGGTTATTAAAAGTTATTTGAACCATGATAAATAACCCTGGGCTACGCCATGCCAACTCCGGGTGGTTGCCTCTAAGGGCGGGATCCATGGCATTTATGTGCAGAACACCTTTCTGAGTAGGCGGCCTTCGGTCGCGCTTATAAAAAATAACCCTGGGCTACGCCATGCCAACTCCGGGTGGTTGCCTCTATGGGCGGGATCCATGGTATTTATGTGCAGAACACCTTTCTGAGTAGGCGGCCTTCGGTCGCGCTTATAAAAAATAACCCTGGGCTACGCCATGCCAACTCCAGGTGGTTGCCTCTATGGGCGGGATCCATGGTATTTATGTGCAGAACACCTTTCTTAACCCTTTGACACACTATGTACTAAAAACGAACAAAAAAGCAAATTTCGTTCAAAAACGATCAAATACTTAATTTTCTTTTAGAATGACCATCTTACGGTTATTAAAAGTTATTTGAACCATGATAAATAACCCTGGGCTACGCCATGCCAACTCCGGGTGGTTGCCTCTAAGGGCGGGATCCATGGCATTTATGTGCAGAACACCTTTCTGAGTAGGCGGCCTTCGGTCGCGCTTATAAAAAATAACCCTGGGCTACGCCATGCCAACTCCGGGTGGTTGCCTCTATGGGCGGGATCCATGGTATTTATGTGCAGAACACCTTTCTGAGTAGGCGGCCTTCGGCCGCGCTTATAAAAAATAACCCTTTCCTACGCCATGCCAACTCCGGGGGGTTGTCTCTATGGGCGGGATCCATGGTATTTGAAGACATGCATGGATGAAGGGGGTATGTCGCATTTTGAGTGAAACGAGAAAATCGGCTTTAAAGTTTTGCTTAAACATTTGAGGTTTTTTCGAGTCTTTATGGAAAACTGACAAAAAAATTATGCAAAACCATAAAAGACGTTGCATAATATGCAATAAAAAGCATAAGTTTATATTTAGTGTTTTATATGAAAAAATCGGAACATACCCCCTTCTTCCACAATTCATATTGAAAAGTTGTGTACATACCCCCTTCATCCATGAATTATCTTCTACAATTTTCACGATAGGCAGATTCTGATAAGACAGAAATATAGATCTGCATAAACACTATTCACCAATGCCAAAAAGAGAAATTGAGTGAGAATGCGACATACCCCCTTCATCCATGCATGTTTTCATTTATGTGCAGAACACCTTTCTGAGTAGTCGGCCTTCGGCCGCGCTTATAAAAAATAACCCTGGCTACGCCATGCCAAGTCCGTGTGGTTGCCCCTATGGGCGGGATCCATGGTATTTATGTGCAGAAGACCTTTAAGCCACTTTTAGTCCCTGTTTTTACTCCAGAAAAAAATTAACCCTGAGCCGATTACTTTTTTTACCTTTTTATAATGGAAGTACACAATTTTCATATAGCAAATATGTGTATAATATGAAAGCTTATTGCATTATCTATAATATTTTACTGTCTAATAATACCTTTTTTCATTTTTTAAACAGTTTTATTCATATCCATTCGTTTTTTTTTTATAAAAAACATAGTTTTCATAAAAAAATTTTACATAAGGGTGGGAGTGTTATACATTAAATGAAAGGTATTTTTATTACCTAAACATTGGTATATAACATTTTCTAATCCGATAAGTAGTTTGAAAGATATTTCGATTTAAAAAATATTAAAAATTGCCCTTTTACGTGCAATTACCCCTAAAGTTTTTATTTGCACCAAAAAAAAATTATACGTTTCAACTTTTCGCAAATACCGCTATCGATCCATATAAATCTTTTTTTGATTTGCGAAATGTATGTATTCTGCACTTATGCCAAATTTAGCTATGCAACTAGTTACCCCTAACCCATGATAATAAAAAGACCTTTATTGTAAAGTTCTGCCAGAGCAGTGGGAGTTTATGGCATTTTAAAAATTTGGTACTTTTCCTCTTTTGGGTGGAATGTCCCATAACACAAAGGTCCGAAAAGAGGTAGATTCCAAAGTGGTCAAAGTTACTCCGTTACTGTCTGGGCTAGCATATTTCGCGGTATTGATAATTTTTTGGCCTGAGCAAATGCTATCTAATTTTTCAGTAAATCACTTGTATTGGACGCAAAAACTATGCTTGGGTGGCAAATTGTTAATACGCTTGTTTACATTTTTTTGAAGGAAAAACTCCTACAAAAACAAAATATTTCAGTAGTCAATTCTACCTTGTTGAATTTGCCTTGATTATACCTATATTTTCTTTATTCGAAAAAATCATTTTGTGTGGTGCCACTTCCCCTTTTCTTACTACTCGATCATTTCTTGTATCTGCGACACAAATTTGTAGAGACATTCATCCTTAAAGATTAATAAGTCCCTGACATGAACCCTTTCAAAGGAACTCAGCTTAAAAATTAAGTATGTATTGGTGCCAATAACTCGATTTTTTTCGTGAGTATAATAGTATCGTTTATTTCTTAGCATGAAAAGCTATGTTTCACGGGAAGAGCCACTACCCTTTTTCTTAAAAATTTACACCACGTTTATACCAATATCGTACATACACCTTCCAGGGTCGCACTTGGTCTACATTTTGGTCGGTATTTGGGAAAGGGGTTCGGACATTGGACTTAGAAGCACTCATACCCATATCGTACAAACACTGTCTAAGACCACAAATCTTCAACAGAGAAGGTTCAAGAAAGAACTTTTACAGAGTAGCCGTAGCTACCTCAGTTGTCGTATGTAGCAAACTTGATTTCTAAGGAGACGCTTTTGAATTTTTAAATTCGTAAGTAGCGATGTATAGATTATGCAAAATTGTGAAATTTGGACGTCTCAGCTTTCTTAATTTTTCGGCAAAAAAGAAAAGGATTTTAACCGGGTTTTTTTATAAACCTTCTACAGGGAAGGTCAAAGAAATCACTTTTTACAGAAAAGAAATAGGTTAAGCCGTTAAGGCAGGCATCACAGACTATCGAATGGCATCTCATTTTTATATATAAATAACCTACTTCCTATAGAAAATTGTGAAATTTAGACGTCCCAGGTTTCTTCATTTTTCGGCTTAAAAACAATCGTTTTTTTATAAACCTGCTACAGAGAAGGTCCAAGAAAGTAAATTTTATAGAATAGAAATCGGTTCAGCCGTTTAGACAGCCGCCGCGGTCATACAGAGTACATTTCATTTTTATATATATAGAAGAAGAAGATTACCTATTTCCTATAGAAAATTGTGATTTTTAGACGTCTCAGGTTTCTTTATTTTTCGGCTTAAAAGCAAAAGGTTTTTAATCGCTTTTTTTTATAAACCTGCTACAGAGAAGGTCCAAGAAAGTAAATTTTACCGAATAGAAATCGGTTCAGCCGTTTAGACAGCCGCCGCGGTCATACAGAGTACATTTCATTTTTATATATATAGAATATTACATAATTAAAAATATACGGCTTTTGATTTTTTCGAAGATCTCGCTTTGGCCCTGGGCAGCACTTCTACATACATTTTTTAATAAAAAAAGGACACCAAACAATCAAGAGAGGCAAGCAGGCCACGCCCACATTTTGCCTTTTTCAATTTTTTAAACAAAACAATTAGAAAACCACTTTCGAACATCCGACTTCGAAAGCGCGTAACCAAATTTTGGGGTCTAACTTCGAAAAAAACGGGAAACACAATTTATGTACTTATGTCTTAAAAATTTGTTTCAAGACTCCCTCAGAACTTTTTATAGCACAAGCTCTATCGGTTGAAATGTTTTAAATATTCGAAAAAATCTAAAATGGGGTATTATTGAAACGAGGAAGGGCGTTTTTAAAATTTGGACATATTTTTTTTTTAAATATGTTTTTTACTCAGCCATCGATGTATTAAATCAAATCCTAATTTTAGTTAGACCAAAAGGTCCAATCTACTGGGCTCTCTGTGATCAGGAGTTAAGGGAAATGATAATAATGGTTCGAGTCACACAAGAATATATAGACGAATTCGCTATAACTTCGAAACTATTTGCGTAGGTTGTACTTCTCTCGAGGATTGAGTTGTAAATTATACATTTTCTGACGAGAGATGACTAAAGAAATGGCAGATTCTTTCTCTCTCTCTTATATGTCTTACCGTATCTAAACGTTCTCATGACGTCTCAGCTGGATTTGCCTGCCAGGTGAAGGCTCCTGTTTGACTCACTGTGAAGACCGTATTCCTGCATCACAGTTCTCGAGGGGCTGGTGAATCGGTAACTAGGAAAGAAAGACAAAGGAAGAGGACAAAGCCACAGGTAAATATAAAATTGTATGTATGTACGTTCATGTGTTTTTAAATGTGTATATTTTCACTTAGAAAGGACCTTCTCTGTAATTCCTTGGGGACCACCACTCTGGCGGAAGGACTAAATGGAAACCAATTTGAGATCAAGTGGTGTTTCTTCAATGACCTAAGTTAGCAAATCTTAGAAGTGACCAGCGTGCTATGTTGGAGGGTCAAACCCGTTTAAACCAACGCCCAGTTTTTAAAATATACAATTAGTGCAGAAAAGCTGTTTTTTGGGAAATTACTAACGCAGAGATATAACTAACGAAAAGTAAGGCTGGACTCATTGTTCTGTCCGAACAATTTTTTTTTTTTTTTTTTCATTTTACTCGTTCTTCTTTTACTTCTCTCCAGGCCCGTGCGGGGTTTTGAACTTTTGGATGCTCCGAAAGTTGTGACTTTTGACCTCCCCCCCTGCACACGGGCCTGCTTCTCTCATACAGAATGGAAAGAGGACGAGTAAAATGTAAAAAAAAAATTTGTTCGAATAGAAACGCTGAATTCAGCTTAAGATGTTAAAAAAATATTTTGCTCTTCAAACAAAGTTAGAGGAAGACGTGGCACCGTCCATTTGTAAAATTATTGTTATTTTCAAAGGCGCTTACTAAGAAAGGTTATATTTAAATGAAATGATGCTCAATACTCGAGAAATGTCGAGCTTGAACTCGAGCATATCGAGCTTTTTCGAGCAATTTTTTTATTGATTGTTTTATTGATAATTTTGTCAAGACTTTGTTGTTAGGTATCACATTTTCTTGATGCACAGCACGGTTGCCGTTTGTTCAAAATTTTGCGTACCAAAATTCGTACCAAACCGAAAAAAACGTACCAAAATAATTTGCTAGCCAAACAATATAACATTTATTAAAACAATTTTAAGCAGTTCATCTGCTGCCATAATTTAACACAGGCTTTAATATATGTACATATGGTGATGCAAATATAAGATAATTTGCCAACCCTTAGGGGTCGCTATTTTTTCGCCCTTTCCCAAGTGGTACCACTTCACTTCTACTGGAGTGAAAAATTCACAACATAATGACTAAATAATTTGTTTGTAGTTATTTAAATGTGGTTTTTTTTATATTTGTAGCAGTGTCATTGGAGTTGCGTTAAATTTAAAATGGCAAAAACCAAGGCGAATTCATTACGGGTGGCATCCTCCCACCATATGGTTTCTTCTTCTTCCTTGAAAATCGAATCGTAGCTGTCAAATTGCTTATGTTGTTGCTTTGTCTGACATTTTCAGTTACAAGGAGTGTGTGCGCGCGTGTAGATCTGAATTCGCTCGAACATACCTGTATGAATTCGCCTTGGCAAAAACGTACCAAATTTGGAAGTTGCGTACCAACGTAGCCGGAGAAAAAGTTCGTACCAAAAATGGTACATTTCGGCCAAAACGGCAACCGTGATGCACAGTGCTAATATATCTGCCTGATATAGCTTTGATACGAATGTGAGAGCCGCAATAGTGGTGTGGGTTGGTCAAAGGGTGCCGAATTAGCGAATAATACGGTACACATTTTTCCCAAACTAATGAGGTCTCTTGTGAACTGTCCAAACGGTCTACAAGATATAATTCAGACGGAAGTGGTGCCGTGACCATACCAAAAGAAATGCATTAAGAAAACTACCTAAACTGGTAAGAAGTTCTTCCGAAGAACTATCACAAGGAGGAACTTTAACCTGTACTAGTCTCATTTTTATAAAAATATAAAAGCTCTTATCGTAAAAAATATGAGTTAGGGCGTTTCTATATCAGCGTTTCAGTTACAGTTCTGTTCATGTTAGTTTCGATTTAGGTTTTGTTTCTGCTGAAACTATCAGTCTTATAGATTTCACTATTTTTTCTCTCCAAATTTTCGATATCGAGGGAGAGCCTATACCCTCTATGTATTTCCAAGTTCGAAACAGCTGTAATACTTAGTATTCAAATTTGTTGCCAGAATAGAAATTGATTAGATTAGAACTAATAAAAAACCGAGTGCCGATTAACGACGATTAGCAGATTTAAACAAAACTAATAAAAAAAAAATCGATTAGATTTTTAGATTAGTTTTGAATTAAACGAAAAAAAAACAACAAAAATATTTCAAAATAGTTGATCTATTCAAAACTAATAAAAAAAATCGATTAGATTTTTGAAATATTTTTGTTGTTTTTTTTTCGTTTAATTCATAAAGTAAAAAACTTAAAAGAATTTTTATTACAAATGTATCACAAAAGTTTATATTCGACTTCATTAGTACAAACTTTTACAAAAGAAAAGTCAGACAATGAATTCCGTCTTGGGTTATTGACTATTCCAGCAAATGAAAACAGCCTATCGACAGGCGCTGATGACGTAATCGGGGTATTGAACGCTAGACACGCTTCCTTCAGTGCACCGTATTTATTCCAAAATTTCATGATCTGGCGTCGGGTCATTCAAGTATGCGTATAGCTGATTGCTAACCACTTCTTTGAAACCGTTTGACGCGTTTGGTGAAATTCGTGTTCTGGGAATTAACGCCTCCTTATCATCTTCTGGAACCAAAATAGTATGTAGTTTGAAAAATCATAAAACATTGATAAAATTACCTTCAAAATTGAAGTAAAAAAAAAAGCTTTCATAGTCCAACTAAGGCACGACCGTTTCAAAACATGTGGAATCATTTTGGAAGAAAGTGCTTATTACTTCAATCACTCTTTTACTAATCTGCTCCTGATGGTCGTAATTATGTTTTTGTTGTTCAGATCAAAAGAAGAATTAATTTCTCCAACCGTTTGCGCGATTTTCTCCCCAGAATGGATATCAAATGTTCGCCTACACGCCAACGCAGCTGATTTACTCTCGAAATTTTGATCAAACCAATGACATATTTAACCCAAAATAGTTGATCTAATCAAAACTAGTCGAGAAATCGAATCGATTTTTTTTGATTAGATATGCCAATCGTCACTAATCGCGATTGGTTTTTGATACGTTCTAATCTAATCAATAACTAATCGATTAGAATAGCCAACTAATCCTAATTAATTAATTATTCTGCAAAATGAAAGTTTGTAATCCGATTAATAATCATAAGGATTACTAATCATTATTGCCAGCTGTGGTTAGTAACGATGTTGTGAAGAACAATTCTTTTTTGTTTCGATCGTTTTTTTTTAATTGCTTTTTTTTCATTTTAATACAAATGTACTTTACATTAAAAAAAAAATGTTAGAAAAAAAAGTAGCTTAATAACTAAATAATAAGTTTGAAAGAGTGTAAAATAACTAAAAAGCTTTAATTAATTTAATTACAAGTTAATTCGATGTCATTACCTGTAGACTAATTTTAGGAAAATACATAGTTACTTTGTAGTTTAAATAAATTAGAAAGGTTGAAATTTGTAGTTTATTAAACATGCACACATCTGTACATACAGCTAAAAAAAAACATTTGCCTAAAAACACACATTTAATACTCATATAGTAATAGTAGAATAATACAATTTCAAACAAAATAGGTACATAAATTTAATAATAAAATAAAATATTATATTAATAAAAATATATGTGTATAAATAGTTATAGTTATTTAATAATGAATGTCGCGTAATTGTGCAATTCGCTAATTAGCTAGTAAAGCCATTAAATATTGCATATTGTTTTTTTGTTACTACACATTTTTATTTTTATTTATACAAACACTAACACAAAACCACAAACTCACACAGCTCATTCACTTACGCAATGCTCCACCACGGCCATTTCAAAAATTAATACTTGCGCACAGGGAGCGCGAAAAAAAACATGTCGAAAACGTATTTTCTTACAAAAACTTTTTTGCATACTCAATATTTTTTGTATGTGTATGTACATATGTATAAACTCAGTTTTGGAATATAGTATTTAATAGCCGAAAACAAAAAATTTGTATTAAATACAGTACTAAAAAAAAAAACAACACAAATTTAATGCCATTAAAAAAAGAAGAGTAAATAAAATGTAAATTAAAAATATTATCCTGCCAAGAAACAATTGACCTGCTTAAAGAAAATACAACCCGCTTTTTGCTAAATAACAAATCAAAATATATTAAAAAAAAATTATACGATTTTGGATAAATTTGATGAGCAAGCAAACGAGCATACATTTCAACCAAAATCAAATAAATAATTTTTAAAACCTATATAAATGTATATTACTTTACACGCATACATCATACACAAACAATAAAAATGTTGAATATAAAAAAATCAAGTATGACAAAGCAAAGGTTGCGACGAAAGGAAGAGAGAAGACTTTTTTTGCATATTTGATATAATAACTTATTAAAAATATTTTGTATACACCTACTTATATACAAATATAAAATTAAAACGTGTACACATGCATCAAAAAAATAAAACCAATTGAATACATATGTATATGGGTCATTTCATGTCTAAACCTCAAATGTTTCCTATGGACCTGTACCGATTGAAATGAATTTTACTGTGGAGTTTTATTTTATCGGAGAAACAGGGAAAAGCGAAATTCCAAATTTATTAGCCTTCAGATTTTTAATATTTTTACCTCGTTTTATGATAAAACCAAACTCCCCATCAAAATTCATTTAAATGGGAAGAAATCGATCTCAATCATATGACGATTTGACAAAGCATGACTCATACTTTTACAAATTTCAATGCATACATTTATATAATATAAATTAACTTTAAAACTCATGAAAGGCTATACAAATATCGCTAGTTCTATTGTAAACTGATATGTGTAGTTCAAAATTAAATTTTTTTTAAACCGCATTCAAACTTTTATTTTTGCAATGAAGTTCTATGAAAAATAATTTTGAAATGCGGTTTTTGAAAAAATTTAAATTTTGAATTACATCCGTTTAAAATGTAACGAGCGATATACAACATTTAAAATATTTTTTTGAAAATGCATTATCTCAGAATTTTTCCAATAACGCCCTTTTTAAACATTTTGTTCAAAAACCACATATCCCAGCTGAAATTGTATTGAATTTTCGTTCGGATGGAAAGCTTTTCAAACTCATTCTGAGATATGCCGTTTCTGGACCATTTGCTTATTAAAACAGAAACTCAGGCGTTGTAAAAAAAATTCTGATGGGGCGGTTTTCAAAAATTTTTTGAAATAGGGTGACCCTCCACTCAGTCGCCGGCATGAATAGCGCTTAAATAGTCTTATATATTAAGCCACAGAATAAATATTAGTGAATTAAAAACAAAAGTAACAAAATTCTCAATAAATCAAATAAATAATATCCAAATATTTTAAATTTTTGCCGAATCCTACGAATTCATATGCCTAACATACACATACACATTACTATTAAAATATAAATACCACGTACTGCATATGTACATATAATAAACATAAATATTTATGATATTTGTACTGTAGCATAGAAACAAATTTGTAAAGGTGTGGTGAATAAAAAAATTGCTAATATTTCATTAGCGTACATGCAGTGAAAGATATTTAATAAATAAATATAAAAAAACACATAGTTTTAGGTATGCTAAATTTACTCAGTAAAATAATCCCATACCAAATATCGCATCTAAAAAAATTAATACTAAAATAAAAAAATATATAAAAGTAAGCATTAAAAAGAACACCGCAAATGCACATAAAAACGGCATACACTCATTATTAAAAAAATAAAAATTCGTGATTCGAAACATCCGATTGTATAAGCGAACAACAAAAAAAATCAGATAATAATAATAATGAAAATAGTGAATAGATTACCTTAAAAAATAAAATTATTAAAAATATTACGAAAGATTTCACAAATGTGCTGTTTGTAGTTTTATTTCTGTTAAAGTAAAAAAGTCCTATTTTCTTCAAAATGTTTCAATTGTTTGCGACTTTTTGTTTGTTTAACGAATTTTTATTCATATTAAAACAAAAAATTATAAAAAATTTTAATTTAATAAATTTACTTTTATTATTTTTTGTATATTCCTTTTTATTGTATTGTCCGGTTTATACCATCATAGGCTTTGGTTTCATGATCACTAACATTTGGACGCGCTTCATAGGTACATATTGTCACCCCATGGTAATGTGCTTCGCTAAATTCACCACGAAGGCCTGCAAAAAGAAAATGATTCAGCAAATTGATGAATTATACGAAAATATATATTTACCTATATAGTAGATACGCGTGGCATCATCTCCGAAGTTAGATGGAAAATGCAAGGATAGATGATGAACCGATGAAAACGTAACCACTCTAGTAAAGAAAATAATAGTACATATAAAGAGGTTAGAAGCAAAGAGATCTAAGTGGGCAGTGAATTAACGCCGGCGGGCGCTATTTTTTTTTGATAACGGGCGTTACTTCCTTTTAAAAGAGAAATAACGCCCGCGGGCGCTATTTCCTTTTGTAGCGGGCATTATTTCCCTTTTCAAAAAGAAATAACGCCCGCGTTAACAAAAAGAGATAGTGCCGTGCGGAAATTTTAAGTTCTCGAATAATAAAATAATAATAATTCCGAATTTTCTCCTGCGGCGCCTTTTTTTAGTAAATTTTAGATTAATAAGGCTAAATATTTTAAATTTTTATTAAAATAAAAAAATGAAAGTTTTGAATTAAAAATCGCGCGATTTAAAAAAAAAAATTTTTAATTTTTCCCGTTATTGTTAAATTAATAAATTTTTATCAAAATAAAAAATGAAAATTTAAATTTCCACACGGGGCTATTTAATTTTGAAAGCGGGCGTTATTTCCAAACAAAGGAAATAACGCCCGCGGGCACCGATCTAAGTAGGTCTGAAATTATTTTGAGGGGCCTAATAATAATTCCGTCGAAACTCGAAACTCAATAGAAATTACTAAATTTTTCGGAACTCAATAGACAATTTCGTGATTAATGTCGAGTTTCCCGTTCCGACGGCATTGCTAATAGACTCCTGAACGAAAAGGGAAGACCTCAGCTTGCATTTGAACCTTGATTCATTTCGATATATTTATTGATAACAGAGTTATCGGTCCAAATGTGCGGGGGCACAAACTTTAGAATACTCGCACAAAATTGTTATCAAGCGAAAGGGGACGTCCGCAACTTTCGTTAGAACATTAGTTCATATCGATATATTTATCGATAACAGAATTATCTGTAAAATAAATTGGCACATAAACTTTGAAATATTCGCACAAAATTTTTATCAAACGAAAGGGGACGACCACAGGTGTATAGTAGGATCGACCCGGCCAAGAGCGCGGTGACCCTGTCTGACATTTGGGCAGGGCTACACCTCGTTACAACAACAACAACAACAACCACAGGTTTCGTTAGGCATTTTTAGCTTCGATTGTGAATGGCTAGACCAATAGATTTCATGGCAACTAGGAATGAGTCCGGAGAGTAGGAACCGACATTGGGAATTCCGTTTAGTTATTGGCTCAGATTATGAAAATCTATGCTCAGATTATAAGAATCTATGCTAGCCAGATTGTTTTAGTGTATTTTATGCAATAAGCATTATTAGATTTTTCTATTTTGGGTTGTTCGGCCGTTTGAAAGCATTTGCCTATACTTGTTGTTATTGTTAACAATGCTTCGCCCTGCCTAGAGTGCATTTAGTCTGGATAAGTAAGAGTTTAACATGTTACAGTATCCCAGCGAAGCTGGGCCATAGTGACTCTAGTCTCCCTTGGTCAGGTGCGTTCTCCTTCAGCAATATCGGGTGGAAGACTGTTTAAGACGGGGTTAACAGGCCGAGTCCTGACAAAGGTATCAACCGACTCAGTGTGGATGTCGGTTAGAGCCCGCTTATGATTCCGCAGATCTAACGGCAAGATAATATTATGCCGGATCTCGTCATAATGCTTACGGAGATGTGTCCTTATGTTTCTTGGGGGCTGCTCTGTGTCCAAAAGATGACGGTTTGGATGTCCTGGCTTGTAGCAGTTCAGAAGGAATTGCCGGCTCAGCATTTCCGCGGGCTATCTTACATTGAGCTGTTTTGCCTCTTGATGGAGGTGAGACTCAGGAGACATGAAGAGACATCCCGTAGCAGTATTTTGTCAGACTTGTAACTTCGGCCAGTTGGTGTTAGGTGCAGCATAGTCAAAGACCGGTCGGCCAATGGCCTTATATGTAGTATGTAGCAAAGTTTCTTTATCTCTTCTCCAAGTACTGCCGGTAAGTAACTTGACTAGTTTAGTTTAATGCGTACAGAACTTAAGCAGCATAAGCTGACTGATGAGATCAGGTAAGCTCTATTATTATTATCGTCTTGTAATAGTACTTCACTCGATGTACTTAGTACGGAGACGCCCCAACGAGAGTATCGGGTAATTGCTATAGTTCGCCAGATATTTCTATCGTAAGCGCAGGACTATTGAACAACACAAATTGGCGACCCATACTCACGTTGGCGTCTGACCATCTCCCAATAGTCATTACCATCGAACGACCGACGGACTTTATTACACCTGAGCATAGTACATACATTAACTTTACCAAGGCGGACTGGGACAGTTTTCAGACATATACGGACGAGTCCTTGGCTGCTCTATCCATTCCTACGGACGTACGCAAAGGCGAACGAGACTTCCGCAACATCATTGACTTGGCCTCTAAACGCTTCATTCCTGCGGCTCGAACATCCCAAATAAGACCAAATTTCCCCGCGGAGGCATCGGCCATGGCTAGAGAAAGAGATGAAGTGCGAAGTCTCAATCCCGCAAACCCCCGCATAAGGGATCACAACGCGGAAATTCGTAGGTAGGTCGATAAACATAAACTGGCCAAATGGAAACAACACCTTGAGCAATGTAACCTCTCTGATGGTGTTGGCAAATTATGGACTACGGTCAAAGCTCTATCTAATTCAACGCAACACAAGGATAAAGTAGATATTACTTTCGCGACAGGGTGAAGAAGGACCCTAGGGGATGTGCGAACTCCTTCTGTAGACAATTTGTACGTAGAACCATGCGACAGGCGCGTAAATATAAAAACCAAAACACGTCCATTGTCATCACTGCCTCAGAGGTCAAGGAAGCCATCAGACAGGCTAAGCTGAAACATCTAGGCCAGGAGGGACACAAATACTTAGCGGCTCTATTCAGTCTTTCACTGAACACTTTCGTCATTCCTGAAATATGGAAAAAGGCGAGAGTGGTTCCACTACTAAAACCTAGAAAGCCGGCAAACATAGGCGATTCATATCGCCCTATATCACTTTTGTCGCCGGTAGTGAAGACGCTAGAGTTCACCATACGGTGCAGTATGGGGAATTTGATATCAACACTGACCAAAGACACTTACCTTTAGAGTGTCAAGGTATAGTCGAGTTCTTCACTGCCCGAACCTTGACATTGTCGCCAACAAAGTCTTCGGCGACCTTATTCACGACGTGGACGGCGCAGGTTGGCATGGAATTAGAAATTTATGTAGGTGATCATAAAATACCTACTGTCGCTCACCCAAAAATTTTAGGAGTGACTTTTGACACCATGCACACTTTCGCTGCCCATTCAGCTGCAATTGTCTCAAAATTACGGAGCCGCAACAAAATCCTCTAGTCACTAGCCGGCAGTACTTGGGGTAAAGACAAAGAAACGTTGTTGGTAACGTACAAGGCAATTGGTCGGCCGATCCTGTACTATGCGTCGCCGATATGGTCGCCGGGGCTTGCAGACGTTCATTGGAATCAGCTTCAGGCCTGTCAAAACACCGCGCTCAGAACCGCTACGGGGTGCGTCCTTATGTCACCTATATCTCATATACATAATGAGGTGGAAAGGCTTCCAGTTAGGGAGCATAATGAAATGCTAAACAAGCAGTATCTACTGAATTGCTGTAAACCACAGCATCCCGGTAGACAACTGCTTGAACTCATTCCGCCTCCTAGGACCATAAGGTCGCATCTACGTAAACATTTTGATGAGATCCGTCACTATATAACAACGCCGTTTGATCTACAGGTGCACAAACAGGCTTTGGGGCATATCCATGCAACGTCTGTTGGCCATTACTCTGCGCTCTGTCCGCTAAACAATGTCTTACATGCCGCAACACCTGGCATTTCTGAAGAGGAGCGTCATCTTCCTCGAGAGACAAGGGTCACTCTGGCTCAATTACGCTCTGGATATTGTAGTAGGTTAAACTCCTACATATCTAGACTGAATCCTGAAGTGCCGAATGTATGTCCGGCATGCGGCTCGTCCCCCCACAATACCAATCACTTATTTTCTTGCTCATTTGAGCCCACTCTTCTAACACCCATCTCTCTTTGGTCCAAACCTATTGAAACTGCTAGTTTCCTTGGACTCCCGTTAGAAGATATTGATGACAATTAGGTTAAGGAAAAATACGCGTTGGGCAGGACTACACATCGTTACAACAACAACAACAACAACGCTAGAGTCTATTTTGCTCCCGTATTATACTGCAAATCTGCACCTGGCTAGTCATCAACATGCCAAATACTGCCATCAGAACTGCTACGGGATGCCTCCTCATGTCTTCCGAGTCTCACCTCCATCAGGAGGCAAAACTGCTCAATTTAAAAGAGCACGCGGAAATGCTGAGCAGGCAATTCCTTCTGAACTGCCACAAGCCAGCACATCCAAACCGTCATCTTTTGGACACAGATCCGCCCCCGATGGGGTGTAAAAGTGGTCGCCTCCCAGTTGGTGCACCCTGGGTAACGCTAAATGACCTACATAGCCTTCACGGCTAGTTTCTTGTATTGCCGGTTCTACGAGAGCGGTACCAGTACTTGTGCTGTACCCATCGTGCCGAAACGACCCGGGCCGTTTTCTTATATCGACCCGGCCAAGAGCAATACACTCGGGGTGACCCTGTCTGACATTTAGGCAGGGTTACACCTCGCTACAACAACAACAACAACAGAGACATAAGGAAACATCTCCGTAAGCATTATGATGAGATCCGGCATCATATTACCTTGCCGTTTGATCTGCAGAATCATAAGCGGGCTCTAACCGACATCCACACCGAGTCGGTAGACACTTTTGTCAGATCTCTACCTGTGTATCCCGTTCTGAGCAGTCCTCCACCGCATATTGCTGAAGTAGAACGCACCTTACCAAGGGAGACAAGAGTCACCTTGGCACAGCTTAGGTCTAGATATAGTGTAAGGTTAAACTCCTACTTATCCAGACTGAATGATACAATCTCAAACACATGCCCTGCATGTGGTAGGACCCCCCATGATACTCTACATCTCTTCAATTGTTCATCTGAACCTACTCTTCTAACCCTTCTGTCCCTCTCGACAAACCCTGTTGAAACTGCACGTTTCCTTGGACTCCCCTTAGAAGAGCTTGATGAAGATCTTCGGAATGATCATACACTCTAGACAGGGCAATGCATTGTTAACAACAACAACAACAACAACAACATGTACTTAGTCGGCACGTCTGAAGAAGTGGGAGACTTCGACTGAGATGAAAATAATAGGTGAATGATGTCTTGACTTCCCTTGATGTTTCGAATTGGCGTCAGTTATCGTATTAAAAGACCGGGAGGGTTCAATGTGCGGGTGCCTTAAAGTATCGGGTTCATATCCATCAAAGCCGTAAAGGGAACAGCTGTACAAATTTCATTTCATCTTTTAAACTAGCAAAATTATATTTCACTCACTTCGGTGAATACTCGATTTCTCCTCTGGGATCTCGTGACAATTCAAATTCCTGATCGGCCTTCGCACGTGCATCATCAAATGTCATTTTAGGGCGGTTTTTAAAACTAAAACAAAAATCAATTAAAGTTATAATCGCTTAACACCTCTCACAAGTACACACATTCTCAGCTTACTGGGATGAGTATTATCATTAGCGCCAGCTATTATTATACCTTTCAGTTTGATATTGCCGGTAAATGGTATATTGAAGAGTAGCTCCTCATCTGCGTCGCTTTGCACGAACTACAATGAATTTATTAATAATTTTAAAGTACCTCATCAAGCCTTAAGTTGCCGCGCTTACCTCTGCATGATTCAAACGATTCTCGTAGGCTTTAAATACCTTCTTCCCGCTACCATCAACTTCCTCATTCAGACATTCCAAATTATCCATATCGATTTTTTGATACAAAGAATATTGAATACCCATTTCCAAAGCATGATCCACATCGGTCGCTTCGTGGCCACAATCCTGTCCATGATTATGTGAATGACCGTGCGGCATTTCTATCAGAAATGTTTGTTTTCTTTCAAGCAGCTACAAAAATTGCTCAGCACTTTTGCAAATATGTAAATAATACGCTGCTTCTTGACAAGAGAACCATTCGCAATGGATATGTAACAGCTGTTTGATATTTACCCTGGAATTCTGTAATTTTGTCTCATCTCAAGTCACAAAATTGAGATCTGTCTTTTGAGGTTTGTAATTGGACAACATGGAATTGGAACACGAATTGTCTCTATTAGTGACTATTTTCTCTATTAGTGACTAGAGACAGCTTCATTTCTTTCCTGCTAATTAATAATTATTCCTGAAAAAGCGTTTCTTGAACAAAAATAGCAGCGAATTCAGCAGCTTTTTGACATTTAATTGAGAGAGAGAGCGCCAATTCGCTGCAAGTTATTGCTGGAGATTTTTCGTCCAACAGAAACCAGCAAGCAGGAACAGCTGATCGGTAACTGCTGTTTTGTCTGCAAGTTTCAGCTGAACCCTGTTCGACGAAAAATTAGCAGAAATGAGATTTTGACAGCTTTTAACAAGACTCTCTTTTACTGACAGTTCTTTGCTGGAGACTTCAAGAAACAAAGCTTGTAGTAATTTTTTTGCTTTGTTTCTTGAAATCTCCAGCAAAGAACTGTCAGCAGAAGAGAGTCTTGTAAAAAGCTGTCAAAATCTCATTTCTGCTAGTTTTATCTCTCTTCTGCTAGTTTTTCGCCGAACAGGAGCCAGCAGAAATTCTCAAGCAAAACAGCTGTTCTGACAATTGATAAATGAAAATAAGTTTTTTCCGCAGCACATGAAATTGCGAATTTTTCAGTCTTTGGTCAATTTCTGTGTATATATCGACGTAAACCTTACAAAATATTAAGAATATTGAATGCCTTATATACCTTCAGTATTTCCGATTCCTGTAACTGTGTCTGCAGGATTATATTGGTCTCCTAAACGAGCCACATTACATTGGTCCAACGGACATTGGGCTTCGGCGCATTGCTATTCAAAGATACGGAATTATTGAAGATTTGGTATTTATTGTATATAATCCCCAGCAGCAACTTGCAGCGAAATTAAATGTCAAAAAGCTGCTGAATTCGTTGCTAATTTTTTCAAAGAACACTTTTTTAGGAATAATTATTCATATTTAGCAGGAAAGAAACAAAGCTTTTGAAGGGACCACGGAAGGCGAATTCAACAAGGTAGAATTGACAACTGAAATATTTTGTTTTTGTAGGAGTTTTTCCTTCAAAAAAATTTAAACAAGCGTATTAACCCTTTGCCACCCAAGCACAGTTTTTGTGTCCCATTCAAGTGTTTTACTGAAAAACTAGACAGCATATGCTCAGGCCAAAAAATATCAATACCGCGAAATATGCTAGCCCAGACAGTAACGGAGTAACTGTGACCACTTTGGAATCTACCTCTTTTCGGACCTTTGCGTTAAGGTGTTGGCCCATCATCAAGCTTGCTTTGCTGGCTTTGCCTCGAGAAATGTCAAAATTCTTTTAAACTCTACTGAAATGTATGAAAGTTGGCCCAGTGGCAGCCTCACTTTGCTTGCTTGAAAAGTTTCAAAGCGTCGAATAGCCCAAATCTCTATTTGACAGCGCTTTGCACGCTTCACTCTTTGTCTCATCCTGTATTTTTGACAACTTTTGTAGCTTCTATTAGGTCATAGAAGCTTTCAAAGGAAAGCAAGGTAAGCCTAGGCAAGCAAAGCAAGCGTATATTGGGTCATCAGCTTTATAAAAATGGCGAGTATTATATATTTGCCGATCTCCGCGGATGGCACCACAAGAAGGCTATCGCCAGTGTCGCAGAAACTGGTGGATTGGTTTCAATTAGCTTCGCTGTTGCTGTTGTAAGAGGGACGTGGCGGGTCAAACAGATTTGTACGGATTTGAGTCTGTGCTCTCACAGCTACCGAACCACCTTGTGGTACTACTCCAATTGCCGATTTCATAAACCCCGTGATCGTGGTCGAAATGGATTTTAGTCGCCCTCTTGCGACAGGCATTCTAACATGGTGTCATGAAACGATTTAATCGATGTAAGCGATTTACAGTTTCGTTTTCGGTCTAAGATCCAGTTGAAAAAAGATTATACCATCCATCTTAGCTAAAATATGCTAGAGTCTAGCTAATCTGAACTCTAAACTCTATTTAAACGTGCAAGGAACTGAGGCCAGCGGTATTGTATTTACATGAAACAATAAGGGGACTCATCAAAGCTTATAAACACCTTATAAAGCGTGTAAAAAAAAAAAAAAAATTATCAAGTGTGTAAATGAACTGTCAAAATTTGTATGGAACGCAGTTTACACAAATTTGATAAACTTCCGCGTCGATTTTGGTGTGTAAAAGAGTGCGTAAATTTATACAATGCAATGACGACGTTCGACATGAAATTTTTTTAACGCATTCAATGCACACAGGACAAAAAGAAAAGAATATGCTGAAAATGGGTCGAAAATTACTTTTTTAATGAGAACTTCGAAATAAAAAGTTTTTGTTTGACATGAAGTACACATAAATTTATCTAGGGCGTTCATCTAACTGAGCTGATAAATGTATAAACTTACGCATTTCGTAAACTTATAACAGTTGATGAATCCCCTTAATTTGCTATTTCTTCACACTATTGAAAAAAATTAAAAATCTTAAACTGAACGGGTTAATATTGTTTTTTCATTTGACGGGAAAACTCCTACAGAAAAGGGAGAACTGTCAAGTTCACTATTACTTTGTTTCATGGTAGAAGAATATAGAGGTAGTTCTACTTCTTCTTCTTGGTCGCCATTGCCCTCATTTGACATACACCGTGTTAGTGACGTTTCCTTTTGAAAATGGGCTACCGTATTTTCATACCAAAAACGAACCGATTTAAACTTCATACCAAAATGTATTAAACAAAGTGTGATTGACGTAAAATATTTTTCTCTTGTAAGTTGCTATAATGTCAAATGAATTAACCCTATGTGGTGCAATGTCTCATTTCGCCACTCATATATAGGATCAAGAGAGGAAAATATAAGAACTATACGTGCAGAACAAATTATTGATTATTTGCCAAATGAAAATTAACCAACAGCAGCAAATAGAAGCCTTTTCGCGTTTTCGTTTATTTTCCTTTCTTGTTTTTCTTTATCGGCTTTTATGCAAGCGGCCCTTAAACTGTAACTTACATAAATACAACTATTTTTACATAAATAAAACACATTTGTTTACAAAACCGTTTTAGCCATTTTTTTATTTTTGATTGCCAAAGTTTTGCGCTTTTCTGCAATAAGTTTTTTGTTTAAATTTTTTATTCTGAACATTATTCGGCACTTGTAAAAGTAAGATTTAATATTTTCATCTAAGTTTATATGTGAGCTCAGCTGAACTAATTTAAATATTAAGTTTTTAGCACGACAAATATTCTTGCCATTCACTTTTATAAAAATATTTCAAGCTGCTTCACTGCGTTGAAAAATTCATCATTTGGTTTTATGAGGCTCCCGTTTGAAATTTGATCTATCCATTCATTCTTGCTAAAAAAAACTTTAAATTTTAGAGGAAAAAATAACTAAGCGGTTTTTTTGGGTAGAACATATTTCCGATAAGATATTTGAATAGGAAATATAATGAAAAGAAAATTGAAAATGTATCCAGTGTTATAATTTGGTGCTCTTGCTGATGGTAAGCTATATCCGAACTTTTTTTTGTTTACAGGTGTAGGAATATATCCATAGGGCCGATTTCACAATCTACGTTTAACGCAAACTGGGATTTAAATATTTTTTATGGTTACTGTCAAATTAATCGCAATTGGCATTAACCGGCTTTTCGAAAAAGGTCCTTAATCTCTCAACACTTAAATCGAAAAGTTTTGTCATATTAGTACGATGAAAAAGGTTTTTTAAACGTTCTTTTTAGCTAAATAAGGTTCCTAATACGCATTTTTGAAGCAGAGATATTTTTTGAACCATTTACAAATTTTAAAGCAGCTTTATGGATCGTATTTTGTATGTATTTTTACTTTACAAACCATGTTTTTTCCTATATAAAAAATCTCCCAAAAATAAAAAAAAATTACCAAATAAAAAACAAGTAAGGAAGTCTAAGTTCGGGTAAGCCGAACATTTAATACCCAGTGTTTGGAAACAATAGTAGTACCTAAAAGTTATATATTTTCTATATATATTATAATTTGGGAAAAACGCACTCAATAAATTTATTAGTTAGTTTATAAAATTAATATTTATTTATGCTACGGTGTAACATATATATACATTGTTCGTGTGCCCTCAAAATATTACTTATAGTTGAATGCATTTCTTACTTCTAATATAATTACGCCCAATTTGTGACAAAGTTTCAAATTGAAAAAAATATGTTTGGGCCAGTTTTTCGAAATTCAAATTATTTTCAAAGTTATAGCTATCACTACTTTTCGAAATTCCTTACTTTTTGATGTAAATAAATTCCGCTCCCTTAAAGTGGCAAAAAAATTTTTTTTGCTAATAGTTACTAATGCAATGCCCAACAACATCATACAAAAGCGCCATCTCGCCACGATGGAGAAGTTTTGCAAAAATTGGAAATGTCCTTTTGTAGAAGATACCATCTTTTATATATATTAAAAAATTTGCAAAATCGGTTTGACCAATCGTGAGAAAATCATCAAAAAGTGTGGAATTTCGAAAACTGTTGATTGATATAACTTTCAAAATAATTCGAATTTTGAAAAATTGTATACCTATTTTTGTTTAATCGTTCTGAGCCATACTACCCATTTTCAATAAAATACATGGCCGTCGAAAAAATTATAGGTGACTCACTTAACAAAATTAACTCATCTTTTAAGACTCGTTAATAGTAGACAATTCCTTACAAATTTAACTACCAAATTATACTATAATTATACTACTTTAGTTATTTACCTTACCGAATTATGTCAATTTATGTGATTTTCGAAATTTTCCATATTGAAAGTGGACGTGATTGGGAGGCGATTTCGTTTAATTTTAACAGGTATACTTCCTATAACTCTAGTATACCTTGTGCCGAATTTCACGATTCTACCGTAATCAGTTTAAAATTTACGACCAGTCTTTTAGGTGATTTCCTAAATTTTCGATATCGAGAGTAGTCGTGGTTGGACGGGGATTTTATCCAATTTCATCACGTATACTCCCAACAATATGAGTATGATTTGTGCCAAATTTCATCGTTCTACCATAATTTGCTTAAAAGTTACGACCAGTCGAATTTTCAAAAATGCCTCCCTTGAAAGTGGGCGGTACCACGCCCACTTTTTAAAATTTAACAGAAAATCATAATAGAATGATAAGAGAGATTCACCTATGAAATTATATCATTTTATCAATTTCAGCTACCGATATATGTCAGTTTATGTGATTTTCGAAATTTTCGATACCGACAAAAGGGACGTGGTTATAATCCGAGTAATCTGTATACCAAATTTCATGCAAATTCCTCAATTTTTACTCAAGTTATGTTAATTTGTATGATTTTCGAAATTTTCGATCTCGAAAAAGGGGGCGTGGTTATCATCCGATTTCGCACATTTTCAATAGCAACCTACCTGGGCCAAAAAGTAACCTGTATATAAAATTTCATGCAAATATCTTAATTTTTACTCTAGTTATCGTTTACAAAGACGGACGGACGGACGGACATGCCTGAATAGACTCCTCTTTTCAACCTAAGAACTCTCATACATGGATCTTGATTATTTTGCGCCGGTACAAAGTACAGTTATGTGGACAAAATTATAATACCCCTGTACTAGTACGCTTGGTATAAAAATGCCTCCCTTAAAAGTGGGCGGGGCCACGCCCACTTTAGAAAATTGATCAAAAAATCATTATATAATGACCATGGGGATTCACCTATAAAATTATATCATTTTAGCCATTTCAGCTGCCGAGATAAGTCAATTTGTGTGATTTTCGAAATTTTCGATATCGAAAGTGGGCGTGGTTGAAGGGCGATTTTATCCACTTTCATCAGGTATACTCCCAACGATACTAGTATGCTTTGTGCCGAATTCCATCGTTCTATCGTAATCAGTTTAAAAGTTACGACCAGTCAAATTTTCAAAAACACCTCCCTTAAAAGTGGGCGGTGCCACGCCCACTATAAAAAATTTATGGAAAAATCATAAGAGAATGACCAGGGGGATTCACCTATAAAATTATTTCATTTTAGCCATTTCAGCTGCCGAGATAAGTCAATTTGTGTGATTTTCGAAATTTTCGATATCGAAAAAGGGGGCGTGGTTATCATCCGATTTCGCCCATTTTCAATAGCAACCTACTTTGGCCAGAAAGTAACCTGTGTACAAAATTTCATGCAAATATCTCAATTTTTACTCAAGTTATCGTGTACACGGACTGACAGACAGACAGACGGACGGACATGCCTTAATCAACTCCTCTTTTAATCCTAAGAACTTTCATATATGGAACTCTATATCTATCTCGATTATTTTGTGCCGTTACAAACAGCCGTTATGTGAACAAGGTTAATATACCCTTGTACTAGTACTAGTACACTGGGTATAAAAATTATTTGTTGAGGTGGCAGCGCTCTGTGATCAACTGAAAAAAGATACGAATGACAACTAACCAAAGAGAATATATCAACAAGAGCCACCCACTCGTTATGAAATTGATATATTCTCTTTGAACTAACACAGTTTATGATAGTGAAAACACCTTTATTTTTTACCACGCTTTTATTAGGTTCACTTGTATGTTTGTCTGTTTGTATGTATGTAAACTCTCGTTCGGTCTAAGCCCCAGTGGCCCAAAAGCCGTAAAATGTCCCTACAATATGGGTATAAAACGAAAGGGGAAGACCCCAGGTTTCAGTTGGACCTCGATATATTTCGATAAATTTATCGATAACTGAGTTATCGGTCAATATATGATTGCCTAAAAACCTAAAAAAATTCCTTACAATATGGGTATCAAACGAAAGGGGAAGACCCCAGGTTTCATTTGGACCTCGATATATTTCGATAAATTTATCGATAACTGAGTTATCGGTCAATATATGATTGCCCAAAAACCTAAAAAATTCCGTACAATATAGGTATCAAACGAAAGGGGAAGACCCCAGGTTTCATTTGGACCTCGATATATTTCGATAAATTTATCGATAACTGAGTTATCGGCCAATATATGGTTGCCCAAAAACCTAAAAAATTCCTTACAATATGGGTATCAAACGAAAGGGGAAGACCCCAGGTTTCATTTGGACCTCGATATATTTCGATAAATTTATCGATAACTGAGTTGTCGGTCAATATATGATTGCCCAAAACACTAAAAAAATTCCTTACAATATGGGTATAAAACGAAAGGGGAAGACCCCAGGTTTCATTTGGACCTCGATATATTTCGATAAATTTATCGACAACTGAGTTGTCGGTCAATATATGATTGCCCAAAAAACTAAAAAAATTCCTTACAATATGGATATAAAACGAAAGGGGAAGACCCCAGGTTTCATTTGGACCTCGATATATTTCGATAAATTTATCGACAACTGAGTTATCGGTCAATATATGATTGCCCAAAAACCTAAAAAATTCCTTACAATATGGGTATCAAACGAAAGGGGAAGACCCCAGGTTTCATTTGGACCTCGATATATTTCGATAAATTTATCGACAACTGAGTTATCGGTCAATATATGATTGCCCAAAAACCTAAAAAATTCCTTACAATATGGGTATCAAACGAAAGGGGAAGACCCCAGGTTTCATTTGGACCTCGATATATTTCGATAAATTTATCGACAACTGAGTTATCGGTCAATATATGATTGCCCAAAAACCTAAAAAATTCCTTACAATATGAGTATCAAACGAAAGGGGAAGACCCCAGGTTTCATTTGGACCTCGATATATTTCGATAAATTTATCGACAACTGAGTTATCGGTCAATATATGATTGCCCAAAAACCTAAAAAATTCCTTACAATATGGGTATCAAACGAAAGGGGAAGACCCCAGGTTTCATTTGGACCTCGATATATTTCGATAAATTTATCGACAACTGAGTTATCGGTCAATATATGATTGCCCAAAAACCTAAAAAATTCCTTACAATATGAGTATCAAACGAAAGGGGAAGACCCCAGGTTTCATTTGGACCTCGATATATTTCGATAAATTTATCGACAACTGAGTTATCGGTCAATATATGATTGCCCAAAAACCTAAAAAATTCCTTACAATATGGGTATCAAACGAAAGGGGAAGACCCCAGGTTTCATTTGGACCTCGATATATTTCGATAAATTTATCGACAACTGAGTTATCGGTCAATATATGATTGCCCAAAAACCTAAAAAATTCCTTACAATATGGGTATCAAACGAAAGGGGAAGACCCCAGGTTTCATTTGGACCTCGATATATTTCGATAAATTTATCTATAACTGAGTTATCGGTCAATATATGATTGCCCAAAAACCTAAAAAATTCCTTACAATATGGGTATCAAACGAAAGGGGAAGACCCCAGGTTTCATTTGGACCTCGATATATTTCGATAAATTTATCGATAACTGAGTTATCGGTCAAAATGTGGTTGCCCGAAAACCTTAAAATTTCCCTACAATATGGGTATGAAACGAAAGGGGATGGCCGCAGGTTACATTTGGATTTCAATATATTTCGATAACTGAGTTATTGTCAAAATGTGAGGCCAAATACTTTAAAATTTCCTAACAATATGGGTATCAAACGAAAGTGGAAGTCCAGAGGTTTCGTTTGGACTGCTGTATTTTTCGATATATTTATCGATAATTTCATAGGACATTTGACTAAAAAGTAAAAAATAAATATAGTTTAAAAAAACTAAAACTCACGCTTTTATAGAGCACTGAACTAAAAAGTTGAAAATAATTTTGAAAACCCTACACAGTAGTATTGTGGAAAAAGCGTGGTCCGCTTTGTGCCATAATTTTCGTATATCGAGCGCTCGACGCTTTTCCCACATTAAGCTGATGGCCCAATGCCTGCTTTGCTGGCTTTGCCTCGAGAAATGTCAAAATTCTTTTGAACTCTACTGAAATGTATGAAAGTTGGGCCAGTGGCAGCTTTACTTTGCTTGCTTGAAGCACTTCAAAGCGTCGAATAGCCCAAATCTATTTGACAGCGCTTTACACTCTTCACTGTTTGTCTTGTTGTTGAGTTGTTTGTCTCATCCAGTATTTTTGACAGCTTTTGAAGCTTCTACTTGGCCATAGAAGCTTTCAAAAAAAAGCAAAGTAAGCCTGGGTAAGCAAATCAAGCCTGCATTGGGTTTCTTTACTACGCTTTCATTAGCTTTACTTGTACATACATTCATATGTATGTTTGCTTGTTTGTATGTAACTCTACTTCAGTCTACCCGATAGTGGCATATGACTGTCACAAAATTGCCTACAATATGGGTATCAAACTAAAATGGAGGCCCAGAGGTTTCGTTTGCACTGCGGTATACTTCGATATATTTATCGATTACTTCAAAAAGTAAAAAATAAATACAGTCCAAAGAGCGAAAACACACGCTTTTAAAGAATATTGCACTAAAAAGGTAAAAATAATTTAAATAAAAAACGAAGATTATGGAACAAAGCGGACCGCGCTTTTTCCACAATACTACTGTGTAGGGTTTTTAAAATTATTTTCAACTTTTTAGTTCAATGCTCTCTAAAAGCGCGACTTAGTTTTTTTAAACTATATTTATTTATATTATGCTTTGTTTAATATACTTTGGGACCACGGGTTCTGAGTAGCCGGTTGACAGCGCAAAGAAGTTATTTTTATCTGACTTTTTTTTTGAAAGTTAACTTCATTGTGTATCAATACCAAGTGTGAACTCTTCTTTTGACAACACACATTAAAATGTCGGTTTGCTTACATCCTGCACATATTAAAATGTCGCCAACACCGAATAACAGAAATGCAAATGGCGTTGTTTAACATCCTGCACAAATCTACATGGCGGTCTCCTAATGGTAGAAAGAGATGGGAAGATGGAAAGAAGTGAGACAAAAAAGGAAATTAAAAACAGGTGACTAAACTCACTTTGAAGCTTTCACGACTATGTCTATGATATCACACTTGTTATTAACCACAATCTCAAACAGGTGTTAAACTCATTTTGGAATTTTGACGTCTATGCAGAAGAGTTTACACTTGTTATTGATACACAATGGTTAACTTCTTAAGCGGCGATGAAATAATTTTATGGAGAGTTAAATTCGAATAGAAAATAAAAAAGGGGGACGGAATTTAAAGTTTGGTATACTTTAGCTGTCAACTGCTAATAAACTAGCTAAAATTATATGAGACGGCTTAAAAAACGTGTTTTGAACATGAAAACTTGCTACTTTGATTGCAAATATCTCTTCACAGAAGCAAAAAACTCGGCTCCTGGGGTCAAAACACGTTTTTAAGCCCTCTAATAATTTATTAGCAGTTGACAGCTAAATTATACAATTACCGAAGATTTCGAAAAAGTTGGATCTAATTTTTTTTTTTTAAATATTGAGAAATGTATGCAGAAATGCCAATATGGGTATGAAATGAAAGTAATTTCGACCGTATATCAAGGAATAAATTTTAAGGCAGGGTTGCCACCGAACCTCATTTTATTTATTCCTTCGTATATCGACCAATATCTCGGGAACGGCTGAAGCGATTTGGATTAATTTTGAAAAATATACAGTATTCTTAATTCTAAGACTTTCTAGTTGGGTGCTGCCACTCTGGGCTTTGGTTTACAGGATTGTCACCTATCTCAATTTTTTCTTAATATTGAAATGAATGAAGGGTATTTTCGCCCGTATACCAAGCAGGGTTGCCAGTATTTTTATTAAATAGGTCGCCAAATTCTTCCTAAAAAATCCCCAAATTTTACTAGCGTGTCGCCAACAAAATTCCACCAACAAATTTCGCCGTACATCATTTGAATGTGATTTAACATATTTCTTTTCTTACTTTATGATACGAGCAATGATCTTGTGTATTGATCTGCTTCAAATGCAGACTCAAGATTTATAATATTTTGATAGTGGCCAAAAAAGTCGCCATCGCCAATTTGGCGTCAAGTCGCCAGTACTGGCAAGTCTGATACCAAGGAAGATATGTATTTTTAGGCAGGTTTGCCGTCATTTTATTTATCCCTTCGTTTGTATATCGATCTCGGTAACCTATTGAACTTGAGGCAGTTTTCAGGGTTGCCACCTAAATAACTAACTTGTTTTCGAATAATAGCATTATTATCTGAATGAATTTAAAGCCTTACAAGTAATAATAAGAAGGAAGTAAAAATTATTTTGCTCTCTTCTTATTATGATTCTTTCGTTAGGTAGAAGTTAACTTCTATCACGTGCAATATGCTACACACCGTTTTTTCTAATTTCCCTGCAAAACTCGAGAGTACTCTATTTCCTATCCATAGAGTACTCCAATTGGAGCATCAGAGTACTCCAAATGTAATCCTTTTCCATATAAAAATTGTGCTCCAAATAAAATTGCCATGTCCTAGGACTGGACCACCTACTCCAACCTTCGCTTTGTTTCTGCTACTCCATGGAGTACCTACCGTCAGAGTACTTTGCAATGTACTCCAATGTTGTTACTCCTTGGAGTATATACTACCAGAGCGATAGTGTCGTAATTTTCGTCGATAAGGCACGAGCAATGCTCGACTTTCAAAAAGCTGAACGTGGTCCAATGAGGTATACAAAGGGTTACTATTGGAGTTGTCCAATATCAAAAAATTGGAACACATAATCCAACGCTTTTTGCAGGGTTATTACTTCACTTTGTTATTTATAATTTTACACACGGTACTTTGGGTAATTTTTTTCGAAGATTGCCGAGCAAACTTACAAAAGGCGTGTTTTGGACCTCATTATTAGTGTTGTGCAGTATCGAGTACTTTTGAGTAGTTACTACTTTGGTATCGATACTTTTAAGCATCGGGTACTTTCAAAGTATCGGGTACTTTTTGTCAAGTCCTGCTGGTAGGTCTATATTTTACAACAAGCACCCGGCTTACCATTTTGGAAACTTCAAAGCCTCCAATTTAAGAATATGTAAAGGTTTTTGAAATAAATTTAAAAAAGGAAAAATTTCTTTGAAAAAGATCCCATTTCCCTTTAAAAAATGTATGGGAAAAGTGAAAAAGCAGCTACCCCTAAAGGTTAAGTTACAAAGCAAATTTTGTTGCGAGGCTTATTTTCTCATTAATACCTTAATTTTTAAGGGGTAAGACCGAAAAAAAAACATTTTTTTTTATTTGAGTCACCCTAATGTACCCGAGAATTAGTTTGTATGCAACTACAAGACGGTTTGGCAGGACTTTAGTGTTCTTGAATTTATGTTCATTTACCCAATTTAATTTTATAGTCATAAATCTCACATCGAAACTGAATTGCTTTAAAATAATTTATTTTTGTATGTACATGTATGTATGTACGATATATTTTTTGTTACCTTTATTGTATTTACCTATATAACTTAATACCACCTCGTTATGTCAAACGTTTTTAATAAAAATATGTTTTTATTATTATGTCGTATTTGTAGTCCTTTAACCCCTTTATACAAAATTAAGAATTATTCGACACCACATAAAACTCGTGGAATTTGTATCTAGTACATTTTCTGTATCGAGTACATTTTCGGTATTGAGTACTTCGTATTACTAAGTAGTAATTACTACTTAGACACTGAGTACATTTCGGGTATTAAGTACTAATAGTAGTAGTAGTAGTAATAGTCAGTATCGATACTTTTAAGAATCGGGTACTGTCGATACTGTGACGAATTCGATGATTCCTTGATTATTTTCCCTGAGTTCGATCACTGTACGTTAAATAAAACACTCCGATTCTGTTTAGTAAGTAGTACGCTTTATTCAGTACTAAAAACCGCGAATTTTACACATCATTCAGTACATTGTTTCTACATCTTATATATTTTTTTTCGACATTTTTTCATTCGACATTTTTTTTCGAGACATTTGTTTTTTCGACCTTTTGTGTTTTCGGCAAATTTTTTTTCGACATTTTTAGTTTCGACTTCTTTTTTTTCGACATATCGTACCAGACCCCAACACTTCAAAATAAACTGATTGAATTGCGTTGTCTTTGCGCGGTTTATATCATTGTATACCTTATATAGTAGCGCAACTCGAAAAAACACACTAATACACACGCACTGCATATTCCCCATAAGCACAGAAAAATATTTTCTCAAACGTTTGGTGAATAATGAGGGTCAATAATGTACCACGATTTGGACAAAATTTATTTTAGGGAATGGTAGAGGGGGTCGTATGTATAAAAACTGTGAAGGTAGAAACTGCCGGACATTTATATTATAATTTTTATATTTAATTATAACTCAAGTTAATACTCATTTACCAAAAAAGTTTACCTGCTACAGGTAGTTTATCACTAAATCGAAAATTAATTGATTGATTAATTGATATTAAGTTTTTAAAAAGTGAGTATTGACGTTGAATGTTTCATCTCAAATGCGTCTCAGATTGATATCAAACAAAATGGCTTATTGGGCTTCATACTATTCCTTCATTCCATTTCATTTGGAGTCACTCAGCCAGTGCCTTCCACTCAAATTCGTAAGAAGAAGAAAAGAAGTTGCCAAACTATAGGGGATAAACAATGGTTTATATACCCTAGAAAACAGCAGCTTCACAACCTTTAAATGTCTACACATTTCTGGTTTATTCGTGCAACAGTGTTCTCGAAGCGTTTATCTATCGTCATCTCCTCTTTGTGCCACATTCGCAAACACGCGAGCTGCCTCTCCCTCTTTCGCTCTCACGTCATGTATCTAAACAGCTGTAGTTGTGGTAGTGACGCTAGTGATGGAAATACGCTAGAGTTGGAAGATGAGCGATTCTTGAGAACATTCGCCACAATACCAAGGCAAGTCGAAGATCTCTTCTACAATATACCACAAAGGCGGCAGTGCCTGAAATCACCAAGCTAAGAAATATAAAAATGTACGATGTTGTTTCCAAGTATGCTGTGTATGGCATAGCATTTATACTTAAGAAATTTGGTGAAACACCAACGCTTCGTACAACTCGACATAATATGCGTGAGGAGAATATCGGTAGTGTATATGGAGACTCAAAAGGTTAGTACACTTTACAGGTTATTATGTTGATCTATAGCTAATTTTTTTTATATTTATCGTATGCCAAAATTATCGTCCTGAAAGATATGTGACACGAATGATGGATGATGTGCAAATGATTGTCAATGCAACATATTCAAAAGTAAATGATGAACTAATACCGTTTGTGGTGTGTGGCGATTTAAGAGGATTTGATGCAGTTATGTCATATAGCTTAATGTAAGTAGGAGCCTTTTAATTTCACTGTGCAACCAATTCAGGGTCATTAGATAGGTTCGAAATTATTCCAACTTAAGCGCGGTACGTAGATCACAAGAAAATGCTCTTTAAGCTGCATCTTGCATCCGCAGATTTGAGTCAGGAAGGTGCATCTTGAAGGGAATTTTATAAAGAAGATCCTTAGAAAAGTCACATACAAACTTTTAACCAAACATAACGTCAAACTTGGCTTGCAGAGCAAAAATAAAAAAATTTCTTGAGAGTTTTCTCGTTATAACTGAAAATATCTGAAAAAATCTCTGAGAAACGTGGGGAATCTTGCGATCGATTTTTGAGTAACTTCGAGTTGAGCTGGATAATTGAAACTTTGGCCATAGTTCAGAACCCAGTGACATTGCAATATTCGATAAAAAAAATTCCGCTAGGTGCCGCAGGGATCGAGAAATTCAGAAAATTAATTTAAAATTGGTAATCTTGTAATCCATATTTAACTTAAGGCTGATTTACATGAGTAGATTTATTATTATTACGTTATTTATGTATAATTCAAATTAAAGTATATTACTTATTTATGTCTATTTTCTCAACAGGATATTATAAAACACGTCCAATGAGCTGTTAGCAGAGATCGAACAAAAATATTTACAGTAAAAAGTGGCATGGTAGTATACAAATGCAGCCGTAACAAATGTATGCGAAGATGGGGCACAATTGTAACGCAAGTTTGAGTTATAATTTTGTATTAAGTTTTGTAATTAAAGGTACATATCGAGCCCTAACCGCGATTTTGGTGTAACCAACAACATTTTGAAAAACCGTTTTTGACAGATATAGGTAATTCTGTTTGTTTTAAACGTTTCCACAAAATATCATAACCGTAATAAGTTCCATTACAGAGATAAACCAAAAGCAATTTTGATGTAAGTGACATTTTGCATACAACTTTTAAAAAAATGTAAACTTAGAAACCTTCTCCTGTAAAATTTTATTTTTGTTGGTTACACTAAAATTGCTGTTAAAACAATTATTTGTATTTCTGGCTAAACAGTTAGGGTATTCACGTGAGCCTGGTTATCGGTTAATATGCTTACTTTCTTATATTTACAAAATCAAAATACACTGGAGCGAAATAATTTTTAAACAGGTAACTTGTTAAGCAGACTGCCGTGAATACCCCAAGTATGTTTCGTTTTTGGTTATTGAATGATTTGCTTGTATTATACGACTATTAATAAAATACATTACTATACAATTTAAATACCGATTTCATTTAGGTTGGCTTGGTTTTTGCATACTAATGTTTGGCTTACAATTTATTAATTTAGAATGAGAAAGGAAAGAGGAATGAAACGAAAATAAAAGAGAAAAGAAAAAAATACAGAGATGGGTGAAAAAGTTAACAGAAAAAGGAATAATCAAGACATTTATGTGAGGAGAGGAACAAAATTTTCAAGTATACTACAAGAATAATATAGTTTAGAACAAAATTGTCTCTTTGGTATTTTTGGTAGCCCTGAAAAGGGCTGTTACTTGTATCGGCGTTAATATTCCACCTCCGAGGTGGCTTGTTAAGTTTCAATGTTGTGCTGCGTGGTATTCGTATGAATCTGATAATGCTGAAATAATATAAAATAATGACTATTATAAATATTGATAAAATATTACAATTATAAAGACTGCACCTTTTTTAATCTTCAATAATCATAGGTTGACATCACGCGTATATTAGAAAACTTATAGTTTGACTTTTAAGAATTTTTTGAACCCCACCAGCCTTTGCTTTGCCTTTTGCACCTTAAGCCGCCTGTTTAAGCTTCGGATACGAAAATGTATTCGGCATTTGAAAAAAAAGACGTTTCACGCTTTCTGGTAGGTCAACATGAGCGCTACTGCTTATTAAGCTTTTATGCAGGTTTTTTCTGGTGGAGATTTCTGACCCATTAACCTTTTCAAATATTTTCTCCATCGCTTTCACTCCGTGTAGAAGATGTGGAGATGGCTTTTTTAAAAACCCTTTGCTTATTTCATCCACAAAGCCGATGGATGGGCGAGTATCCTGAAGCTCTTCCAGTTTTAATTTTTTTATCATATACCCCAAAATATATGACAAAGCGTCCTCCTTCAAAACGCCGCAATCGTCCGGAAATGATGTGTCTACAGCGCTGACAACATCAGCTATATCTTCATCGTCAGGTTCTTCGTTTTCTTTCGATCCAGCTGAACCACTCAATGCTTTGCTGCTCTCATTTGCGCTACTTACCACGCTGGCACTTAAATTTGCGCTCGTACTTGCCTTCAAAGAAGTTGATGTTCCTTGAGGGGCCGTCCATTCGGTCGTTTCTTTTGAAACGTTTCCCGTGTCTCGCAATGTTTCCGTATTTCGCGTTGAAAAGAAATATAAAATAGAAATAACGCGTATATCCTATCGGCGTGATATAGTATATATTTTACCCAAAATATACTTTCGCAGCCTATATTGAAATTCCTTTGGTGTCGGGTGATCGTTCAAACCACCTTTACTCCGAATCGCACCAAAAAAATGTTCAAGAACGTCTTGGTTTAGCCGGGATGTGAGCAGATATTCCACATTTGATTTTTCTTTTAAATAATTAAACAAACCAACCAACGCCCTATTGGTCATTAGGATTCTCTTCTGAAATATCTGAATGCAGTCCTTTCCTGGGATAATGGGCAACGACATGAATTCGTTCATGCGGTTTAGAATATCCATTTGGTTGGAAAGATCTCTACCGAAAGGTTCCTTAAATTTAAAAGCAATAAGAAATTTTTTTTTAAATTTGAGTCACTACAGATACCTTTCCCGGATACGCAAAGGTTCCCATGTTCGAGTTCAAAACGTCGAACCAGTCATTTACGAGCTGAATAAAGTCAGCAGTCTGCAACGCATTATACATCGGATACCCTAGGGCATGGCACCGACGAATTGCACTCGCAACCGAGTTGGAAAACAATTGCGCTGCTGTTTTCACTTTTTGACGTGCTGAAATTGTATATACGTAGTATTGTAATCAAGGTTAATTTTAGTATACAAAGTAGTTAGTTGTAGCTTCTGTCATAATTTTCCAATTGTTATCCGAGTAAAGCTGCAACTAACTTTAAGGGCCGTTTTCACCATTTGTGGTAAACGCTTACCGACACGCTAACCAAAACTTTTTTGACAGATAATCGAACGACTTCTCTCATTTAAATTGTCGGTAAACGTTAACCGCAGATGGTGAAAGCGGCCCTAAGACTGTAAATGTAGTTTTACAGCAGTAAAGCGGTCAGCGGCCGTAAGAACTCTCCGTACAGAGCTTTAATTACCTGCTCCTTTCACTCCTAGATGGTCGTGCGATATCATATAAGCTATCGACACGTCCGAGCTAGAAGTGTGGTTTAGCAAATTGCAAATTGTCCTGGTACCCAGCCGCTGGTTGTTCCAGATGATATCGTCATCTATGTAATGGTTTCGCACCAATTTCAACAGATGCGGTGGATCCGAGAATACATAGACTTTCAACGAAGGGTCCGACGGGTGTGGAAACCATGGATCATCTGAAAACAATAAGTGACAAGTTTCTAGATTATCTGGAAGATTCCCGAAAACATGAAAAGGTCTTAATATACATAGTAAAATAAATTAAAATGTTAATTTTACCTATGGTTGTTTTGAGCGACTTCCACCATAATGTGCGATTTGATTGCCCATTATCGCTCACAATAGCTACCACTTCAAAGTTTATATCTTTCAAGGCTATAATAATGGAGCACAGAATGTCTTTGGTCATAGGAGTGTCGAAGGCATAAAAAATGGGCTGCTTCCACGACTTTAGCAATCCGCGGACCATCGCCAATGATGCAGCCAAGAGACCTTCACTTATGTCCGTTTTGCGATACCAGCGCTGTAAGGTTGACATGCTAGGAAGTGGGAAGCCGTTGTCATAGAGATGGTGGTAAGGCCCTGCCGCGTGCAGACAAATCGCACTCGAAATGTCTTGCCAACTCCAATGTATATTTGTATCTAAGTAAATGTGAAGAGATTCAGTCACATACTTAAATAATAAGAACAAATAATCATACCTGGCGCAACCATCTTTCGCATTTGACCTTCCGTGAATATATTACGGAAATTGCCAAGCACTACATTTGATTCATTGAGCTTACGACTCACATCCTTATTTTCCGCCTTTAGCCTTTTCACTTCTGACCTTAAATTTAATATTTCGGGACTTATAAGAGCCTCGAAAACTAAACAACTGCAAGGAAGTTTCAAAATAGGTATATCAAAATATTAAAATTCATCGCACAGTTTCGTTTTACAATCACTTACCTTGTTTGGGTTGCAGAATCTTCAAGAAGCACACCAGAAGTTTGTGTTTGGGAATCTACATTTTCCACAATCAATAAACTGTCTATGTTGTTATTGGTGCTGTAGCTATCTTTATTGGTGCTGATGTTGTAGCTATGTACGACCATCGGAGCTATCTCTGTTACGCATAAATCTGGCGAATCCTGAGCAGGCCTAGATTACACACAAAATTACTTTAAATTTGATTTTGCATGAAATGCTCGCAAGACTCTCCCACCTAGGTGGTTTGACTCTCAATCCAGTTGTGATTTGGGATAAAAAGCTCAAATAAAGAGCCTCCGCATAGAGCAATAAGCTCAAAGATCAAGCACAAAAGATACATCAGATCTCCATATATAAAGACCCAATAATAATAATAAATATATAAATATAATAACACTACTTACTGATTATAGCACCATTCTGAACAAATTGTTTTAAACAAATCGCACATTTAACCATTCTGAAAACTTCACCAAAACTTATTTAATTTTAAATAAACTCAATATTTTTACGAAAAACACGTGCCAATCAGAATGCGAATACAAATGTAAACAAACAACGTCAATTCGAATTCGCCTTGAATTTGGCTGAGTTTGACATTACCCTTTCGACTGAAAATAAAAAAAGTTCAATACATATATGTTCCTAACACCACCTTGTATGAATTCGCCTTGATGGAAGCATGGAAATTTACTCATTAACAGAATTCGCCTTGCACAATACTTTTCAGCATCGAGTATTGAGTACTTTTGTAATCGATACTGCCCAACACTACTCATTTTCAATAATCCAGAAGCAGAGATCTAATTTTTTATACCTGCGAAAATTTATTTGCGAAAACATTTACAAGTTCGATGAAATTTGCACTACGAACAGATCGGCAGAGTTGAATATCGCCCTATCTTAAAGTATTCTTTAAAAACGCCCTATCTAAAGTTTTTTTTAATAATGCTCGATTTCAGAATTTGATAAGATATATTTTTTGTCCCGAAATCGAGTGAGTATATTTATTAAAACTCCGGGATCCCGAAGCCCCTATCCCATAAACTACTAGAACACATTCAATAATGTCGGAAGAGGTATCACAAGACGCGTTTCGACTTCTATTCCAATAATCCGAAAATGGAATTTACAGTTATTATTTCAGGGAAAAGTTTATAAAAAATTATACCTGATGCGATCCCAAAATCGGGGGCGTGACCCATGCCTTTTAAGTGTACAACCCCTTTCTGAATTGAAATATCTCTTCACAGAAATAAAATATCCACTGTTCGCTTGTGGTTTATGCATAACGAGGTCAAAACGCTATTTTTGATACCTCTCCGGACCTTTTAGGGTGGTTTTGAAATCCCTATAATGCTTGCTGGCATCACGGGAAGGACTATAAATCTACCGCAGAACTTTTCTCTCAAATTCTTCAACGGAGATCTCATCTACTCACGACACTGACCATGTTTTCGAGCAGTAGGTACATCAGTACAGATACATATGTATGATGAAAGACTTATAGAGCGTGATCTTATTTCGCAGAGAGACGACTTTAATTCTTATTTGACTTGCATAGGCCATGTTATGCTAATCGAAAAATACACTCCATTCTAACAGGTCTTCCCAGCAGGATCCGATTTTGGCAGTAGACAAAATTGGAAAAAATAGGTGGAGGATGACTTGGCCTTATGTTGTTTTACGGTCTTTTAAAATCTCCTGAGGTACTAGCAAAAAAAGAGCTGATTGACGCCTGTATACTATCCGTTGAAGTATTTCCACCCAGTGCTCTTGTGGCAAGAAAACAATGCTTTGGTTGTTGTCTTTTTTATTGACTTATTATTTTTTAACAAACTATTGAATTTCGTTTTAATATAAAATTGTTTACTTAATATTGCTACAGTAATAAATTCATGTCACAATTAGAGATACATTCCATCGTACATCTTCTGTTTCTGTACTGGACATCCCCAGTACATCTTCTTTTACATAAATAATTGAGTTATGTAGTATTTTTATACCCAGCTGTGTGATTGTAAAATTGTTGTAATTTGATAGCAAATCCATTCTACATAATGTTGCTTATATCCCTGGACCCTTGGCTAACGACGTCTTTCACTGAATAATGTTCACTACACTTCCAATAAAACTGTTCCTGCTCAAGAAACATTTTTGTTTTTATTTATGTCCATGGATTTCTATGCCGCAAATATAACCCTGGTATGAAGTTCCTTTTACTCTCGATAAATTGTTCTTGTTTGGAATAAAATCCGAAGAAGAGAAAGCTTCAACATCAGTCAAACAAACAGATTTAAAAATCGGGTATATTAAAAGCTGGGTATATAATGTTCGGCTCCAAACCGAACTTGATAAATAGTTTATCATTATATCATCGACTGAACAGAATATCACAATATCTGGTCTCTCGGCTCAATAGCAAAAAAGGTCGGACATTGCTGGAATAAAGTGCTATCTCAACTTTTATTTTTTCAATTTTTGACGAATGTTTTTGTTAATATAGGTTTCAAAAACGGATAAATGATGAATTTTTAATTGCAGCGTTCTTGAACCGGATTCTGGGATGTAGCCTTTTTGGAAAATAAAAACCTCTGCTATTGAGGTCTACCAGCTTTCGCGACGAAGCTTCCAGTTGGGAATGATTCGGGACAGTCGAAATTTGGTTGAGGATTTAGATTAAGTCCATGAAATATCTATAGACTTCCACGAATTATTCTCAACGGAAAGCCACGTCGGAATATATTAAAGATCCTATTGTATTTCTCAATCAAAGGGGCATATTAATAAAAAGCAATTACATTTTCTACCCCTTTTTTTAAATTTTGAAAGTTTCTTCATAAGAATTGATGTCCAACTTGAGAAGAAAAAAATTTTTGTTTTTGAAGGCTGATTTACACGGGTCGATTTTTCTAGTCGATTTTTTTCGTTTCACCGTGTAAATAGCAATTCGATCGATTCACACCTTGCATTTGAAGGTACCTAGAACGCAGTGAAACGACAAAAATCGACCCGTGTAAATCATCCTTTATTCAGATAAAAAGTTCTGAAAAAGTTTGGTTATAAAAAGTGTTTTAGAACTGACAGTCGAGATAGAGTGACATCCCATCCAACCATTTGTTTTTTGTATACCTTTTTTAATATGTCGATATGTTATAATTTTTGTCTAAAGTTATATTCAAAATATTTTCTTCTCCTTTTGTAGCATTTAACGTATCTAAATATGTAACACAATTGTTTTCGTACAGGGCTTACCATAAGTACCGAAACGTCTAAAGTTTGACCAAATAAAGTATTTTGCGGACTCTAGGAAACTAACATTTACAAATGCGACCTAAATGTTGAATTTTAAAAAATATGAACGAGCTGCATTAAGCTTATTCGGTATTTCTTGGGACCAGTGTTGCTGTTTGGGACCCTAAAGGCTCGATTTGACTCTTTTTCAAAAGCCAGGACCCCGGACCATACTTTTTCAAAAAAGTACGATATTTGACCCTTTTTTAAAATTCGTGACCCTTTTGACCTTTTTTTCACTTTCAAACTGTAAAAACAAAAAAAAAATCGCCTTGTTCTTATTTTATGACATCTCCGAAATATGTATGCATACATTAGGGTGATTAAAATAAAAAAATGTATTTTTTTGGGTGTTACACCCTGAAAAGTTAGTAATTGATGAGAAAATAAGCCTTGAAAAAAATTAGCTCTGTAACTTAACCCTTAGAGGTCGCTATTTTTCAACTTTATTTTGTATGTGTTACTTGCAATAGTACCAAACTCAATCATTTAGCATCATAAACATTGGAAAAAGTTTATATAAATGTATTGCTATCTAAAAAAAAGGGACCGTTTTTTTTTCTGATGGGACCCATTTCTGACACCCTTTTTAAAATTTTCAGCGGCAACACTGTTTGGGACCACTGCAAAATTATTCAGGGATAAATTTCGCGATCATACCGGGTTAGGATTCACCTGAGTAGTTTCGATTTTTGCAGGGTCATTTCGAAATCATTTTTGAGACCAAAAAAAGTCAATTGATTCCGAAAATTTACCAAATGTGGAATAATTTGTGGTCTGGTTTTGTAACCAAGAATCTAACCTAAAAAATTTCTTTCTGAAGAAAAATTTAGCCATCGCAGTGCTTACAGCAAGCCCTCTATTGTTATACATATACATACTTAACTTGTGTTGTATACTTTTGAATACTATTACTAGATATAGAGAAATGCAATAAATTGCTAATACAAAGCAGAGGAAAAGTTTTCACATCTACTAAACAGTTTTATGTTTCTTATCTGCTTTATTAAATTTTAAATTTTAGCTGAATATTTTTTTTTTGCTTTATAATTTTAAATTTGCTTGTAAAGGCTCATTCACACGAGTCGATTTTCTGATAGATTTTTTATCGTTCCTCCGCGTTAATAGCAATTCGATCGATTCACACCTTCTATTTGAATGTTGAATAAAAAATCGACTAGAAAATCGACCCGTGTAAATCAGCATTAAGTTTTAATTTCGTATCCAATTTTTTTTCAATATGTATGCTTGGACTAAATTGTTTTTTAGTTAGATAATATTTATATTTTTTTTAATATGGTTTTGGTTTTGTAGTATACTTTAAAGTTTCACTCATCGTTAATTATTTTCTCTTACTTCTCTCTCCATCCTGTTAAAAAAAATTACATCCTTACATAGATTAGTTAAGAGCGGGCAATAGGGATTAGTTGGTAATCTTTTGAGACTATCGTAATTAAAATTTTTTTTTTTAATCAGGTTTCAACCAGTCAAAGATAACGCTAGTCATAAAAAAAACTGAAATCACCATTTTTGTAATCGTAATCGTATTGTAATCGTTATCCGTATCACCCTGCTCTGGTTAAATTAAATAAAAATAACTTTAATTTATCAAAGAGTCAAACCATAGGCTTGTTTATTGGGCTTCCCTAGCTTACGCCAGATTGAGATATTTCACAAAATTGTGTTTAACGAACACTTTTCTTGCTCTAGGTTTCTCTATCTTTTGTTTCATGAGTACGCTCAAAACAAAACTAGAGTAATCCAGATCACAAATTTCTGCTCTAGCTTTTTTTATGGAGTAAGTTAGAGCAGAGAAGCAATTGTCAGTCAGGAAAAAATAAATTTTTGAAAACTTCAAAAAAAATTAGCTTGCAAGAAAATCAATGTTTTTGTATACGTAAATTTGCATTAATTTTTAAGATTTAAACGAAAAAACCAAACAAAAAGAAACTATCGTGATTCAAGTGTTTCATGGCATTTCTGCTCTGAGTTGCTCTATTTCTATTTTGACAGCTGCCCTGCTCTGCTCTGCTCTAACCTGCTCTGAACTTTTTTTTGGTCATTAAACAAACCTCATGTCTACTGTGTCAAAAATTTGTTTGATGATTTTTAAAAATCATGAAATTGTGTAGCATAAGACAGAACAAAAAAACACTTTTTTCGAAATTTCACATGGTTTTCAAGATTTTCAATAATATAGAATTTTGCACCATTTTAAAGAAAAATTCATAACTCACGACTCGTTTGACATATATGGACGACATTTTTTTTGGTATTAGGGAAACGTTATCTCTTCACATTAAATGTATTTTCTTATTTTGATAACGTTCCCCTAATACCAAAAAAAGTTCGTCTATATATGTCAAACGAGTCGTGAGTTATGAATTTTTCTTTAAAATGGTGCAAAATTCTATATAATTGAAAATCTTGAAAACTAGGCTGAATTTCGAGAAAAGGTTAAACGTGTTTTTTGTTCTGTCTTATGCTACACAAATTTATGGTTTTTAAAAATTATCAAACATTTTTTTGACACAGTTGACATGGTTTCACTCAATGATATATAGCTTATATTAAAATATGGTCAAATAATAGCTATAAATTAACAAAATATAAATCATTCTATATACAATTGCCTTCACATGACTTCCTCCTTCCACAACGTAGCATTACAACACAGTTAGCCAAATAATTAAAGGTTTTTTGGTTTACCGAAACTATACATAACCTCAATACTATGTATTTTTAAGCCATACAAATACTTATGTATGAATTTATTTAGCCAATGTTTTTATTTTTATTTTTTTAATAAATTTTTTTTTTTGAACTTCAACGTAGCGTCTATTGTGGTAGTTCAAATATCTGGACGGGTAATGCCTTCGGCGTTATAATCTCATCATCGAATTCATCATCTTGATCGCCAATAATGTAGTCACCATTTCGCTCTGCAAAATTAAAAAAAGTAAGAAGAAAGAAAGTCAAAAAATTAAAAACAAACAATCAGATCATCGTTAAATTTAACTTACGTCCACCACCACCACTACCATATGGATCCGATCTCGTTCTCGTGTTTTTCGTAACAAATTCTCGTAAAAGATGAGAATAAAGTATATCATCGATATAGAACATTGTTCCTAAATTATATACGAATACTTGGCCTTCGGTTATTTTGCCATTATTAACACTGGTTGCATTGCTGCCGGGGTTACGTGTGATTTTAATGTGTCCCCCACCAATCGTGTCGAATACCTCATTGTCTCGCAGGTCGCGATCATACAAACGTCCGCGTACAAAGTGATTGAGCAGCATCTTTACGCCACGTGGAGAGGCCTTTTTGAGTCAAAAGAGAAATTTGCGTATATAAAAATGATATTTGAAACTTTTTTTGTTTAAGTCATACCAAAATATCGTCGGAGAGTCTATCAAAACCCAAACGCTCGAAAGCTCTATCCTCAGGCACAAAGAATGTGTAATTAGCGCCCGAAATATGTGGTGCAATTTCAGCGTTGTTCAAGTATCTGTAGTGGAAGTGGAAAAACTTTTAATTGCGAAAAATATTAACATTTGAAGAATATCCGATTAGTATGAAAGATTAAGAACGATTACTTCACAATAACCCTAATTACTGGTGTTGAGAAGTACCAAGGACTTTTGAGTATGTATTACTTCGTTTACGGTGCGTTTAACCTCTTCAGACCTGAGCATGATCTAGATATGATATTAGTGTTTTTTATGTTTTTCTTTTCAGTGCACATACATATGTGTACCCAGGGTCTAAAGAGGTTAAAAATCGGATGTTAACGGTGCCCGGTAGTTTTTATCAAATATTCCTGGCAACTCTATATTTTATCACCAAATCTGGTAAGTGCCCTTTTACACCAGGCAATTATTGAATTCAACTCTGCCGCGAAATATGCGAAGGGGGTGAGAAGAGAGGGGAAGAGTATGATGTAATAATTTGAAAGGTGATATTTAAATACACCTTCTCGCTCTTGAACGCCACCGGTGTTTGCAATGTTGTCTCTTCAGAAAACTACTTTTTATTCCAGAGCAAATTGTGGAATGAAAACCATACGATTCTTAATTTAGTTAAAAACGCTTGTGTTGGCAACACCTTTGTTACCAATTTCCTTTTGTTCTGACACTTATCTTTCAAATTATTCAAAACTAACATATAACCATTTTTTTTTGGAAAATTGCTGGAATTTTGTGCTTTGTAGACAATTAAGGGAAAGATTTGCTAAAAAATCTTTTAAATATTATTGATTTCATGTATTAAATATATTTCCAGATGCAGAAAACTGACTACTGCTGTTAAGTTGCGAAAGGTTTGTGGAGGAGCGCAGTTTCCGTCGATTTACCCCTTGTGTTCTTAGGCTTGTAGTTGGAGGCCTTCCAAGCTTTAGAAACACTACCGCGGCGCTTTTCCAGGAGCACGGCTCTTCGCCATCCAAGATGACCAAAGGTACATCAAGTTTTGGCAAACGTCACAATAAGACGCACCTTTTACTGTCGCTGTGGATGTTCATCGTACAAAAGACAACATGCTCCCAATGTGGTTACCCTGCTGCTAAGCTGCGCTCATACAACTGGTCTGTGAATGCCAAGAGGAGGAATACCACTGACACGGGTCGCATGCGTTATCTGAAAGTCGTACGTCGCCGTTTCTGCAACGGTTTCCTCGAAGGAACACAAGCCAAGCCCAAGAAGGCCACTGAAACTAAATAACTATACCCCTTATTATAATTATAGGACACCTCGTTCTGACATATTATATGCCCTTATGTCATTTTTTTTATTTTAGTTTTAATTTTTTGCTTATAGAATTCGAATCTATGTATGAACGTCCTTCTTGTCATCTTCATATACGTATGCATATGTTGCGTGAATAATTCACGAATGCATTTAAGAACGTTTAAATCAAAAAAAAATAAAACAAACTAAAATAAAATAAGGTAAACAAATAAAAAAAAAAAAAAAAAAAAAAAAAATAATTAATATAATAGAATAACATGGAAATAAAAAATATGGTATTAGTTTCCTTTAGGGGTCAACTGCTAATAAATTAGCTAAAATTATGTGATATAGCTCTACACAGACTTCTCTAAAGCTTTTGATAGGGTCTCCCATAGGGTTTTATTAGGGAAACTTGCTTTTCTTGGTTTTCATTCCTCATTTCTGCGATGGATTGCCTCTTATTTATTTAACAGGCAATGTGTTGTTAATATTGACGGTGTATCCTCCAGGCCCTTTGTTGCCACCTCAGGAGTTCCCCAAGGTAGTATACTAGGACCGTTATTTTTTATTCTTTTTATCAATGACATTGGTGACTGCTTCTCGTTCGCCAAGTGTTTGCTTTACGCTGATGACTTAAAGTTATTTTCTGCAATTAAGGGGCCTGATGATGCCTTAAGATTGCAAAATGACCTTGACAAACTCTATCGCTGGTGTGAGCAATTTCATCTTTCTTTGAACCCGGCTAAATGTTTCCACATGACTTATGCGAAAGCAACCAATACAATACACACGACTTACAAAATTTCAAACTGTGAGCTTCAGTGTGTTAGTGAGATAAAAGATCTTGGTATTATCTTTGATAGTAAGTTTTCTTTTACCAATCACGTAAACTTTGTTACTGCTAAATCATACTCTATGCTTGGTTTTGTTAGGCGTAATACTTTAAAATTCTCAGATCCGTATACGATAAAACTATTATTCACGTCTTTTGTTAGGTCACATTTGGAATATGGGGTTTTTATTTGGAGGCCAAGCCAGCAAACAGCGATAAATAGAATTGAGCGTATACAGAAGATCTTTCTTAGATATGCTCTCCGACCTCTTAATCTCTTTGAACCAATGCCTTCCTACTCTGCTCGTCTCTTGCTATTAAACCTTAAGTCGTTGCTGGATCGTAGATCTATTATCTGCCTAAGCTTCGCTTATAACATTATTATTGGGTTTGTTGACTGTCCGTTCTTGCTGGAACGGTTTCGATTTAATGTTCCTCAACGTTCTCTCCGGAATTTTTATCCTTTTTATGGAGATAATCCTAAAACTAACTATGCCTGTAATGCCCCTATTGCTCGTGTTATACGTGAGTTTAACACACTGAGCATTAGAGTTCCTTTGGACTTTTCACTACCTAGGTCTGAATTTTTAATTATTTTAAACTCTGCTTTCTAAGTTCTCCGAACTTTGAAAATATTTGTATTGTATCATACTTTATTTAAGTACTATTTTATATCTTCTAGTCTGTAAGGATTTATTCCATTGACTTAACAAATAAATGAAATGAAATGAAATGAAATGAAAAGACGGGGTTCGGCCTCAGGATCACGAATCCGGAAACCCTTTTTTAATATTTTGCTTCTCTGCAGAGATATTTGCAATCAAAGTTTCAAGTTTTCATGTGGTTGTTGTAATTTTATTAGACTGTCCCTAAAAACGTGCAAAAAAAGTCCCGCCGTGGCGGTAGCCACGGTTATGTCACACGTCCGGACTTGGGATGGCGTAGCCCAGGGTTATTTTGTATAAGCGCGGCCGAAGGCCGCCAACTTAGAAAGGTGTTTCGCACATAAATACCATGGATTCCTCCCCAATTTTGGTATCGAACCCGGGTCATTTTTCGGTTTTTTGACCATAACTTTTCACTAAAACAAAAAATTAAAAAAGCGCTTCCGGATTCGTGATCCTGAGGCCAAACCCCGTCTTTTGAGCTATCTCCCATAATTTTAGCTAATTTATTAGCAGTTGTCCCCTAAAGGAAACTAATACCAAAAATATAATTTAAAAAAAATTAAAAGTAAATAATAAAAAAAACAAAAAAAAAATAAAATTAAAAAAATAAAATCATATTAAAAAAAATTAAATAATAAAAGAAACAAAATAAAATATAAAAAAATCAAATTAAATAAAATTAAAAGAAAATAAAGAAAATAATAAAAACGAAATAAAAAAATAAAATAAAATAATAAAATAAAAAGAAAAATAAATAAAAAATTAAATAGAAAACAAGATAATAAAAATCTAAAAGTATTTTCTGCATATGTTGCGTGAATAATTCACTAAATAGAAAAAAAAAATAAAAAAAAAATATAAAGGAAAAAAAAAAAACAAAATAAAATAATAAAACAAAATAAAGGTAAAAAAAAACAAGTAAGGAAGTCTAAGTTCGGGTGAACCGAACATTATATACCCAGCGGTAATTTTCGGAACGGGATAATAAAGATATAGGCCCTAGGAGGATTTACCGAAAGTTTTTACTGTCTTAGCTATTTACCTTACCGATTATGTCAATTTATGTGATTTTCGAAATTTTCCATATCGAAAGTGGGCGTGGTCGGGAAGAGATCTCGTCCAATTTCATCATCCTCCTTACAGAAGGAAGGTGTCGAATGACCTACTAGGTCCCACTGGTCATATCGAATCGCTCCCACGAAAGTCGGAAGTGGAACTTCTTAACTCATCAAACCCTCAAAAATACCTAACCGTTTAAGATTCTAACTTCGCTAATACCTTGTAATTTGCGTAAATCTTGGATCTCGTTCTAATGCTAAAAAGGAATGCGAAAGAAATTGTGCGCCGAACCATGGAAATGCCAGCAACGGTGGTGTTTCTTTGTCCTTGTGCATCTGTGGAAAAAGGGATTTTAATATTGCATTGAATTACTAACGAAACATTTAATTTTAAATACCTGGTGCAGCTTTGACACTACGGCTTCCGATACAAATAAAACCTCAGAAATCATGAAAACTTGATTGCCATTCAGCAGTGTGTTTTCGGACATAATGGACACATTATTCACAGTTGGACTGGCTGAAAGAGAAGGAAATAAAACATTTTAAGCCTCGATACAAAAATAAGTTAGCTAGTCTAAGTTCAGACGTAAACGGATATTATATACCCAGTTGAGCTGATTTTTGAAATGAATGCGCCCTTTTCATGAGCTTTTGATGAGCCCATATATGTATAGTACCGAGCTCAAATATTAATATTACGGTGGTAGCAGTTACAAAAAGTAGAAACTGGTCCTTATCACGTTATACAACTTTTTTCGAGATTGTGCCAATTTTAATGCCATTAAGGGATTATAAAATTACCTCTACTTCTTCCTAGGAAGCTATCCTCATTTGTTTCAAGATTATTTTTTCGAGTTACGGGCAAAAGTAACTGGCCCTGGAGAGAACGTCGTTCTTATACGAGACAGATCGACATCCTTAATTGATATTTTTTCCTCCGGGTTCACTGGAATCGGAAGGAAGTTGAGAGAGGGCATCCATTTGCCGACACGTTTTCGGTACCCTCAGCTTGACTTTAATGGAAACAACTGGTTTGAACTTTTTATATTCCAAGTAGCAGATATCTTCTTAAGAGAAGAATGAGCATTTGCTCAGGTGGGTAAAAGGCGGTTTCTTTCTTTGTATCACAAAAACAAAATACCTAGCGAAAGCGGGTTGGTTGTAGTGCCGGAAAAAGTTTTATTGCCTATTGCGATATTAAATCCGCTAGGGAGAGACTCGTCTGTGATTTGGATCACAGCAAGGCACTATTGACTCGGTCTTTAACAGAACAGGTTAGTCTCAATATCTGAGACTATTAATGTATTAGCTTTCCGAGATCATTCTTTTGTGAACCGGCCTCAATTTATTACAGTCCCAGAAAGAGTTGAGCATTGGTACTACTATTTGGGTCTTCCTCAATCTATTCTTTCTTCGATTACGTCGAACTAAATGAACCTAAATTAAAGTTAAAGATCTCCCTCCACTAAGCACAACCAGGTATAAACTTAAAACTAACCAAAAACTCAAATAGCACACAAAAAATGTCTTAAAAAGTGAAAAAGTAAATTGCACTTACGATGTCCGCGGAAGACCACATTTTCACCGCCCATTGTTCGCACCATCATTTGGTCTGTATTCTTGATATCGGTCATGCGCAACGGACGTTGTGTAGGCAGGAAGTGGTTACGCAACACACTTTCAGTGAACTCATGCACACTAAATGGATAGAAACCCCAGTCGATGGGATGCCAACGTTGAAATGCGTTGTCGGACGGTATGAGTATTGTGTAGGTGCCATCGTCCATTATTTGTGTAAGATTACTTTTGGACAGGAAATGCTGAAAAACTTTGGTGCCACTTTTCATGCTGTTGAGGAAGGACATAAGTGGGCTGGATCTCGACTCTTTTAGTATGGGTTCGATTTTTGTGTGCGTTGTAGTGATATTGCGCATCTCCAAACGTTGCGGTTCATTGTAACGGCTGTGAAGTAGAGGAAAAAGATGAGAGAGGTTGAGGGTGAGAAAAGTTGTTGTTAACTTTAAGTTTTAGTTTGGTAGAGTTTATGTTTGGTTTGTAAATGATAGCGTTGCTGATACTGCAGCTCGTTGGTTAGTTCATGGTAGTCTTACCTATTTGATTCTTGTATGTTGCGTTTTGAGTATGGTGATTTCCGGTCACCAAGATAACCATCAATTCCGATTGCCATTAAATTCTCATTCAAGCGTATTTTGTATGAAATTAGATAGCCATTGAGTAACCACAAACTATTTTGTGATTTTTCAACTTTATACAAATGTATTTTGTGTCCATTTCCGTTGCCATAGACATCATCGGTGAAGTTATCAAATAATTTGCCTGGTATCAAATGCTCCAGTATGAACTCCTTGAGTCGTGACTTTTCAATGGTGCGTATATCGAGTTTCGGTACGACTAATGTGAATGGTGTATCTGTGGAGTAAATTAAAAAGGTTGTTTAAGTAGATTTGTAAATATGCACCAGTAGCACAGCTTCAAAAGATAAAGTCTCACAAAATTCAGTCCCAGACCTACGAATCTCGTATATCATTCTGTACCGGGTACAAAGTGGATGGTTCAAAAGACTTCGAAGTACTCGATATGGATTATCACTTCCTATCCGAAATGGTAGCAGTTTTATCTTCACCTCTATCCTACTTTTTTTCATCCATCTATCTTTCTCTCTATCCCATCTATATCCATTATATTTGTGTATACCAATCTTAGTCGTAACTATCTCAATCCCATCTTTTTAGAAATTCAACTCCATCCCGCCTACTTCAAACTCAATTTCCATGTCCAACTCTATTTCTATCCATCCTATCTATCTCCATCTCCATCACCCCTCGCTCCATACTATCTGTATATTTCCATCTTTGTCTATCTCCACCTCTAACTCCATCCCATCTATTTCTATCTTCCTTTAAACCTTCATTCTATTTATATCCGTCTCTAACCTTCCTACATACATTAGGGTGGTCCTTATAATCAAATGTACATTTTTTCCGAGTCTCAACCCCTAGATGACCACGGTCATGGGGTCAAAGTTCAGATTTCCCTATGGAGATTAAAAAAATATCACATAAAAAATTCGGTTCCGATTGGAAACGCCTAAGGCGTGTCGCAGGGGGTTAAAGCATCAACATTCCAAAAAAAATTCATTTTAATTTTTTGAGTTTCCAATCTGAACTTTAACCCACGTGGGACGCGCCCTAAACGTTTCCAATCGCGACCAAAAACTTGTGTGTGATATCTTCAGCTATATTAAGGCTGATTTACACGGGTCGATAGATTTTTTGATTCAACCTTCAAGTATATCGTGTGAATCTATCGAATTGCTATTTACACGGTGGAAAAAAAATCGACCAGAAAATCGACCCGTGTAAATCATCCTTTTCAATGGATTAGTTGTTGAGCATTCATTGTCTCCAATTGTCTCCCTACAAATAAGGACCATCCTAGCCTACATCTTACCATCTCCCTCCTACCTGGTAGTAGTCTTTAGTGTGCTCTGCCAAACCTAGAATAAAGTTAATCCCGGGAATCCCACCAGTTTTCTTAGACAGGGCAATCCAACTATAGACCAGATCTCCCCGATACGCTAAGTAGTTAAGAACAACAATAAAAATTTGATTAAAACGTACTGTTTCCCTAGGGTGGTGCCCATATATTTCCATCCAAGCTATTTGATACCAAAAGAGCCAAAAGCTTCTGTGAAACGGCGGAAGAATGTAATGAATCCGCCAGGAATAGCAAAATTCAAAGCTTTTTCATTTTCCCCTATGTTCTGGTTGAGTAGACGGGCGATTGCTCATGTATTTTTGTTTGTAGCGATTTTTGGTTGGTGGTTCCGCTAGCCATTCGCCTGAGGAGCTCGAAAAGTCTCCAGGACCCTATGGAATAACTACTGTGCGACTCATGAGATCTGGCTCTCATCTGCGCTAACAACTTGGTTGAGTGCTTGGAATATCATCATCATTTATTGGCGCTTAACCGCCTAAGCGATTTTGGCCGTTGCATATCAACCCAGCCAGCAAAATCATCGTAAACGAGCTCGTTAACTGACGTTTTCTCGAAGAAAACTCTGATAAAATATCGTTTATGATATCCGTTTACGATTCGCCTACGAATCCGGTTTCGCTCTGAAATGTTTTTTGCCTACGATTGTCGTAAAAGTATCGAATAAGCACTCGTATATGAATCTTTTTACGTCCGTTTTTTTATCGTAAATGTTCTCGTAAACAATTAATTTTCGATAGAAAAACCGACTTTCTAGACTGCCTTACCGACTGATTTCAATGCGAAAAATAATACAAATAAACAAACCTAAATTTTAGGTATAAAGTTTTTTTTATTAAATAATAAAATTGTGTACCTTTTTGCCAGCGTGTAAGTACATACTGATTTTGGTTTACATATTAGGCATCACAACTTATAAATAGTGGGTCATACAACCCAGAGGGCATCCCGAGATCCCAGAATAGCAGCTACTTTCTCTGTCCCTTTTTCTTTTTCCGCAAATCCACCTTCCAGCACGCTAGTAATAATTTAAAAGATATATTTTATGTTATTTGTGTTTTTAATTAGATATTTTACAAGCATACTTACTTTTAAAATATCAGTTTGAAAATTTTCGTTCAAAATTTTTTGTTTGAAATTTTTTATTTTAATTTTTTTGTTTGACGTGACAGAAAATCTTCTTTTGTTATTGTTTTTTTATTCGAGAATAGCTCGTAAAACGCAATGTTCGTAAAATGTACGGTACCTTGCTGGCTGGGAAAGCACGTCAGTCATTCCTTTTTAGCGATAACTGACGCCAATTGGAAACCCCAAGGGAGTTCAAGTCATCCTCCACCTGTTGTTTCCATCTCTGCTGCCGAATTCAGGCGACGATAGGAAAACCTTCTGTGCTGGAGCTTCTTTGTCCATTCGCATAACATGGCCCAGCCAGCGGAGTCTTTGGGCTTTAATTCGCTGGACTATGGTCAGATCTGCGTAGAGCTCGTACAGCTCATCGTTAAATTTCCTTCGATACTCGCCGTTGGCATCACGGGAAGGACCATAAATCTTCCGGAGAATTTTTCTCTCAAATACTCCAAGGGCCATCTCATCTTCTCTTGACATTGTCCATGAATCTGAGCCATACATCAGGACAGGTATGATTAGAGACTTATAGAGCATGATCTTTGTTCTTCGAGAGAGGACTTTACTTCCCAATTGCCTACTCAGTCCAAAGTAGCACTTGTTGGCAAGAGTGATTCTCCGCTGGATTTCTAGACTGATATTATTTTCGGTGTTGATACTGGTTCCCAAATAGACGAAGTCCCTCACAGTTTCAAATTTGTAACTATCAACAGTGACATGGCTGCCAAGGCGCAGGTGCGCCGCTTCTTTCTTTGATGACAGCAAATACTGCGTCTTGTCCTCGTTCACGGCAGAGAAGGCAGCGCTTACGGCGCGGTTATTAAGGGCAATGATATCAATATCATCGGCATACGCCAGCAATTGCACGCTCTTGTAAAAGAGGGTGTAAAAGTAGGTCGCCTCCCAGTTGGTGCACCCTGGGTAACGCTAAATGACCTACATGGCCTACACGGCTAGTTTCTTGTATTGCCGGTTCTACGAGAACGGTACCAGTACTTGTGCTGTACCCATCGTGCCGAAACGACCCGGGTCGTTTTCTTATATCGACCCGGCCAAGAGCAATACACTCGGGGTGACCCTGTCTGACATTTAGGCAGGGCTAAACCTCGCTACAACAACAACAACATTGTACAATTGCAGTTTAGCTCTGCTGCTCGAATTATCTTCTCCAGCATCAGATTGAAGAAATCGCACGAAAGGAAGTCGCCCTGTCTGAAGCCTCGTTTGGTTTCAAATGTCTCAGAGAGGTCCTTCCAGATTCTGACGGAGCTGTTGGTATTGCTCAACGTCATTTGGCAAAGCCGTATAAGCTTTGCAGGGAAGTCAAATTCAGACATGGCGGTATATTCCCTTTTGCGCTGTCAAAGCGGCTTTGAAATCGACAAAGAGATGGTGTGTGTCTATTCTTTTATCATGGGTCTTCTCCAGGATTTGGCGTATCGTGAAAATCTGGTCGATGGTAGACTTACCAGGTCTAAAACCACACTGATAAGGTCCAATCAATTTGTCCACGATGGCCTTCAGTCTTTCACACAATACGCTAGAAAGAACCTTATATGCGATATTAAGAAGACTGATTCCGTGATAGTTGGTGGGGTTAGCGGGATCGCCTTTCTTGTGGATTGGGCAGAGCACACTTAAATTCCAATCTGGAGGCATGCACTCGTCTGACCATATTCTGCATAAGAGCTGATGCATGCTTTTTACCAGCTCTTCGCCTCCGTGTTTGAACAGCTCGGCGGGTAGTCCGTTTTTTCCAGGCGCTTTGTTGTTTTTATATAGCTATCCTCACTTCATCATAGTCAGGTGGTGGGACGACTTTTCCATCGTCAGGGATTGGGGTATCGGGTTCGACGTCTCCCTCGCAATTTAGCAGTGAGGAGAAGTGCTCCCTCCATAATTTAAGTACACTTTGTACGTCGGTTACCAGGTCGCCATTATTGTCCTTACAGGAGCTTGCCCCGGTCTTAAAACCTTCCGTCATCCGCCGGATCTTTTCATAGAATTTTCGGGCATCATTCCTGTCAGCCAGCATCACAAGCTCCTCACACTCACGCCTTTCGGCCTCACTTTTCTTTTTTCTGAAAAGGCGTCTCTCTTCCTTCTTTGCCTCGCGAAAGACTCCTTCCTTGCCCACCTTGGCATTAAAGTCGCCGAGCACGACTTTGATATCATGTTGGGGGCAGCGATCATAAGTTTGTTCAAGTTTATCGTAGAAGGAGTCCTTCTCTGCGTCGTCCGTCTCCTCAGACGGCGCATAGGCGCAGATAAATGTTATGTTGAAAAACCTCGCCTTGATGCGGATCGCAGCGAGACGCTCGTCCACAGAAGTGAACGCTAGTACTTGGCGACGAAGTCTCTTTCCCACCACGAATCCTACACCGCGCGCTTTGCCGCGTGTCTGGCCACTGTAGTATACGTCACAAGGTCCGATGGTCGTCTTTCCTTGTCCCGTCCATCGCATTTCCTGCAGGGCGGTGATGTCAGCCTTTGCGTTCACGAGGACATCAGCCAGTCGGGCAGCGGTACCATCCCTTGAAAGGGTCCGGACATGCCCTAATATCCTTATCGTAGTCCTTATATCGTTTTGCCGGGTCGTCAACATTAAAGGGGGTTCTCATCCGAGGCTTTTCTTTGCTTTTCATTGGAATAATGTTTTTACGTGGCGGGTCCCAAACCCAGCGCACAACCCGTCTCCGGGATTTTGATAAAAAAATATTCACACATTTATATAGCGAGCCGCTTGCTACAAGACAGACACCCGCTTGCAGCCGCACCATGTGGTGAACAGACGCTGCGAAAAAGACCTCGGTGAGCCCTTAAACCAAGTATGTCAGAGTGGCCCCACCGGGCCCCCCTCTCTTTCTGTCGCGAGCCTAGGTAGCTCCCGTTGCCCAGAGTGCACGAACGAGGACGCGAGAGTCGGGATTGAGCAAGGTCACTTAGCAACCACACTCCACAACTTGGTTGAGTGCTTGGAATATGGTCATAGTAAAATTCACTTAAAAGGTGGGACGTTTATTTCATGTATCTTTCAAGTACCCTTGATCAGACTATCACCGTATATTTCAGAAACTTTGGAATGCCTTATTAATCTCTTCTTTGAGAGAAAGATTCCGCGAGAACGATTTTGTTGTAGAGGGGGATCTTCATGTAGTTTTCAATCTTATAGAGGGTCACGCCACAATACTAAATACCATGGATCCAGCCCCCTAATTGGGATCGGACCATTTTTCGGGTTTTTGACCATAACTTTTCACAGCAACAAAAAATTTGAAAAGCGCCTACGGGTTTGTGATCCCAAGGCCAAAATCCCTAAACGAAATACCAATAAGATTCGATTTATCTGAGCAGAAAAGTTAAAAGGGAACAGGAAAAAAGGAAAAGGCAAAAGGTAAAAGAAAAGAAAATATCAGCGGAAAGAAAATGGATGGCGGGTGGGAGCGAGCTACGAGATTTCAAATTGAATGCTTCCAAATGAAGAAAAAAGTTAAAATGTTACAAAAGTCCTTATCTATTCTTCTATATTTAAATACGCCACATGAAAAACTTTAGGAACCTCCTGTAAGCGAACCTTTTGACCGATTTGACTGAAATATGCACAGATGGAAAGGAAATTGAAAAAAACTGAGGTATAGGTGGTATATTTTCAGGGGCGTCCCCGAAATTTAAGGATGGGGGGTACGGGGCTAGCAACCCCACGACCCCCTCCAGTCACCACCACCAGATTTTATTGGCCGAATTTTCGATCGTAGGCGATACTAGTAAAATGAAAACGCTCTCTTTTTTTCTGAACTTGGGGATTAGACTATTATTTTAAAAATCAATGTTTGTACAATAAGGGGTAAAATTCCTCAAGCGGACCACCTACAAATTCGATTTGAATGAAATTTGGTGAAAGTGATCTGCTATGTAAAAAAAAATATAATTAAAGGTCGCGTATAAATATTGGATGGTTACCGAGATATACGGGTTTGAATTCGCAATTTTTTTTGTGTAAGCCTTTTTTCTTTAAATTAGAAGTCTTGTAATTGACGTTCTAAGAAGGAACATGGAAACAGTTTTATAAAGTATTTTTGCCGTTTTCGAATATAAATAAAAAAAAATTTTATTGAAAAATTTTAGTAAAAATTGTATAAAAAAATCTTTATACCTTTTTTTCAAATTTGGACATTTTTAATATTTAATTTCCTTGAGTCATTTTTGACTCATCCATGAGTTTTTTTATCATTCATTCATGAGTCATTTATGACTCGTCTTTGAATCATATGCTACGGTTCTAGGAGGTACATATATTTGGCTTATAAGAGTTTTTTATAGAAGAGATATCAAAAGAAATAAATAAAAGAAAGGACAGGAAAAAACACCAAAAAAAACATATAGTAAAATGAAGTTTTGTGCAGAATACACATGTTTACCCATCAAACCTCACGAGTAATTGGTACTCACGCCTTTTTTTACATAGCAGATCACTTTCACCAAATTTCATTCAAATCGAAGCGATGAAATTATTAGGTGGTCCGGTTGACGAATTCCGTCCCATATGTGCGTAAACTCACCTTTCTTCGGTTTATAACCGTAGAGCTCCAATACGGGCATACCATCCTCCATAAAACGTTGCACTTGCTGCCATTTTTCTGCATCAAATCCATCGCCCCTGGGTCGCTCAATAGGTAAGGACTTCACATCGGGTATAATTTTGTTTTCGATGTATTTGATATTTTTCAATATTGTGTCCAACTGTACCGTAGAGCCAATATCTGCTGCCTCAGCGGACGCAGTAGTAATAGCGACAATACAGAAAACCGCTAACGAAGCAAACTTCGGGAAGGGGCGTCTTTTTACATGGTTGCCCATTTTTAATGCTGTAGGTAATATATTTTGACGACGCGCACTCTGATACTTTTTTCGAGAAATTTGCTTTCTTATTTAATAGATTTACTTCTGTTCTTGTTTATTGTTCTTAGTTTTTGTTATGGCACTAACTTTTTGTTCATTTTATGCGCAGGCGTTAACGATGCTGAGTTTAAATTATTTTCGCATGCGCGTTACATTTTTGGAGTCACTGTAAAAACAGACAAAAATTATCAGCATTTTAAATTAAAGTAGTTATTGTTATTATTGGTCATTATATTTATGAACATTGAAAATTTTTGTGGACTTTTGACCAGTCGAATAATTTTTATCAAATTTATTCTTTTTGAGTTTTTGGCGAAAACATGTTGAAAAATGCTACATACAATACCAACTACGATGATTGCAATTTCGATCTTGTTGAAGGATCTTGTCAAACCGCTTTGTATTGTTACTTAGAAATATTTCATCACCTTTACTGATCATCGAACCAAGCAGAGGAGATTAGGAATTTCTAAACCGCATTGTGTAACCATTACACCAAACACTGCTTAGTGATCCTGCAGACAAGATCCTTCAGCAAGATCGAAATTGCAATCATCGTAGTTGGTATTGTATGTAGCATTTTTCAACTTATTTTCGCCAAAAACTCAAAAAGAATAATTTGATACAAATTATTCGACTGCTCAAAAGTCCATAAAAATTTTCAACATTTCAAATTAACTACATTCACAAAGTATTGTTTTTAAATATTTACCCCCATATTCATAAAAAATATAAAAAGGTTTAATGAGCTCCTATAATTCAAAATTTGTATGGAAATGTCATTTTAAAAAAGCTTTATAAACTTTTTGTTATTTTTTATGTAGAAGAATTCTGATTGATAACTTGAGCAGCGTTTGACATACGTTTGATTTGCTAAAAACGTTTTTGCTTCAATTGATCTACAAATCACAAACTGTTATGATCGCATCACGAAAATATTTCACATTTTGTCTTACAATTGTAATCTATATGTAGTTAATGCATGCGCTAAACAAAACAATAAAAGAGCACAGAATAGCTAACGAAAAATTTTCCGGCTCTATTTTCAACGCAAAAAAGTAGATTTTCGCTAACAGCTAACCGGTTTCTTAAGGCAATAATTTTTCACATACAAACTTTTCTATTACCAAAACGATTTGTCAGCACTAGCTTTGTTGTTGGTTATGGCAAAAGTTAGAGCATTGTTAGGCCCAGTTACGTGTTGGAATGAGATACATATGTATACATAAGACTGGCCCAAAATTATTTTGTACCAGGTGTACCTGTAAGCATCTTGCTCAAAAAATAATTTAACCCTTCCAATACGGATTTTTTATTTAAGGTTTCATGATAAAAAGTTATTAGTAGTGATCCAAATAATATGTGTGAGTGTGCGTTTTAACATATTACCTTACTCCGGGAATTGAGAAAATGCTCAAAAAATAATTTAACCCTTCCAATACGGATTTTTTATTTAAGGTTTCATGATAAAAAGTTATTAGTAGTGATCCAAATAATATGTGTGAGTGTGCGTTTTAACATATTACCTTACTCCGGGAATTGAGAAAATGTCCCGGGACACCACTGTCCCACCCGTAATAAACTGTGGGATACATTTGTCCCAATAGTATGAATGGGCATAAACCGTTAAATGTTTAAAAATTGAATTTCTAAATTTTCTACAATTTTCGTTTAGCCTGAAAAATGAATGTGTTGCACTGAACCACAGACATCATGGCGTATACGTAACATTCGTGTTTTGACTTAACGAAAATTTTAAAAAATTTACTTTGGAAAGATGAATGTACGGAATCTGGAGGAATTGAAGGAGTATTGCCCTAAAACCTATATCAGTGGAAAGAGTATAATGCGAATATAACATGCAAAAATTTCAAATTTTGCGGGAACAATAAACTTTCAAATACGATTTCCCAAACTTTTAATTTTGGCACATTCGTGCTTCTGGCAAGTGAGCGACGAAATAATATTTTGATAAAAGTTTTAGGGCACGGTTGAACTGTATAGAATACCGTAACCGATTAAAACCGATTCACTTTTCAAAACCGAAACCGAAACCGTTATTTTGATCTGAAAAAGAACGAAACGGAAACCGTTTCCAAAGCCGGAACCGGTTCCAAACGGTTTTGAATTTTTTTAATGTCTCCGAGATCCGAAAAAGAAATTTTCAAGCTTGTTGCAGAAAGCACCACTCATATAAATGTTGTTGACGATTTATACATTGCATTTGGCTTCCATTCTAATATTTTTCTAATAAAAAGGTAGAGTTAATTTTTGGAATTTGTTTTGCAGAAATTTCATCCTTGAATAGCGTTAATAAAATTTATTATTCTATTGGAGATTCTATCATGGCCGCAGAAAATAGTTATGAAAATTTAGACCTATTTCGAAGCTACATATGTAGATACTTGAGTATTTTAATAGAAAAATTTATTTTGTTCGTATTTTTATTTGGAAACCGAAACCGGAACGAAACCTAACCGAAACCGAAATAAATGTTGAAGAACGAAAACGGAACCGAAACCGAAACACGTTGCAAAACCTAAACCGAAACCGGGATGTTTTTTTAATCGGTTCCAGACCTTGATAATAAGCGTACTATTTCGATCTATAGCACATAGAATTTTTGAAACATCGACTTCATAAATTTTTATAATTGTTCGCAGAATCTTACCTCTCCATTACTCCACAAATTTCGCAATTAATAATACGCATATTAACCTTTTTTACTTTTTGCACGAATGCACCCATTGGGACGTATGTATCCCGTCAGTATTGAAAGGGTTAAAGATGTTCACAGAAGAGTTTCCAAACTTTCCATAACATTAATCTATTATATATAAATGCGCAATGCTTAAAAGTTTTCTCCCTTTTTTACAATAATCACAATTCTAAGGTATATAAAATTTGATATGGGTGTGCGACAACAAACCAAAAATTAAAAAAAATTAATTATAATATGATTTGAAAGTTACACCACTACAAGTGCTAAACACGCATTCACTTTATAGAGCCGCTGTAATGTGGGTATTCTGAGAAGCAAATGCTTGCTCAGACATGATGTTTTGAAAAAAAAGCACAAAGCCCCTCGTGGCTAGACTTAGTGAAATAAAATAAAAAGGAAAATTGATAAAACTAAAAAAAAGTAAAATAAGAAATAAAAAAGTGATTGAAAGTAAAAAAAGAAAATTTGTTGGAAATGAAAGGAAAGGAAAGAATATAAAATAAATAAAAATAAAACAAAATGAAATAAATAAAGGTATAAAATAAAGGAAAGAATGGGAAAGGAAAGGAATGGATGAAAGGAAAATAAAGGTAAGATAAGGTAAGGAACGGAAAATATGAGAAAAAACTCAAAGGCAAATAAAGGTAGGAAATGGAAAGGAATGGAAAAGAAAAAAGGTAGGGAAGAAAGGAAATCTAATGAAAGGAGTGGAAAAGAGAGGCAAACAGAGAAAGACAAAGAAAGGAAAGAAGAGAAAAAGAAAGGAAAGAAAAGGTAGCGAGGAGGAAGGTACGGAAAATAAATGAAAATAAAAAGAATGAAAAATAAAGGAAAAAAAGACAATGAAAAGCTAAAAACAAATAGGTAAAGGAAAAAATTGGAAAAAAAGAAAACTAAAGAGTTACGGAAAGGAAAAAAAGAAAGTAAGGAAATGGTAGGAAAGGAAAGGTAAGGGAAGGAAAGGAAAGGAAAAAAGTGAAAGAAAATAAATGTAAGAAAAAAATAAAAGAAAAGAAATGAAATGAAAAAAAAAAAATGAATAAATGAGAGGAAACTAAGGTAAACGAAACCACAGCAAAGGAAACGAAAGGAAATTAAAGAAAAAGAAAATAAAAGGAAAAATGGAATGGAGAATAAAAGAAACGAAAAGAAAGACAAATAAAAGTAAATAACAGAAAAGAGAGAAAGAAAGAAGGGAAATAAAATGAAATGAAAGAAGAGAAAAGGAAAAGAAAAAAGAGGGAAGAAAAGGAAAGGAAGAAAAGGGTAGGGAACGAAAGAAAAGCAAAAGAAATAAAATGAGATGAAAGGAAAGGAAAAGAAAGGAAATAAAAGCAAAGGAAAGAAAAGAAATATGTATGAAATGTATGAAGACTACCTAAGAAGAATAAAGAATTATCAACATTGAAACTATATTACTGAATGGTGTAAAGAGGGAGGAAAAGGCAAAATGAACAGCAATGTATAGATACCAAAAATATAAAAAATATGAAAAGAATGGCAAATTTAAGAAACAGCAAAAAGGTAGGAAAATAAAATAAGCTTTTGTGGTTGAATTTCAACCACTGGGCGAACTCTAGTATACTATAAAAATCTCATTACCATTCCAAAACCACACTATTATCGTACCAGGCCACATCCTCTTTCTTGCACTAATCAAAATTTTCACCGTCTACAGCCACAACATCTGAACACGGGGTATATAAGAATCGGTTTAAACTGAATTTATAATAGGGTCTTCTGTCTAATTTTTTTTCATAAAAAAACACAAAAAATTAACACAATAATGTCAAAATTCCAAAACTTTGTTTCAAAATTTTTTTCATGAAACTTCAAAATACGTGTTTTTTTTTGTTCTTACTGGAAAAAATTTTTACAAAAGTCTAGCAATTTCTTTTATTATTTTTTGAAAAAAAAAAAAAAAATTATGAGAATATCCCGAATATTTTCCTTCTTTCTTTGAGTAACCCTAATGTAAATTTGAATTTTAATGTATAAGATTTGTCGGTGGTTAAAACGAATTGTATTTTAATTGGGTTTGTTATGTCAATCACGTTTATTATGTCTATAGGTACGCATAATAAAAACAAGTTGATGAAAAATGCAAGTGGTTAGTAAAAAAGCATTGGAATTCCCAATATGTTCAGGTGGTGGGATATGTCATCTATAGTACTTAGTTCTATATCTAGAGTAGAAATATCGACGGAGCTTCATTACTGACATCAACACAATGGTGTCGTGATCGACGTTATAAGAACTTCAAATATCGACCTGATCTTAATTACCCGATTCCGTATTTTTTACGCTGTAAAACTTAAACGGATATATTGACGCATTTAAGAGTAAAAGTTTGGTTACACAAATGTATAATTAAATGCAAGTGCATATATGCACATTAATAAAATTGTCCACATGACCTGTGTGTGTTTCATTGGCCCAACGGTCCCTAAACAGCCTTGTATGCGATCAAATTTAAGTGGCCGCTTGCTCAAATATACATATATGTATTTCTGAATTTATTAGTCTCCAGTTAGAAGCGTGTTTTGAATGCCATTTTGTGGTGGTCTATCATAACGTCATTCAAGATTTTCATACCTAGCTGTACTTAGTATACAGTAACGGATTCTTATATACATACATCCCAGCAAACATGGCTCAAATTTTTCTTCAACCTTTGGAAAACTGTATAGTTCTCAAGTTGATATCCAATACATATCTCAAATTTTTCTCCAAGCTTAGATAACTTTGTAGGTCTCAAGTTGATATCCAAATTCATTCTCCAATTTCGATAACTTTGTAGTTCTCAAGTTGATATCCAACATCATTCTCCAAGTATTCTCCAAGCTTGGAGATATTTTGATAACTTTGTAGTTCTCAAGTTGATATCCAACATCATTCTCCAAGTATTCTCCAAGCTTGGAGATATTTTGATAACTTTGTAGTTCTCAAGTTGATATCCACCAACAAATTCTCCAGCTTCTAATATTCAAATTAAATTTGAAGAGCTTAGACTAAAATTTATGTAAATAAAATTTTTAACTTTTATGTAAATAAAATTTTTAACTTAGAAAAATCATTTTTATTTATTTATTTTCGATATTTATTTTCAGAGTCGCATTCATACACTTGAGTCCAATTAGAGAATCCCATTGGAGTACAAGATGAGAACTATCCCTTTCTCAACTTGAGAAACTTGCTCTTTTGCTTGAGAACGCCATCGTCCTCAAGTGTATTTCCTGTTGAGAAACAACGCTTGGAGAAGCCCCTTAGTTCTCAACTTGAGATCAAACGTAACTCAGCCTAAATGTTTGCTGGCATATAACAAATCTTGTGTGCGTTTTTTGTCACTGAACTCCTCCAAAACGCTTGAACCGATATTGATGCTATTTTTCGTGTGCTCTCAGCTAGGCTCGAGGATGGTTTAGATTCACAACCCGCACCCATGGAATAGGTGGTCATGGTACCTCCCATACAAACGAGATTTTTCGTAACTGGAAGTATTCATCGTAGCATACTAAAAAAGGCTAAAGAGTTAAACGATATTAATCTCTAATCTAATCTAGGCCTGCGTCATTTATTGACGCTTAACCGGCTAGCCGATTTTGGCCGATATTAATCTCTAACAAGAGAAAAAGAGCGGTAGGGAGAAAGGGGCATGGCACCTCCCATAAAAATAGTAATTAGCGTACTACATATCTCTGGAAGTGTTCAACATAGAATACTGAAAGTGGGTAATGATATTGTTAGGGGATAGAACGTCTTCTGGGCCCCCATGCTTTGAAAACATTTGAGACTCATCAACATTTGACTCATGGAAATCGAGTTGTCGAGAACACAACTATTAAAGAAAATAAGTCGATTGGGTGAGTGGTAGAGAAAAAGTATTTTGAATATATGCATGGATGACAGTTTCGTACAGATTTTGCTTACCAAAAAAATAATGATCGTAAATTTTCCTTTGTTTTTAATATAGCAATGATTTGGGCAGCCAAAATCGCCTAGGCGGTTAAAGGCTATTTTAAGTAAGAATGAATCTGGATCGTTTGTAATAAAACGCTTTTAACTAATAACTCATTAGTCGGTATTTATACCCAGCGTACTAGTACTAGTAAAAGGGTATTACAATTTTGTCCATATATTAAAGTTTTTAGGTTGAAAAGAGGAGTTGATTAAGGCATGTCCGTCCGTCTCTCCGTCCGTCTGTTCATTCGTGTACACGATAACTTCAGTAAATGGTGTACAGGTTACTTTCTGGCCAAGGTAGGCTGCTATTGAAAATGGGTGAAATCGTATCTCTTTTGCAATATCAAAAATTTCGAAAATCACACACATTGACATAACTTGAGTAAAAATTGAGATATGTGCATGCAATTTATTATACATGCTACTTTCTGGCCAAGGTAGGATGCTATTGAAAATGGGCGAAAATTTTGAAAATCACACACTGAACCAAAAACGTACATGTTTTTTACGAACAAAGTTTCATAGAGGTTCACGCTGGTTTTTCTTAAAATATAAGAAAAAATTCATAGAATCTAAGAAAATTTTCTTACAATTTATGAATGAATACATGCTTTCTGTGGATTTGTTTACATATTTTACGAAAAAGTACTTATATTCTAGGAAATGTTCTTAAATTTCTACGAAAAAGTTCTTTGGAGAGGTTTTAACGAACAATTCTTAAAAACTATGTACTTTTTCATTTGATACATGAACTTTTTTGGTTCAGTGCATAAATTGACATACCTCGGTAGCTGAAATGGTTAAAATGATATACTTTTATAAGTGAATCCCCTGGTCATTCTAGTGTGGCACCGCCAACTTTTATGGGAAAACTCGACTGCTCATAACTTTTAAACTGATTACAGTAGAATCATGAAATTCGGCACAACGTATACTAGCATTATATGGAGTATACCTGACGATATTGGACGAAATCGCTTCTCGACCACGCCCACTTTCGATATGGAAAATTTAGAAAATCACATAAATTGACATAATTCGGTAAGGTAAATAGTGGCTTTTCTTGTTTGATTAACTAATTTAAGATACTAGAGAACAGAGTTCGTCATCTAATCGATATCTAACTATAGTGTTTGTGGGGATGCCACATGTATGTACGTAATTTCACTATACTTACTTTTATAGCGCGATAATGATAAATTAAATGAATCTAAATTAGAGATGATGCCACAAACAAATAAACGACGTAAATATTTTTATGAAATCACTGTGAGAAGCTCAGAGATAGATAAAATAACAAAAAGAAACCTATACATTCAAAAGATTTTCTAGATTTCCCAACTTTTCGTTGTTTTATATATACCTATCTATATCTATATCTATACCATATATATAAAATTCTAACTCGAAATTTTGTAAAGCTAAACAGCCAATCCATTGGCCCGATTTTTTTCATTCAAATTTTAAAATATCAACATCCGGCCATAATAGGACACAAGACCCTATTTTTAAATTTAAATTCTGCTAGACATGAATTACAGCACCCATCAGTTTTTTCATATTGCCTTTCAGAACCTGATGGTAGGGATAGAGATAGGGGTAGGCATGGATATGGGGATAGGGATTGAGATATGGATCGGGTTAGAGAAACATGCAGGGAAGTTAATTTGTGGCAGGACAACGTCTGCCGGGTCAGCTGGTGTATGTATATTTCATTTTTTTTGTTTTAGTATTTTCACATTTAATCCAATTATAGTTTTTACACGATTTCCCATTATAGATACGTTTATATGTATGCAGTAGGATGCATATGTATGTAGTTATGCATGTATATCCGACAATGTGCATTAAGCCGTCAATAAAAATCTCTGCACTACACACACACACACACGCAAAGTCCGTAATCAAATCAAATAATTGTCTGCCTTTTTATTCTCAAGTAATAACATTTGCCCAACAGATCCCGCGAGCTGACGTACCGATTGTTATGTTGCGCCGCCTTTTTTACGCCAATTACACCCAATTTTAATTTTAAACTCGCCTTTCACAATTCAACAAGCAATTTAAATGTTCAATTGAATTCTATTTTCACTTCTTTACTTATACTTTTTCTTCCTGCAATTCCAAGTATGTACTTTAATTCAATCTTCAACTATTCAGAGTGCTTTCAAAATGAAACTTTCCGTCCAACCGTCAGATTTGGTCCGCGTTCAGCTAATTCTCGATTTGTACTGTCCGCGCGTTTCTAAATATTTGACTGGCATTGCTGCGGCGCTGATAATAGGTAGTTGGAGATGCACAGTGTACACGAGGTAAGAGCAACGTGACTGGATTTTGTTCGAAATCTCACCTCATGTCTGTAATGCAAGTGACAACCTCGCGTACGCGTGGTGAATCGTGTTACAAGCCGGGACTGGGGTAGCTGTTGTTGTACTCGCTATTCGTGATGGGCACGATATTTCTAAAAGTAGCCATCATATAAGGGATGTCCAAGGAGACAAGCAGTAGCAACAGTGTTGGACCACATTCATGGCAAAAGATCTTGCAATAGGGACTAAAGATCAATAACATCCATGCGGAAGCTCCTGAAAAGACTTTTAGACATACACATAAGGTCGTTATTAACTGGACCTGAACTTTCCCTGGCACAGCACAAGAACTCATGAGAACCATAGCAAGAACCCTTCACTCCAAAGGATATACCTCAGGGCGGTGTTTTCTCACAATAGGGACCAAAGATCAATACGATTCATGCGGAAGCTCCTGAAAAGACTTTTAGACATACGCATAAGGTCGTTATTAACTGGACCTTAACTTTCCTAGTACAGCACAAGAACTCATGAGAACCATAGCAAGAACCATTCACTTCAAAGGATATACCTCAGGGCTGTGTTTTCCCCCTGCTTCTATGGACTATTGTCCGAAACCAGCTTCTACGTTGAACTCCGGAAAGAAATTTAAGGAGTCTATCCAGAAAGGACAGCTAATAAGCGGGGATTAATTACTGTCGCTCTACACCCATGGTTCAAAAATGGACTCTGAGGTAGGGCCCAGAGTGTTTTCAGAGCAACTAAAGATTTCGCTGTCAGTTCGTTGTTGTTGTAGCAGTACTTCACAGTACCTAGTCGGAAGATCCACTTATAAAAATTTACGTGACGGAATAGACAGGGTTGTACTGATGATACGTTTCAGCACCTTGTGGTATTAGCCCGACTGTCTTGGGAAAGATTTCTTGTGGATTTTAGTCGCCTCTTACGACATCCAAGCTACCACGGACATATTCTAAACCCCTAACCCGCAGGGAGCAATTTTTCATGAATAGCTTGTTTCCATACCTCTAGAATGACGATGCAGGTAACGACCGTCGTCTTTCAATATCTTCATGGCAACAGCGTCGGGGCCGAGGGCCTGGTCGTCATGATGGCTTCCTTAATAAGTGGTGGAGCTGACGTATATATGTATGTTCGTGGGGTCTTATTTGACACTGTCATCGAAAGCTAGAGAGATCTGGTCGTTTTAAGGTGCGATTACAGAGTCCCAAAACACTTCCTGTTAAAGTTCAGAAGGACTTCGTTGCTATTCCCTCTCTTTCGCTAGTCATTCGCAGCGCTCCTACAAGGAAGCTTTGACGGAGTCCCTTTTCGTTCCTTTTAGGAGCGATCCGTACTTTGTTGGCTGCGTAGCTGCAGCGAATCCTTAAGCTAAATATATCGCAGTCATCCCACTTGAGGTCGTCCCTATTTTTACGTGCGACCTGTGGGAATGTCAAGAAAAGAGCTCAAGAAGCTCCTGTTTTTTTTGGGGAAAATCTCCATTCAAATTGTTAAACATTCTACTGTGCATCACCGTCTTTCCACAAGTTTGGCTATGCACAGTGTGCGACGCGTAGTTAGTAATAAATGCCGGTGGCAAAACGCTCGCTCATTATTTATGATTATGCCTTCTGCGAAATTGTGTAACCGTACAAAAACAACAAATCAACAACAAGACCGCCTCTATGCAATATCGCCGGTATCTGTACCTACGACTGTCTGTTCGTTTGGCAGCTTGTGTGCGCTATAGATGAACTTTTATCATTTATCAACGCGCAACAAAATCACACATCTCGTCATGCCGCCTTCGCTTGATTGTGATTTTTCTAGTCTGTTTGTGTAGTGTCTCGGGCTGCGGTCAATGCGACTTGTAGTACTTAATGTATGGAATCCCTACTTAGTCGTTCTCGCACACACCTACATATGTATGTATCTACGTCTTTTGTATTTGGACAATATTCAATTATGACATTTCAGGTTTGTTTTCTTTGTATTGTACGGTAGCAGAGCTTGCGGTTAAAATTATCTTCCATAGCCGTGGTGCAATAGCAATTTGCAAAGTATGAGAGTTGGCGAAGATTGTTATCACTCCATTGTTTACTACATACTAATGTGTTTGTATGTATGTTTAGAAATTTATTCTCGTACTCGTATTTCCATTTTCATAGTCTCGTTATGTGACAGTTGGGCTAGTAAGTCAATTTTAGTTGGCCAAGACTGTCGTCATCGCTGTTACTGCGGACTGTTGCTTACTTAAAATGCACCAAGCGTTCGCACAGTTCGCTTTTAAGCTATTTTTAGTAAATGTATGTGCTATAGTCCGGTTATGTGTTGAGGCTAAATTCTTTGGTTGCGTTATATTTGATGTCGTCTGTCCATCTGCTGTGAATGCTGCCTAACTCTTTACCTTACCCGCCAGTCTAACGTGTGTCAATAGCCGTTCCTTGGACTTTCGAAAGAAACGAAAAAAGTTCGATGAAACCGAGACTTTGTTTCAAAAGAACCGAAAACACAGTAGTAGGAAAGAAATCGAAACCTGAATCCAATGGACTTGAATTCAAACTAATTCAACGATATATGTAGGTCGGGACAGCCGTATACGTGTGAAGATCTGTACTACAGTTACCAGGGATGTCCTGTCCTTGTGCACCAGTACATAGATAACTTCAATCTTAAAGTAGTTAGACGACACAACCCTGACAACCCTCCCTGACAACCCTCGATCGCAGTAATGGGTCTGAGTAGAATTTCATCCATTGCATTATTCAAAGCAGCCACCTCTACCTAGGAGACAGTGCAGTAATCGGGAAGCCTTAATTTTTGGTTTATATCTGGATCTTCGCAGAAGGCCCTGACCTAATCATCCACCATGAATGCAGAGGCTAAGAATTTTCATGGAAGACGGTTTAGCAAGGTTACAAAAGACACGTTTTGACCTCAATATCAAAATTCCGCAAGATGAAAGAAAGCATCACTCATATCAATGTTCCGTTTCAACATATTTCCAAAAGAAAAAGTAGAAGTTTGAATTTATTTTGATGACAATTTTTCCATAAATAGCGGGAGTAATACTTATTTAATACTACATATATTAGAGAAAATCCATCATGACCACCGGAGTAAAGTTATAAAAATTCAGACTTATATTGCATTTAGGTACATATTTGAGTTTTGTGGAAGCAACATTTTTTTGTGTTGGTTGGAAACCGGAACGAAACCGTAACCTAAACCGAAATAAATGTTCTAGAACGAAATCGGAACCGAATCCGAAACCGGAACTTTATTTTAATCGTTTTCCACCTTGGTATAAAGTTTATATTATATAGGTACTATAAACCATTGGGAAACAAAGCGGCGCCAAGGATGAGCATTTTGAATTTTAAATTTTGAGGATTTCATTGCTGTTGAGTTATGTTTAAGATGAGCTTGTTTGTAAATGGATATAGTTAAGGCTACCCTGCAGCGAAAGCAACTAGTCTAAAACTATTATACAACTAGTTGGTGCACCGGGCCCAACTAGTCAGTGTTTTGTCTTTTTTCCATATAAGCAACTGGTATTTTTTACGTGTTGATGTCCTACGAAATGTCAATTGTCAGATTTCGACCAAAACACACCAATCATCTACTAGTCATGATATACTAGAATTATACTAGTTGTAAAGTACCAGTTCCATACTAGTTAAACCTGGACTAGTATGATTTCTATAAAATGAACTAGTCCCCATACTAACAAATGAAAAATACTAGTTCCATGCATTACTTACCCTTTATTTCATCATTTGCTTTTATTTTCATGTTTATTCTTAGGAAAGGAGCAACTTTTTGTATTTACCCTACAGCGAAAAAGCATCTGTGAATTATACGAGAAAAAAGAAGCAAGCGAAGCGAATGAATTTTGTGGTTTTTAACTGGTATGATTTCATCCAGAAAAATTTAGTTGTATACTAGTATGGAATGGATATTTCCTCACTAGTAAGAGTTCAGCCAGGAAACTCTAGTTGTATACTAGTATTTTTCTGAATAGTTTGAGGTTTCGCTGCAGGGTTGCTTCTGGTTTTTGCTCGGTTATGCTTTCGGGATGTTTACTGTTAAGCTGTGCGATGGTTATAGTTATGCGAAACAGTAATACAGCAAAAAATATATTAAAAATAACTCAAAGAATATACAGTGACTCACAGTCAAAATGAGCCACACTATCTAGTTATCAGAAATGTTTGAAACATTTTTGAAAACAAGTTGGATTGAAAAAAATTATTGTGTAGTTTTATTGCTTGAATATTAAACTTTAAGTAACTCATCAGTTTTTTAAAACAGTTAATTATTTTATTATAAAAATGGAGCAAAACCCAAAAAAACTCAGAAATCTATCTCACAGTGAAAGTGAGCCTCCTTGACTAAAATAAACATAAACGACAAATAACTACTTTGCTTGGCCAATTTTTGTGTAAATTGAGGCTTGTAGACGCCTGAGCCTTGATTCTAACAAACTACAAGTACATCTTGGGGGGATTCCACGCCATTCTTCTTGTAAGACATCTAAAATGTTCTGTTTGGACGAAATTCTATGTTTTCGCAGGATTTGTCCAAGTCAAGTCCTTAAGTTCTCAATTATATTTGAATCCGGAGACTGCAATGGTACTACCAATACATGGGTACAATTATATGGTATATTTTCTAGCACAACCATGGATTGGATCATTGCTCTTGTATAAATTTAAATCTATTTCTATCCCTATATTTTCTGCACGTGTTTAAGATTTTGTTTCAAAATGTCTTTATAACCCTATTCAGTCATTATTCTCTGGCATATGATGAAGATTTCCAGCACCATCGCCTACTATGCAGCCTCAAAACATGACGGAGACACCCCCGTGCTTTATACTGGGAGCAAGGTTTTCTGCTGCGAGTAAGGTAGTTCTTTTGCCGCCATATCACCTGCGCCAAATAAGTTAAATTAACTTTCGTGTGTAAAAAGGCCTTAAAAGAATAATATTGAAGCCTATGCCGGCCATTCTACTGTTATAAACCTTTTGCCAGAAGTTCATCTCCTTAAGGACTTATTTACACGCAAACTCCAACCTTATTTTAGGGTTTTAACTGTTAAAAAATGGCTTGTTTCTGGCCACGCGACCATTATATCAGCGATTTCTGAGAACCATCTCACAGTTTCAGGGTTAACGGATTTTTAACTGCTCTTCGACCAAATTTGTCAGTTTAGGGGCACTCAGATGAGGATTATTCTTGATTTTCCCTACAATAAATTCTTCATCCCGCTCTGTAAACTTTTTTCTTGCTCTTTCTTTGCTGGTCTTTTATTCTGTATTCCATTCTGTTTCTGATTCGAATGCAATTGAGAACTTACCTATGATCTGAATTTGAACAAAGCATGCGAAAACATAGAATTTCGTCCAAACAGAACCTTTTGATGTCTTACAAGAAGAATGATGTGCAATTCCTTCAGGATGTACCTGTAGTTTGTTAGAATCAAGGCTCGGACATCTAGAAGCCTCAATTTACACAAAAGTTGGCTCAGAAAAGTATTAATTTGTCGTTTAAGTTTATTTTAGTGAAGGTGGCTCACTTTCACTGTGAGATAGATTTCTCAGTTTTTTGGTTTTTGCTATTTTTTTATAATAAAATAATTAACTATTTTAAAAAACTGATGAGTTACTTAAAGTTTAATATTAAAACAATAAAAACACATGATAATTTTTTTCAATCCAAGTCGTTTTCAAAAATTTTTCTAACATTTCTGATAACTAGATACGGTGGCTCACTTTGACTGTGAGCCATTGTAGTAAAAAATTCGGCAAAAATCTAATAACTTTAAAAGAGCTAAACTTGTATATTTGTATATTTGTATATTTGTATATTTGTATATTTGTATATATGTATGTATATTTGTATATTTGTAGGTCCGGTACTATCTCGAGAACCGCTTGACCGAATGGGATGAAATTTGGCATATATGTAGATATTATGATTGATTCTAAGACTATACACTTTGGGGTTGCAAGGTGTAGCCCGGGTCGTTTCGGCACGATGGGTATTTTTTTTTATTTCTCGAGAACCGCTTCACCGATTAGGATGAAATTTGGCATATAGATAGTATGATTGATTCTAAGACTATACACTTTGGGGTTACCACTTGGGGTGGTTTGCAGGGTTGCCACCTATTTAATTTTTTTTTTATTTATGGAGCTAGATATGTCAATATGGGTATAAAATGAAAGGTTTTTTTGCTGACATACCAACTTAAATATTTTCAAGTAGAGTTGTCACCTAGGGTTGCCACCTTACCGGAGTATATTTGTATGTCCGGTACTATCTCGAGAATTGCTTGTATGATTGATTCTAAGACTATACACTTTGAAAGGTATTTTCGCTGACATACCAACTAAAATATTTTCAAGTAGGGTATATTTGTATATTTGTAGGTCCGGCACTATCTCGAGAACCGCTTCACCGATTGGGATGCAATTTGGCATATATGTATATATTATGATTGATTCTAAGACTATACACTTTGGGGTTGTCACTGGGGACGGTTTACAGTGGTTGAGTTCAATGCCACCTATATAAATTGGTTTTTATTTATGGAGCTAGATATGCCAATATGGGTATCAAATGAAAGGTATATTCGCTGACATACCAACTAAAATATTTTCAAGTAAGGTTGTTCGCAAAAAGTCCATTACGGCTACGAAATTACAAAATTTTAATAATTTGCCCACATGTAAAGGACAGTGTAACACATCTTCACAAGGTTCCCACCTATTTGATATTTTTTTGGAAATCTATGTTGGAAAGCTTATGGTGTTGGTAAGTAAAGTTAGCAGTAGATTGATAGCACCGAACAAGCTCGGTCACCCAGGTACTATACTTAAAATGACACAAAAATGTAGTAAAAACGACATCAAAATAGTAAAAAGTTAAATATTAAGGCGGGTCGATTTGTATGGAAGAAAGTTAACCCATATCGCCCATCGATTTTTCGATAGGTTTTGGATTCAGGAAAAAAAAGTTCCACTACGCCTACCCAAAACAATAATTTTCGAGCCTGCAAAATTTGAGTTTTTTGAAATTTTTTTTCGTTTATTTTTAAGGTTTTTTTCATGACCTACTTAAAAAATTTTCATTTGACTTAAAAATTTTCATACATACCCTGTCCGACTTAAAATTATCCGCTAAAAACTTTGGCGATAAAAGTTTTTTGAAAAAAAAAAATATTTTTGGGGTTTTGAGGAGTGTTTTGGTGAAAAAAATAACTTTTCCGCCATTCTTTTTAAGGGTTTCTTCAAAAACTTGCAAAAGTGTTGCCGATGAAAACGAATTTGTCTCGTAGTTCCTATCCCACTTAAAATTATGCGATAAAAACGTTGGCATTAACAGTTTAAAAAAAAAAATAATTTTTTTTTTTTTTTGAGACTTGTTTTGGTCGAAATCAATTTTTTTTCATTTTCAAGACTCCAAATCATTTTTTATGTATATGTTTCCGTTAGACCCACCAATAAATATACCAAAATGGGCAGAGGACGAGCTGAGTTGATTTAGCCATGACCGTCTGTCCGTCTGTCTGTTTGAACGCAAACTAGTCCCTCAGTTTTTTAGATATCTCGATGAAATTTGGCATACAGATGTATACTGGCATTATAGGAGATATATGTCGGATCCGGTAGGATCGGACCACTATAGCATATATCTCCCATATTACCGGTCGTTCAGATAAAAGGTTTATTGCCATTTCTCCCAAATCATTTTTTATGTATATGTTTCCGTTAGAGCCAATTGTTCATATAAGATATTTTTTTCATAACTCCCCATTGTTGATTGTTTAACAGCCTCTTAGCATAATTGTTATATTTCTGCAATATGTTGAGACAAATTAATTTATATTTTTGTGAATGTTTAAAGCCTGCCTCCAACACAGTTGAAAATTGTTTTGCGTTTGTAATAATGATCATGACCTTGGAACCACGAGTACATAATCGGCTTGTCAACGAAAAAACTTTCTACCTGTTTGTAAAAAGATGAACTCACCATTAAGGGTCGAATTCATAAAGCTTTGTTAACCTCGCCTGACATTTGCTACCTCAAAACTTTGCGTAGGTATGCTACAATGAACGCCTTGACGCTTCTCTTTTATACATTTGTGTTTTTTTTTATTTATTTCTTTGCATTCAGAGTGTTTTGGTTAATTTATTAATTTAATAGAGAAAAAATGAAATAATTATTATTTCCTCCAACTTTATATTCATTAATTAAAGCGAAGTCATCAGCATCTGATTGTCAAAGCAAGCAAAGCAAGCAAAATTTGAGAGTTTGCCAAATTTTAACCTTGCTTCAACTTTGAGGTCTCCAATTTGCCATGCTTGGTTTAAATACGTATACTGAACTTTTCTGTCAAAGTCAAAGTTTGAGGTAAAGTCAAAGTAAAGCTTTATGTAACTGATCCTTTACTGTCGATTTACTGCAGCTCATGCATATGTACCCCATGTGCATGAATGCCTTGACGCTTCTCTTTTATACATTTGTTTTCGTTATTTATTTCTTTGCATTCAGAGTGTTTTGGTTAATTTATTAATTTAATAGAGAAAAAATTAATTAATTATTATTTCCTCCAACTTTTTATTCTTTAATTAAAGCAAATTCATCAACATCTGATTGTCAAAGCAAGCAAAGCAAGCAAAATTTGAGAGTTTGCCAAATTTTAACCTTGCTTCAACTTTGAGGTCTTTAATGTGCCATGCTTCGTTTAAATACGTATAATGAACTTTTCTGTCAAAGTCAAAGTTCGAGGTAAAGCCAAAATAAAGTTTTATGTAACTGACCCTTTAGCCTTATTGAGATATTGTAGGAAGTTGTTTCAGTTGATATTGCGAGTTCAAAGCTTAACTTCACTTAAATTTTAAAATTGTGTTTTTTTCAAAACAAGTTTTACTATTCCGTTCTATTTAAACGTGTTTGTCAATCCGGATTTTTTACTTCGACATAAAGCAGTTTAATTATTGCGGTTTTCAAAAAAGTTTATTATATCTACACATTCGTTCAAAATATATTATTGGCATAAGAAACACAATATGGACGAAGGAGCATCATCATCATCAAGAAATGTAGAGCAAAATGAGGGCGAGGTAGAAGAAGCATCAACGTCAGCACCCTCGTTAGGCAACTTACATTCTCATAATGTGGAACTATTCGGTCCAGCAAGGGATCTGGATGAACTTTCTTTGCCAACTGCATTCGATATTCTGAAGTTTTACTTTTTTTTGGCCGATCAGATCAGATAATCATATATCATAGATCAGAGATAAAATATTCACATATAAGGCATTCACACCAAATGTTTACGACAAACTTATAGAAATTTGGAGCAAACTGAATATTGATTTATTGGATAAAAGAGCCATCACAAAACTACATGCATTACTTGACAAATACAAGGAAATGTCAAGGGCCGGACGATATTTGGAAAAATTTGAAAGTTTCGTTGACGGTACAAAGAAAATATTTTTCATCGCAAAATGCAAATGCCCGCTGCTAACAAATCTTTGTAACTGTGGTAAAATTCCCGATAACCTGAAACACTTTATTTTTGACCAGCACAACGATAGAACACTATCAATACCTGTCGTTGAGGATCCTTCAGAGACAGAAGTGTTTACAATACAACCATCATTGGCATTAACCGTCGATGTAACGTATTAGCCAACTCCCTCAGATTTGCAAGGTGATACTCCAATGGATGTGGCTCATACATCGACCGAATCACATTATTCTCCAAGATACAGTATACCAAAGTTTGCAATGATGTGCGATAGATTGGGCGTGACAAGCAGAGTTGCATCTTGCCTATCATCAGCTTTGTTTGAAGACATTGGATGAAGAGATAAACACGGCCGAACCATTGTTTGTGACAAAAACAAAGTAGACAGGGAAAGGAGAAAACTTAGATTGGATGTTCTCCGCCAACGCAAAACAGGGTGTTTGAAAGCATTTTCGTTTGACGGTCGAAAAGACGACGCATTGACTCAAATAAAAGTTGGCGAAACTTACTATTTGGAAATGAAGAAAGAATCACATTTAGTCGTCCTACAAGAGCCGAACACCCAATTGCTTGGTTATGTCAACTTGGCAGGCAAAAATGATTCTGTTGAAGCGAAACATGGAGCTTTGAAGGAATTTTTTGAAGAAAAGCAGATTCCTCTGGATAATTTAATTGGCATTTGCTCTGACGGCGAAGTTACAAACACTGGGGAGGGCAGAGGTATATTGCGACGATTTGAAATGCAACTGAACAGAGCATTACACTGGTGGATTTGTTTACTACATTTCAACGAATTGCCGCTTCGTCATTTGTATGAAACACTGGAAAAATCGCGATCGACTGGGCCAAGAACCTCAACTGGATCACTTGAAAAGATCTTCACAATTGCCATACCCAACAGGTACTTATCACTCCTTTTTTAACTTTTCCCTATAAGCGACAGAGTAATAAATTCCCAACAACAATATATTTTCCAGGTTGTTACGAATTTTGAATCGATTCCACTTGAAAACATTCCACCACACCTGGATGAAGATGAAGAGAAGAAACTATCAACGGATGCGAAGTATCTATACAAAATTGCTAATGCTATTTCGAATGGCTACGTTCCAACTTCACTGACTATGATTACACCGGGCCCTATAAATCATGCTAGATGGCTCACAAAAGCCTGTAGAATCCTTCGTCTTTACGCTACAACCAACACTCCATCCAAGAATTTGAAAATCTTGGCAACATAATGTGCGTGTACGTTCCCATGTATTTTAACGTCAAATATTATAAGTCGGTTGTATACAGTAGTGCTTTGCTTGGAAAATTCATACGATGGACGCAATATTTGCCAAACAATTTACGTAAAGTGATCAACAACACAATTGATAACAATTCCTATTTTGCACATTGTGAAAATGTTTTACTTAGCATGCTCTTCGACGACCGAAAACATATTCGGAATTATGCACTGAAACAAATTTTATATATTCGGGATAATTTATTTGATTCATCTCTCCGTGCCTACGTAAAACCAAAAATTAATTTTGATTGCACTGAGTACGTTCATATGATTGATTTGAACGACGATAATGAGCTGTCAGAACCGCCATTCACAAGAAGCATACCGTATGAACATTTGAAAGCTTATTTTGAAGACGAAGAAGATCCACCGCTTCCGGATCCGAATATTCCATGCCATATTCAAGGCACCGAGCGGTACGTTCAGCTAGTATCCAACGTATCTAAACGTGCCATTCATAAAAATCGCGAAGGGATTATGGCAACTACAGTAGAAAGCCGAAGTAAAGTGAGCCGAATGGAATCCAAGCAGGATTTGCAAGGAAATCTCTGAACTTTAAAATGAATTCCCATATTTTTCACACTTTTTTGTAAACTGCAACTGCAAACGGTCATTTTCATAATTTCAAAAAATAGTTCAAACTAGTTCAAAAGTTTTATGTTTTAATTTCCAATTTGATAATTTTTTGAACACATTTTTAATGGTCAATAAGCACGTACTTTACCAAGTTTCATGCTTTAATCTCTAAAAATGAGGGAGAAATGACAATAAACCTTTTATCTGATTGATCGGTTATATGGGAGATATATGCTATAGTGGTCCGATCCTACCGGATCCTACATATATCTCCTATAATGCCAGTATACATCTGTATGCCAAATTTCATCGAGATATCTAAAAAACTGAGGGACTAGTTCTGCGTTCAAACAGACAGACAGACAGGCGGACGGACGGACAGACGGACATGGCTAAATCAATTCAGCTCGTCCTCTGCCCATTTTGGTATATTTATTGGTGGGTCTAATGGAAACATATACATAAAAAATGATTTGGAGCCTTGAAGTGGGATAGGAACTATGAGACAAATTCGTTTTCATCGGCAACTTTTTGCACGTTTTTGAAGAAACCCTTAAAAAAATGGCGGAAAAGTTATTTTTTTCACCAAAACACTCCTCAAAACCCCAAAAATATTTTTTTTTTCAAAAAACTGTTATCGCCAAAGTTTTTAGCGGACAATTTTGAGTCGGACAGGGTATGTATGAAAATTTTTAAGTCAAATGAAAATTGTTTAAGTAGGTCATTAAAAAACCTTAAAAATAAACGAAAAAAAATTTCAAAAAACTCAAATTTTGCAGGCTCGAAAATTATTTTTTTGGGTAGGCGTAGTGGAACTTTTCTTCCTTAACCCCAAACCTATCGAAAAATCGATGGCGCGATATAGGTTAATAAATCGACCCGCCTTAATAAATATAGTCAAAATTACATAAAACCTATAGTAAAATTACACAAAAAATAGAGTTAAAATTACTCAAAAAATATATTAAAAATTACACAAAAAAGATGTTAAAATTTATACATAAAGGGTGTACCTCATTATCCCCAAAAACAAAATCCCCAAAACAAAATATCCAAATCAAAATCCCCAAACTCAGAATCCCCAAAATCAAAATCCCCAACACGAAATCCCCATTTTATGTGTGAAATAAATTCAAATTAGGTTGAAAATCGCGGCGATTTGAATTTATTTCACACATAAAATGGGTATTTAACTATTGGGCCTGCAGGTAATGAGTTGTCTATTTTGCATTAAAACTAATATGCAGCATTATCCTAGTCGATAGAGTCTTCGTTTACCACGCAGGGCGTGAGTTCAATGCCTGATCTATGCTCAATATTTTCTTAAATTTTATATTATTTGTTTTACATTTTTTTTTAATTAATAAGCTTTTTGTTTTATACTGTATTCTGTAATTCAGTCATATCTCAAACCACTTAATTTGAGATATTTCCTTATTTTTCTATATTTTTCATAGAAAAAATAAAGCCACAACAACAGTTTACAAGAATAAAAAAAAAACAAGAAAAATACGTCAATATAAACATTTGAAATAACAATAATTCCCACAGAGCCAAATTTTGGTAGAGAGCTTAGGTTCGCCGTTAAACGGAAATCTTCAATCCTCATCGATCCCGTATGTGCTAAAAAAGTAATTCGGAGTCAGATGTCAAAATTTTAGGTTTTTTGGAGCCACTTTTTCCCCCTGCATAATTTAAAAAAAATAAAAATAAATTTAGTTTATCTTGTAAAACAAAAAATCCCACAGAGCCAATTTTTTTGTCAGGAGCTTAGGTTCGCCCCCTGGAACAAAACTGTAAAAGTTCCCATCGATCCGATTTGTGCGAAAAAAGTTATTCGGGGCGGAAGTCAAGAAAAATCCAAATTTGAGTTTTTTGTTTCTATTTTTCTCCACTTTTGACCTCAAATAACTTTTTTACACGGCACTCTTGTATATTCAATACATGGGATTTTATGTTTGGGGATCTTGGATTTGGGGATTTTTGTTTTGGGGATTTTGGATTTGGGGATAATTTTTTGGGGATTTTTTAAAAGCTGGGTATTATGTGTTTGGGGATTTTGTTTTCGGGGACTTAGTGCCACTCCCCGTCAAAACTTATGTATATTTTTAATCTTATTGTTTCGGTTCAAAACGGTTACTGGCATGCTTATTGTTACGGTTATGTTTACGGTTACTATCACGGTTATGCTTATGGTTATGGCTACGCTTGCATTTCTAATTCTAAAACTACTTAACACAATTTGTCTTTACTATTTTATTCTGTTTACATAACTGTTAATGCGTACGCATTCATTGCAAAAGCCGGTACATTTAATTGTTTTGAGCGCATTACGTTTCTGCAGAAATTCACGAAAACAACCATAATGATTCGTGAATGCGTACGTTGAGCATACGATTTTTACCCGAGTATATTTCAAGTAAGTAATTTTACTACGATTTTACAGCCATACATTCATAAATGTACATAAAATTTATATTCTCACACACACGCACAAACAGGTGAGGCGGAGACGGCAAGAGCGGGCAATGGTCTAATGAATGACAGCTCAAATATGTATCCAGCGTTGCGGATGCATTTGGGCAGCTGGGCACACAGGTGGCAAGCAGTAATAGCTGATGAAAATGGTGTTTACTGCCCGAGCAATATACAGTTAACAACATACATACAACAAAAACAAACGAAACTGCAGGAGTACGGAAGTGTGTGTAAGTGTGTGTGTAAGTGCGCCTGGTGTTGGATGCGTGGGAAAAATGTATCTCGAAATGTGAAAAAATTAGCAATTTACAATTTTAATGCTTAAAAAAATGGAATTTATGCGAACATAAACAAAGCCAGTTTTCATAAACCATTGCACTGCATAAAATTGTCGGAAAATCGCTTATTTCATCAATTTCATTGGCCGATCGATATCTTTGAATGAACACTTTTTTTCCTTTTTTTTCTTCAGATTTCGTTTTTTGCAATCACTTCATATTGAATCACATAAATCAATTACTAACCATGCAAAAAAGCACTCAATTACACATACACAAACTTCTTTTAGACTTTCAAATATGTAATGCAAAAATTTTACAAAAATTCTTTTCAAGCTGTCACTATGCGTTATGCAAAAAATCGCGTCTATTGTGCCGGAAAATTTACGACGAATTGAAGCTTTCAACTCAACTCAATTCAATTCGAACCTGTGCGACTCGTGTCTGCTAGCGAGCTGTGGATGTGTGTTTGTTTTGAGCCCCGGTGCTCACTTCGTTTACCGTTTTAGCCGACAAGTTCGTAAATATTCTGCAAAATGTCTGCAATGTTTGTAGTTGTTGTTGTAGTTGTAGTTCGTTGTTGGTATTTTACACAGCCCTCTTTATTGCGGTAACAATGGCATAAAAGCGTCGACTGTCTGTGTTGACGCAATTGTTATTATTGTTACCATTATCGTGTGGTCGTTATAGTGGTTGTTTGTGAGCGCGTTGTAGGGGTTGTTACTTCGGGCGCCTACAACCGATGTGTTTCTTTCTTTTAGTGGAACAGTGTTGCTTCTTTTTTATGTTTTTTTTTTCTGGAAAACTTTAGCAAAGAAAGTAATTTCAGATAGTGAATGAAAAATAAATGGTTTTGTAATAAAATATGTTAACTGTATTTTTTTGTTTAATAACTTAAAAAAAAAAGGAAAAAGTCACGCTTAAGAACTCGCATAACTTAAAATCAATTTTTTTTTTATTATGTAGCACCCTGTACTTTTGCTTTGAACTTAAAACTGTGCTGCTACTACATACCTGCGGTACTAGGTTAAAGTCTGTGCTACTCACAGCAAAGCTTTTGCAATCGTTGAGCTTACTCACCACTGTTAACACGGTTTTAGCTTAAAGTGCTACAGCAAAATGTTACGTATACGACATGTCCAACCACACTATAAGTGATGTTTGTTAGTTCTTCCGCTATAAAGTTTTCTATTTAAAATAACTGTGACTTAAGCCCAGTCTTGCAGTGAAATGTCAAACATCAAAGTCAACAAAGTTGACTAGAGTTTATACCAAACAAATCTGCCGTTTAAACTAAGTTTACAAAAAACTTGTTTAAATGTCACTAAAATATAATCATATATCCTTTTGTAGCATGAATACTTTATTTTAAAATTTGGATTAGAAAATTCGGACCAGTGCACAATGGCCTGAATTGAGTTTTTTTTACATAACCCCAAAAGTTTTATAGCCAGCACTCATTGATATAGTTACGTTTTTTCAGAGTAGACATGTTCACTAAGAGAAACCTATAACAACAGATGTGTAGCTGTAATAAACGGTATTCTAGCATGAGGCTTTGAAAGTCAGGTAAATGGTCAACTTTTATTTTAACGAAATAAGTGAAATTGTTTTAATGAATTGAACAAGCTTAAAAAAGGTGGGTTGGCGTTTAAAAAAAAGTGAGTCATGGAAAATAAAGTTCAAGGTATGTTTAATAAGAAAAAGTGTATATATACATTAGAGCGGGTCGATTTTTTTTGCATCAGGGGCCCATGGCGATTGTGGTTAATTGGATAATTTCAAGCATTTTTGGCGAAGAAACTATAGGTCTAACATGAATTTCGAGCTAGCGGATTTTTCAAACGTATTTTTTTTTTCTTAAAAAAGTGATTCACTTGTTAAAAAGCTGTATTGAAAACTAAAAAAATTCATTCTATATATGCATTTGGGGGTTTTTTGAGTCGATAAACCCATTTCCGACATTCATTTTTTTTTTCACGTCCGCCAGAGGGCGTTTCCGTCCTTTTATGTTTTTTTTTTTTATTTTTATTTTTTTGTTTTAAGTAATTCACTCGTTGAAAAGCTGTATTGAAAACTAGAAAAAAATCATTCTATATATGCATCTGGGGGTTTTTGGGGTCGATAAATCCATTTCTGACATTAGTTTTTCTTTTTTACGTCGGCCAGAGAGCGCTTACGTCCTTTTTGGATTTTATCTTTATTTTTAAGTGGTTCACTTGTAGAAAAGCTGTATTGAAAACAATAAAAAACATTCTATATGTGCATCTGGGGGTTTTTAGGGTTGATAAATCCATTTCTGGTATTGATTTTTAATTTTGACGTCCGCCAGAGGGCGCTTCCGTCCATTTTTTGAATTTTAACACCTTTTTCCGAAAATCAACAACAATGTTCCGAAAATCTATGAAACTCGACTTTCCCATAATGCAATTTCTTTCTTTTTAAGTAGACTAACACCTCGATTCTATATTCTTGTTAAATTGTCAAGATACAAATTTTTTTATCAAGTATTTTGAATTTTGCGTAAAAAACCAGTTGTATTTTATTAAAATTAATTTCAAATTATTATTTTTTAAGCAGAATTCAAAATATTTGATACAAATATTTGGTTTTTTATCAAGATTGATAATTATAACTCCGATGGTTTGCTGGGTACTGTTTATTTACATTGTATTACAAATGACACACGTGATCCCGCTACTTTTCATTTCTATACTGTGTTTGCTATAGTTTTCGCGTCAATTGAAATTGATAATAAACAAAAAAAAATCAACCAATAAATCAAGGAAAACAGTTTTTAAGAAAACTAAAAGGTATGTATTAAAACAGTTATTAATAATAAAAAAGTGCATGGCGGAAGTTAAAAAGAATAGTTTGGTTTTGTGCAAAAAAAATATTTGTTTGCTTAGTTTTTGTTTTTGTTTGGTAGTTATATTGATATTCAATTGACGCGAAAACTATAACAAACACAGTATAGAAATAAAAAGTAGCGGGATCACGTGTGTCATTTGTAATACAATGTAAATAAACAGTACCCAGCAAACCATCGGAGTTATAATTATCAATCTTGATAAAAAACCAAATATTTGTATCAAATATTTTGAATTCTGCTTAAAAAATAATAATTTGAAATTAATTTTAATAAAATACAACTGGTTTTTTACGCAAAATTCAAAATACTTGATAAAAAAATTTGTATCTTGACAATTTAATAAGAATATAGAATCGTCGTGTTACTCTACTTAAAAAAAAGAAATTGCATTATGGGAAAGTCGAATTTCATAGATTTTCGGAACATTGTTGTTGATTTTCGGAAAAAGGTGTTAAAATTCAAAAAATGGACGGAAGCGCCCTCTGGCGGACGTCAAAATAAAAAATCAATACCAGAAATGGATTTATCAACCCTAAAAACCCCCAGATGCACATATAGAATGTTTTTTTTTATTGTTTTCAATACAGCTTTTCTACAAGTGAACCGCTTAAAAATAAAGATAAAATCCAAAAAGGACGTAAGCGCTCTCTGGCCGACGTAAAAAGAAAAAACTAATGTCAGAAATGGATTTATCGACCCCAAAAACCCCCAGATGCATATATAGAATGATTTTTTTTAGTTTTCAATACACCTTTTCAACGAGTGAATTACTTAAAACAAAAAAATTTAAAAAAATACAAAAATAAAAGGACGGAAACGCCCACTGGCGGACGTCAAAATAAAAAATAAATGTCGGAAATGGGTTTATCGACTCAAAAAACCCCCAAATGCATATATAGAATGAATTTTTTTAGTTTTCAACACAGCTTTTTAACAAGTGAATCACTTTTTTAAGAAAAAAAAATACGTTTGAAAAATCCGCTAGCTCGAAATTCATGTTAGACCTATAGTTTCTTCGGCAAAAATGCTTGAAATTATCAAATTAACCATAATCGCCATGGGCCCCTGTGAATTTTTTTGGGTCCATACAAATCGACCCGCTATAATATACATATAACGTGTATGTGTGTATATTTTTGTGTTTCGTGGAAGAACTAACCAGTGGAGGCGGTTGGAGGCACAATAATTGAACTTATTAGCTTATGAGTACTTACATTTTATTCAACTAATAAAAACTTTAGCTCATATCGGCACGTTTCTACCAAATGTAGCCTGCAAATTAGGGATTTAGTAAATATGTAAATATCTCGACTCCGACGCCACCTAGTGGCAAGATTTTTTGTATAACTATTTCTTTTCCTGTAGGTGACGTATGTTTTAAATATGGGCCAAATCGGACCTTAAATGCGGATTTTTTGAATATCGCGACAGCAGCGCTACCTTTTTTTTGGATACTATTTTGGAAGTATACTTCACATTCTTTATGGGGAATATAAATTCATACTTAGTTTGGAGATCTCGATTGTATGCCAAAAAAACTCAATTCAGCCCATTTTGCAGTCGATCGAAGTATATAAGAGGTCCCAAGACTCACTTGAAAGGGTTTAAAAAACGTCCGGGTTAGTTTAGGCGTCACCGAGAGATCATTTATGACAGAAATACTCCGTTTTCATATTTCCTCATTGAATCTTTACCCTCGATGTGGTTAGTGGTCCTTTTAAGTGAAAATGCATTAAACTAAATGCTAAAGTAAAGTTAACTCGGTAAAATTAATTAATGCAATTGAAGTTGTGTCATAAATGCGATGAGCCGCAAAGAGGCTGTCTAACTAAAAAATTAAAGCGGATTGTGCCATCAGGTAGATTATAAGAAAAGTAAATGCGAATAAGTGAATAGAGTAACTTTATGAAAACGACAAAAAAGGCAAATCACGGGGCAGAAGGGCACAAAAAAGAGAATTACCGCTTTTAAGATCTTAGCAAGTTGCCAACTCACAACAGAAGCTACTGAGCAAGAAACAATAAAAGCAGCAACAAAAAACACTTTGACAAACACAAGCAAATGCAGCGAGCGTAACAATAACCATAACAGCAACAACGTTTATTAAAGCAATTACAGGTAAAAGCTAAAACAAAAAAAGGAATTAAAATGCATAAATAGAAAAAAAGATGATAAGAGAAAAAGTTGAGAATTAATTAAGTGCAACGGCTGGAAACTTAAACTTGTGCCAATGAAGTGCATTAAAAGCGCACAAATTCTCGGTAAAGCTCGAAAGAAATAAAATGCAATAAAAAGGAAACATAAAGCAACACAAATACCGAGACGAGAATGCACTAAGCCGTAAACCCAAATACAAAAACCAAGTAAACATACTTACATAAACATACGCAGATTAACTGGAGCAGCTGGCAACCACAAGAGCTAGCAACAACTGCAACACAATTAGCACCGGCGCCATATGCATTTTCTACTAAGCAAGTTGCAGTTCTACTAAGTTTGGTCAGAGATCGTAATCGATATAATGAAAAAGGCGGTGTGTAAACGTCTAATTTTATTAAATTTAAATGGTTTTAATTTAATTTAATATTCTTTTATTTTATTTTACTTTATTTTAAATTGTCTACTTTAATTTAATTTTTTTATTTTATTTTATTTTGTTTTATTTTTTTATATTTTTTTTATTTTATTTGTTTTATTCATTTTTTATTTTTTTTTCAATTTAATTTAATTTCATTTTTTTGTAAACATTTTTTTATTTTATTTTATTTAATTTTGGTTTTATTTAATTTTATGTTTCATTTAATTAATTTTTGTTTTATTCCGTGAATTTTGAAAAATAAAATATTTTTCGGCCCCTGATTTCCGTGTAAAGTAACAAAGAAAATATAAATTGAGCTTGATGCGCCAAAAGGGGTGAACGCATTCATGCTGCAATGATTGCGGCAAGAATTCCTCATTAGAGAGAATTAGCTGTGGATGTGATTGCGGATGTGGCTGTAGACGCGGTATGGCACTGACATACTTGAGGGAAATGATAGGAAGCAGACAAAGTGAGATATTAGAAAGACATCCTGAAGCTATTCCTAAAATAGAATGAACTGAAATAAAATAAAATAAAATAAATTAAAATAAAATTAAATAAATATAAATAAATAAAAAGATGATAACAAAATTTTAAAGACAACCTTTATATGAATGCTGTCAAAAAACCCCAGCAAATTGGGCGTTAAACAAAGACATGGTTTCGGTGTTTTTGGTTTTGAAATTTTAGTCATATCAATTGTAATCCATTTTTGAGATTTGAAAATATAAAGGTGGAGTGCAATTAATAGGCTTTAAATGTTTTGTCGATATCTGAACTACCATTTAGACTCTAAGAAATTGTTTGCCTTAAATAGTTTGGAAACGTACACTCCGCCTTTATATTTTCAAATCTAAAAAATTGATTAGAATTGGAATTATTAAGATTTCAAAACCAAAAACACCGAAACCATGTCTTTGTTTAACGACCAATTTGATGCGGCTTTTTGAAAGCATTCATATAAAGGTTGTCTTTAAAATTTTTTTATGATCTTTTTATTATTGTATTTTTAGTTTTGGTGATTCCTAAGTTTAAAAGCTTAGCCTTATTTTTTCTAACCGAATTTCGATTACTAGAAACTGTATTGTCACCGTACTCTCAAACACTTGCCAAATTTCACGTCCCTAGGTCGCCAGTTAAAAGACAATCGTAAGATTCCTAATTTCCAAAATTTTTTCGAAATATCTCGACCCGTGCGCTACATACCGGAATTTCATTGATGATGGATTGCATTGTAACCAGGTTCTGACAAATGTGTCAAGTTTCAAGTCTCTAGCTAACCTGGATGTTACTCAAAAATCGATAGCAAAATTCCCAATGTCTTTTAAAGATTATCAATTATATCGACCTAATAGAATTTTGATTTTTACAAATTGTATTAGCACCGTTCCCTCAACTAAATGCTAATTTTCAAGTTCCTAGGTCGCCAGTGAGTTAGCCAAAAGTCGATCGCAAAATTCCCAACTCCAAAATAGTTTTCGAAATATCTCGATCTCAGCGCTACCTATCGGAATTGTTTTGATGAGGGATTGCATTGTCACCAGGTTTTGACAAATTTGTCAAATTTCAAGTCTCTAACTAACCTGGAAGTTCTCAAAAATCGATCGGAAGATTCCCCTGTGTTTTAAAGATTTTTATAGATTTGCAATTATATCGACCAGCGGGCCACCTAGCGGAATTTTAAGTTTTGCAAATTGTGCTGTCACCGTTCCCTCAATTTAATTCCAAGTTTTAAGTTCCTAGGTTACCAGGATGTTAGTAAAAAGTCGATTGCAAGATTCCTAATTTAAAAATAGTTTTCGAAATGTCTTGATTTCTGATTTTTACTCTTTGTAGTGTCGCCGTTCCCTCAATTTAATGCCAAGTTTCAAGTTCCTAGGTAACTTGGAAGTTGGTCAAATCGATCGCCAAATTCCCAACTTCAAATTAGTTTTCGAAATATCTCGATCCGTGCGCCACCTACCGGAATTGTTTTGATGAGGGATTGCATTGTCATCGGGTTGTGAGAAATGTGTCAAGTTTCAAGTCTCTAACTAACCTGGAAGTTACTAAAAATCGATCGCAAAAGTCCAGGAGTCTTCTAATTTTTTTTTTTAAGATTTGCAATTATATAGCCCAGCTTGCCATCTATAGGAATTTTGATTTTTACTATTTGTAGTGTCACTGTTGCCTCAATTTAATGCCAAGTTTCAAGTTCCTTGGTTACCTGGAAGTTGGTCAAAAGTCGATCACAAAATTCTCAACTTCAAATTAGTTTTCGAAATATCTCGATCCGTGCGCCACCTACCGGAATTGTTTTGATGAGGGATTGCATTGTCATCGGGTTGTGACAAATGTGTAAAGTTTCAAGTCTCTAACTAATCTGGAAGTTATTAAAAATCGCTCGCAAACGTCCAGGAGTCTTCTAATTTTTTTTTAAGATTTGCAATTATATAGACCACCGTGCCATCTATAGGAATTTTGATTTCTACTATTTGTAGTTTCACTGTTGCCTCAATTTAATGCCAAGTTTCAAGTTCCTTGGTTACCTGGAAGTTGGTCAAAAGTCGATCACAAAATTCTCAACTTCAAATTAGTTTTCGAAATATCTCGATCCGTGCGCCACCTACCGGAATTGTTTTGATGAGGGATTGCATTGTCATCGGGTTGTGACAAATGTGTAAAGTTTCAAGTCTCTAACTAATCTGGAAGTTATTAAAAATCGATCGCAAAAGTCCAGGAGTCTTCTCATTTTTTTAAGATTTGCAATTATATAGACCACCGTGCCATCTATAGGAATTTTGATTTTTACTATTTGTAGTGTCACTGTTTTCTCAATTTAATGCATAGTTTCAAGTTCCTAGGTTACCTGGAAGTTGGTCAAAAGTCGATCACAAAATTCTCAACTTCAAATTAGTTTTCGAAATATCTCGATCCGGAATTGTCTTGATGAGGGATTGCATTGTCATCGGGTTCTGACAAATGTGTAAAGTTTCAAGTCTCTAACTAATCTGGAAGTTACTAAAAATCGATCGCAAAAGTCCAGGAGTCTTCTAATTTTTTTTTTAAGATTTGCAATTATATAGCCCAGCTTGCCATCTATAGGAATTTCGATTTTTGCTATTCGTAGTGTCACTATTGCCTCAATTTAATGCCAAGTTTCAAGTTCCTTGGTTACCTGGAAGTTGGTCAAAAGTCGATCACAAAATTCTCAACTTCAAATTAGTTTTCGAAATATCTCGATCCGTGCGCCACCTACGGGAATTGTTTTGATGACGGATTGCATTGTCATCGGGTTGTGACAAATGTGTAAAGTTTCAAGTCTCTAACTAACCTGGAAGTTACTAAAAATCGATCGCAAAATTCCAGGTATATTTTAATTTTTTTTAATATTTGCAATTATCTCGACTAGTGCGACATCTAGCGGAATTTCTTGTACAACAAGTTGTATTTTCTTCAATTGTGCATATGTATGCAAATTTTCAGTAATCTAGCTTACCGGGAAGTTCCTCAAATATGCGTTCGAAGTTTTAAATTTTTAAATGAATTTGCCGTATTTCTTGATCTGTGCGCCACCAAGCGGATACTTTTTTCGTTCACATTGCAATGTCACGGAGCTCTGAACTATGTTCCAAGTTTCAAGTGTCTAGCTCAACGGGAAGCTACCTAAAAGACTTTGCAAGATTCCGAAATTTCGTATGGAAAAGGTGGTGCAAACAAGAAAGCGACTTAATATAAAGATTTTAAAAATTAAAATGAAATACAATACAGTTAAAAAAATATATAGTAAAATAAAATAAAGATAATAAAAAATAAAAAAGTAAAATGAAATTAAATGAAACAAAATAAAGTAAAATAAAAAAATAAAGTTAAGTAAAATGGAATTATTGTATAAAACAATACAAAGTAAAATAGAACAAAAAAAATATAAAATAAAAAAAAAAACAAAATAAATAATATAAAGAAAAATAGTATAAAATAAATTAAACTAACTTAAACCTAATTTTCGCATATCCGAGCAACTCCCTTACTCTTTCTGCAATTTCACCCACCAATTTTCCAGCTTTGACTTTTTACTTCAGCTGCATTATTCTCCCATCTTCCCAGTTCACATTGCATAATTTTTTTTTTTTTTTTTTTCATTATTTTGTAAAACTCCTTATCTCACTCCTTTGTTCTCCTAGTTAGTTGTTGTATAGTTCACATTTCGTTTATTGCGGCCATTTCGATTGAGTCATAAACTTGACTCAGCTCATGAACGGAATTTTGTAGGTGAGACATTTTGAAGTTTGTTTGTTGTCTTATTTACCTTGCCACTGGTTATTTTTATTTTAATATCTTTTTCGTTGTTGTTGTTGTTTTATGAGTGAATATATTAACTTTTATTTACTTTTAAAAATACATTCTAAATGTAATTTAGTCATTTCTCGCTAGCAAAAGTGTAAAATTATGTAAATCACATTTTTTCTTTTCAAATGACAATTTTGTTGCGCGTAATGGCTCTTAGAGAACTCTAATGTTAGGGCTACTTACTATGCAGCGCGGAATGTTATGTTATGTAGTGTGTTAAAAAAAAGTGAAAAAATTAAAAAGAAATATTTTTATATGAGAAAGAAATTAAATTTTATGCTCTCAGAACACCATTGAACAGGAAACTTTTATCTTAATAGATTCTAAACCGCCGAGATTTTTATTATCTAAATGAAATCAAAGCGACGGTTGCTATTTTTACAGCTGACTGGTGACAGTTTCTAGGTAGGAGAAGGATGGCTTCCCTTCATCAGTGTTTTAGTTTTTAGTGTGGCTGTTTTTGCAGCGAAGCATTGTTCGACGGTTTTATGGAATGTTGATCAAGTGGATAGGAATTTTTCGGACATTAGAACGGTCCTGGCCGAACTATAGGACATTATTGCAAGGTACCTGCTTGGCCATTTCATTACCTCTTTTCATGCTAAGCTTTTTGACACTATTTCCAGTCAAAAAAGCTGATGCTAACTTTAGTACCTACTTCATTTCAGCTATAACTTTTTTTAGCGTAAAATTGGTAATGTTAGAGTACTGGAACTTAGCATGGCATAAAGTTTGGTTATTTGTGTTTTGTGATCTCGTTTGTTTACATATGATTTAAAATCAACTAAAAATATTTCAATCTATTTATTATATTTTTCCAAGTGAGACAGCGTCTTCACTTGGTCATGACTTCTCACAAAACCAGAAAAGTTATAGGTCCTTGATGAATTCTGCTCGGCCTAACTATTAAAATTTGTGCAATGTTAGCTAGATCCTCGAATTTCACCACTTATTTTATTTGCACAGCTAAACATCGTGGTGAAAATCGCTTACGACTGAAAGTCTGCAACATTCGCCTGAAAGTCGGCTACAGTTTCTATTGCCGTTGCATAATTTCCGTTGCATCATTAGCCAAGTTAACTTCAAAAATGTTTAATCAGTTATCACATCCTTGACAACACGATCCAATTCCATACTTTTTGTTGGTCAGATCTTGCCAGCAGTCTACTAATAACATCTGTGTTGGTAGAGAATCTATCAATTTTCCTTTTTTGAGCTTCCTTTAAAGCATTCCAATAGCATCAGTGAGTTGTTTCTCTTTGCGCCTACGCATTCGTTAACAAAAAAATGTTACGTATACGTAACGTTTGTGACTTTTATGAAATTTTGCAGTGACTTTTCGTGATAAAATCAAATTTACTTAAGGGGTGACAAATATGCGCAAACAAGTTTTTCGGATATTGATAGAAAAAATTCCAAACTCTAATTTTATTCAAGTTAGAAGGTGCAGCACGCTGTAGTACTCAAACTTTTTGTCTATCTAAAGTAACAAAGGTAGCATTTATGAAGTACAAGCAGGGTACTCAAAGTTGTTCGGGTTGTGTATGTATTTTAGAGTGAAGCTTACTTTTCTAAATAGTTCATGCCCTCGCCTATAAACCCCGTGACCTGTCTCTCTCCATCGCTAGATAGCTCATTAGTCATTGTGTAGGAGCACTTTTTTTAATTGTAAAATTTAAGGCATTCTATACAGTGATTTGAGCGGGAAATTCATGGATTGAGGTAGTCAGGGTATGTTATGGCAAAATTTCCTTCGACTCCATCCAAATACACATACGGACATACATACATACTTTCACAAATATATAGTAAATTAGTTCATTAGTTGGCGGCCGCCGTGGTGTAGCGGTTAAGTGTTCGGCCTTCTAAACCAAGTCGTGGCGGTTCGATGCCCGGCAAAAGTAACATCAAAAATTATTTAGAAAAATAATTTTTCTAAACGGGGTCGCCCTTCGGCAGTAGTTTGGCAAACTCTCCGGGTGTATTTCTGCCATTAGAAGCTTCTCAGCAAAAAATTCATTTGCAAGTGCCGTTCGGAGTCGGCAAAAAACTGTAGGTCCCGCCAACTTGTAGGAAAACTCAAAAGCAACACACCACAAGTTGGAAAGAGAAGCTCGGCTAAAAATCTCGTTAGAGGTTATGATAACCTGTTGGTATATTGCCGCCATTAGGTTTTTTTTAGTTAGTTCATTAGTCATAGCGTAGCAAGGAAATCCTTTTCCATATAAAAATGGTGCTCCAGTTAACATGGCGATGCCCTAGGACTGGACCACCTACTCCAGCCTTCGCTTTGTTTCTGGTACTCCAAGGTATACCAAAAGTCAGAGTACTTTACAAAGTACTCTAAACTCGTCACTCCTTTGAGTATCTCCGGGAGAGTACTTTCCATACTACTCTCAAAACCATCCACAATTCCTTAAGGACGCATTGCAAAGGATTACTATTGGAATACTACAATATTAAAAAATTGGGACACACAGATGCAACGATTTTTGCAGGGCTATTTCATTGAAAATCTAAAACATTTTCAACTGAGATACGACTTTTTTTAAATGAAATTTTGAAATGGGCGTCATTGAAACAAATTCTGAGATAGGGCGAAATAGGTGAACTTCCATTCAGCAGTCTATTTGTGAGTTTACGTTCAACATGACCACTACATTCATAGGTAAGCAGTTCTGCAACCAAAATATCCCTTTTTTATATGAGAGACCTAAATATGTCCCTTTTTTCCCTTTTACTAAATTTGTAGTGAAATATCCTTCAAAAAGGGTAATTTCCTACGATCTGGCACCACTGCATGAGACCAGTTATCCTCATATTAACGCTTAAGTTCATCGGATATTGTGAAAACGGAAGTAAGTAGAATTGTAGTACCCCTACTGTAATGAAGATTGCTTAAATGCCCAACCAAAAACCACTAAAAGCTATTTGCATAAGTATTTATACATTTATTGCCCTAAACCCTCTTTTAGTTTCAACACATCTTCGCTTCATCTGAATTAGCTTAATTGTTGCGATAGCTAGGAGCTCCCTTTCTTATATATATATGTATATGTCCCCCCTTTTAGTTAGCTTTGTACTCAAAAAACTTTTCCCAAGGTGTAAACTTTTTATTTATTTATTTATTTATTCAAAAGCTAAATTATAATTTAAAAATTATAATTTAGCTATAAAGCCATAGCACTGTGTAAACTTTTTTGCTGCAAGTATTTAATTCATATGCGATGCCAAAAGCTGAATAGATATTTGGAGAAGAGTCGACAACCATTTGTTACAACAGCAACAAAGTTTCCATTAGTATCATCATTACCATTAGTAACAATAATATCTTATCATTATTATGCTCGACACTATCTATGCCGGCTACTAATATTTCATCAGATGGGAGTGGAATATGGCTTTGCTTAGTGTTTTTGCAGTTGTTCTAACAATGGCTAAGCTATTTGGCAAGTACGTGGTAAGCGCAAATGAAACCATCAAAATTATAGTTACAAGTGCTTGGGGACAAAAAGTGTTTCTTGCATTCTTCAACTTTTTGAGACTGCCGTGAGACAAAAAGGTAGTTTTTGTGGCGACCTCATGTTAATAATAGTAGAAATTGGGACGAAAAAAAAGAACAGAAAAGCGTCAAGACGAAAAAGAACATAGAGAATAACTATGAGTTGTCTTGTACGACATTCTGCTAATATTTACTCATATGTTGTAATAATAATAATTTTTGATTTCAAAGTTTTAAGCTAACCCCCGAATTCTGTAAGCTGTCTCTAGTCACTAATAGAGACAATAGTCACTAATAGAGACAATTCGTGTTCCAATTCCATGTTGTCCAATTACAAACCTCAAATGACAGATCTCAATTTTGTGACTTGAGATGAGACAAAATTACAGAATTCCAGGGTAAGTTTATTTTAAAGCTATAGCGATTGTCTCTATTCGATTTCGGGTTATGTGCAGAAAAACAACGCCTAAAATTACACACTATTATATCGTCCCTCGCTTGCCAGAATATTAAAATTTTGGAAAATCGTATTTGGAAGTTTATTCCTCTCGTAAAATTTTAAATTTTAGTTTTTGACATAAATATGTTTTTGCGGGCTATATTCCCATTATACTCTTTCCTATCACATAGTTTTTACGTTAATATTCCTCGAGATTCGGCACATCCATCTTTTAAAAAATTCCAAAGAAAATTCATGTTTCATTCGTGTTTCTGGTAAAACGAAAATTTTAAAAATTTTAAAATTAATTTTTTAAACAGTTTTGTTGCGCCAGACACAGTCGTTTTTCTGACACAATTTTCAGAGATTGAACTACACATTAATGAAAATGGCATTGCAAATTTCCGAGCGACGATATTTGTTATAAAAATAATATATTATAACTTTAAACGAGCTAAACTTTTATATTTGTATATCCGGACTATCTCGGGAACCGTTTGACCGATTTGGTTAAATTTTTAATATAGATAGTATGATTGATTCTAAGACTATCCACTTGGGGGTTGCCACCTGGGGCGGTTTACAGGGTTGCCACCTATCTATTTTTTTTTTTAATTTTGTAGCAAGACATGCCAATATGGATATCAAATGAAAAGTATTTTCAGCGACATGCCAAGTAAAATATTTTCAAGGAGGGTTGCCACCTTGCCGCAGTATATTTGTATATCCGGACTATCTCGGGAACCGTTTGACCGATTTGGTTAAATTTTTAATATAGATAGTATGATTGACTCTAAGACTATCCACTTGGGGGTTGCCACCTGGGGCGGTTTACAGGGTTGCCACCTATCTTAAACTATGGAGCGAGATATGCTATTATGTGTATCAAATGAAAGGTATTTTCTCCAACATACCAACTAAATTATTTTCAAGTAGGGTTGCCGTCCAGTGTTGCCATTTTCCGTATTGTATTTGTTTTGTATATTTTTGGGATCATATTTGGATTAATTTAGGATAACTTTGGGATCATTTAGGGGTTACTTTGGGATAATTTTGGAGCTATTTTGAGATCATTTTGGGTTCAATTTTGTATTAACTTGGGACAATTTTTGGTCATTTACGGATCATTTTGGGTTCAATTTTTGGTCAGTTTGGGAACATTTGAAGGTTTTTCGTTTTTGTTTTGGGATTATTTTTGGATTATTTTGAGATTATGTATTTTAGGGCAATTTTGGAATAATTTTTCGAAATCTGAAGGTTTTTTCTCAACACCGCATAAACTTAAGAATCATAGCGTTTTCAACAAAAAAGGCATTTTTTATATAATATAAAAGCGCTGTTTCTCAAGTTGATAGTTCTCAACTCAAATGCGATACTGAAATTAAATACCGAAAATAAAATAAACCATGATAATTGAAAACGCCCTGAATTAGTTGATAAACTCGGTTTATTTCCAATTTTTTGTTAATGAACAGCTGTCGGCAAAGGTGAGAAATACAATGCTAGAGCTATACCAACACCACTCTCACGCATAACACTAGGGGTTCACCGAAAAGGGAGCGTAGTACCTCCCATACAATATTTATTTTTTCAACCTGATTACCTCTGAAGCAGTTCAAGGTAGGGAACGGAAAATTTGATATAGACCTATAAGATATCAAAAGCATTCTCACACATAAAAGTAGGGGTAATCGAAAAAGGGGGCGTGAATATCTCTAAATGGGGTTAAGGTAAAAACTGAACAGTTCTTACTCTATGTTCCAACGAATCAGGGGTTGGGGTTGGGCAAAAGTGGAATTAGTCCAGTTTTCGTTTTTAACGGGGTGAGTCCTAGCTCCCATAGCAACCGAATAAATAAAAGAACTAACTTGTGAACTAAGTATTACTTGACAACATAAAACCATTAATATGTCAGTTCGAGAAAAAGTGGATTTATTCCACTTGTGTTTTGAGGGGCTGATATTAAAATGAACTCAATAAAAATCAAATTTGCCGTGGCAGCTAGTCCACTATAAAAGGAGCTGGGTCAAGCCTTTTTTGGAAAATTTATATTTTCCGAATTTTTATACACGGCACTCTGAAAGTGGAATGGTACCCCTGCGGGTTAGGGGTTAAGAATATGCCCGAGGTAGGTATGCCAGTCGTTAGAGGCGACGAAAATCCACGAAGTCGTTCCCAAGACAGTCGGGAAGTACCGGAAGGGAGTACCGGAACGTACCGGATTCATCCGGCAAAGGACTTTCAACACCCGTACAACCCCTGTCTGGTCTGTCACGTAACTTTATGTAAGTGGATCTTCCGACTAGGCAGGGCAAAGTATGGCCACAACAACAACAACAACAAAGTGGAATACTGCTATTTAACGCAGAAGTTTTGCCTTTTCAGATATTTTATATCAAAGTGAGCGTGGCCCTTAATCGATTTTTTTAAATTTTTTTTTCATATTTGCCAACTGGGGTTTGGATTGATTGATGATTAAAATTTTGTAAAATTTTAAAAAGGGCGACTAATCACTTTTTTTGTGTTTTCGAAATTAATAACCACATCCGATTTCGCCATTTTAAATAGCAATGGGAGATGAGTACCAAGAAACTTGCATACAAAATTTCATTAACCCATTGTTGGTCGATGTGCCAAATTGGCAACAATACAAATATTATTTCAGTTGTGAGTAGTCAAAAGTGCAGTGGACAAAGTATTAAATAACACAAATCGACAAATCTGAGTTCTAGTTTTGCTTTGGCCATTAATACATATCGTCGCTCGCTTGCCAGAGGCATGAATATAACAATTTTCCAGATTTGAGTTAATAGGCGCATATGACTAATCTCTCGTTTCTCTACGATTCACGAAAATCCTGGGTTTCCAAAGTACAAGAAACTCAAGGAAATTTGAAATGCCATTTTCGTGAATGCGTAATCCAATCTCTGAAATTGTGGCAGAAAAAACGAAGGTGCTACGCATTCATGTTTCTGGAGAACGAAAATCTTTAAAAATTGAATATCTGAATTTGGAAAAATTTTCGTTGAGCAAGAAACAAGAATGAATTGCACTGAACCACATACACCATGGCGTATACGTAACCATTTGGCTACACATTCGTGTTTCTGGCTCAACGAAAATTTTCAAATATATAGAAATAAAATTTTTAAACATTTTCTTTGCACCAAGAACATGAAAATTTAAAAAAATTTACTTTGGAAATTTTAAAAGACCAATTGAAGGAAGTATAATGAGAATATAACTTACAAACATATATTTATGTATGTCAAAAACTAAAACTTAAAATTTTGCGAGAGCAATAAACTTTCAAATACGATTTCCCAAAATTTAAATTTTTGCACATTAATGGTTCTGGCAAGCGAGCGACGATATGTCAAAAATTACTCTCTGGGTATAATAATGTGCCTTCCCCATTATGTTCCACAACGTTTATCCAGCAGCTGCTCAATAAAAATGCGTTGCAGCATTTTGAAAGTAACAAAATTAGCTGGCATAATTTTATTTAAAGCAAATTATATTTCAATTCAAATTTTCCCTAAATGTTTGTTATATGCAATTAATTTGGGCCATAATTGAATTACGAATTGTGGTATGTCACGTACCCAAACATCCTTATCTGCCGCTAGCCTATGTCACATAGATTTCGTAGCCAGAGCAATTAAATGTTTGACTTGTTGATCCAGTTAATGCTTAACATTCAACTTCATGCATTTATGTCGTAAATTTTTGTATTTGTAAGGATATTAACCTTTTTTTCAGACACTTTAGTAATTGAGGGCAGCTGTCCATTTCAATTAACCCTTAAGTGGCCAACAGCATGTGGACAGTAAGTATTTTAGAAAATTTGATATGAGGCAGACCTGTTAATTTATGTTGAAATAGAATTACTTAATTCAGAAGCGGTCATGCATTTTGGCATGAAGGCATGTCGCATTCGCTCATTCATAAGCAAAAAACAAAAACCCTTAGCTTGAACATTAATCCAGTTTGAAGTCAATTCAATTTATTTGTGACTGTAAAATTTCTAATTTTTGTTTATCTGGCGACTGGTCGGGTGGTCGTACCGTTATGTTGGGGTTGAGGTATTTAAAAATATTATTTATGCGCGTATTTATGTATGAAGCATCTAATTATGTAACTCGTCGCATAATAAATATGTATTCCAAAACATAATTCGTTGCTCCAATCGCTGTCCACGTTGCGATTAGCCTGTTTACGTAATTACCCAAGGGCAACATTAGAAGGAATTGAATTAGTTGACGTTTGAATGTAAGGCTGCTGGAAAGCTTAATAATTTGCATGAAAACTGAAATTTATTAGAATTTATGTTAATCTGTTTGAGTTATGGATACCAGTTGTTCGTTTTGTTTTAAACTCAAAATGTCGGCCTAATCCGTGTTTTGCTATTTAAATAATTAAATATATATTTTTTTTCATCTATATAGCTTCTTCTGCTTTTTATTTTTGATTATTTCCCTTTAGAGTTAATTTTACTTCTTTTCTTTTTTTCCGTTTGTGTTTTTCTTTCGTTTTTATATTTATTTGTATTCCCCTTTTTTTATTTTTTACTGTTCCTTTTTCTCTTATTTTCTTAAATTTTCCATTTCTTTATCCTTCACTTTTCCCCTTTCTTTTCCATTGCCTTTTCCTTTTCATTTTCCTCTTTCTTTTCCTTTTCATTTTCCTTTTCCTTTTCCTTTTCCTTTTCCTTTTCCTTTTCCTTTTCCTTTTCCTTTTCCTTTTCCTTTTCCTTTACCTTTTCCTTTTCCTTTTCCTTTTCCTTTTCCTTTTCCTTTTCCTTTTCCTTTTCCTTTTCCTTTTCCTTTTCCTTTTCCTTTTCCTTTTCCTTTTCCTTTTCCTTTTCCTTTTCCTTTTCCTTTTCCTTTTCCTTTTCCTTTTCCTTTTCCTTTTCCTTTTCCTTTTCCTTTTCCTTTTCCTTTTCCTTTTCCTTTTCCTTTTCCTTTTCCTTTTCCTTTTCCTTTTCCTTTTCCTTTTCCTTTTCCTTTTCCTTTTCCTTTTCCTTTTCCTTTTCCTTTTCCTTTTCCTTTTCCTTTACAAATTTTATGAGCTATAAAAAACATGAGCTTTAGCAGTAGCTGTGAAAATTTAATGAAATCACTACACGCCACAGATAAAATAATGTCAAACTAGTCTAGGTTATTTATCAAAAGAATAATATTTTAATTTTTAAAGCTTCTCTTGCATTTTAATTCATATATATGAATTATTCATTATTCACTAAAGTGAAAACCGCACATCTAACCAAAAATATAGGACGCTCAATTAAATTTTTCATATATAAACTACATACATGGACATAGCAAAATTTTATAATTAAGATTTTTTAAGAGAAAATTTTAAACTTTTAAATGCTGCAGGTTTATAAATACTTTATATTTGTAATAATATTAAGGAAAAAATAGATTTTTGAGGAAGTTTCGAGAATAAGCGTGTTTAAGCAAGTCAAATGTCTCACTAAATTATCAGTATTTATGCAAATTTAATGAATATACCTTCTCGTCACTGCAGTCACACGTAAGCGCCTATTAAGTCAAGCAAGCAACATGGTAAGATGACACTCAGCCAGGATAATGTGAATAAATGTTGAGAGAAAAAGAGAAAAGTTAAATATTTAACATTTTTCCGGGCATTCAAAGTGATTCAATCCAACTTTTGTGTAGCAACTTTAAGCAAATCGTATTATTTATTCAAATTTATTCCAATGCAAACACACATACATACGCAAACGTACACACTTGCATGCGCTTACATTTCTCTTTTTTATATCGACGTGCCATATACTTGAAAATATTTTAGTTGGTATGTCAGCGAAAATACCTTTCATTCATTGGATACCCATATTGGCATATATATCTAGCTCCATAAATAAAAAATTTAAATAGGTGGCAACCCTGTAAACCGCCCCAAGTGACAACCCCAAAGTGTATAGTCTGAGAATCAATCATACTATCTCTGGGTACAAGAATAAGATCTGAGCCCACAGCTCATAGAATGGATCCATCCCAAGGTATACTTACACACCCGATGAAGTTGAGACTCTTAAAAACAGCGAAAGTCCGTGGTACTCAGCATGGAAAACCAGTGCATTTTATTTATTTCTTTGTAAAAAATTTTTCTTGGATAAAATTTTTGATATATGTAGATTATTATTATTATTATTATTTGAGCACCTCCTCAGGTTTTTTATTCCATATTACGAACGGATTGAGAGTGACCCCACCTAGGTAGCAGACTCTCTTTCTTGCTAACGCAATGCATTCGCAGAGTATGTGAACCGGCGTTTCATCGTCCAGTTCACAGAACCGACAAATTGTTGTATCTGACAGATTCAGCTTACTCAGGTGATAACGCAGACCGCAATGTCCCGTAAAATACCCAGTGAGGGTCCTTAGATCCACCCTCCTTAGATTAATGAGCCTGGCTGATGCTCTTTGTGAGGGCTCTATAAAGAGTTTGGCCTGCCTCTGCCCTAGACTGCTAAGCCAATGCTGCCTAAACTGTTAATTTTCCCAGTTGCTTATGGTCTCCTTTACGTGGGCCTTCGTGAGTCCAAAAAAGGGTTCCGGACCATAAAATGCTGTTAGAGCACCATGTTTTGCCAGGTGATCTGCTTTTTCGTTGCCGTCATGCCCTTCATGCCCTGGGACCCAACCTAACAAAACTTTGTTTTTGGCTCCCAGATCATTAAGGACTGCGACGCACTCATCGACAAGCTTCGAGGTTATAGTGTAAGACTGCAAGGCACGTAGGGCGGCCTGACTGTCCGACATAATGTAGATTCGCCTAGAGGATAGTCTTCTTCGGAGACATTCTCTGCCACATAATTCAATTGCGTGGATTTCCCGCTTGAAAGATAGTGGGGTAGTTACCCATCGGTACCGATTTTTTGTAATTTGGGCCATAGATACCAGCTCCCGTTTTACCATCTTCCAGCTTCGATCCATCCGTATACCAAATCTCTGAATCGGATTCAGCATAAGGATTCCCTGGGTCCCAGAGCACTCGATCTACGATCGAAACTTCAAAGTTTCGCATGATCCTGAGCGTAGGAGTTATTGCATCACTTACTTGCAATATAGGACTATTTATGAAATTCTTGACTATCTTCATATGTCCTGTCATATTTCCGATTTTTAGATCGGAAATGTTTTGAAGTCTTAATGCAGCAAGTGTTGCCTCCTTCTCTATCAGAATAGGGAAAGGAGGTATTCCCACAAGGGCACTTAAAGCATCAGCAGAGCACGTTCTCATTGCACCTGTTATACCGACACAGACTAGCCGATGCAGCTTACTTAACTTAGTTGCCGCTGTTCTTTGAGCAGTCTTAGGCCACCAGACTAGAGAAGCGTATGTGACTATTGGCTTCACAACTGTATTAAATGACCAGTACGTCATTTTGGGAGACAGCCCCCATGTTTTGCCATAAAGTCTAGTGCAGGGGAAAAAGGCCCTCGTTGCTTTATTTATGGATGCCTCGCTTTCGTCGAAAAACCTATGCGGCTGCCTCCTAGGGACGGCTCTAACATTTAAAGCTTTCTTCGCCTCGTGAAAGGTACCAAGACTGTTTTATTTGGGTTGATAGATAAGACTTTGTTAGTGCACCATCTTTCAATGATGCGCAGGGCTTGTTGCATGCGATCGGATATTGTTTCTTCATGCATTCCTGTTACGCAGACTACTAAGTCATCCGCATATCAATGTACGTCAAAGCCATTGCCTCCCTGAGGGCATCCTCTTGTAGCCACGATTGAGCCAGCACTCCCTCCTATCTCAAAGCTGATTTTTCTTTGCTTTAGCATGACCAGCACCCAGCGAGTAATCGTTGGGCTTACGTCCTTGCTAATCATGGTTTCAATGGCCTGATACGTCGTATTATCGAAAGCGCCTGATATATCGGTAAATGCACACAGGGCTATGTTTTTAAACTCTATGGCCTTTTCAATTTTTTCCGTAAGGCAATGGATAGCAGTCTTTGTAGATTTTCCGGGTTGGTACGCGAATTGGGTTTTACACAGAGGAAGTTTCTTTAATTTCTCTTCTCTCATGTGCTGATCCAAAATTTTCTCCATTCCTTTTAGGAGAAAGGAACTGAGACTTATTGGTCGATATGACGATGGCAGATTTTCCGGTTTCCCTGGTTTCGGTATAAAAACAACCTTAACCTCTGTCCACCTGTTAGGAATATATCCTTGCAGCAAGGATGCTCTATATAAAGTTGATAGGACTGGGGCTGTATAGTTAATTCCTTGCTGTAACAGACAAGGATAGACCCCCTCCGGTCCTGGGGATTTGAAAGAACTGAAAGTCGATAAAGCCCATTGGTAATTTTTTACATTGGTTAGCTTTGCTGCCAGGCTCTTTTCTCTTCCACTAATAGTTGGAGAATCATCTACTATAGGATGTGAGTGTTGATAGCCTGGTTTACAGTCCGGAAAGTGAGTAGGAAGCAAGAGTTTGCATGTGTCTTCCGGCTGCTTGGTGTAGCTCCCATCTGAATTCTTCAGAGTACCAATGACGTTGCTATAGCCTCTCACAAGGGCCTTTTGGAGCCGTACTGCCGTAGGAAGATCTTTAATGTTTTCGCAGTGTTCTCTCCAAGTCACCCTCTTAGACTTCCTAAGTTCTTTATTGTAGGAGGTTAGGGCATTTTTATAGGATACCCAGTCTCCCGTGTCTTTAGCTGTATTGAACAACCTTCTTGCTTGACATCTTAATTGTGCAAGCTTTTTGTTCCACCAAAGCACATCCCGTTGTACACGTTTTTTAGCCTGGGGACAACTCTCTTTAAAACCGTTATAATATCTGACTGAAATTGATCAGCTTCTGCCTCAATCTTACGCACCGTAGTTATCGGTTTTTGTAAGCAATTTCCGCTTTCTTCCATGGTGAAGCGAAATAGTTCCCATTTCGTCTTCCTTGGATTTCTGAAAACGGACTCATGTTCAGAGAAGTGACCCATGTCGAGCACAATATGTTTGTGGTCCGACATTGATTCCTCCCCCGAGACGTGCCAATTTGTGACAGCGAAGGCCATGTTTTGGCTACATAGAGTAAGGTCCCCTCTAATAGCATTAACAAAAGTCGGTTCATTACCACGATTTATGACATTGATGTTATGACTACTAATAAACTCCAGCTCACCCCTGTTATTTATGTTCGTACTACCCCAAGCTATATGGTGGGAGTTTGCGTCACGGCAGAGGACCCATGGGATACCCTTCTGTTGGCAATACTCAATGAGAGATTTGGATTCAGCAGTTGGGGCTGTTTCCTCCTCACCCGGAAAGTAAGCTGATGCCAAAATGGCCTCTTCTTCACCTCTTGGGGTTGGAATTTTTGCCCAAACTGCAACCAAATCAGCCGTCATGAACTGTAGGAGCGGAACAAAATCCAGTTTCTTGTTTAGAAGCATCGCCGCTCTGGGATGGGAACCGGTGGCATATATTAATTTACCATCAGTACTGCTTAAACCTTTAACAGAACCATGTAAAATCCATGGTTCCTGAATAAAGGCCACTCCCAGACCTTCTCTGCTGAATCTTCTGCTAAGAACATCCGCAGCTGCCTTGGCATGGTGAAGATTCACCTGGAGGCATTTTAGACGCCTCGAACTGCAAGAGTTTGCTGGGAGGGCTGACATTATAAAGATTTTTTGCGGGCCCTATCCGCCACCGATGACTTTAGGTTGCCGCTGAGCAAAGCATCCCCATTAGATGCCTGACTTTGGCCCGTTTTTTTCGACTCCGGGTCTAGAGTTCTCACTAAGTAATTGATTTGTTTACCCGCTTTGAGAGGGCGGTGGAGTCCCGATAATTGTAGCTTCTGCTGTGGACCCCAGCTGAAGCTTGTTGTTGTTGTTGTTGTTGTTAACAACAAAACACTCCCCGAAGGTTTTGGGGAGTGATGCCGAAGTTGACAGTCCTTGGCCGGATATGACCCCGGTACGCTGCGGTACTCCCTTGCGGTACTGCCCGACTGTCGTGGTAGCGATTTGGTATGACCAGTGGAACCTTCTAGGTCATGGCATCCCTCCATCCATGAGGAAGGAGAAGATGGGTAATGAGAGGTGAGGGGTATCATATCCGTAGATCAACCATCGAGTAGCACGTCAATTACCTATGTGCATATTAGTAGCCTCTTACGACCGGTATGCCTACCTCGGGCATATTCTAAACCCCTAACCCGCAGCTGAAGCTTAGTTTGTACATCCTCCAAGCCTTGGGTCACCTCTGCCGGTTTTGAGCTGCAGGCTGTTTGTTCTACAGCCTTCTTTTCTACCGCAACATTTTCATCAGTGCCGCTGGCTTCATGAGCTACCCGGGGCAGAGACGGTTTGGTTTTAAGGCGCAGTTTTACTTTGGCATACGCCAAACCGATTGTATTATTATGGTGACGGATTGTTTCAGCTAACACCGGATCTACAGCTATTGAAATTTCCGCCACTGTGGCCCTACTTGTCCGATTGAGGATTCTCCAGTATCTGGTGTCTAGGGCCGGGTTTTGAACAGAAATAACTCTGAGGATATGCTCGTTTGAGGAGCAATCGTCCTCTTTAAAATACCCGACAAAGATAATGCGACGAGGTACTTCCGCATCCGAGACTATCATCAGTTTCGCCCCCTCCCAAGGAACTAGTTTTGGGACGATGTCTTTTAACCACTCTGCAGTATTAGAATCATAGCAGACAATTGAAAGCCATCCTTGGCGAATCGCGCAGCCCGTGAAGCGGGGACTAATAGTGCCAACTTGAAGTTTAAACACTTCATTCAAAATGGCCCTCCTTATGATCTTCAGTTGTTCATCTATATGTAGATAGTTTGATTCATCCTAAAAACTCGTACTTGGGTGTTGCCACTTGGACCGGGTTGCCACCTATCTCATCTGTTTAGTATTAAGCAGTAAATGCCAACATGAATATCGCATCCCAACTAAGATGCTTTTAAGTAGGGTTGCCACCGAGGGTTCCTAAACAGCCGAATTTTATTTAATCCTTCTTACATCTGAAACCTATTGGCCAGTTTCCAACGTTGCTACTGATTTTTTTTTTAAACCTACAAAATATAAATAGCATTTAAAACACTAAATTTTGGTCGATACATCAAGCTCTAACCACCATACAGGCTTAAGTCAATTGATTCTCACTTTCGCACTTTTTGCGGCTAGTGATCGATATGTTGTGGAAGTCTATTTAGGACTATTCCGACTTCTGAAGTACACCTGGATAAGGTTTTGTTGCTCCAGTTTCATACACAAATCCCAAAATATTTATTTTAAAGCCTCAGCTACATTTCATTATTAGTTAGTTTTTTGTTGTTTTTCATTTACTATCTAATTTTAGTTTCACCGCTGGAAGGCGTTGCCTGGAAAATGTTTTACAGTTGTCAGTTTTACCCGACAGAAGTTGAAGTCAGAACAGAATCCACGCATCCATCACCTCTTACAACTAGCAACATTTCCAGGCAGTTTTTGTGCAAAAGAAGACAAAAAAACTGTTTGCAAAATGTTGCAATTTTAAATGTTGGCGAGGTATAGATAAACTTAACCTCAAAAAAAAACTAGTCTGATGGATTTAAATTTTTTTGAGAAGAACAGCTAGCTTTAGGGTGGGCTATGAGAGAACTGTCTATTGCCCTTAGTCAATCTCATATTTTGCAGAGAAATGGGCGAACAAAGAAGAAAACCACTTTATATAAAGGTAGTAATAAAAAAACAATAAGCTCAAGTTGAAAAAATACCCCCGCAGCATTATAAAAAACATTCTAAAGTTTAAGCCGGTAAATAAGCACTTGAAAAAGTAATATTCTGTGGAGCTTGGATTACTGCAAAGTTTTAACCGAGTTGTGAGGTGTTCTTGATGTAGCAACAACAACAGCAAAACTTCTCTCAGTGTTGTTAAGTAAATCCAGTAAAATACTTAACTTAGTATAATTGTGTTGTTGTTCACGATGATAAATAATTTACATGGCGTACCTGAAATTTGTTGAATTTTCATTTGTTTGGGTATGGAAAATATAAAATTTGAATAACACTGTACAACAGCCATTTTGCAACAGAGTCACCATGGTACTTTTCTGAAAGGCGGCATCGCATGGATCATTTATGCCGAACAAACTTATAGTCCAGCTCGTGTGAGTTTTTTTTAATTTGCACTTAAAGGTTAAGGGGTCATTTTGGGAATTTTTGCCATAACCACATAAACTTGAAGAGCTACAGCTTCGGTGTCTAAGGGAAGGTTGTTGGCAATAAAAAGACTAACATTTTCCTTCTAGACATTGTCCCGCTACGATTCATGTTTATGTAATTTTTTCTTGGGTTTTTGTAAAATTTCTCGAAAAAATGTCTCCCATGAGTCTACTGTTAACAATATCTTTACGACACCTTCGGGAAAAATATTCCTCATAAAAAAATAGGGGGTGTCCAAATAACGAAATTTCCGTCGAGGACTCCTTTAACCATAAACTAGCAAAAACTAGAGTTCATCCAAGAAACAACTAAAATACATGAGACATTCCATATGAAAACGTCTAACTCAAAAAGCTGACTAGTCTCGGATTTCGTTCAAACTTTGAGGGACACTTCTTTAGGGTCCTAACAGATTAAATTTACACACATTTAATTTTTATAACCACTGGTTTCGGACTGGTCGAATTTCAAAGTTTGAAAAACGTCGTTTTTAGGCTTACCCTATTGATGCTGTACACATGTTTCTATTACAGATATCCTTTCATTCGATACGGCGTTTTATGAAAAAAGGGAGTAGTTTGTTCAAAAGTAAATAATAAATTATATAGCGTGTACCTGGTATAATAAACCTGGAAGTTAAAATTCATAATTTTTATCCTTTTTTGTCAAATTTAGCTGGCTCTGGCGTCTTCACTGTTTTAAGTAGCCATTCAATTTTGTTCAGAAATTAAGGGTACATATCCTAGAAGAAACTAACCCATTCATCGGCCAAAAAAACTCACTCCTTATAGGTACCTAAATTATTATCTCGGAATTTGTATGTTTTCAAAAATCGTGTTTTCAGGCTCTAAAACCGACATGTTTCTCAAGAGATAAAAATACGAATTTGTTATGGACTACAGTCCTGACCTTTAGCTTCTAATACCTCAACATTTTGTTTTGTTATATTCATACTAAAGCATATATTTCTAATGCCTGGTCAGGAAATTTTGACGTTTACGGTATTTTCCATTTTATTGCAGATTACTATTACAAAAATGTATAAAACATGTGCAGCGAAGTATATACGCATCTTTGCCGTGAATCTGCACGTTTACCTCAAGAAATATATACGAGCATACTTATTTCTTGAGGTAAACCGGCGTTGCCAACCATCGAAAATTGTAATATTTTTTCTTATGAGTTGAATATTGGCTCAAGAAAATTTGACGAGTGAAAAAAGTTCTTAACCATTTCTTGGACGTTTTTTTATATGGAGTTTGACATTTCTTGGCAGGTGAGTAGCTCGCTTAAACTTTTCTTGGTTAGCCTACGCCAGGTCACGGAGCTGGACATAAAGGACCTGATGGCCTTCATCAATTCATCTAAATGGTTCGAGGAGGAGCAACGGTGCCGGTATAGGAAAGTCAGTCCCGGAATTCTGCTATGTGGAGAATTCCGTTAATACCGGGATTTTCCATATGGCAGGGTCCCGGAACTGACTTTCCTAGTGTTGGTGGTATCACAACGGGCCTTTTAATACTGGCCTAGGTGTGCCTCTGCGGCAGCCACTTGAACCTAACCTAGCTCGCTTAAGGGTCTCTGCTGATGGATCTCCTAAACCAATATAAACTTATTTTCAAAGAAAATTTTCGTATAATTTTTGAGATTTTTTGTCAAGCAACCTTTACCAAACTCGTTTACCTTTAAAACGCCGTATCGAATGCAAGGATATCTCTGATAGAAACAAGTGTACATCTATAATAGGGTAAGCCTAAAAACGACGTTTTTCAAACTTCGAAATTCGACCAGTCCGAAACCAGGGGTTATAAAAATTAAATGTGTGTAAATTTGATCCGTTAGGACCCTAAAGAAGTGTCCCTCAAAGTTTGAGCGAAATCCGAGACTAGCCAGGTTTTTGAATTAGACGTTTTCATATGGAATGTCTCATGTATTTTAGTTGTTTCTTGGATGAACTCTAGTTTTTGCTAGTTTTTGCTAGTTTATGGTTAAAGGAGTCCTCGACGGAAATTTCGTTATTTGGACACCCCCCTATTTTTTTATGAGGAATATTTTTCCCGAAGGTGTCGTAAAGATATTGTTAACAGTAGACTCATGGGAGACATTATTTCCAGAAATTTTACAAAAACTCAAGAAAAAATTAAATAAACATGAATCGTAGCGGGACAATGTCTAGGACGAAAATGTTAGTATTTTTATTGCCAACAACCTTCCCTTAGACACCGAAGCTGTAGCTCTGCAAGTTTATGTGGTTATGGTACAAATACCCAATATGACCCCCTTAACCTTTAAGTGCAAATTTAAAAAAACTCAGACGAGCTGGACCATAAGTTTGTTCGGCAAAAATGATCTATGCGATGCCGTCTTTCAGAAAAGTACTATGGTGACCCTGTTGCAAACAAAAATTCAAATTTTGTTGTACTGTGTAATTAATAAAAAAATAAAAATAAATAAAATAATATGAAATAAAATAAAATAAAATAAAATAAAATAAAATAAAATAAAATAAAATAACATAAAATAAAATA